>CM067560.1:19585508-20194385 GCA_034509755.1 Anisodus tanguticus | reverse complement strand
ATAGAATAGACTTCTGAAGAGGAGAGGATCTGTGTGTGTTTTTGTATATCCTTCTTCGAACTGAATAGAAGGGTTTAATTTATAGGAAAGAGGAGGGCGTTTCTGACTGTTGAAGTCAGATTAGTTGCAACGTTTGGTTATCTCCGAAACTTTCAGGATCAAAATATAAATAAGAAACATTTCAGGGACCAAAAAAATTATAGAAGACACCTCGTGGCTTGAACCCGGATTGGTGGTGGTGGTTGTGTGTGTGGGGCTTAGCCCTGAACCCAAGCTCACCTAGGTCCTCCCTCTTCTTAACACATGGGTTACCCCTTAGGGTCCCAAACCCTTACTCAAAACTAGAGTTTATATAGTGATCAATCCTTCCCTCTTCTACCTATGTGGGAGATTTATTATTTGGCCAAAACAATCTATCTATTCATGTCTCAAACACCTTACTTTGTGTACCAATATATCTTTCATTTCTTACTTGGCACTGATATCATCTACTCATTTAGTAGATTAGGCATGTGTGAAGAAACGATGTTTCCGACATGCGGGACTCACGTATTTAAGTCACTAAAGACAGGAAAAACTCAATCCCACATAGTTAAATTTTCAACAAATTATAAACCACTCTTTTGGCCACTACAATTGCCGGACTCACTTGATATGATATATGATATCACACATAGATTTCACATTTTTAAAATCTAAATTTAAAAAATGTGGGTGATATGTTTTCAAAATTTGCAGGAAATATTGGAGCAATATAAGTTGATTGGATCAAAAGTACGAGAAGGGATAATAAGAAATGTAGAACGAGCTAGAGAGGGAAATATATGTGAATGCTCAAATCACAAAATAGGTGGACCATGTGCCAAGTGCTTCAGGAGAAGACTTGTGCATCACCTCTCTGAAAAGGGATTTAATGCTAGCCTTTGTACTTCCAAATGGAACCACACCCCCAAGATGCCAGGAGGTACCTTACTCTAAACATTTTATATATATATATATTTGATGATGTCTAATTTGTTGCAACTTCAAGTTTCACTATTTGGTTTTACGCACTATCTGGTGACAAAAAGATCTTACATATAACTATACATAATAAGTGAAACTAGTAACCTAGAAAATACGACAGTCAACCTGCTATAATATCAATTAGTCATATATATGCCAAAAAAAAAAACTGAATTTGCTATATACATGTAGGGAGACACGAATACATTGAAGTGATAGCAAGCACGCAGGGAAGAAAGAAGAAAGTTCCATTATTGATAGAATTGGACTTCCAAGATGAATTCAAGATGGCAAAAGCCTGCAAAGAATACTCAAAACTGATAAGCCAATTGCCAGAGGTTTTCATAGGGAAATCTGAGCACTTAAATGTCATCGTTCGATTGATGTGTGATGCAGCAAAGAGATCAACGGCAGAGCAAAGGATCCATTTGGGTCCATGGAGAAAGAGGAACTTCATGCAGATGAAATGGTCTGCTAATTCAGAAAAGAGACCTGTAGTTCATGTTGATAATCAAATTACTTTGTATAAACTAAGGCAAGAAGTACTCTTGAGTGATGTTAGGCCTGCTGGTTTGGAGTTTACTGCTGGAACTGCTGTCAAAGTTGCATAAATTGAACCAAAATAGACACATTAGAAGCATTTTCCCTGCTGGTCGTTATTATCCTAGTTTTTCTCTTTTTTCTTAATGGAACATATGTGAAGAGTTATGTACTATCGGCACGTCTAACTATCAAATACCAATTTTACTACTTGTAAGACTTAATTTCGCGAGTGGTTATTCAAGTTTAAGTTTACTGCACGACTAAGATCTCAAAATTAACTTTTTGTAGCGGAAAAATATAACTCAACTAAATACGTCTCACCTTCAAGCGGCATTAGAAATCCTCAGTATCATAGATGCTTTGTTTGGGTTCATATATAATATTTCAATACTCCGTAGGTAAAGATTATCTAACACTAGGATTCTTCTAATTAATATCACCTGAACCTTGAACCTTGAGAGCAGATGAGCCATCCTTTAAAATATTGCTCCACATAAAAAGAACGGTTACCCAAACAATGCTTTTGTCAATTGCATTCTTATTTTTGACCGGAAGACTAATATATTGTGTGATGTGGTTTGGAATGCTATTAAGTGTACAAATGAGCAAAAGTAGTTCTACACTAGACTTACAAATTGTCACAATTAGAGTTCATTGTATCAAGGATAAATTGGAAGTCCCTAACTTTGGGTTTTTCGGTGAAAAATAGGAAAACAATAGGTATTTCCCGGAGTTGGTAGCAGTAGGGATGTGAAGAGTATCAAAAACTATTTGTTTCAAGGAAATTGTAGTGTTGTTGGAGACAATATTTTTTTATTTTTGTAAGCTAATATTTTGTCCCGTCAACATAGAGAAAGTATTAAAAGTAGTGTGAAGAGTATTGCAACTGTATGGAGTGACTCTGTCCATAAGAGTAAGTTCATCATCAAAGAATAAATGAGATAAATCTAGGCCATTTTTACATAGTTTTATAGGAATTCAGGTTCTGATATCTACCTGATGACAAATATTACGGGAGAACATTTCTAAGCAAGGAATAAAGACTATGCAAAACGCCAAGTGGCATTTCTCATAACGTAAGCTGTTAGTAAAAGTCGTCCACCAAGTTTATAAAAAGAAAAATGATATCAATAGAAGTTCTCATTATCATATAATAAAAAAAATAGTCGCCGAGGAATTTATAAAACCTCAATCTCAGCTAGCTAGGGTTGGGCTAGATCTCAACCTACAACTTGTACTCTGTGACGAGATAAAAGGTGTCATTTGTGCTAGTTATATCAGATACAAGACAGGAGGGTGCTCAGCTAACAATGGACAAATTTTGCACGACTTGGAACACTTTAAAGGTTGGGTAGTCTGCATTATTAAAGCTATCAAAATCATTGCTCATCTATCCTCTTGGATACAAAATTTAGTCCTATCAAGCTAATTATGTTACAAAAATGTGAGTGAGAAAGCAAGTCTCCAACAACAAAAATAGACAAGTATCCTAAAAGGCTAAAACTCAGCCAACTCAGGGAATATTCTGGGCAACAACTTATGTATACTCGTACCATAAGTAAACAATGGCTTCAAATGGAAAATTATGTGATTGATGCCAAATCCTTCGGGATTCAAATTACTGAGACATCCAAGTGTTAGCTCCATAAATAGATCAACGCTTGACCCATTGGAAGCTCTTTCTTGCTTTTGCTTTACCAGGCTTTTTCCTCTCCACAACTCTCGAGTCTCTCGTCAAGTAGCCACCTGCAAAGATAATATAAGCAGCTTTAATCATGGAAACTGATACGGTTTAGAAATAGAGCAGATGTGGTAGTAGTAGCCTATGTTTCTGGAAGTGTACATGGGAGTTGAGTTAGTTATTTTATTTCCCCCAAGTTTATGTTATTTCACTTTGCCCGCTAGGTCTTACTTTCCGTGTATGTAACACAATTACCTATTTCAGGGTTATGAATAAAAATACTATTAGTTTCCTAGTTTTCTTTCCTTTCTTCTTAGCTAGCTTATTTCTTTTCCTGCGATTTCTTTCACAATTGCTCCAGGTCGTATCAGAAACCCAATTCATACGCTTGGGATGCAAAATAAGTGTGAGCTCGATTGCAACTGTGTGACGTTATAACAACAACCAACATATAAAGAAAAAGTCAAAGATTTGACAAGCCAAGAAACCTACAGTCATAGAGTTGACAAGCCAAGAACCCTACAGAACACATTTAGTGAGGTAGTCCATGTAGCAAGTATTACCTTCTCTGAGGGGAGGCCGCAACTCTGGATCCCAATTCTGCAATGCCCTACTGATGCCCAACTGAATTGCACCAACTTGACCTGATTTGAGCATATCAGTTATCCAAAACCACATATAGAGCAATTGAAGGCAAATAGTTGAGAGCTTAAAAAATCAATTTATGATAAAATAAAGAACACTCCACACATCGAGATTGGGAGCAAAGAAGTTCCAATTCCTACCTAACCCTGGTAATATAAAGGTTCTTTTTCCTTCTTTTTCTTTTGGTTTTTGGAATGACGGGGAGCAAGCATGGTAAAATCACGAAGGCATACACAGACCAAAATTACGGCAGAAGATCACCTTGTGGTTCGCGCTAAACTTCTATCTAAACATATTTGGGCATGTCACGACATGAAAGCAAGAGGCGTAATCAGCATACAGTAATTAGAAGTACTTGTGATATTCACTACAATCAAGTTTTCAACAGCTTGCCGGAGCACACACGATACCCCTACTCGAATAGATAACTGAATGATAAATATAATGATCGCTCTCGAAAGTAACATCATACTATTCACCAAACTACATGAAGTAATTAAGATTTCAATGTATGTTGTACGGGAAGCAAGAATATGTATGGTGAATTAAATCATTCTCTGAGATCTGGGAAGAGTAGCCGACCTAATCAATCCCTATCAAGTAAGAAGGAAGCCGATCTTCCCACGGCGGAGTCACCATTGACTCTATTTATTATTATGGTAAAATCGATGTATAAAGTTAATCTGAAAAGTACTCTCAGGAAATGAAATAACAAAATATTATATTTACGTGAAAACTGAAAATCTACATAACGAAATATTTATTTAATTCCATACAGGCTGAAACAAAAATATAATCTATTTCAAAATATAAAACAGACCCATATAGCAGCCTATACTGGAACAAACTGAAACCAAATGCAGACCTTCGCCTGAAGGTGAACTTTGAAAGTGGAACTAAGTTGTGAGTCTTGTGACTCCCACTTCCCACTTGGGAATTCTTTTCTACGAAAGTGGTTTGGATTCTGCCGAAGAACTCATGTGAAGGGGTATTAGGTTAGTGTTATTGTTGGGTTAGCAAGTACCCCGTATTTTCCCATTTTGTAACGGGTTAAATATAGGATCAGTCCATATTTGAGCCATATGATAATATCACTCACCCAACCCATTTAAATATGGCCGAGTTGGGCCGGTTATTGAAAAATGGTTGTAATTTGTCATCACTACTAGATAGCTTGATTCCTAAGATCAATTAAAATATTTATATCACAACAGTAAAGTTTAGAATGTAAAGCTTGTGTAGTGAAAACAAAACTTCTGTAATTCATATTGATAGCCAGAATTCACAGATACTCACATTATGCAAGTTCTTAAATGCCACCGTACTTTTCGGATTATCTTAAACAAATTACATGAACCAGGACGACCAAAAGAATGGTATTTGATAAGCACTTCACTTGGCAAAGAGAAAGATAAAAGAACAAAGGACACAGTTTATCTTAAACAAATTGGCAGATGAGCATGGAACTGGGAAGGATTAAGTCAAGGGACAGCTCTTCATAGAAAGAATCGAGGAAGTCAGGTCACTGGCTAATATCTGAATTAATTAAGCTAGTTGAGTTGAGGACATATGCTAGTAGCTTCTTCTTTTTCTCTTTCTTTTTAGAGATATCATACCAAATAGCCTTATCAATGTGCAGAAGATCGCTTCTTGGCTAATATATGAAGGCAAAATCCTATTCCAGTTCTCTCAATCTTTCTAAATCCAACCAAAACAAAACAAAACCTTTCTCTTCCTTCTTCAACATTGGTCCACTAAATGGACTCATACACTTTTTTAATGCAAACACGTATTTCGTCTCCTTGGGCCTATAAGACATGTAACTTCATCAATTAGAAGTTTAAAACAAGACAACCCATCTAAAATATTAATTATGGTTGGAAAGAAGGGAAAAAGAAAGAAAATAGTCAAGGTGCACGCGAGCTAACTCGAACACCAAAAGGAGGTACCTCGGAAATTTGACGCAATTGCACAATTCTTGAAACGGTTAGAATAATCTCATGAAATGATTAACTAAAAGCGTAACATCATAATGGCAATCTGATGAGAAGAAAGCAGTCCAAAAATACAACTACAAGCGAAAGAAATACAAAAGTTTCAAAACATTAAAAATACTCTGCATTTCAAAACATCAAAAAATATTTATGCAGTAAAAAGGGCAGTGTTCTAGTCTAGTGGCCACTTTGGCGTTTCCTTCTCAAAAAAACATATTTCATGCAGTGACATGTCAATATCACCTCTAAATCTTTTATTTGGAGATTTTGGGGTACAACATGCTCGTACTAAGTTAAAGAGAGAACGAAAGGGAAAGAGACATGAAAGGGAATACGGAAAAGGGCCAAAATTGCCCTGAACTATTCAAAATAGACCACATATACCCTCCCGTTTGTTTTTGGTACCAAATATGCCCTCACCGTCACTTCAAGGGGCCATATATGCCCCTCTACTTGACGGACTGGCTTGGATGCTGACGGGGCAGTGCCATGTAGAAAACATTGTCCACATGGCCATCCACCTAGGCATATGACCCGACCCACCCAACAATTCCCAAATTCACCATCCCTTCAGAAACACCATCCAAATCTCCATTACTAATTTCGAATTCCCATCAATTTCATCAAACTCCGACACGCAAACACAATCTTGACCAGCCCAATCAGCAACAAATCTACAAAAATCTAATTTTGACCAATTGGGCATAAGGAAAATCTGTTTATAATAACAATCTAAAGCTACCCCAACAACAATACAAGCACGTTTAGTTGACTTCACAGCAATTTGATGTTCAAGAGCCGACGATAAAACTCCGACCAAATCACGATTATAGGGTTTATCAAACCAGAGGTTTGATTTTCCGGGACTATGATACAAAGAAGGCAGAGAAAGATCCGGAATAGAAACAACGGGTTTACCACCACGTGATTCGCTTCATTAGCGTAAAGGGCAAGAACAGCTTCAAAACCCGAAAGAGAAGGGGAACTATTATTAGTAGAAGAGTAAATTCGGGTTAGATAGATGCAGGTTAAAATGGGGATAAATGAAAGTACGACAAGATGTAGATCAGTATCGGAGGAGAGAAAAGTGTCGTAAAGCCACGGGTCATCACCTGACCCGGAAGAAGGGGTAGAAGGGAAGAAGAGATGGAAAAGTATGCCGGTGAAGAGAAGGGGAGGGAACGGACACGGCGGTCGGAGTCAGCGAGGGCGGCGGTGGAGGTGGAGTCAGGGAGGAGAGATGATAATAGGTGGATGCGAGAACGAGCTTTGGAAATTGATTCCCACCAAGAATGCATTGGGTCGTTATTGTTGTTTTTGATATGAGAGGGTGTTTTGGTGGTTGGAAGTGGAGGATGTTTGGAGGGTGGAGGGTGGAGGATGCGGTGGAGGAAGGAGGGAAGTCACCAGAAATTTGAGAATTCAGTTGGAAATGTGGGTTGGGTCATATGCCTAGGTGGATGGCCATGTGGACAATTATTTCCACATGGCATTGTCCCGTCAGCATCCAAGCCAGTCCAGTCCGTCAAAGTAGACGAGTATTTATGGTCCTTGAAGTGACGGTGAGGGCATATTTGGTACTAAAAACAAACGAAGGGTATATTTGGTCTATTTCGAATAGTTCAGGGGTAATTTTGGCCCTTTTCCAAAGGGAATAAAACATGAGATATAGGCCTAATAGTTTAAAGGGCAGTATGATTCATAACATGTTTCTTTAATCCCTAAATAGTACACTGAATTTATGTCAATAAATAATATGGGCTCCAACTCCCAGACATAAAACAGGTAGTCTCAATGCAGTTGTCGAAACTACGCAGCTGTGAAAACCTCCTACTTTCCCATCTCCTGGTTTGATTACTGTTCTCGAATGCACCCAGAAACTTCATAACGGAAATGAGTAAGATGTCATATTCTTAAAAATATAAATGGCAGCAACTATTATCAGATTAGAGAGGCAAAAAAAAGAAATTATTGGTAAAGGTACTGATGAATGCAACTCATCAGCATGGATACTACTGATTACCTGAGACACCCCCTCCTTTTACAGTACATCTCACGTCCCACATGCCCAATGTCTTAGTTTCAGTAAAAGGGCGAAGAAGAACAGCCCGGTGATCAAGCATTGAGAAGTAAACATCAAACTCTTTGTCATTCACCATAAATTTACCACCACCTGGTTCAACCCAAACACGAGCTATACTACACTTCCTCCTTCCTGTCCCATAAGCCCTTCCCTTTTCATCTACTTGTTTGACTCGTGCCTTGGCTACTTCCTCCTGCTTTTGGCGCTCTATGTCAGCTCTGGTTGACTTCCTTGTATTCTTTTCATAACGCATTTCTTCGATTTCTCTTAAAGGAGGAAGTCCTTGAATGCCATCCAGGTCTCTCAATGCAAGCAAACTGTCCATCATTTCTTCTGTGATTCCAGATGCCGATATTAGATCACCAAATGCACGATTAGAACCTGGAACCAAAGGCACTTCATTAAGAAGTTTCCATAAACAGGATTAAGGAATAGTTGCTGCAATAAGAAGAGGTGCAGTATCAAGTTTTGCAGAAACAGTAGGAGAGCATGTACTGCCCACCCCTGACATCCCTCCAACTTCCCCAGTGACATTCTTTTTCAAAGTCCTTAACCAGTGGAAATTGAAAAGTACTTGATGGAGCTAATTTTTTATTGTCAGGTTACTATAAAACAGACTAACTTAATCAGGAAGCAACTACAAAGCATATAACATGCGTCAATAAATATTAGATTAACCAAACATCAAAGCAGAAATGGAGTCCAAAAATTATTACTTCAAATCAAAAGAAAAATTGGATCAAACTCATTAGATTATGCACTAAAACTTGATTAACGCACTAGGATGGTAAATATAATCAAGCAAGTCATACGATAAGTGCCACTTGGTTTGGGCATATCTTGTCAAGTTTTGGAGAGTTAAAGATGTTTCTTGTTGGCCTGACTATTTGAGAATGTACTTAAATTATTCGATAAAACTTAAGGGATTATTTTCTCTCAAATTTGTTATGTTGACACCGATAGAGGTCGAACCCTGCTTAGGTAATACTCTCGAGAAAATGAACATTATGGTCCTTAATGTATGAGTTTTGGTTCCATTTGGTCCTTAATATATAAACCTGATTGAAATAGTCCTTAATGTATTCTAAAAGATGATGACTTTGGTCCTAAGCCCTATAAGGGAAACCTCTACTTTTTCCGTCAAAATAAACTGAGCCCTCACGCGTGATATATATGTGAGCTATAAAATTGCATAAAGAAGTTGCCTCTTGTATCAAGCCTTGACTCTAAAGTGCACATATTTGGCTGTTTTGGATGCACCAGGTGAATTAAGTGAGAGCTAGTTAGTAGCATCTGATAGCCAGATGCATATGATAGTAGCATATAATTTAAAGTAAGAATACCATGAGAACAAGAGAACGAGATCTTGAAAGCACGATACAAAGCAGAATTAGAGAAAGACCTCATTCATATTAGAGATTTTCATTCTGTTATAACATTTATAACAATTGATATTCCCATGTCAAAGATAAAAATTAAACCAGCAGCTATATTTTTCTGAGAGCTAAAAGTAAAAATGAAACCAAGATATCAGATACTTAAATATAACTGATAACCATATTGGTGCTCAACCTGCAATAGAGCAAAAATGCACAATCTATCAGCAAATTGTATTACCATCGAAAATAGTAGGAACCATGGATAGCAGCAAAACCAGCCTCAAGTCTCTCTTTACAAGAAGAACAACATACCTAGTGAAATACCACAAAATGGAGTCTGGGGAGGGTAGAGTGTACGCAGACCTTACCCCTATCTTGGGACATAGATAGGTTGTTTCCGGTAGAGCCTCGGCACAAGGACAAGCAGTTCAAAGCAGTATATAAAGCCATGAGAAAATACTATAAAAAACAAATAAAGTTGTCTGAAAAGAAAAAAGACGTCGTAACTACACAAATCAATACGATAATCGAAATATAAGAAACAACATATAATAGCATAAATAAAAGGACAAGAAACTACAAGAGTAATACTACGACTACTAGTATAATATGATAAGTAAGATAATACTCAACTACCTACTAGCCTTCTACCCTAATTTGTGTCCTCCATAACCTCCTATCTAAGGTACATGACCGAACCATCTTAGCATTGCTTTCCGCATCTTATCCTACGCCAAGGTCACTCCCACTTTGTCTCGGATAAGTAAAACATATATTGGTAGCAACTTTTTTGTAATTTGATAGCTCGCATATATATCATGTGTGAGGACTCCGTTTATTTTGAAAAAGTAGCAATTTTCCTTACTTATAGCACTTTAGACCAAAGTGATAATCAAGGACCATTCCCATCAATTTTATACATTAAGGACCAAATGGAACCAAAATTCATACATCAAGGACCATAATGGTCATTTTCTCTAATACCTCCAGCCTTGAAAAATGTCAGACAGCAAATTTGCACCTACAGAAGACTAGTGTTTCCTAGCTAATCTCAAATTATATACTCTAGAAAGCATGATATTTTACCCTAGTCATATGCTACTCAATAGAGAGTAAACATAAGACTTCCCAACTTAGGGTGCTATTTAGATTTAGAGTATCACTGAAAAGTTGACAGCTTTTCAAGAAAAAATAGCTGAAAGCAGCTAAAATCACCTTCAGAGAGCATAACAATTTAGGCTAGTCATTACTACTCAACAAATGGAACCAAAATTCATACATCAAGGACCATAATGGTCATTTTCTCTAATACCTCCAGCCTTAAAAAATGTCAGGCAGCAAATTTGCACCTACAGAAGACTAGTGTTTCCTAGCTAATCTCAAATTATATACTCTAGAAAGCATAATATTTTACCCTAGTCATATTCTACTCAATAGAGAGTAAACATAAGACTTCCCAACTCAGGGTGCTATTTAGATTTAGAGTATCACTGAAAAGTTGACAGCTTTTCAAGAAAAATTAGCTGAAAGCAGCTAAAATCACCTTCAGAGAGCATAACAATTTAGGCTAGTCATTACTACTCAACAAATAGTGCTGAAATGAGAGTAAACATAAGACTTCCCAACCAAACTATAAAGCACAAATACTTTACAGTGTTGTGAGATGAAATATGTAAAGAATGGCGGAAAAAGATTTACCTTTAAGAACCTGAGTAAGAGCTTTCTCTTCTAATTCAAGCAGCTTCTTCTCCTCAGAATTCTCAACTTTAGGCCCCTCCTCATCAAAACCCTTCATTTCAGTTTGTACTTCAGCCACCACTTGTCCAACATCAAACACTTGTTCTCCATCCGCATCAAAACTCCAAGGTTTATAGCCTTCAGCAGTGGCCCAAATCTGCTCTTCCCCCTTGTCTTCCTTAAACACATCATCACTCTCTTCTTCTTGTTTAGCCCAAGTAGACCCATCATCAACAAACTGCTTCTTTTCTATTCCCTCCGAGTCATTATTAAAGATTGACTGTTCCGTTTCAGAAGACAGTTTCCAGAAATCATCTTTACCATTGTTGTTGTTACCTGTGGAGAAGAAATGGGAATTGTTGGGGAAGACACATGGCTGGGTAACGGGGAAGGATGGTCTAGAGAAAATGGGTTTAGGATTTAAGAAATGGGTTTTGGGGGAAATTAGGGTTAACAGCCGGAGATGTGAGGAAGATTTGGAGATGAAACGAGACAGCATTGTCGCACAAGAGGGGAGAAAGGAAGGAGATCGAAAAAAACCCTTAACTCATACTTCACACACCCGTCTTTCTTTTAGCAAAGCGGCCCATTTCTTCCTTTTTTGCTTATTTTTATTTTAATTTGCATATATGCTTAATTATTCTTCTTTCTTTTTTCTTTTTCTTTTTTAATATTCAGCTTTCCGGCGTACGCCAAACTGTCTGAATGATCAGTGTTTGAGAACAGAGCAACAGATATCACCTACAAGATCCTACCCCAGAAGAGAGCAAATTGCTCCCACCAGGATTCGAATCCACGTTGCAGACCTCCAACTGGATTGTAAATTCTCCTCCTTTGCCATCCAGCTATGTCCGGGGGCTATCTTCTTTCTTCGTATGCTTTTAGGTAGGGGTGTGCAAAAATCATAACCCAATAAGCTTATATTAAAATTATTCTTTTATCCCTAATTATATAGTTTTGGCTTTAATTTTTTATTTTAAAATAGAAACTCTATATCTAAATTCTTAGAAAAGACAGGCAGGCACGCTTATTGCCTTATTCTCTTATTTCTCAAATGAAACTAAGGCTTATTTCCTCTCTGCGAGACTACAACAACAGAAAACAAGAGAAAGTAAAAAATTAGCCGAGCATTTTCTTATTGGTTAAATAGAAACCGAACCGATAAGAACCAAAAATCGATAAACCAAAAATCGATAACGAATATCTTATCAGTTTGGTTATTGGTTGAGGGTATTTATAAACCGAAAATCGATAAACTGAAACGATAATATACATAATCGAACCGACCGATAAGCACCCCATTTTAGGGTCTGTTTGGAAAGCCACCTGGTAATTGAAATTGGTGTAATTACTACGGTAGTAATTACACAACCTAATAATTACATAGTATAGTAATTACGATGACATGTTTGTTTATCATAATGTAATTATAGTATAATTTACAAACATATTGTTTAATTGCACATGTGTAATTTCACAGTTGGATTAGTTTTAAAATAAAAATTAATGCTTGACAAATGATATATTAAATTAGGTAATTAAAATACATATCATTTCTTAAAATATATTAATTAATAATTACATATTTGTAAATAATTTTGTAAAAGTAATAATATATTTTCAAATTAATAAAATTTTAATTTAGTTAATTATAAAAATTAAAAGCACACATTTTGTAAGAAAATTATGGGTTGTATATATGTTTGACAAAAAAGATTACTATTAATACATATAATGTGATAATATGTGATTAATTATTTTATTCATATTCTTAGAAGCATAATGCTTCTCATTTTAATAGGCCACTTTTAACACTATTTATTTGACGACATCACATTACAATAGTACAAAAGATCAACTTCCACGTTTCTTGAATTTATATACAAAAGTATTAGAAATTCTCAAATTCAATTTGATGTGGGTAGTATTACCTAATGGAATCCAAAATAAATCAATAAGATGCAGTAGATGAAGAATTCAATTTAATAAGAATTAAATAAAAATGTGAGCACGAAAAAGGAAAATTAAGGACCCGTTTGGCCATAATAATTATTTACTTTTTTTGAAAACTACTAAATTTAACCGCGTGAGTGCTTATTTTATAAATTTATTATTATTTAAAATGTCAAACATAGTTTTACTACTATAATTATTTTAAGCATTATTTAACTTATATAAACTATAAGAATATTGCTACCTACTTTATTTTTCATGCATCTTCTAAATATACGTAAATATATTTCAGAAAAAAGAAAGAGAGATCAACAATCAAATCCAAGTTTAATGAAACTTTAATATGTTAGCTCTCGTATAAATTGTGGGTTGCCATAACATTAGAATTCAATCTGGTATCTAAAATGATGTAACCAGTTGGATGAGTTAAAACAATGTGGATAATAGCGGTTTATCGAGCCTTCCCTTTGACCCGTATGTTAAGCTTTTTCCTTTGATCCATATGTTGAGCGTTTTCAAATGTTAAATGATATAATCTTCAAATTCATTGTCATCCTTACTCTTAGGTAGCGTAATGGTAATATAATACAAGAATAAATAAATAAAATAATAACATGCTCGCATCGATCTCTTTTTCGTTAATCATCAAGAATTCGATAAAAATAAAAATATAAAATATAAACAAATGTCAGCATGTTTTTACCGCTCCTCTTTTTTCACCTTGTTTTTACTTTTCCTTTTCCTTTTTATTTTCGTAGTTAACAAACTAAATTGTTAATATCAATTCTTCCGGAGTGCTATGTGATAAGAAGGTGCCACCAAAACTTAAGGACAAGTTCTACAAAATGGTGGTTAGACCGACTATGTTGTATATGGCAGAGTGTTGGCTAATTAAGATCTCTCACGTTCAAAAGATGAAAGTTGGGGAGATGAGAATGTTGTGATGGATGTGTGGGCACACGAGGAAAGACAAGATTAGGAATGAGGCTATCCGGGACAAGGTGAGAGTGGCCTCGGTGGAGGACAAGATGGGGAAGCGAGATTGAGATGGTTTGGGCATGTGAAGAGGAGAAACACAGATGCCCCAGTGCGGAGGTGTGAGAGGTTGGCTATAGACAGTTTCAAAAGAGGTAGGGGTAGACCGAAGAAGTATTGGGGAGATGTGATTAGACAGGACATGACACAGTTACAACTTACCGAGGACATGACCTTAGATAGAAGATTATGAAGGACTCAGATTAGGGTAGAAAGCTAGTAGGTAATCTCACTTATCTTTTCATATTAGTAGTTGCAGTATTGCTCTATAGTTTAGTGTGCTTTAATTTCTGCTACTATTTAGTATTTCTTGTACTTCGATTATCTTATTTTATCTGTGGTAGCTATTGTCCCTTTTTCAAACGACTTTATCATGACTTAGTTGATTTCGTTATTTACATTTTCATACTGCTTTAAATTTCTTGTCCTTATCTGACCTCTTTCTATGATTTCTCTTGAGCCGAGGGTCTTTCGAAAACAATCTTCCTACCTTGGTAGGGGTAAGACCTGTGTACACTCTACCCTCCCCAGACCCTATAATGTGGGATTTAACTGGGTATGTTGTTGTTGTTGTCGTCGTCGTCTTTGATTTTCTTTAATTCATTGAAAGTGCTTAAAGTTGCATACACATTGTTATTTTGTTGAATCAAATGATTATATCTATCAATGTAATATTTATGTGCACTTACAAATTTTAAATTATTTATTAGAAAAATAAAATAAAAAGTAAATTGCTTTTTAGCAAAGAAACAGACTTTAATAAGGGAGGAAGGACTATGTCCGAGCCTCAATACATGTTTTTGCCTCTTTTTTTGGCCTCCAATAACATACAAACTATTGCTAAAGTACCACATTAAGGGATTGTGATGCAACAAAAAGATGGCTAAACGGTGTCCAAAAATTAATATAAATCTTAAATAACAATAATAAAAAAAAAACTTACCCAAAAAATCAAAAAGAGCCTGGATAGTTCTTGGCTTGAGCTTCTTCAATGAAATGAACCCATCTCTATCCTCCAAATTCTTATGCAGGTTAAGTAATATGTCACAAGAATGAAAGCAAATAGAAATAAAAACAAAGGAGGGTGATGCTCGGGCGTTCGGCAAAAAATGCATATATTTATTCATTGTTTACCTCACATTTTAATACTTTTAATTTTATAATGCGAAGTTTAGCTCCACATAGACATGGAAGAAAAATCACAATTCATACAAAAAAAAACATAAAACTAACAGTAAGAAGAAGAAAATGTAAAATCAAATAACTCCGGCCTCCACGGCGGCTCCAAGCTCTCTCTAAATTAAAGGTTCTAAACTGGGTCACCAGTTCTCCCCAGTTGTGTCTTATTAATTATTTATAGGTGTAGGAAAAGCCTAAATAAAATAATTGAGTCCAAAACTGAATTGGAAAAAATCTCGGATTGACAGTAACGCGAGGCGTCAAACCCATTTCAGCAGTCCGAGCCTCGCCTGTGCGCATCTCTTTTTAAATTTCCCACTGTACGGTGCCTTCTCCAATATATTTGTTGTCTTTGACTCTTTACTCCATCCACTCATTATGCATTATTTTCCAATCATAAGATCATCATGAGACAATAATTAGGCCCATCAATATAGTGTCTCTATTTCTGCCGTGTTTATTCAATTTTGCTTCAGATCTCTTCAATTTTGCAACTCTTTATTCCTACACAATAAAATATAATATTAAGCACAAGTAATATAATAATACTCAAAAGATGATTAAAATTACTAAAATGTAAGGTCACAATAGCTAAATATATACATTTTAGGCCGAACATCACCACCCCACATTTAAACTCTTGCTCGTCCCCGAGTAAAGACTAAAATCACTCTCAATAAATCAAGCCTAGGAACGCCACCACCTTGGTTGATACTAATAATTAGGCTCCATAACTCAACTCATCAAATACACACTTCCTAATCATCATGCAAGATATGCAAGTCAACAAACTTCTAACCTCTTAACCTCAGAGACTCTAATTCATCAAATTTAAGCTCGCTCACCTACTCTGTCAAACAAAGCTAATAACATCACCTATCTATCATGAAACAAATGTCATCGCAAGAAGAAATAGTCCACACACTCAAATCAAAGAATTGAATGTAATTTAAGGATTTAACATCAAAGCACAACTCTCGCACTCACTAAGAAATTCACATGTATGCACAAAGAATCATAGATTTGCCCGTTATGTACATCTCTACTAATTAAGTATGCTCGAATAGAATCAAATAGGACTTTGACGAGTTGTAATGTTGGCTAGGGGACGGGTAGGAAAGCTATATAATAGTGACTTACACTTCCCTAAGCACTTTGCACTTTTAGACTTCATCGCCCATTGTTTTCAACTCTTCACTTTATTTTTCAGCTCTCTCTTCATCAATTATTTCACAAGTATTTCCCTCATATCAAGAACATTTCAATTTTTTTTTCAAGCAATTTTTTTTTAATGTCACAATATTTCTAAGAGGGCATTTTCATCACTTTGCAACTATCATTGGTCACCTTTTACACTTGACCATCCCTTTTCTTTAGATTTCACAATTGTTATCTCTCTATGCTACGGTGCTTAGGAAAGCAGGGTGCAAAACTAGGGATTCAAACAATATGACTACCAAACAAAAGGCTATAGGCTCAAAGGGCTAACTAGTGTTAACAATTTCTGGAAAGGCTAAAATTCATAGGACATATCAATGAAAGCATATTATCATCTTCTAAACAAAGCAACACTTTTTATTTCACTTCAATAACATGCAGGGCAAATTCTAGACTAATATGCAAAACATGGAATAGATGTAGAAAATCCTCTCACCACACATGGCACAAGTCTCAATCAAGATGAATCAATTCTACTCTAAGACAAATAGGACCATGACGAACTATAAAATAAGAATAAGTTATGTACAGAGTCACAACTTTGAGTCTATGTGTCAGAAAGTCTGTTGTTCTAAATTAACTCAAGCACTCACATGAAGGTACTACTCAAGCTCAGCCCTAAATATGCTAGTAACAAGCAAGTCAAAGGTCTTTCTTCTCCATCTCTTACTACTCCTAAATAAAATTAATCCTAAAAATAAAAAAAATTACCCGGTTCAAAGGTCCTCCGTTGGAAAAGAACGAGGCCATAAGAAAAATTAAGGGGTAAATGATTTATGCCATTAGTGAGAAAAAAATTACTAAACTAAAAATAAAGAAAGACCAAAATAAAATCTTTTTGTATTTTTCTTGATTTTGCTGATTTATTTTACTAAGACTCGTAAGACTCTAAGAACTACTAAAAAAATCTACGCATAATCATTCTCGACCTCAAAAATATTCAAAGTACGTCACCCCGCACTTAAAAAATATGCGTTGTCCTCAATGCATGGATCACAAAGAAAATATTAAAACAAGGGTGAGAAATACTCTCTGAGACCCTCTAGAGCCTAGCTAGCAACATAATCCTCAACATCAAGGGTCGACACGAATCCACACTTAAGCTCAAAAATGCTTTCCAGCTTCAATTTTGGGTACTCAGACTTCCCTTAATCCGCAAAAAAAAAGTGTAACACTATAAAAATAAAATAAAAAAATACAAGTTGGGTTACCTCCCAACAAGCGCTTGATTTAACGTCGCGGCACGACGTGAATGAATTTTTTCCTCCACCTCGAACTTATGAATTGTACCCGTAACAGGGCATCCAATCTGCGCTTATGCTCCTTTGGTGGGGGTACAAAGATAACCAGGCCAAGTAATAAATTTTTCACTCTGCACTTTTCACCCTTTAGATGAGGAATGTAATTTTTGCTTTTTGGCACAACAAATTCAAGAATATATGCACTCTTATCCTCACCTTTGACTCCCCCATAGGCTCAGATGGCTCGATTACCATCTTACTATCTAGACACAATGCAGAAAAAATTATTGAAATGAGGTCTAATGCGCCCTAACTCATGAATTGTACTACTATTTACATCCCCATTTATACACACTCAAGTCTCCAAAAGTAATGTTATCTACTACCTCACATGACTCTAGAGCACTCTTCTCAACATTGACACCATCAAGAAAAACATGGTCTAATGATTGGTATTCTCATTTTAGCTCCTCAATTTGGCCTAGAATATTTTTTTCAGCTTCACATAACTCATCATTAAATTGTTGGGCGTTACACACATCAACCTTTGCACTTAAATCTGCATTCAAGTTGTGCACAACCAAGCCAAACCTGTCAATTTCTTGTGCAAGATCAACTCTCTCCTTAGACCAATCATTCACCAACGTTGTTAGTAAACAACGTCGTTTCGCATATTTCCTTAATCAATAATATTCGTCACAATACATCCTTACTCCCATATTCAAATCCAGACTTCCAAGAGGTCAGATTACGTTTATAAAAGCTGTTACTAGTTCCGACTCCCCGGTTTAGGCCTGGTAATTGGTAGTTATAAGGTATCAGTGTCGCTACTAACTATAAGTAATTTTCTGCGCAGAAAGTGGGACAAGACCAAAAATACGGGCTATAAAAGTCTTCCGTCAATTAAGCGTCTGCATCAATAACTTTACCTCACTATATTTCATCCCCAGATGTCATGATGAGAAAACTAGAAACACACTAAGTGAAAAAAAATCAAATAATTACAAAAATAAAAATATTTACAAAAAAACTTGTAACAGATAAAAGTAAAAGCCTAATCTAGAAAAATAGTTAATTTCTAAGTCCCCGGTAACGACGCCAAAAATGTGTTGCTCCCAGAAGCACACGCAAGTATACACGGTCGTACAAGTAATATAGTGATTTTAAAAATCAGATGTCGAACCCACAGGGACTTGTGATTAACTATTTACTAAATCAGACGGTCCTAATTATCTAAACAAGAGATGAGATACAAAGGTTTTAATTATAAACTATCTAAAAATAAAAGAAACAAGTTCATCAACAAAAAAGAGCAGGTTCTTATGATATCAATGAGATGAATGTTCCAGGGTTGCGGTTGTTTCGCCAATCCTTTTGAGTTCTCGAATTATTTCTTTCTAATCCGAATTATCGACGATTGCTAATTAACCGGATTATTAACTCTCATAGTATTCTCTCGAACTACTACTCGCCTATTCAAAATAGTTTGTCGCCTATATTCCTATGGAATTGACATGTTAAGAACGCAATTCATTTACGATATTTAATTGAACGCGGTGTCTAGGTATATTCTTATCCTAGCCACAAATCCTAGCACAACTGTAGGGATAATCAAATCACACTCTCTTTAACTCTTCTCTAATCTAACAACATCTTTCCCAAGCATGTATATTAGATAGTCGATAGAACCTAAATGTTGGCCAAACAATCAAGCAATTATGCACAAAATTAAAGAAACAATCAAAATCAACAACTCGTATTAAGATAAATGTAGTCTTCAAACATCAATACTCATGGCTATACCACAACCCTAGAACGAGAAGTTTAGCTCCACATAGACATGAAGGAAAAATAATAAATCATCCAAAAAAATATAAAAACTAATAGTAAGGAGAAGAAGAGGTAAAACCGAATAATCTTCGGCCTCCACCGCGGCTCTAAACTCTCTCTCGGTCAAAGGTTCTGAACTCAGGGTCACCAGTTCTCTCCAGTTGTGTTTTATGAATTATTTTTAGGCGTAGGAAAAAGTCCAAATAAAATAACCAAGTCTAAAACTGAATTGGAAAAAATCTCGGATTGACAGTAACGCGAGGCGTCAAACCCGTTTCAGCAGTTCGAGCGTCGCCTGTGCGTATCTCTTTTTAAATTTCCCACTGTATGTGCCTTCTCCCATATATTTGTTGTCTTTGATTGTTTATTCCATCCACTCATTTATGCATTATTATAAGATCATCATGAGATAATAATTAGGCCCATCAATATAGTGTCTATTAAATCTTCAACGTCCAGTCCTTTATTTAAAAATCTACTTTTGCTTCTTTTTCTGCCGCGTTTATTCAGTTTTGATTCAGATCTCTTCAATTTTGCAACTCTTTATTTCTACAATAAAATATAATGTTGAGCACAAAGCAATATGATAATACTCAAAAGATGATTAAAATTATTAAAATGTGAGATTACAATAGCTAAATATGTGCATTTTAGGCCGAACATCATAGAGCAAAAAGAGAAGTAAGGGAGGCATGAAATTGATCAGCTATCCAAAAAGCAAAGCTTGTTTCGAAGTGAGAATTGGACGTGTGAGTGATGCTAAATTGCTAATCTTTAAAGGCGGTTGAATATGTGGCTCTTTAGTTGCTGCTACTATTGTACGTTGCAATTGTTAAGAGTAATTTGGATTAAATTAAAAAGAACGTGATGTGTAAAATCTGGAAGAATAAATGTCTATAATTACTTAGAAGGATGGAAATAACACATAAATGCATATTAAGATATATAATAAAATAGACACTTATAGTGGGAGGTGAAAAGTTTATTAATTAATTTAAAGAGTTTTTGGGCTATTAAAAATAAATTAAATAGATAAAAAAGGTCGAGAAAAGGAGAAAAAAATTTAATGATTTTCTAGACCATAGAGAGATGTCACATCATCTTGTCTATGCTTAGATTTATCTTATATATAGATATAGATTTGTGTTTACACCCAAAACCTTATTTTCACAATTTTCACTTTTTGTTTTTGGTTGTTGCTTTTGTCTTTTACTTTTTAAATTTTACTCTATATTTTTTATTTTTATAAATTTGACCCCATTTAATTCAGCTAATCGGGAAATGCATGCTCGACGTGATTGTTCACACATTGTGGGAGGATTATATTAAAGAATAACTATTACAAGTGTTGTTGATTTTTAGTACTAATGAATCATTGTAATAATATTTAGAATTGACGAAGTGCAATAGTATATAGTAGCTCGTAGGCAAAAAAAATGCACTGGGTCATTTTAGTTCTGTAGCTCGTATGCATCAGTGAACAAGTCTATGCCCGTGATTAATGACGATACATGTTGAAGATGCGAATAATTGTGAACTTGATTATATCATCATATTAAAGAAAGTCTATATAAATCACGCTTAATGTAATATGAAAGAATTGATGGATAGTGTTTATGCACTGGTTATGTTTATTACTCCTTCCGTCCCAATTTATATAAGGGTTGCCTAGTTTTGGGAGTCAAACAGTTTTTTCTTTGACTCAATTTCAAACATAGATTTTTCGAGTATTTTATAATAGAAGTTACATATTTGAAAACTATATAAAAGTACTATAAGTCCGCATAACTAATAATTCATAATATAATGAAAATAATTGGAGAAAATCATAGTCAAAGAAAGAGTTGTTTGACTCCTCAAACTGGTCAACCCTCATATAAATTGGACGGAGGGAGTAATTATTTTAGGTGGTTTTGCTAGTTTTTAAAAATTGGGAGTATAAATTATATTTCATATTTTTAAGAAAAAATACATTCCAACAACCAAATATTATTTACAAAAACTATGGCCAAACACAACTCCAGCCCCAACTTCAACTTCAAAAATTTCAAAAAAAGTGAAATTGTTTTTCATTTCTATGGTCAAACGCCTACTAACTCTATTACACACTTCTTCAAATATTAGAAGATATTACAAAACTATTAAGATATCACATAAGCATGTCTTCCAAGTAATAATATGATTTGAAAATCAATATAATGATTTGAAAAAGAAAAAAAAAGATATTTGTACACAAAATATTTCTCACCAAAAATAATTTTGAGAATTTATTTCCTTCAAAATAAGTTGATTTTAAGCGTGGCCAAATATGAATAAAGGTCTTCAAAATAAAAAATGATCATTTTCTATTATACAATGTCTTAAGTGCTAAATATAATTAATTAGTTTACACTGATGGAATTTATTAAACAACAAAATAATAGGTTAACTCACAAAACAATTTGGATACGCTTAAGATTTATACTTCAAATTCACCAATTATTTCTTCAACGACTCAATTTCACGGGGCTCCTATGGTGATTCTCCCTCCGCTACCGCTAGTCCTCCACTTGATTTTAGTTGCTCCAATTTTGGATCTCACTCGTCTGCTTTGTTGTTGTTTTTGGCTTGCGCTATGAATCTTGATTTTGAATTTGTGAATTCTTTGATTAAAGTTGGTTCGTACAAATTTATTTGTAATGAAAATTTTTGTGGAAGCGTTGAAAATATGAAGATTTTTAAACGAGTTTTTGAATATCGGGATATAATTTGCATTTTGCAAGGAAATTGATTTACAGAAGAGATGGAAGCGATAATTTTATTTTTAGCTAGGAGGGGAAGTGAGGTAGTAAATGAGTGAAGAAAACAGGGGAAGCTCGATGGAGTAAAACCCAACTTTCTTTTTTTCTTCTACAAATATTTACTTCTTTTTTTTGTCTTTGCTTGTCCGTTTCTCATTGATCTTTTTTCTTAAGTCAATGGCGAGTAGCATATATGCAATGAAATTTGTTTAGATTTATTTAAAATATGTATATAGGCACATATCAAATGAGACTTGTGTTCGAGATACCGATTATATATAGTTGAGGTGTCAAACTAAAATTTAGAGTCTAAGTATGAGAGAACGTTTATTTATTGACATAAATTCAGTATATTGGTTCTAAACACATAATATTGTTCAAATTAAAATTGGCAGTTGACATCTGTCAATAATTATTTTATTTGGACAATGCCAAGAAAAAACTCACTATAAAAAACAAGTATGCTTCTATAGCTCTCAAAAACACTGTGGAGTTGTCTTATCAAGGATTCAAGGTCGTTGTTGCCCCCAAACGCACAAGCAAATATACGTGATCGTATAAATAATATAGTTATTTAATAATCAAGTGTCGAACCCACAATACTAAATAATTAATCAAGTATTTACCCCGACAATAATTTTTTATTACTAAACTAGCTACAAAAATGTAGAATTATCAAATTAACACTAACAATTGATCGAGAACAAATATGCAAAGCTTAGAAGTAAAACGATGAGATGAGTAATTTCAGGGTTACAACTTCTCTAATAATTTTGTTGTATATTCATCTGAATTAACGTAGTAATTTATCTACTTTATTGATTCACATGGTTAATATTATTAATAAGAATCTTTCGAGTTCTTATTCGCATATTCGAGTTACTTTCACGCCTATATGTTATGGTCACGAACCTTAACGCGAAGAAATTTATATTTCATGTAATGAATCAAGCAAGACAATTTAGGCATATGTCTATCCTGAGTGCGAATCTGCTTCCCGATACCCAAGGTTAAGAACTTGCCAAATTGCAATCTTGAATTCCCACTTTCGAGTTCAATTCAAGATTCATAAATATATTTCACTATTCGCGAAGCAAAAACGAATAAGCTCAAAATTAAATGAGTAAACGAATAGATAATTCATATAAATGTCACTTCAGGTTCATACGACAACAATCATGTAGTTACCATAACCATAGAACTAAAAAGTTTATCAACCCGTGATTCGAGTAAGAAAACAAGAATTTATAAATAATACAAGAACAAATGATGAAATAAAGAAGAAAATAAATAAACTCGATGAAGAAATGCTCCGCACCTTTGCTCTGCTCCAAAATATGTCCAAAATGTATCCCTTCAAAGGGGCTATTGATAGAATATGGGACGTCCTAGGTCTTTTAGACCGATTCCAATTCGAATAAAAAAGTTGTCAGGGGCCTGCATAGCGTGCTG
This sequence comes from Anisodus tanguticus, assembly GCA_034509755.1. Taxonomy (NCBI): domain Eukaryota; kingdom Viridiplantae; phylum Streptophyta; class Magnoliopsida; order Solanales; family Solanaceae; genus Anisodus; species Anisodus tanguticus. The sequence continues at coordinate 20,170,630 of CM067560.1, read as the reverse complement.
GTGGCGCGCCAGTGATGTTGGATTTCAGAGATAGGATTTGGGCTCCATGCCCCTGAGCTATCGCATGCACGTGGACAACACGACATCAACGCACTGCGGCAATGGCACACTGGGACAGTTGAGATTCGGAAACAGAAATGGGGCCATGTGCTCGCGCGACATCGACACCATCGCACGCACACCTGCGATGAGGCACTAGCACGACGCAGGCAGACATGCCCATTATTGTCAGGTCATGTGTTACGGTTCACTTTTACACAAAGGCATAAAAACTACTAGCAGGTTATCGGTTCTCTAATCTGGATAATTTATTTTTATCGTCGCCACCTAATTTATAGGTAAATTAGAAAAACCAAGTTAAAAGGATTTATTCAGAAAATGCGTGAAAAATTCTTTTTGAACCAAAGTCGAGGTAAGAGTTCTGGTGATCTCCGAAAAAGGCGTTAGACACTCCGGTATTAATAATCCGTAGAATACGGTTGACCTTCGAATTTCATAGCATACTTATTGTTATAAATTGCTTAAAAATGTTTATTTCCCGCAAAAAAAATCATTAACATGTCATTCATTTTATTTCCAACTCATAAAAGGGTTTTGAAAACCAAAGTTAAATTCCGCCTAAAATGATTTGTATAGGGATAATTTTGTTCACTCGTTTTCAGACCAAGTACACTCAAAATTGATTTGAGTAGAACTCCACTGTTTAGTCCAATAAATTGTCCAAATATTCCGTACATATTTTTCTTTTGATTTTTTTTTTAAAAACAAAAGAGCATAATACATTTGGAATGACATGTTAAGAAAAAATGCAAGTTTTTCCATTTTAATGCTTTTTCTAAAGGTAAACTCATATTCTACACTTTCAAACCAATACTTCAATTCAAGTCTCCAATGTTTTGATTTATTGTAGAGATTAACTTGGTTGAGCTTGGCCCAAAACAGTCCAAAAGAAGTTTTATAAATTCAACCCATCTCTATCAACTTTTGAAAATAAATTTCCTGTTCAAAGTTTTCAACCCATTTTCCTTTAAAGTAGTTCAATTCTTTTCAATTTAACCCAAAATGATTCAATTTTGCTCTAAGTGTAAAATCAATCCGAGTTTGTACTTTAAAATCAATCCGTTCTTTTTAAGAAAATGTACAAGTCAAGTTAATCCTTTTTTTGAAATTCATTTTACGGCCATTCTAAGCTAAACGATGTACGTATCGTTTTTTGTCTATACTAAGTTATAACCATAATTGTTCCATTAATGATGATGTATGTATTTTATACAGAAAGGGCAACCCGGTGCACTAAGCTCCCGCTATGCGCGAGGTCCGGGTAAGAGCCGGACCATAAGAGTATATTGTATGCAACCTTAACTCACATTTCTGCAAGAAGTTGTTTCCACGATTTGAATCCACATTACATATAATATAAATATATCAAATGTAAAAGAGATAAGTTTAGGCTGGTGGGCCTATCTAAGCCCACCAGTTGATTATTTTCACCCATAGTTGGGTATTCATGCGCTGCTACTGCCGGACTCAATGAAATATGAATTAGTTGGGCCTTTGACCCAACCGACGGAAGAAATGAGAAGGCCCAACGGGCCTATCCCAGCGCACATGGACAGAAGAAGAGAGGAAAAAGGAAAAACATAAGTTAGAAGGTATCTATGCCTACTAATTTAAATATAAAGGTTCACAAGTAATTCACACAAGTATCACATCAACAAGAGAACATATATTAATTAAAGAAAGCAACATGAGACCCAAATGGGTAGAAAAAACTGATAACGACCCATAGTTGAGATATTGACAGTTGGGACGTAACTGGGCTTGGCCCATTTTGGTGTTAACATCAATGTATTAGTAAATGCAGCAAATAAACCAAATGGGCTTAGCCCCATCAAAACAATCATTCCAAAGAAGGTGAATGGAGAGACAATAGGTAAATGGTCCAGGGCCCAGCAAACATTCAGAATATAGTCATCCTGGTGATATACATGAGGATATATATACCTTGTATACAATACTAGGTATATATGATATACTGGCCATATATGCTCATGTATAACAAACATAAGCCATGTGGAGATAACTAGAAACCAGAGTCAACATGTATATCAAAACAAACAACATGCATCATAACAGTTTTCCCCAGAGTTCCTAAACCAAATGAAAACATTCAAACTTTGAAACCTAAAGCAGTTGACCACATGATTTTCTTATGTATCTTGTACTTGTTTTACTTGAGTCATTCAAACTCTACAAAGACTTAATCCTTTAATTAAACAAATAGCAAGTAGAATGACTTACCAAATGAGAACAAACAAATAAATCAAGCTGAGATTAGCATGGATTCTACTTAAACTGCATGCTCATTGACTGCCTTAACTTGAATAAACTTTAAACATGGTATATCACATAACATAGAAGAAAGGAGACAAGATATTTCTAATTGCATATACCCACTTAGTCTTTTTAGCAACTGGTCCTAAGTTGGTCCATCACAAGTCTAGGTATTCACAATACAAGACATCACAACAACATTTAGTTATCCTAACAAATCCATATAGGCTATTACAACTACATTTCACTAAATTCAAGATTCATAGCCTGCAACACACATCACTAAATTATGTGGACATATTTTAGTTCATTTCAAATGACAATCCTTAGGCATCCTAAAAATTTAACCATTTTGAGGCAGAAACCAACTTGTACAAGGTATAGGACCACACAAGTTTACAAAGTTATGCTTAAATGCCATTATCAGAACATGATATAGGGATAAAGAATTAAGACCACATCATATGACTGAGAGTTGAAACAAAGTTAGAGGAGCATGGTTTGCATTCACCACAGAGAGTTTGTATGATTTCCTAGGCTCAAAATAAAAAGATCTTGTTATTATTTCACTTAGACAGGATTAAATAATCAAATAGACCACCATCACTACTTATCTTAAACAAATGAAAGCAGGTGCATCTGGACAAAGTCATTATTCCAGTTACAATCAAATTAATTAAGACAGTTTAGTACCACCACATTGTGGCAGTCATGCACTTAGACCCAATATCTTTTAAATTAACAAGCATGCAATGTTATCTAAGGACCAGATGTAAACTAGGTAGATGTGGATCAAGTAATTATCCTCTTTAAGTTAATCAGATACATAGTCTAGCTTTAAACTTATAACTCAGACAGAGGCAAACCAAGTATTTAACACAACATTTTGGGGTAAATAAGCATATCAACTAAACTAGCATGAAGGTAGCCTAAGCACGTGTTAGCTAGAAACTAGTCATCAAACACTACATGGCATGCAACCCTTTAGATTTTGGGATTTCATTCAAATAGGAATTAGACTAGATGATTGACTCATCAAATTTCAACTGAACATATAGAGGATAAGACTGACATTTTACATGGTATCTTAACACATATAGACATCATTTATAACATACAAATGGTCACTTAACTTAAACTGTCAACAGAAAATCATAAGATAAACATGAAAGGCTTATACAGACTCAACATGTTGTCACTTAGAATTCAAAAACAAACACATGTGCATTCAAGACTACACAAGATAGCAGACAAACATACAAGCTTACATAGTTCATATATAAAAACCAACAAAGTTTCAAAGACCACATTAAACCATGTCCTGAATCTAGATTTGCAAAATGGGCATAGTGAAGACATGAGATGAGTTAAATAGCACAACCAAAATATATACCACTCTCATACTAGAACTAAACAAATCTCAACAGACACAAAGGGACATATCAAGCAACAAACCAAGCTCATTAACATAAGAATAGACATCTTGAGTTTCTATTAAGCCTATGATTACCTAATAACAGTGTAACTTGACCAACATAAGCTTGGATAGACTCTTTCAACCCAATTTTAGCATAGACTGTATTCAAGCTAAGTGGGATGTTAGCCAGAGTTCAAATAAGTTTACTATCCTTAGTGACCCTTAAACAACAACTGTTCTAAATCATTTTTAGACCGATACATATTCTAAGCTAGTTACAAAGGACACACACTAATCTCAACACAACTCAGAATCATTCAAGTTGCAACTAAGCACCTAGATCATGCACTACAAATAGGAATACTCATTTGTTATACTTATATTTAGCATTTAATCTTCCTAGGTCAGATTGATAGCATTCAAACTAAACAAGTTTATTATCTAAACTAACAGGTTTAGGGGTCCTCAAGATATGGTAATTTGAGATCATTCTTAACTAAACTAACCTAAAATAGTCAATAAAACACACATATCTCATAGAAATAATTAAACAGTCTCATAGTTTTTTATGAAAGCTTATTTTTATGCTTCTTTTAGACTTAGTTAACTATCATACCAACTATAATAGGCATAAATTCACCCAAAGAAAGTTTAAAACATATAAATGCACAAGTAATTGAACTAAAATTAAAGGAAAATAAACGAAGGAGCAAATACCTTCTTGTGAGGCAGCCCAGGTCGAGGTAGAGACTTGAATCGTCAACTCCACACCCAATTGCACTCGCACACACAAAAATGATTTTTTTTAAAAACTAACAGACCAATTTCGAGATTAAGGACTCCACCGAAGGGATTGAAATCCAAAATATACTCAAAATCAGTCCAATTTGATCGAAAATTACTCTTAAAATATAATGGTATAGAAATTCGAAGTATGGACCTGGAACAATGAAGGGATGGACCTCAATCTGTAGAGACCCTCAAATCCTAGGATTTCTATGAAATCTGATATAGGAGAACATGATTTGGAGGGAAAATTCCCTCCTCGTAGTTCTCAACCAATCACAATGTGAAATTTGAAATCAAATGAGACAAACAAACATAAAATCGCAGCAAAGGAGTATGAGAGGGGCAACCTCACCTTTGGTAGGGTGGTGGTGTCTCTGCGGTCAACTGTGCGAGAAAAGGGAAAGAGCATGAATTGCTCTTGTCCGAAATGGACAGACAAAGAGATAGTACACTACAACCTTGCCATTATCGGCCATGGAGGAAGAGGACGAAGCCCTAGGGTTCCTTTCTCTTTCAATCGCGATTGAGAAAGGGGTATTGGGGCTTTTGGGCGTCTTATCGTATTAATGTCAAATTTAGGCTTAATGTAAAGCTTTTGAATTAATTGGGTTATATTTGAAATAAAACAATCTTTTTCGAATTTGACGGATTACTTTAATTTGAGAATTTGAGAAATTAACTACGCAATTATTTTTGCTTTACTTTTTTGAAATTGCAATTAATAATGTGAAAAATAAGATATTATATACAATAAGTGTACCGGATGATGTTTTATCAAATGAAATGATAAAATACTTCTGAAATAAGTTAGTAATTTTTTTAATCTTGTAAAAGCTATATTTCACTTCGTCCGTGACTCGGAAACTTTGCATAATTAAATAAAATTATTTGAGGGTAAAAATTAGATGTCAACAACTGCCCCTTTGTTGTTTGGGGATGGCAGGACCATCCACGAGCAACGAAATTTGGCAAACCTGATTTTTAGCTAACTAATTGAAAGCACTTCTCATTTTTATGTATTTTTTTTAAATTTATGTCCGAACCCTGGTCTCTGGATTTACTACATATCTCAGGTTGTACGAGAATTTAGGACACTTGTAGTTCGACTCAATTAGACTTCTAAAAAGCAATAAAACAAAGAAAAATCCCATAACTAAAAAGTCCCGAAACAATTTTGTTGGAGTGTGATAGATCATCGGGTATTGAGTTTGCTACATATCCCCGGTCTTTGAGAATCAAGTCACGTATAGTTCGACTCAATAGGTCGAAAAGGGTATCCCTTATGTAGGAATGCCTTTGTCGGTTTTGAAAAACCCTTTCGATATATGTCCGACTGATTGCGGGGTTTCAAAAATTTAAATTTTTTTATGTGGTTGAGTGCGGTGTGGAATGATCTTTAAGCCCAAGTCCAAAGAGCTTGACTCTTGTTGGCACATTATTTTGACCGATTTCCCAAGAAAGGTTCCACGTTTGCTCCACATGCTCCTACATCTAGTCTGCTTTCTTTCTTCCTCACGTAGCTTCCGACCTATTTTCGTTTGCCAGGATATTGACGTGGTTGATTATTTATTCTGCCACACTTACCTGGCTTTGTTTGGTATGCCCTCTTGGCGGCTGTTTTGAGTGGGCAATACCTTCGACACCATCTAGCTCGTATGATTTGTATAAATGCACTTGTTTGAGCGAATTCCTCCTCCGATACCGTTTGGCTCATATGGTTTGTATGAATGCACTAGTTTGGAGAGGATGCCTTCTCTGACACCGTCTGGCTTGTATGATCTGTATGAATGCTCTTGTTCGAGCGGATGCCCCCTCTGACATTGTCTAGCTCATATGACTTTGTTGATTTGCACATATATTCTTCATGACGATTGAATATGAGTAAATGTCCATCTCGACATGCTTGTTTAAATTAATGGCCCTCTCATCATTAGTTTTGTATGAATGGACCTCTCGGCATGTAATTTGTATGAATGTCCCTCTCGACATACAGTTTGTATGAATGACCCTTTCGACAGTGCTTTTATGCATGGCCCTTTCAACATGCACTTTGTATGAATGGACCTTTCGGCATGCACTTTGTATGAATGGACCTTTCGGCATGCAATTTATATGAATGGTTGTCTCGGCATTCTTGTTTGTATGAATGGCTCTCTCGGCATGCAGTTTGTATGAATGACCATTTCGACATGCAGTTTGTATGAATGACCATTTCGACATGCAGTTTGTATGAATGACCCTCTCGATAATATTTGTATGAATGATCCTCTCAGCATGCAGTTTGTATAAATAGCCCTCTCGATATGCAGTTTGTATGAAAGTCCCTCTTCGCAGTGTTTGTATGAATGACCCTCTCGGCACGCAGTTTCTATGAATGACCCTCTCGGCACGCAGTTTCTATGAATGACCCTCTCGGTATGCAATTTATGATAGATATGGCCCTTAAGGCTGGATCATCTTTCTTTCATTCTTTCGTCGGCAGTGACCCTCCCGGTCAGATGGTCCTTTTGTCTTTTTATGGCTCTCATGGCCAGATTATCTTTCTTTGTCCTTTTATGGCTCTTATGGCCAGATAATGCCGCCCTTGTGGCGCTTTAGTATTTTCATGCCTCCCATGGCCGGATAGTGCTACCCTTGTGGTGTCATTCTCTTTTCATAACTCTCATGGCTGAATTATGCCACCCTTGTGGTACTTTGCTCTTTTCATGGCTCTCATGGTCGGATCATCTCTCTTTGTCCTTTTATGACTCTCACAACTGGATTATGCCACCTTTGTGGCGCTTTGCTCTTGTCGTGGCTCTCATGGCCAGATTATGCCTCCCTTGTGGTGCTTTCTCTTTTTGTGGCTCTCATGGCCGACTCGTGTCATCTTCCGATGTCGAAGTTTCTTCATTGCTATACCTGTTTCATCATGGACAAACAAGTTAGAGAAATAAACCGCCGTCTTTCTGACGACATTTTGGGAAACTTGCGATTATAGAAAAATTATTAGTTTTCATGAGGTCGACCCATGTCGTTGGCTCTTGCTATGTCGTTCCTCTACTTTTCTAGTGTCGACCCTCTTGGGCTCGGTATTATGAGAGATGAATTTAACTTATGATATGAAAAAATATATTTTTCTTTGAAAATATTGATCAAACATTTAAACAATATCTGACTAAGAATTTTTTTGTTTAGGTCGAACGTAGTTCAGAATAAAAATGATTGATTTTTTAGTAATATGACCGAGTCCTAAATGGACTGCTTACGTATCCCACCTTTGGAAATCAGCTCATCGCGTAGTTCATATTATAAGAAAATGTCATTTGTTTTTTCTATTATAGAAGAAGAAGACCATATTCGATGAGGATTATTCTATGTATCTCTTCCGTAAGAGATAGGTCTTGTGTAGTGATTGCAAGTAAAAGAAATGCAATTACGAATTAAAAGAGCGTGTCTTTACACGTAGTATCTCTTACTTGCGTCTGAGTTAATTGCTTTGGGCCACTCTTGGCCATCCATCTCTGCTAGGATTACAACTCCACCTGATAGTACCTTACGAACCATGTAGGGACCTTGCCAGTTAGGCACGAACTTTCCTTCGTACTCATCTTGGTATGGAAATACGAGCTTAAGTACCAGTTGTACTGTCTGAAAGATTCGGGCTCTGATCCATTTATTGAATGCGCGTGCCATTCTCTGCTGGTATAGTTGATAGTGGCATAAGATGACCATTCTTTTCTCATCAATTAGATCCAGTTGCTCATATCTTTTTCGAAGCTACTCTGCGTTATCCACCTCTGCTTCTTGTATGATTCTGAGTTACAGTATCTCTACCTCGGCTGGTATCACTACTTCAGTACCATATACAAGTAAGTATGGAGTTGCTCTTATTGAGGTTCGAGTTGTTGTTTGGTATCCTAGCAATTCATAGGGCAACTGCTCATGGCAACACTTATAATTATCTGTCATTTTCCTCAGTATTCTCTTGATGTTCTTTTTGGCTGCCTCTACGGCTCTATTCATTTGCAGCCTATAGGCGGTAGAATTCTGATGGGTTATGCAAAATTATTCACAAATATCCTTCATCAGATGGCTGTTCAGATTTGCTCCATTTTCAGTTATGATTGACTTTGGGATGCCGAATCGGCATATTATGTTTTTTCGCACAAAGTCTGCTACCACATTTTTGTCACTGACTTGTGGGAAGTAGCTTCAACCCACTTGGTGAAATAGTCTATGGCGACTAGGATGAAATGGTGTCTGTTGAATGTGATTGGCTTTATGGTCCAAATAACGTCCATGCCCCAAGCTACAAATGACCATAGTGAACTCATGATGTTGAGTTCACTTGGTGGGACCCTGATTAAAGCTCTATGAATCTGGCACTGATGACATCTTTGCACAAGTCTACTACAGTTAGTTTCCATGGTCATCCAATAATAGCATGTCCTTAGGATTTTCTTCGTTAGGACGAACCCATTTATATGAGGACCACAAGTCACAGCGTGTACCTCTTCTAGTAATTTTGTGGCCTATTTGGCGTCGACATATTGGAGTGGCTCTAGATCAGGCGTTCTCTTTTAGAGTACTCCTTTGTTAAAAAAGAACCCATTAGCCATTCTCCATATGTTTTTTTTCTAGTTGATTGTGATATTTTCAGGGTACTCTTGCTTTTCTAGGTATGTGCTTATGTCAGTTTACCAAGGTTTACCATCTGGTTCTTCTTCTATGTGGGAATAGTAAGAATGTTCTTCCCTAATGTTGATCTCTAGAGGATAAATGTGACTATTTTTAGGATGTTGTATCATGGATGCTATGGTTGAAAGAGAATCTACAAATTCATTCTAAGCTCTCGGTGTGTACTGGAAGTCAATCTTTCTGAACTTCTTGCACAACCTTTGTGTGAGGTTTACATATAACAGGATCTTTTCGTTCTTGGTAGCCCATTCTCCTTGGACTTGGAATTAACAGATCTGAGTCTCCTGTCACCAATAACTCTTGAATATCTATGTCGAGAGCCATGCGAAGGCCTAGAATGCAGGCTTCGTATTCTGCCATGTTATTGGTACATCAGAAGTTGAGCTTTGCTGCCATCGGATAGTGCTGACCCGTTTCTGAGACTAAAACGGCTATAATTCCTATACCTTTATAATTAACTGCATAGTAAAAAAAATTATCTATCTCGAGTAGGTTTCGACCGCATATCCCTCTATTGTCATTACTTTCTGCTAGAAAATCGGCCAATGCTTGTCCTTCGACAGCTTTCTGGACCACATACGTGATGTCAAATTCACTCAAAATTATTTTCCACTTGGACAATTTCCCTATAGGCACGGGCTCGCAAAAAATGTACTTTAAGGGATCTATTTTGGAAAGATGGGTAGTGTAAGACGATAAGTAACGCCTCAGCTTTTGAGCTACCCATGTCAAAGCACAAGATGTTTTCTTCACTAGGGTGTACCTCGACTTGCATGTTGTGAATTTTTTATTGAGATAGTAGATGGATCGCTCTTTCTTCCCCGTTTTATCGTGTTGTTCCAATATATATCCAAAAGTATTATCAGATACCGACAGATGTAGCAACAATGGACTCCGTGGTCTGGGAGGGACCAAAATTAACAGTTTAGAAAGATATCTCTTGATAGTGTTAAAGGCTTTCTGACATTCGTCTGTCTATTTGGTGGGTGCATCCTTTTTTCAGTAGCTTTTGGATAGGCTCCACAATTATCGCAGACTATGCTATAAAGCATTTAATGTAGTTTAACCTTCCCAGAAAACTCATGGCTTATTTCTTGGTTTCAGGTGGCGACAATTCTTGGATGTCTTTGATATTCGAGAGATCTAATTCTATGCCCCTGCGGCTTACTATGAATCCCAATAATTTTTTGACAGGCACTCCATCGCGCACTTGGCTGGGTTTAGCTTCAAGTTGAACTTTCAAAGTCTGTCGAAAAACTTTCTCAAGTGCACGATGTGATATGAGCTTTCTCGTGACTTAATTATGACATCATCAACGTAGACCTCTATCTCTTTATGCATCATATCATAGAAAATGATGGTCATTGATCTCATGTAAGTTGCACCAGTATTCTGGAGTCTGAACGACATGACACGGTAGTGGTATACTCCCTATGGAGTGATGAAGGCTGTCTTCTATGCATTTTTTCACTCATCAAGATCTGATGGTAACCGGCGAAGCAATCTATGAATGAATGTAACTTGTGCTTCACGCAGTTGTCAAATGAGTATGTGAATGTTTGAAAGTGGAAAGTTGTCTTTTGGAATAGCTCTATTGATATCACGGTAGTCCACACAAATCTAAATTTATCCATCTTTGTTATGTGCATGCACGATGTTGGCCAACCATGTCGGATATGGGGTTACTTCCACTACCCTTACTTAATCTGTTTCTAGACTTCCTCTTTGATTCGGATGCTCAGATCTGGGTTAAATTGTCGTATCTTCTTCTTGATCGGAGTGAACCTCTGATTGATAGGCAACTTGTGGGCCACTATATCTATGCTTAACCCCGACATATCCATGTAAGACCACGCGAAAATATTAACGTATTCTCTAAACAAATTTATCAATTCTTCTTTTCAGGGCACTTCCAAGTGCGTTCTTATCCTAGTTTCTTTAACCATTTTCTCATCACCGAGGTTGATTACTTCAGTCTTATCCAAGTTAGGTTTCTACTTATTTTCATATTGGTCTTCTTCATCTATGATATCTTCAGGTAACTCGATCTCCTCATCGTATTCCTCATATTTTCCTTCCTCTATATCAATCAACTCACTCATCTCGTGACATGTCATGATATTATGAGTTGTTTTATTATTATTACTGAAAAATAAGGCAAAGCATGGTTAGTGTATAAAAACATATAATAAAAATAAAAGACTATTTTTCATGTAAATTGAGGCTTTCATTAATTTGATAAAAGAAGTACAAAATGTGGTCCTGATTCGGATCAACATCGAGTCATTTTCATTTTTCAGACATTACAAGGAAAATATGCAAATAGTAAATGTTCGGGCCTCAGTCGACTTTCACCGATTTTTGAAAGCAAGTTAAATTTACCATCTCTACCGAGGAGCCAATAGTGGAGTAGAGGTCCAGTTGGACATTTGCTTGCCCGGATTAGCATTGCAGATGGTGGGTGCTTCAGAGTATTTTTCCAGTATCACATCACAATCTTCCTCTTAGAACAACATCTCCAACTCTTCATCTGCATCTTCGTCATTGTGCATGTGCATTTGACTGGGAATGACTAGTACAAATTCAAAAATGGCTTGCGTAACTATGGAGGACCCCTTTTCTATTGGTCGACTTTAGAGGCTTCTCCAGAGTTTGGGATGTACCTGAGGCCAAAACAGAAACCATTATCTGAAAGAGACACTGGTTCCATTATGCCTTGTAGATCTCTGCCTAAACCTTTGTCGGGTTTGAACTCGCTTTGAACCGTGGTAGCAACAATTATCTTGTAGACTGACGGCAAAAGGCTCTGCTCGTCGTCTCCCACAAGTTCTACCACATGGAAATTCGTTTGGGGATTTTTTCAATCACCGATACAAAATTATTAGGGTAGTTATAGATGTTGCCCCTTTCGTGAATTACTACCTCATGGATTTCTCACACGAACTTCAAAGACTGATGTAGGGAAGATGGTATTGCTCCGATCATGTGAATCCAAGGCCTACACAATAACAAATTATAATTAACAGTGATTGCCATGACCTGAACTCAGTAGTGAATTCGTCGGGCCCCATCTGGATATTGAGGTCTATCTCTCCAATAGGATCACATTGAGATCCATCAAAGGCTCTCACATTTGTATGTTTGTGGCGTATTTTTCCAATATCATAACTAAATTTCTTGAATGTAGATTCGGGGCATATATTAAGACCGACCCCATTGTTGACCAATACTCGAGCCATAACTTTGTCCCTATATTTGATAGTAATGTAGAGAGCTTAGTTATGAGTCATGCCTTCTTTTTGCAACTCGTCTGGAGTGAATGAAATTTGATGAGCTCTGATGACATGGCTTACCATATTAGCTAAAGATTTACTACTTTTACCTACAGGGACGTGCGCTTCATCAACACTCTTATTAGAGCTTGTCGGTGTTGTGCCGAGCTTAATAGTAGTGGCATTACCGATATCTGGGCTGACGTCTTCTTCAAGTGCTCGATAATAGAATACTTTTTTGGTTGCATTCTATGCTAAAAGTCCTCGGCCTGTCCCTCAATGATGGGCCTTCTTTGATTCCCCTCATTTCAGGGCTCTCCCTACACAAGCTCTTCGGGAGTATAACACCTCCCTGATCTTGTCATTCTATGAGCCACAACTGTTTGGACAATAAACTCTTTCCTTTGGCCTCGGACTATTTCTTGTGACACTTGAGCCACGACCGGTGTCGGGATTAGCACTTTGAAATTAGGTCATTCATGGAGGGTGAGAGAGAGGATATTGTTCGTTCCAAACTCTCAATAGAGCCCTGAATTAGTAGTTTCAGATAACCCAGTCTTCCTCTCGCTCAATCATATAGATTTGATTAGCATTGGGATTGGGTAGAAGATTGGTGTTCACGTTTGGTACTGCTATCTGCAGCGTGATATCCCTTTTATATATCAAACCATGTATGTTATGCTTCAGATTGATACAATCTTTAGTGTTGTGCTCGCTTCCTCCGGAGTGGTACGCACGACTCGATAGAAGCGACTCCCATGATTAACAGGCTTTGGTGGAATGGCTTGAATAATTCCAGCAACACTTATTCTTTTGAATAACTTTATTTGAGTCTCAAGAAGTGGGGTAAACACCCATGGAGGCTTCTTTTTAAAATTCAAACACGGCAAGTCATAAGTAGATGGAGGTGGCTGATTTTGGTAATTTTGATGGTTCTGAGGTGCTTGATAAGTAGGTGTGGGCATTTGATAGTTTAGTTGTGGAGCTTGGTAAGTGGGTTTATGTGTTTGGTAGTTTGGTTGTAGAGCTTGGTAGGTTGGAGCCGGTGTTTGATAGTTAGGCTGTGCATAGAAAATCGAAACAAGGCTGTATGGAGAGGACATATAACTGTTTGGTGGTAGAGAGTGATATATATCAAAGAAAGATTGTGATCCTTCCTTCTTTTGGTTTCTTAGGCTAGGTGTGTGGGAGATGTTTGCCGCGTCTTTCTTCTTCTTTCTTACAACCCCGATAGTGCTCTGTTGATTGGGTTTGTTGGCTACGCTAACGATTCTTCCCAATTTAAGGTTGTCTTCTATAACCTCTCCCATTTTTACTAATGCAGAGAATAGACTCCCGACCATGGATATCATGCGGTCATAAAAGTCTAATTCTTGTGATCGGATGAATACGAAGACCAATTCTTCCTCGCTCATTAGCGGTTGCACTTAGGCAGCTTCGGCCTTCTATCGACTCGCATACTCACGGTAGTTCTGCGTGGACTTTTTCTTGACCTTTTCTAGGTAGTAACGATCAGACACTGTCTCTCTATTAAAAAAATCTTTCCATGAAAGCCCCCGTCATGTCTTCCCATGTGAACTATTCAAAGGCTTCTCCCGTGAGGCTTCGAATAAACAACCTCATAATCAGAGCCTGATTTTTTTATCCCGACTAGTTGGTCGCAGTATGCTCTTAAGTGAGCCTTGGGATTCCCAGTCCCATTAATTAGTTTGAATTTTGGCACCTTAAAGCCGAAAGTCTATGTTCCGATGCAGCAAATATCATTGTAGCTTAAGCCTGTCGACTTCCGAGAGCCTCTGTTGGACTTCTCGAGCAGATCTATCATCTTTCGTTCTATCTCCTTATCTCTCCTATCTTGTTCAGCTCTCCATGCCTTTTCTCTTTCTTCATAATGGTCGAGCTCGGGTGAGGAGTCAATGAAAGCGATTAGGATGTGGAAAGATATTGTGGGATGTACTGGACGATTTCTGAGAGTGGCAGTAATTCTAGGTGTTGGGTGAGTAGTGGCATTTTGGTGTATATTGGGATCAATATAAGTAGGTGTTGGTTGATATGAAGGCATTGAATGGGAAGTCCTGGGCAAATGAGTGGAGTTAGCCGATGGTGGAGTTTTGTTTGAGGTACCAATGTGGGCATTTTCACTGTGAAATCGAGTGGATGGAAAATGCTCGGGTACTGGTGAACTCATAGATGGAAAAGGCGGTGGAGGCCTTCTTGCTTCAGTGATCGTTTTCTAGCGGTGTTGGCTGCTTTGTTCCTTGCGACCTATTCCTGGAGGTACGCAATTTTTTAGAATAGTAGGTTAATCACTTCCACGTGATGTGATGGATTCTGAAGGTCTTTAGGTGCGGGTCCTTTATAACAAAGGCTTCTTTGTTACTCCTGTCATCTAGAGTACCAATCATATTTGCTTGATTTCATTCAGAAATGGATGCTGCTGCAGCTTTAGATCTGGTGAAGTAGGCCAGTGTGATACGACACAGATCAACGCCATTTTTAAGAAAAAGAAAAACTCAAAGGGAAATGATGTTAGTAACGTTAGTGAAAAATGATAATGCAAGATATCGCAGATAGATTGCATAAAAAACACATAGACTCATGCATTTGAACCGAACTCTTGATTGATTTTTCATTCCGGGAGTATTTTTGTCATTTTGGACATTTTTGGTTTTGAGGCTTTTGGTTTGGAAGTCTATGGTTAATTTTCTACCATGACATCATCGAGACCAACCTCTTCTAATAAGGGAAAATTATAATTTTTATAATATAGGGGTCAAGTCTTATGTAGACTGCCTACGTATCCCTCTGTGGGAAATCATACCCTTCTATAGTTCAAGTTACATAGAAATTATCTCTAAATTCATTCTACCCAAACAATTTCATAGACCTGGCCCGATAAGGGCTTCCTATGTATCCCCCTTGGAACATCAGGTCTGACGTAATTTCATTTACAAATAAAAAGGGAAAGGGTAAAATTTGATTGAAATGAAAGGGGACACCTAAATTTACCCAAAAGATAACTTCGCACTGAAGTCATGGCGAGTCGTCGTCCTTACAACTGCACATTCTCTCAGCGGCTTTTCTTAGTAGCGGCGGGGTAGAACTATCGAGATCTGGCCGGTATTGGCCAAATGCTCTAGCTCGAACTTGAAAGCCTCACTTTCTTCAATGTCATATCTCGGTGCCCTTGTGATACAAGAAGATCTTCCTCCTTTCTAAGTACCTGCAGAGGGTTTCCAAGTAGTCTTGACCAGGCGGATCTTGCCGGTGCTGGGTAATGTGGAGAACATGTTCATATACAAGTCATCAAAGACAGTGAAGTCGTAGCGCCAAACTTAAGTATCAATGGTGATTCCTTCACCAGGTATAATTGGGTCGTAAAGAAGTAGGGAATATGGGACCCACAAGTTACGGATAACCTTTTCATCGATCAATCTTATGATTTTTTTCTTGAGTTCTAGACACGCGTATGTGGTGTGGCCAGGCTGATCATTGTGGAAAGGGAACCTCTTGTGGGCATAGATAGGTGCACAAGGTGGGAGGACATCGTGGATGAACTACGACGCTCCGGTAGCTTTCAACCCTTCGTACACTTTGATGCTCCGCACCGGCCTGGGTGCGACCCTGAAGGGTGAAGTGCGGACTTTGAGGGCAATTGCCCACCAGATAGGAGATGATGTTCGGGATGGCCCTTGTGGCATCCCGTAGTAGTTAGCAGCTTCGTTAACATTTAGGGTAACTCCTTTGGGTGGTCTACTTGACTCCCCGACGTATGGCACAAGGTATTTTTCAGGAAACTCAGACTGTTGCTTAGGTGTCTTAAATAATGGGATATAGTCCTTGACTATTTCCTTGACCTTGTTTTGGAGGTCTTAACAATGGCGTTTTCGCTCGATAGTCTCTTCTTGAAGGTTTCCTACCAAGTCCAAAATTTGATCGACCTCTTTCATTTTGGCTTTAGCCAAGTCAATCTTCTCATCTATTTTGTGGATCTTTATCCGAAGTGACTTTTTGATTTCTCATCGCTGACTAGATCAACAATCGGTTATGTGACACTTTGACTATTCAGAATATACATTAGCAGCAAATCAACCTTTAAAGAGGTGCAAATTTTAGTCAACTTTTGGTATTTTTCTGTGTTTTTCTTTTGGGTTGGTGTCCGGAATGTGGAACCAATCAAGAGCTTAGACGGAACACATGAAAGCATATAAACATCTATATCACATTAGCAATTGTAATATTCACATTCCTAAACCTTTTTGTACAAAGGTTTTCTAATCGTTTGAAACATAATTGTGCCAAATATTGAGTCAAACCATTGTCCCCATAATTATATTTCATTAATAATAAGGTTTTCCCAAGTGGGGTTACAAAATATTTATATAATGGTAAATAAAAGATTAGTAGAAGTCGCCTCCAGAGGCAGATGAAGAAGCTCTGTCTGTTCGAGCTTTCTTGGCCCTTCGAAGGGCGGTCTGAATCCGGAGGTGAGTAGACATCAGCAATGAATCAACCTAGAACCCTTTCTTTGTGAAGGTCAGAGGTGAAGTCTCGTCCATTGCTCTCCTCATCTGAGCATCAAGGTCCTCTAAGCACTCATGAGTGAAGTCTAACTCATCGGTCAAACTAGCTATGATGGCCTGATCATGCTCCATCGTTTCCAAGTACCTAGCATCTCGGTCATCGGCTTATCTTTGGATACGACATGCCTTTATCTCATCTTTAAAATCCTTGTCATGGATATACTGATAGCGGTTGGGACCTGGAGTGAGGGTGCCTTGCAAATGCGCTCTTAACCAGTTGACATAATCTTCATCACAACCCGAATGAAACCTATCCTTAGCTAGATTCTTTGGACCCTATCTCACTTCATCATTCCACTCTCGGATGATGTCGACAACCCTCTTGATCCTATTTTCCTCGTAGTCAACCACATACTCCCTCATGTTTCCTACTTAAGGTATTATCTGTCTCCTACCAAACTGTCTTAGGCCCCTAATAAGTGCATATGTGCGGATTCCCTAGATTCCCATAAGTGTCAAGAAATAGCATTTTCTACCTCTAACCATGATATTCTCGATATAAAGTCAGAGGATCTCCACTGTACGTTATCCTCTTGGAGTCTTGAAAAGATAAAGTCCCACCCCTCTTTGGTTTGGTTCCCAAAATTTGGACAATTGGCTTGGAGGTTATCCTTCCTACATTCCGGGTCTAAGTACGAGGGACCTTCGGTTTTGTTGAGGTGTTTGATAATCCACTATTGTACTAGTAGGTTACGTCCTTGGAAATACCTATGTAGGTTTCGGCTATGACCTAAATCCCGATATATGTTTGCAAGGATGACATGGACTGGGTCAAAGTATTTGGTTTCTCCATTTGAGGTTACTCCATGAAAAGATAGCATAGGTGACATAAATGACATGAGTATCTATGGCAAGGTGTCGATCTTTGGGAAAGACCATGGTCCCTAATAGGCATATGGAAAAGGCTAGTACCTACTCCTTTCACAAGGACGGTAGGAACTTCTCGCTAATACCTTTGCCACCAAATAAAGTAAGGGAAATGAAAATCCAATAAGCACGAAAACACCAAGCCAAGTCTGAGGTACATGAGGAGGAGGACGAATCTAAGAAGGGGAGTGCCATGAATGTTTTGGCATGTAGAGAAGAAGCCTATTCGAAGGAAACCTTAGAGGTTTCGGAAATAGCCAAGCCACATAGACCTACAACCGAGTTACTACCTAATAATAATGTTGATGCTATTTGTAAGGTAGCTCTCGAAATATCCCTCCCTCCCTATAATGATCCGAAGGCAACAACCGAGCCAAATGTTCAAGAAGACCTTATTCCATGCCAAGCCTCTAGCTATGACAATAAAGAAACAACACAATGTTAGGCCTTCTTTGCAAATCCATTGTACCAGGTCGAAGGGATGGATAGTATCTTCGTCAACTCTTTATGTGAACAAACAAGGATGGAAGAAGGAATCGGCATGGGATTTTCAAATAACAACACGTCTGGAATCTTGTGAAAGGAAGGGCAAGATAAGGAATGGAATGTGTACGTCAACAACCAATTGGCCTACAACTTCACCATGAGGTACCAGTCTCCATGGCCAATGTTGAATGCTCCTTGATATAATTTATGTGGAATGCCATCGAAGCTCGACTTGCAATAAAGCTTTCCATCGATGAAGGTCCGAGAGGAAATTGAGCGTGGGAGAGGCTTCAAGGACCTACATGGTAGTTATGGAAGTCTTGTGGTTTGTGACATCCAAGGAAGTGAGTCTTATGCGGCCCTATCACGACCATGACAACACAAGATCTTGGTGCCAACCTAATGAAGGAACCCCGAATCGTGACTCCTTTTGATAAAAGGTTGGTGATCTCGCACCACAAACCGTGGTGTTATGACGACTTGCTTGAATGGGAAGGCTACTTGAGGGATGGTCCCTTCAAGTTATTGGCTAAGTTCCGAGGCGGCTTATGTGAAACGAAAATTTCAAGCAATGGACTAGGTCCAACATGTTATGTTCCTAAGTTGTCTTCATACTTGACCATCCGAATTTGAGGACAAATTCTCTCCAAGAAGGGGAGATTGATAAAAGAAAGTGTCCGGACTTAGCTTCTCAATTTGAGTTATTGACCAAAGGATCTAGGGGGTCAAAGATTGGCCATCAGCCCGCGCTTGAGGGCCAAGAATGGCATGGATTGTGGGGAGGATTAGAAGCCATAATTTAATGGCCTTATAGTGACAAGTTTTATTCGGCTTTATATGTTGGTCTTGGATGAGACCTTGCATTTTATTTTGTTGTCTTTAATTTCTAGCCTAGCTATTAATCATCCTAGGACATATTAAAATCATGTAGTAGTTCTTATCTTTCCTAGGACACATTCAATGCTTGTAAGGAAATGGTTAAGCCTAGAAGGTGACATGGCCAAGAATGCCAAGATGGCACGGACAAGAGGTGACTTGGCCGATGAAGTTTTGAGACAAGAAGCTTCCGAGGAAGACCATTCAAGAGCCAACTAAGGAAGTTCAAGCTTGGCCTAGGGAAGTGGAAGAGTTGGCCGAGAACCACTCTATTGTGCAAGGAATGAAATATTCTAAAATGATCCTAAGAAGATGAAGTATAGAGAATTCAAGTTCATTCCCCCTTCTACTCGGTTACTACAATGAAAGTGTGAAGAAGATTGAGTTTACCCTTGTCTCCAAAAAATACCAAACTCTTTCACACCATGCTCACAATGGCCGAGGGACGACTTGGTTTCCAAGCCAACCCATCCCCTTTCTTTGTTCCCATTTTCAGCCGAATGGCCTTGTAATTGTGTCCTTTTGTTTTGCTTCTAGAATGGTATCTATGGTACTATAAATAGAGCCTTAGGATCTTGTAAATAATCAATTTGAGTTTAAGATTAAATCTAAAGTGTGTTTTCAACTTGTGTGTTGAAATATATCGATCATGTGTGGGTCACCCCTCCCTTTAGTGTAAGTCTTGGTTAGGACTATGTGACCTAATTAATACCCAAGATCGAGGAACCCCCTTAGTGGTAAGAAAACATTGGAACTGTGTGGACCAACCTAGCCTAAGCTTTGGGTTACTAAAAGGGCTTTCGATCACCCTCACTTGGCTAGTTCATGGGCATTGTACTTATCAAACCCCAGTCTTGACCTTGTGGTATTGATCACCTTATCCTTGGTGTCGACTCGGCTAGTAAAACCCCCATGTCTCTATCCTTGGGCTCATTGACCGTACCTTACTACAACCACAACCACCAAACACCTAAACCATATCAATAGAACTAACACTTAACCAAATCAACCATCCTTCACTCGAACTTGCGTTTGGAAACTCGTGCTCGATCTTTTCCCAACCTACTATATACCAACCACCCTTACCTCCCATAGTACTTTATAAACATCCCCACCAAAGGTCACCATCCGTAACAATCCACAAATACCCATCCAATCCAGATAATACCAAACAGTCTGTATAACACACTTTACCGAGAACCTTATTGTCCCATTTCTGTTCCACCATCCTTCTAGCATCCAACCACCAAAGCCAGAATATCAAAACAACCCTCAACGTGTATACAACAACCCCCTAAAAATACTTGACCCAATTCCCTTTAAATCTACCCGAAATAGCCATCAAACACCCCACTGTCCAGCCAAATCGAGAACCCAAGACCCCCATTTTGGCATTCATTTTTGGGTCAACCCAAATATCACCAACACCCAACCCACTTACACAACATAACCCCTCATTACTTGCATCACTAAGAGCTGGGTTCCGATGGGACATTTCGGAGGGGTATATGGACTTTGCGGATCCTCCATAGGTGTACGGATCATAATAAAACCTGGACGTACTGTATACCGGTTTGATGAAGGTACCTGACATATGCATTGCATTCATATCATACATATATTTGTTATATCATTGATTCTTTGTGGATGGACTTGTATTTGAAGTGATTGTTGATGACTTGATTAGAATCTGGACATAAAAAAGGATTATACTAGCTACTTGGATTACTATTTAACCTCTTTCGTCAATGGATGAAGTAAATGGTTATGGACTCTAATTGAATAAGTAAATATGTGAACTTGTGAATCATTATGTGAACTATGTGACTTTACTTGGAAATTGGACTGATTAGTATAAGAGTACTTGGTGTTAACGTGGTATTTATCTATTTTTATGTATATTCTGTTTATTGTCGGCCTATGATGTCTACGGGGTATATTACGTATATTCGGCCTATCACTGTCTTTTATTCGTATTTTAGAGACATATTCAGACTATGTATTCCGTTTTGGCACTGTGTTGCCCATTTCAGACTTGTGTTGTATTTTAGTGCTCTTGTATTTACAAACCAGATATCTTGGCTTGTTGTTCAGACCTGTATTTATATTATCAGACTTATGTTGTAGTATCTTGTTATCTTCCGCTTTTATTTATGTTATCATGTGAGTAATTCGGGAGTGGTTCGCTTACTGGATTGATATGTAGGTGCCACCATGATTTCTAAAAAGGAGTCGTGATAAGAGCAAAGGTTTTTGAATAATCAACTTCAAAAATCTATGAGTAACCTTTCACAGTAAGTCTTTCCTTGAGCTTGTTAACAAAACTATCAGCATTCAATTTTGTGTAATAAACCAACTTCACACAAATGATCTTTCTATGTTGAGGCTTTTCCACAAGTTCTCAAGTTTCACTCTTCTCATTCATTGCAAGCTCCTCCTCCATTGTGACTTGCCAATTGGGATTTGAAATTGTTTCCTTGAACTAAGAAGGCTATGAAATGTCCACATAACATATCTGGTATATTTTAGAGAGCATTCGTGTTCCTCTCACAGGTTGATGACCAATGTTCTCATTAGAATCAGGTAGACTGCTTGTAATCTACTTCTGTTACCTTCTTCACAATCTCATTGCTCATTTCTCCATAAAAAATCCATCTTTGTTTATCATAATTTTCCATGTTTGAGGCTGAAAGTATTGTGAGCTTTAGAGATTGTGTTGTAACCAATAACACTTCGGGTTCAAAATTCTTATTTAACATGTCTCTCCTAACCTATATATAGGAGAAACACAAACAATAAAACAAATTAAGTTTTTTATGGAAGGCTTATGCCCGTACCATGCCTCAAAAGTGTTTGTGCCTCCACTGCTTTTGTTGGGAACTTGTTCAGGAAACAAATAATCGTGTTAGTTGCTTCTGCCAATTTTTTTTTGATAGGCCCTTCTCATATAACAAGAACGTCGACATCTCCATTATCACATATTCTTCCTTTTACCAACCCTATTCTACTGCAGTAGTACATGTGGCGTTGAGTTGATGCTCGATTTTTGTATTTTTGTTGAACTTTTTGAATCGATAAAATGTGTACTTAGTACCGTTATTTTATCTCAGCATTTGTATTTTGCAACCAATTTGATTTTCTACCAAAGCTTTAAATTTCGAGAACACTTTAGGTACTTCAGATTTGAACCTGAGAAAATAAATTCAACACATTCCTGTCATATCATTAATGAATGTGATATAATATTTACTGATTCTCTCCAGATTGCATTGAAAAAAGATATCTTGCTTTGCTTTCCCAATTAACATGTGTTGCATCTTGAGTGTTCTTCCTCCATAGGTGGTAGTCCCTGAATCATATATTTCTTTGACATGTGCAAGAGTGCCCTAAGATTGAAATGTCCAAGTATCTTGTGCCATACACCTGTTGTCATCTATTGTCTTAATAAGCAGCCAGGAACAAAGAGTACATTTGAAATTAAGTGTATACCTGAGTTTCATTCAATAGCTATTGTGTCTTTTCCCTCGGTATGAAGATAATCATCATTACTAATTCTGACTTTAGAGGTTGCAGATCTATCTAACTCTCTAAAAATCTTGTTATGATAGTCATATGATTTGTACAACCCCTTTTAATTAACCAACTTTAACTTGAACTTTTACTTGCAAAACAAGTAGCCATAAGCAATTACTCTTGTTCTTATTGGTCTATAATTTGTGTTTCATTTAATTGTTGTGGTCCTTTTCTTTGCAAATAATCTAAGCATGATCAAGTTTATGACACTTTCTACATCTCATATCAGGTTTTCTCTAATACTTGAAATGTGAATAATTTCTCTTTCCACAGTGCTGGGAAGGTGGATATTTTCTACCTTTGTTGTTGTTGCTAGAATTGCTACCAGTTGTTGTAGCTTCGGTTGATGTAGCATAGCTCTTTTCCCCTTCCATTTCTTGCATCTCCTGAATTGAATTGTTTTCTTGCTTACAAGGCTCCTTAAAAGATCTCTTGTTCCTCATCATTCTTCTTTGTTTTTGTGCTTGCAAAGAGTTCGAAAATTCTGGCAAAGTAATTTTGGATAGATATTTTGTATTTTTCAGTGAAGCGATTGTCGCTTCAAACTTTTTAGTAAAGTGACAAGAATGTTCTGCAATTGTTTTATCAGAAAATTCGGTATCAAGTAACTTTACCTTATTTTCTAGATTGATACTATCTGAGTACTATTTAATAGTCTCAAATTTCTTCAGATTTTGCATTTCAAATTCCTTCACCGGGTTTAAGACCTACATGGCTCAAATTATTTCATCTTCGTAATATTATTTATCAGAAAGTCTCATATTGTCTTAGCCGAACTAATTCATGATTCTGGAAAAAAATAGTAGGAGATACTGCAACATAGAGACACGCCTTCGCTTTTGACTTCTGGGTCTTCTTCTCTTTGTGAGTTTTCATCTGATCCATGATAGAATTGTCTGGTAAAGGAGGAACTTGATAATCCTTATCTACTTCTAGGATCCCAGAGATCACATGCATCCATTTAGGCTTCCATCCAGGTAGTCCAAACCTGATAATTTTCTCCATAAAAAGTTGACGACACAATTGATGAAAAAATACTCTCAACTTCTACAATTCTGCAAGATGATTTCATAGAATGGTCTAATTAAGTGTTCGAGGTCCACTCAGTTAATATAACTCACAAATTCTCACAAATCCCTTAAGAACTAAAGGGCATTGATACAATGTTCATATTATTAACACATAGGCAAGTAAATTTGACTAAGAAAATCATACTTTTATTGATCAAAAAAGATTTCTTAAATACACAAAGTCAGTAACCTGCTGTTGCTAAAAATATGCTAAACAAGTCTACTGTTATATAACAATGTGTAACTGAGCTTAAGAATAGCTAACAAACTTTCAAAAGTAAAAATAAAATATACCTACAAAACAGTTCAACAAATTTTGGTGTGCGCTCCTCAAATTTTGCAGCCCAACTACCAACAATTTATGCCTTGAATTTAGGTTCAGTAAACACTTTCCCGTACAGTTTAGATTTGGTAATCCTACTTGCGACACTACTGCAATTTTAAGGCAATCATAATAGGTAATTTAACTTTAATCCCAAAAAGGAAGAAATATTGATTTGACCTAGTAGATGATATCAAAATAGGACGTTAATTATTTTATTGAATTTTCTAGCTTATGAGTAACACATCCATGAATTGAATTTCAAAAGTTGGACTGTTGACTCTAAGGTAGGTCTGAGTTGACCAAGAGTTGACTTTGACCCCAAGGCGTTCTAAAATTATGAAAATAACTTCCTTAGACTAATTTGGGCCCATTATCGATGAATTTGAATAGATTGAATCCATTGGAGTTCGTTTTGATGGACTTCGGTGATTCAAGTAAGATTTTGGCTAATAGAAGTTAGACAAGTAAGACTTTAACTCTTGGTTTTCTTGTTGTTCTTAAAATACATGTTATATGTGATGTTTGTGTGTATTTAAACCATCTAGTTTGCGTGAGTAGACAATTATGAGCTCGGTTGGATACTTATGAAGTATTTAGTTAGCTTAAAGGGTAGCTCATTGTTTTTTTACATTGTTTGATACTTTTTATCGATATGAGCATGATGTAATAATTGATTAGTTGTTTAGCATTCATTATCACTTTAGTTGAGCACGCTACGATGATGCACGGGTAGGTGGCTAGTCATACAGTGCTAGTGCGACCGGGTTAGATGTGAGGTTACTAAATTGTGATAGCACGTAAGACAGTCACCTAAGTCGGGGGATGAGTAAGAAGTGAGGTTGATACACCACCCGATTCAAATCACAGAAAACCTATGCTGCTTAGCAGCTTATTATAGTTTTCATGTTGCGTTTACACTTGTTAGATGTATTTGTAGATTCAGTTCAAATGCTTACTTGTATATCATTATTATACTTATATTGCTTTGATTATGAATTTATACATTACCAATGATTACTAAAGACTTGTTTCGGCGATAAGCTGAGAGGGTGTGTCGATGATCTTATCGGGTCTTTAGACTCACGCTTGTTGTTGCTTGGGTATGTGCAGGAGGAGTGGTTGATGACTAGATAGTCGATCAGTTACTCCAGCATTCACCAGTTACTCTAGTTGATGTGAGCCTCCATTAGATGTTGGTGGTCACTTTCTCTTAGCAGACTTAAAATTTCTATTCTACCGAGCTGCATCTCGTATCTGGTAGCCCAAATATCAATTGCTCCCGGACTTATATACTTCGGGGTTGTACAGACAGATTTATGATTTACTTTGAGTTCCGCAGTTATATCTATATTGATACAGTTTGAGACTATATTCAGTTCTTAACTTTCTCATGCTCTAGCTTAGAGGATTCATCTTACGGGTAGTAGCTCCTTAGGCTCCCTGTTGCGGCCCAGGTGCCAGAATTTAGTGGTGACATAAATATGTGACATTTATAATTAAAAATAGAAAAGGACTATCAAAGTGACACAATTAAGAAGATACTTAACAAAGTAGAAAACATTGTAATATTATATCTACATATTGAGTCTCTAACATCCAATATGCCCACAAACGTTACTCGTGGTCTTTGATTCAAAATGAACAATGCATTTTAGAGTATGATATTACGAGTTTACCCTAAAATAGTTTTTATATTTATCAATCAAACACCATTATAGAAAAAATATCAATATTTGCATTGAAAAAACACCCATTGAGTAACTTTTCATTTTTTTCAAAATTGAATTATTTTTTGCAATATCTTTTCTATATATTTTTTAAACAAATGCCAACTTCTAAGTCTAACCAATAGTAGAAAGACTGGTAAATAATTTCAAATTTGACCTAATAAACTTAACTTTGATATGTAATCTATGAATTCTTTTAACCTATAAGCTTAGTATTCTACAACTGTAAATACAATTTCTTTAATAAAGTAGTTTAGATTTAAAAAATATAGATCATACCATTATTATTATATTCAAATATAAAGTGCACTATACATAAATAGTCTTCCAAAACAATGCAACACAAAAATGGTCTTAATATTTCAAAATTATGCGATATGTACTTCTAAATTTTGTCATTACAAAAAATAACCGATTTAATATATTTCTCTCTCTCACACTTTTTGTTTATTTACTACACGTGGTAATAAATATCTAATCTCACTGTAAGAATTCACGCGATTGCACCGGCTTCAATGTTTTTTAATGAAACCACCTAAGTGTTGGTTTTCGTTGGGTTCGTGTACGCAGCGGAATTTGAAAAAATTTGTGTTTCAAACCCAACAAGCGACGAACTGTAGGATGATTATATAGTAATATAAAACACGTCAATACATAACATGTATATAACCGTAATACTTTGATAGAATACTTACGGTTTGGAAACTCTGAAGTCTTTTAGTAATTTTCGAGGGTGCGCACGCAATTGATCCTCGACAACAAGTTCCAAGAACTCCGATGTATACCTCCTTCGAAAAGCTAGGAAATTCGGCAGAGGTTCAAGAGAGAGTTTTATTCTAGGTCTCTAAGACTTAGAATAATATATGAATAATATCTCTAATAATGAATGAGGAGGTGCTCTATATATAGGTGAAATTAGGACAAAATTCAGATTTGGGTTAGGCTCAAAGCCTGGCCCAAAATGAATTACAGCAGGCCAATCTGATTTGGCTTGCAGCCCAATTAGCGCCGCAGCTCTGCCGCCACGCCCTTTTCGCAAAATATTTTCAGCACATTTTAATTAAATCCAAAATCCAATCTTGACTTACTTAAATAATTTCCATAAAATAGAAATTATCCCATAGTTATTATTAATTTAAATATTTTGATTCCAAATCGAATATTTAACACTTTCTCAATACACCCTTAGATCGAAGAAACAATTGACATAGTGTTACCCTACAGGTCTTCACATATCGAAACTAATCATATTAGGGTCTACACGGAACTCCTAGACGGCGCCGTAAGACGAACTCAATATGTGAAGTATATTTACACGAATCCAGTAAACTGAACCTCTATGTGGGAAGATAAAATCCATTCATTCTCGACGCACTCGATCAAGCTTGGATTTGCCAAGTGTCTATCCAAATGGCTTAATCATTATATCTCATCTATATTGGTTGACAATAAGACCATATTCTAGATATGTCTATTGCGTTGACCAATGACTTAGTCAACCCAATATCACTGAGAAGCTGAGTGTTCTCTCAAATATACACTCGAGGAATGAATTCTAATCTGGGCTCAACTACCACCTTTAATCCACATTGTAATGTACCCAATACAAGCCGTATCTCAACCTATAAGGCATTTGAGCTTAGGACAAGATCAAAGTATACTACTCTGTAGACAAGGTGTGTATTGACCTCAAGTCTAAGGATTTCTATCCCCAACACGCTGATCATACAATAGACATATATAACAAACAGTATATCAGCAGGGTATACCAATACTTCTAAAGTATCTATGTTTCCATCACGAATAGCTATTACTCGTAGCATGTGAGATGTGAGACATGCTACATCCTCTAAGGATGTGATGCATACCACATGTCGACTTATCACATATCATCGATATCCCATTCTCGATGATCATTAGTCGAGGCTATTTTAATAGTTACATTATAATATTAATATCTCATACTATTAATAATAACATAACCACTAGGGATGCATATTATAGAATATTACAAACAATCAACTAATAATTCAATAATTGCAAATGCCAAAATATTAATCTCCATTAATAATAATACGAACGTGTATAAAGTACATTTGTCCTAATAAAGATTGTCTCTAGGACATACATATACTTTCAATCTTCCACTTAGCCTAGAGCCAATCTTTAACATATCTAATGCCCATATTCTCAAAATGACCATTATTCTTAACTAAGCTTAATGATTTAGTGAACGGGTCACCTAGATTATCGTCTATGGGAACATAGTCTAATCTAATCTCTTCAGTCTCCACCATCTCCCTAAGTATGTGGTACTTCCTTGGTACATGTTTATTTCTGTTTGTTGATCTTGGTTCCTTAGCCTGTGCAATCACACCGGTGTTGTCACAATAAATAATGGACAACTGGCATTCGGAACTACCCTCAGTTCCTTCAGGAACTCAAAAATCGCGACAACTTCTTTACCAACTTCCAATCCAGCAATGTACTCAATTTCTATTGCCGAATCAACAGTTGTAGCTTGTTTGGAACTTTTCCAGCTCACTTCTCCACTATTGAAAATGAACCTGTACCCAAACTAAGATTTGAAGTCATCAAGATCCGTCTGGAAGCTATCATCAGTGTACCCAGTAGCAGCTAGCTTTTCTTCCCCACCAAAGACTAAGAAGTAATCTTTAGTTCATCTAAGATACTTAAGAATACTCTTGACTATTTTCCAGTGTTCTTCCCCAGGATTCTACTGGAATTTGCAAGTCATACTAAGTGCAAATGCCACATCTGGCCTAGTACAGGTCATGGCATACATGATCGATCCTATAGCCGAAGCATATGATATCCTCTTTATGCGCTCAAGTTCTATAGCATTAGAAGGACTGTCCTTCTTAGATAACTTGATGCCTTGACCCATAGGTAGACCGCCTTTCTTGGAATTTTCCATAGAAAAATGTCTAAGCACTTTGTCTATGTAGACTGACTGTGATAGCCCCAACAATCTATTAGATCTATCTCTATAGATCCTAATTCCCAGAATGTAGCAGGCTTCACCTAAATCCTTCATCATGAAGGTACTGGACAACCACTCCTTGACTGACTGCAAGAGAGTCTTATTGTCTTCCATTATCAATTTATCATTTACATATATAATAATGAAGGCAATACTCCCATCCTTACGTTTACTATAAACATAGGGATTCTTTTTGCTTCTGACAAAATCAAATGACTTGAAAGCCTTGTCAAAGCAAATGTTCCAACTCCTCGAGGCTTACTTAAGCCCATAAATGGACTTCTGTAACTTGCATACATCATTTGGTTTGGATTTAGACGAAAAACCCTTAGGTTGTTTCATATACACTTCCTCAACTAGATTACCATTGAGAAAAGCGATTTTGACGTTCATCTGCCAAATGTCATAGTCATAATATGCAGCTATTGCAAGCGAAATCCGAATGGACTTAATCTTAGCAACAAGTGAAAATGTTTCATCATAATCGACCCCAGACCGTTGATTATAACCTTTAGCCACCAATATTACTTTATAAGTATGTACTTTACCAAAAGCATCAATCTTATTCTTGAAGACCCATTTGCATCCTATGGGTTTAACCCCAGCTAGCAAATCAATCAAGTTCCACACTTGATTGATGTACAAAGATTCCATCTCAAGTTTCATGGCTTCTTTCCATCTATTCGAATCAATTTCCAACATTGCTTCGCTATAGGTTGTAGGCTCATCGTTATTGGGAACATCTATCTCACTGTGTGTTTCCATAAGTAGATTTAGTTTTTTAGGAGGACAATGAGTCCTAGTAAACCTACGGAGTTGATTATTTTGCAGTTCAATGCTTGGTATGTTCTGACTTTGAGAGGGTTCTTATGTGTTGGATAATTCACGAACTTGAGAGCTTTCAGAAATATCATTTTCATATATTTCCTGAATGGGAGGAGGTGCAACCATTTCATCTACTCCCAAAGGTTGTGTAGGAGGATCTTGCAGTTCTGCATTGTTTCTCGTAACATTCCCACTGGCCGAAGGGCATACTTGAATTACCCAATCTTCTCCAAATACTCCCACTGAATTCTTTTCTTGGTCATTCGGAAAGGATTCAACCTCTATGTTATCTCACGGTTTTTGAATTTCTTCAAGTTCTATCTCTGTGTATGTAACTATGTTCCTTGTAGACATAGTTTTCTTCAAGGAAATTTGCGTTCCTGGAAACAATGACCTTATGTTCTCTAGGAAGATAGAAATAGTATCCCTTAGTTTCCTTTGGATACCCCACGAAGTAACATTTCTCACTTTTGGATTCCAACTTATCAGTGAGCATCTTCTTAACATATACAGAATATATATTGAGGTTTGTATAGCATGTCCCCAAAGGTATATCGGTAGAGATGAGAAGCTCATCATGGATCGAACCATATCCAAAAAGGTTCGATTTCTCCTTTCAGCAATACAATTCATCTTTAGTGTTCCAGGAGGTGTCCATTCTGATTGGACTCCATGTAGCTTTAAGTAATCTAGAAACTCCTTGCTTAAGTATTCACCTCCTCGATCAGATCGAAGGGTCTTGATGCTCGTTGCGAGTTGTTTCTCTATTTTAGACTTGTACTCCTTGAACTTTTCGAAGGCCTCAGATTTGTGTTTCATAAGATACACATATCCATACCTTGTAAAGTCGTCAGTAAAAGTAATGAAGTAAGGGAAACCTCCCTTAGGTTGAGTCGAGAATGGTCCCCATACATCAATATGTACCAACTCAAGCACCTTTTTGGCTCGCACACCCTTTCTAGAAAGTATCTTGTTGGTCATCTTACCCTTCAAATAGGATTCGCAGTTACCATAAGACTCCAAGTTAGATGGTTCAAGGTAGTCAAGCTTCCTTAACCTTGCTATCCTTATTTCGTTGATATGACCAAGTCTACAATGCCATAGGTAGGTAAAGTTTTTATTACTTATCTTAGCTAATTTATTTTGTACATTGAATATTTCTCGACTACAGTTTAGTGTATATAATCCATCCACAAGAGGAGCAAATCCATATATAACATTATCAAAAGACAGTACATGACTGCCATTATAAATATATGAGGAAAAACCCTCCATGTCCAAAATAGGGATAGAAATGATATTCCTCGTTAACAAGGGTACATAGTAACAATCATTTAACACTAGACAATACCTATAAGGAAAATTTAATCTATAAGTTCCTACGCGCTCAGGATCCACTCGTGCTCCATTTCCAACGCGTAGGTCCACCTCTCTTGCTCTAACCTTCCTGCTATCAGTTAGCCCCTGCACATTGGTACAAATGTGTGAGCCAAAAATGGTATCCAATACCCAGGAATGAGAGTTATTTATAGACATATTTATTTTAATGACGTACATACCTTGTCCACTAGAGGTAGAAGCACCTGGTGCTTTTCCTCCTCCTGGTGCAGTGCAATCCTTCTTCTAATTCCCATTCTTGTTACAATTGAGGCATACATCCTTAACTGGATTCACCTTCTTCTTCTTCTTCACACCTCATTTAGGCTTCGTAGCTGAGGGCGCAGCGAATGCTTTGCCCTTCTTCTTCTGCTATTCCTTACCTTTCGGCTTGGGCCGGCTAGTAGAGCTCACCGTGAGTACAACTTTGCCTTTGGTAGTTGAAGATACAAAGGTCTTGAGCATGTTATGCAGCTCCGGCAGACTCGCCTTTATTCCGTTCATATTGTAGTTTACAATAAAATTCTCGAACGAACGAGTGAGAGAGTTCAGGATGAGGGTGGAAGCGACGTTTTTCTGCAACTTTATACCAATCGAGGCCAGCATTTTCTATCAGCCCTATCATCTTCAACACATGCTGAGACACTTGGCCCCCTTCATTTAGGTTTCACTTGAAGAGTTCTATCAATAACTTATATTTCATAGTTTGGGACAGAGATTCGTAGAGACTTTTCAAGTGTTCGAGCATTTTGTTAGGGCCCATGTTTTCGTGTTGTCTCTGAAGCTCCACTGACATAGAAGACAACATCATGCACTGTGCTAAAGTGACGTCGTCTAGGTTCTTCTGGTAGGCTACCTTATCGAATGTGGCATATTCTGCAGAATCCTCGGCAGGGACTGTGGGAAATACTTTATCCAATACGTATTCTATTTTTTCTTGCCTTAGAACAATTCTCAGATTCCTTAGCCAGTCTATATAGTTGGGTCCAGTAAGTTTGTTCATTTCTATCAACATTTTCAATAATAGGCTCGACATTTTGATAATCTGAAGAGTTAGATAGATAGGAAATTAAACTCAAATTTATTTCTTATTATAAACATTCGTTTAGGCTAATCAACATCGACTTTTGTTTAATTATCTCCCACTATTTTAACATACTTCTACGACCCCATGGTAGAATACGAACTAGTTCTTTCTTGGCTTCTATGCAGTCTTACTTGACTTAGAAGTAAAATAACCACATTCGTGGTTCCCTATCAATCTCGTAACCATGTAACTATACATATATTGATAAATACTGGATATTGCGATACTTTATAGGTCGCAATCATTCTTGATATTCTATAAGTTATGTAATTCACTTAACTCGTTGTACTACTCTCATATAGCTTATTCTGCTTAACTCTCAACTTCTTAGTACAACAACGTACTAGACTCTCAGAAGCTCTATTTGTTGCCAGAGGTTAGTCCGAGGGAATCACTATTAGGAATGACTCATTTCTATCATATTGCTATTTATTGTCTCGTCGACAAATCTCAACTCTCAGGCTGAAACATACATATAAACTCATCCCCTTTAGATATCTTATAAGAAGGACGTACCATCTGGATTCATTCCGAAAAAATGAAAGGAAACATTACATACCTTCAACCATAGTCGTCCTTCACAATTCTGCAAGTGACTCACCAATACGCTGCTCTACAAGATGGAAACACAACCTTTTATTAACATTTGAAGCATGACGATAGTCAACAAGAGGCAAACTTGCTTATACAAAATCGGATAGCACCTCCCCTCTACTTTCTGTAAACTAAAAACAACACCAACAACACAAGGCAAATATTAAAAAGATCATATCCAAGCTATTCCATCAATTTCAAGCCAGAAAATACCATAAACATGACTTCAAAATAGTCCAATAAAACACATCTTAAATACAATTTCCGAGTGTTATCTTGCAAATTTCTCATCCATATGGCTAAGATAAAACTTTGATACACTCAAGCACAACTAATAGAGGGAGTATCTTACATTATCCAGCAAAAACATTTCTCCAGTCACAAGAGTCGTTAATCTAACAACAATAAGATAGAGGAGACAACGATGATCTTCTTGAACTTCTAAGGGTGGAATCACCTTGTAACCTTGTAAATATCTCCCTAGATGATAGGAGAACTTGGAGATAACACTTAGGAGTGTTTAGTGTATGAAAAGAGTAAGAAATGAGGTTTGAAGTCGAGCCACCGCTTTATATAAAAATTAAAATATTTCCACCGCCTAGGTGGGTCCCAAAGGGAGCTGCTTTGAAGCGCTTTCTTCAAACGTACATAACATTTTATACATAGCTCTGATTGCCAAACATTTTATTGTGTTGGAAAGTAGACTCAATGAACTTGAATTTAAATATGTTATACATTTTTTGCCTCCTTATACGCTAGAAGATATACCCCCTAAAGTTGGGCCAAAATCTTTCCAGAATTCTCACTACCTTTCCCCGAGTTTCCACTTTTAATTTCCTCAATTTATTTAGCCTTGAATTCTTATGAGACTTACTTAACAATTGTTTATAATCTTAACCTTGTAGATGTATCTTAATGTAACACCTTGTACCTTCAGGATAAGGGATGGCCTGTGTGATGGGAACATAATGGAACCAAGATAAGGAATATAGTAGGAGGCTACTCTATGTGTGATGGGATGATGCTTCCAATGCACTTTCACAGAAGCTATCTTCTTTACCTTAACTTTCTAACCTTCATATCTAAAATAGTTATAGGCTCCTCTTGTGTCACACCCTAACCTTGGGGGGTCTGGCCGACACCCTAACGCCCAAGCGTACCAATCCTGATATATGTGGCATACTCAATAACTTATAGGCCGACAAGGTTTTGATAAATAACTTTATGAATCAAGAACATAATTACCTGCACTCAGAAAAGGCCCAACATATATATATAACAAGACTGACATGAACATTAATGTAAGTACAGAGGGCTATGAGTTTGTAAGTGGTTCGGGTCCTGGTGAGATTCGGGTTAACCCAAAAATAGGCAAGGAAGGTGGGGTTTTCTCAGGTTCTTGGTAAGCCGAGATATGGGGTGTTTGGTGACGGTTTCGGGTAGATGTAGAAAAAGTCAGGACCAGGCGCTTTGGGTGGTGGTTACAGGTAATGTGAGGGTTATTATTGTGGCGAGGATCTAGTGTTTTAGTGATGGTAAAGGTTCGGAAGTTGACCGAGATAGTGAGGTTATGCGAGAAGGGAGTTTGGATGAGGTGTTGATGTGTTTGGTGGCGTATGCATGAGGTTATGGTTGTATTTGGATGAAGGTCTTTTGAGAGGATTTTAATGAGGTGTGGTGGGAGATAGTAGCGTGAAGAAACAATTAATTAGAACAAGGAATATATATAGATTGCTGGAAAGATTCCGAGACACAAACCAAGTCACAATTCGGTCGATATGGGTCCTTGGATGCTAACATGAGGAGTTAATTGCTCGTATGGTCTCCAAGTATGTTGTGGTGAATTGCACAAGGACTAGGTTGAGGTTTGCTGACCGTGAGGCTGAACACTAACCAAGCAAGAGTGACCGAAGCCTTATAAAAGACAGGTGGTTTTCCCAGAGAACCAAGCGACCCTTCCGGAGGATCAACTAAGAACTTACAATCCCGGATTGAAAGACTTAGCAAAATGAGTAAACACTCAAGTTTTATATCAAACAACAATTGTCTTTTTACAATGGCCTAAGGGTCCATTTGATATTAGAGAATGGCCCATTCTATAAGGAAAATATAAAGACACAAACTACAAACTAATTCGACTAAGATGGGAACGGGGGAGGGGAAAGGACCTCGGCCGAGGGGTCTTCATGGACAAATCCAATGTTCTTCTAGAACCTCTTCGATAGCTTCCATGAATGAATTAATTAGTACTTGAATGAGTTCCTTGGATAGTGTTGACATGCTTTCCCCTTGGTCGATTATGAGGAGAATAACTTGGCCAACCCTTCGGCTTCTCCAAACCGTGTATTGAGGTCTTCCCATTCAGGAAATCCATACACGGTGCATTCACATTGAAGACCACACTTCTAGATGGATCATTCACTTTTTGTTTCCATGTACATGTCACACGGATGAACATTCTCTCGGCCTAGTCACCGTCCCTCATTGAATGTGTCCTAATGTGTAACTAAGAGTTCTTACATAACTTTAATATGTCCTAAGTAACTACTAGTTAATCTAATAACTTAAAGACAAGAATTTAAAGACAAGGTCTTCGGCCAAGACCAACACAAAAGGCCGAATAAAATATGACTCTTTGAGACAATCACGTATTGTATCATAAGCCATTCCATACTCCATACACTTTCAAGCTTCTAGTTGTGCGTTTATGGTTCATTATTGGCATTCTTGGAGCTTTGCTTTGTATCTTGAATTGAGGAATTATATGAAAGATTTGATTTACATCATTCTCCCCTTCTTTGGAAGAATTTGTCCTCAATTTCATTGGGATCAAATGTGAGGATTCCTCACTATCAAACCACTTTATATCGATGCTTTCATTTGGACTATGTTTCTTGCATGAGCCTTCTTGAAATTCGGCCAACTATTTGAAGGGACCATTCTTCAAATATGTTTCCCATCAGATCAATGAATCATAGGTCCACGGTTGGTGATGTTCATCCTTCAATTTTGTGTCATAGGCTTCTATGGTTTGCAGTTTTTGGTCTATCCTGGAACCAGCTTCACGTACAACTTCAAGTGGCTCCTCCATGCTTGGGGTGTGAGTGTGAACGGAACCACGCCCTCAGATGATAGAGGGATAAAGAGAAATACCCTTATAGACACTTGTA
Source organism: Anisodus tanguticus (assembly GCA_034509755.1). Taxonomy (NCBI): domain Eukaryota; kingdom Viridiplantae; phylum Streptophyta; class Magnoliopsida; order Solanales; family Solanaceae; genus Anisodus; species Anisodus tanguticus. The sequence goes on along the minus strand of CM067560.1, from coordinate 20,134,574 downwards.
ATCTTGTACCAATCTTGACCGATCTCGGAAGGCTTAACACCATGGTTCTCGGGCCAAGAAAACTCCTTGTATGAGACTCACTGGATAGTTTTGTTCACCATAGATCCCGAGTGATGCTACATGCTATACATTCCTACTTCGTAGGTCCTTGACGACCATCATTTGCTTCACTTCCCTTTGAATAGGAGTGAGTCGTCCCTCAAAGACACTTCGTGAAGGAGCATATACCAAATTCCATCCCTTCCAAACGTCAACACGACCGGCACCGTGTATGAAATAAGGTTTTCTTGGGCAATCAACTCAAAAGTCCTCCTAGGATCATCATAGCTAAGTAGTTGTTTTTCCGAAGTCATCTCAAGGGTACGAGCAACATCTTTTGTTGCCTTTGTTCCGGGTGGTGAAACATTTGGAAGTGTAAATTCCACAATCTTTGGATTGGCATCCTCTTCTATATTTATTTGATAGTACAACAGGTTGGTAAAGAGGGTCCAACCTTGTATGGCCCCTACATTCTCCTTCATGTCCTCCACAACATTTTCTTTTTTCTTCACATATCAATACTTTTGTTGGGCTCCCCTTCTTTGATCTTTCTTCCTATTTTTGTTATTCCGCAGTCATGAGAGTCTCGGAATTGGTTTGATGTCTTTGAGCCCGTTGAATCTTCATTTCCCTTACCTTACTAGGTGGTAAGGGTCTCAGCCGAAAGTCCATGCCATCCTTATAGAAGGCATATGTATTATCTTCCCCATCGTAGATTATCTTGTGGTCATACTGCCATGGCCTCTTTAAAAATATATGGCACACATCCATGGGTAGGATGTCGCACCACAACGCATCCTCATATCCCTCAATTCGGAGGTTAATAAGGACTTGGTTGGATACTTCTAACCCATTTATTTTGTTTACCTAACAAAGATGGTAGGGCTTGGGATATGCACGGGTTGGCAATTGTAACTTGATTACCATTTCCAGAGAAGCCATATTCGCGCAACTTCCTCCATCAATTATCACACTACACACTCGGTCATTTACCTTGCATCGTGCGTAGAGGATTTTCTCTCGTTGTGACTCTTCAAGTTCTCCCGATTTCATGCTTAACACATCTTGGAGAACAAGACTTACTCCTTCTTCCACAAGGGTCTCATTTTCCCCTTGACTTTCTTCCACAACGAAGGCACTACCACACTCTTTGTACTCTTCAAGGGTCATGGCTCTCAGATTTTGGCATTCTCTTGCAAAATGTCTGAGGCCTTGACACTTAAAATATCTCTTACCATATTCTCCAACTTCCTTAGCCAATTCTACCTTCTTTTCCTTTCCCTTACCCATCTCATCTTGATTGTATAAAGAGTTGGAGTACGAAACACTACCCTTACTTTGGTACTCACGGGCTTAGCATATGGTTTAGATGTACCCCTCTTTTGTTGTTGCTCAAACTTTAGTGCCAAATGGCACACATCTTCAAAGGTATGGTATGTGGACACCTCGACCTTCTCTTGTATTATCGGACTCAATCCACATATGAATTATGCAATCCGTTGTGTCTCTTTCTCATCCAAGCCACACAACATCGTGACCTTTTCAAACTCCCGAACATATTCTTCGACCTTAAGGACACATTTCCAAAGCTTGGTAAGTTTAAGGTAGAGTTCTTATTCGTACTTTCGCAGTAAGAACTTTCTTTTCAAGTGTTTCTTAAGCTTTGCCAAAGAATCATTTTTTGTTTTGCCGTGCCTACTCTGGCTTGCTTTTAAATTTGTCGTACCATATAGAAGCAAAAGACTTTAACTTCAATATGGAAACTTTGAAGCACTTCCGGTCATCATACTATTTACACTCGAACAATCTCTCAATGGCTCTTAGCCATTCGAGAAATTCTTTCGGATCTAAATTACCATTGAACGTAGGGAGATAAAGCCCCAAGGCTCGGTCATGTTCCACTTCTTGTCTTGGTTCCTCTAGTACATCATCGTTGGCATGCCTAGGATTATTTTGTGCCACTTCTTCTCCGGATTCTATGTCATGAATCACGTCATGCTCTCGAAAGTCTCTCTTTAGAAGTGGCATATGTTCGTCAATCATTTCGGACATGGCCCTCCTAAGTTCCTCGTTCATGTTAGCCATAAAGTTATTGCGTGGGGAGGGAACGCTTGGCTATGATACCAATTGATGTAAGTACGGAGGGATTTGAGTTGGTAAGTTGTTCGGGTCTTGCTAAGATTCAAGTTGACCCGAATATAGGCAAGGAAGATGTGGTTTTCTCGAGTTTTCGGTAAGCTGAGATGTGGGGTGTTTGGCGACGATTTCTGGTAGATGTAGAAGGACTCAGGACCAAGCACATTGGGTGGTGGTTGCGGGTGATGTCAGGGATATTATGGTGGTGGGGATCTGGTGTTTTAGTAACGGTAAAGGTTCAGAGGTTGATCGAGACAGTGAGGGAATGAGAGAAGGGAGTTTTGATAAGGTGTTGATGTGTTTGGTGGCGTATGCATGAAGTTATGGTTTGATTCAGATGTAAGCCTTTTGAGAGGAGGTTAATGAGGTGTAGTGGAAGATAGTAGAGTGGAGAAACAAGTAATTGGAACAAGGTGTATGTACAAATTGTTGGAAACAATCTAAGACAGAAACCAAGTCACAATTCGATCGATATGGGTCCTTGGATTGTAACACGAGGAGTTCATTGCTCGTGTGGTCTCCATGTATGTTGTGGTGAAATGCACAAGGACTAGGTTGAGGTTTGCTGACCTCGAGGCTTAACACTAACCAAGCAAGAGTGACCGAAACTTTATAAAAGATAGGTGGTTCTCCCGGAGAACCAAGAAACCCTCCCGGAGGATCAACTAAGAACTTACAATACCGGATTGAAAGACTTATCAAAATGAGTAAACACTCAAGTTTTATATCAAACAAGAACTGTCTTTTTACAATGGCCTAAGGGTCCATTTTTTATTAGAGAATGGACCATTCTATAAGGAAAATATAAAGACACAAACTACAAACTAATTTGACTAAGGTGGGAACGGGGGATGATAAAGGTCCTCAGTCGAGGGGTCTTCATGGACAAATCCAATGTTCTTATAGAACCTCTTTGATAACGTCCATGCATGAATTAATTAGTACTTGAATGAGTTCCTTGGATAGTGTTGATATGATTTCCCCTTGGTCGATTGTGAGGAGAACAACTCGGCCAACCCTTCGGCTTCTCCAAACTGTGTATTGAGGTCTTCCCATTGAGGAAATCCATACACGGTTCATTCATTTTGAAGACCACACTTCTAGATGGATCATTCACTTCTTGTTGCCATGTACATGTCACATGGATGAACCTTCTCTTGGCCTAGTCACCATCCCTCATTGAATGTGTCCTAATGTGTAACTAAGGGTTCTTACATAACTTTAATATGTCCTAAGTAACTACTAGTTATTCTAAGAATTTAAAGACAAGAATTTAAAGACAAGGTCTTCGGCCAAGACCAACACAAAAGGCTGAATAAAATACAACTCTTTGGGAAAATCACGTATTGTCTCCTAAGCCATTCCATACTCCATACACTTTCAAGCTTCTAGTTGTGCGTTTATGGTTCACCATTGGCATTCTTGGAGCTTTTCTTCGTATCTTGAATTGAGGAATTATGTGCGGGATTTGATTTACATGAAACATAACAAGTCTAATGAAGAGGCCGACAAGGCAACATAACTCCATAAGGAACAACATGACTTTCTACTAACCTCTAGAGGGTATAATGGCCACCAACTGTTTAGGACAAGGCGCCACCGTACCCCATTATATACATATACATATCCATCATACCTATCATCTTACTATACAACTCTGGATGAATGGAGTGTGACAACCTCCAGCTGAGTCGAATTCTACTATGAGAAAAGCATCTGCGTCTCTATATGTACCTGCGGGCATGAACACAGTTTCCCCGTACAGGGATATCAGTATGAAAGATGTACTAAATATGTAAGGTTGAAACCATAAATAATTATAATGTTGTAACTTAAATATAAGCTAAAACTGTAACTGTAAGATAGAGCAGCGGGAAACAATATGTACTCTAAGTACCTCTGTGGGCCAGACTATGCATAATGATATATAATTGCGTATATAACGCCATAGGCCTTTGTGGGCAGTATTATCAATATAATCTATGTATAAACTGCACAATAGCGCCTAGGTCTCTTGGGTAATGTCAATAATATCAATTATGTATAAACTGCGTATATAACGCCATAGGCCTCTGTGGGGAATATAGATATATAATGCGTGTATATGATTACCTTTTTAAGGATTCTTAATACTCTCTGAACTCGTCGGAGTGAAATAAGGTTGTTGCACCTTCGACTCCCTTATGAGGGTTAACACTTCATTTATTATTCTTTCACTGACTCTACAGAAACCATGAAACATATCATTAGATTAACTTCCAAAAACAATAAGGGACTGAATTTTATTGACATTACAAGGATGCCTTGGAATGAAGATGTTACCTTGACAACAAATGAGGAATATATCACAACACATTTGAAAAAGAATCACAATACTTTCTTTAAGATTCAGAGTAGAGTGTTTATCGAATTTTGCTTTGTAAAAGTAATTTGCATATAGATCATGCCAACAAGAAAGAATTGAGCCTTACATATGTTGTGTCGATAGCTCACGAGCTCCCAAACGTTCTACGAACGATAGTGTACATTAAACGAATAATTGAGATCAATTTCGAATCATTTACTAAGGAGAACCTTCACTTAGACTTTATGTGAAACATCTTATAGGTATATCTCTCAACAATCTGTTCAAGAGTATTTGAATGCCATAACTTCTCTTCTTCAACAAGGACAACCACATAACAACAACAACCAACTCTACTCCATGATGTTTTCAACCCGACTAACATGATTTAACTTATATCAATTCATAGTTTCGACAACATAGCCCACAAGTAATAATACAATGATTTCTTAGGGTTACGGATTTCGATTACGAAAATCCTTTCATAACTCACTCCAAACCATCCATAATCACAAATATAGATAGAGAAGGATCAATCTTACCTTGATGCATCAATGTTTTCTCCAAACAACAAGTTGCCCCAATTTTAAGGGTTTCCAATATCAATTCGATACGGAGATGATGGTTTCTACAATTACCATGGGTATTATCGCATTAATCTAGCGTGATTCGTCTTAGATTTGATCTAGGAATGATATGGTATGATTTGAGAGGGTATAAAGAGTCTCTAAGATCTGATTTATGGGGAAAATAAGGTAAGGGTCGAGTTGGGCACTTAAAAGGAACTCCACCGCTTCAATTTTGTCATCCTAGCTCGCTGGCCGAAGCCCATGGCTAGCAAAATCTCGCTATGGAGCTCGTCGGGCGAGCTCCCTCGGCCAGTTTTCTAGCAGTTGCACAGTCCGATGAAAATGTGAAAATCGTTCAACTACGACGTCCTATAGGGAAACAGTTTATTGCGTTGAAAAGAAGACTCCCTGAACTTGATCTTAGATAGGTCAATCACCCCATAATTACTCATATACCATAAGATATATCCCCACAAATTTGTGCTAAAAATCATGTCCGAAATTTGGCATGTCTTTCCCCAAGTTTTGATGAACTTCACTTTCTTTGATTTGTTTGACCCAAAACTCTTATGAAACTTTCGTAATACATGTTTAAACTTATTTTCATCCAAATATAGGATCCTAGCCTCACCGAGATTTATGTTAAATTACTTACAATGCATACGAGTGTGAAAATATGGGGTGTAACATCCTTCCCCCTTAAGAACATTCGTCCTCGAATTTTGGAAAATATGCTAACCCTTAAGATTTCTGAAAATTTCGGCAAATGTTCCTTTGTAAACAAGACTATCTAAACATGTCAAGCAGCCCAAACACATATCCATCATCATACATGACAACATAACAATAAGATAACATCAAATCAACCTCTCATGACCGCTTGTGCTATAATAACCAGAAAGAGTTAGCCATAACTCACCTTAACGTTCTTCTGCTGCTACCTGAGCTACATCTATTACACTTGTCTAAATAACGCCATCTAAATAAGATATATAGATCAAGTTCGATAAATAGGATAGGAATAGAATAATCATATCACATAAGTATTAATATGACCTTGAAGTTCGAAATAGGTGAGGGTATCTGGATTCATATATTCTTCTCGATCTCCTATGACATTTATTTTATAACACTATTCACCAAGATTCCTTTAGTACGACAAATTCTCTGTAATAGAGACATCCCCTACAAGGTTAATATGAAAAAAATTCCTTATAAATTCTTGAAGCGTCTAACATATGAAACACTGGGCGAGTTGTTCTAAATTTCTGGGGGGATAATTTCGGCTAGAAGGCCACATGGCAAATTTTCTGAATATTCTTACATGGTCCGACGTTCCTGAGATTAAGCTTGACTCTCCTTATGATTGTTTTCCCTATGTTGATGCATACTTTGACTACTCTCTAATCCCAGATTGATGAGGATTACTATCCGCTTATTTAGCCTTTAGGAAGAACATTCAAGAGGCACTAGTTTGAAATTCCATGTTCAGTCGCCATCAGTTTAAGTACCAATTACTAATGATCCTAGGCAATCGATATCTTCTGTCGTACGAATTTACCTTCTTTATGGATGAACCTTAAATTCAACCTTTCCTACTATGGTCTGCTTATTTTTAGTCAAATGGTAGAGGTTCCATGTCTTCGCACATTCAGAGCTTCGTGTAATACCGTTCTGGTGTTTAATATGATAATTGTTATCACACCTGACTTATTATGAGATAAGCGGTCATCTAAACCTCCCTTAGTATTCATTGCACAATTTCGTAACATGCCTTTAAGTGTCTGACTGTATTTCCTAATGAGGCTTACCAAAGTGCCCAAAATTTCTTATGAACAATCACTTTTATTAGTTATAAATTAAATATTCTCATCACGAATAATACAACCAGAGACAACATCAATGTGAACCATTCATTAAATCATACAATCTTGCACAATATTTAACTGCATATGTGATCCTTAAGTATTAAACCAAGTCAGGTTAGAAATGAGGAAACCCTTAGATAAAAATCTTATATTAACTGTCTCCTATCCTTATCAGTTCTTTAGGGTTCTGAGCTTATCTCACTGTTTGTAGTACTCAACCATACTTGATGATAATTAGCACACTAACTACGTCTTCCATAAAGTTCTCTCTCACGTCACTTCCTTAGTATATCCATTAAACCCCGTGATACACTTCGGTACATTCCCAGTAAATATAGTGTTGTGGTCAAAGTCTTGTGTTTTCTCTCTTCCACTTCATAATACACCCATAGGTATGATATCTAACAAACCTTTCTTTTATTATGTACATTCTCCAATTTCTTCCTTAAAAGTGAGATTTTGACCTTAACGTCCCTTATCGTTCCATCCCCAAGGTGACTCTATCAAATGGTGAATCGTAAGAGCACTGTCCTCCGAATTATTAGTCAGGGGGGAGGGGCGTCTATCAAATTTATTGATACATTCCTGAGATAATTTCCTGTTCTTCTGACTTCCGTACTTGTTACTCCACTTACTGGTATATAGATAGTTCCATACTATCTATTTCTGATGATGGAATTTCCGATACATAAGACCTTTTCAAAATTCATTGAGCCCTTCTTCCTTTGATAAACTTAGTCTCAATCAACTGTTGTAGTATGGTTCATGTTATCCCAACCATGAGTATTCCATAGCTGTCATCATTGAACTAATAGTCAGGATTTGGAAACACAATCTTATCTCCATTTCTCATTACTCACGGCTGTACGAGGCTTTCTTTTCTTATCATGGTTAACATTTTTCCTCTCTCCTCTGCCTACTCTTTTTACATTGTTCATTTCTGAAATGCCCTCGTATAAATACATAGTGAATCAAACTTGCCCAAGGTCTTCAGAAGTCGTACAACAAAATCCATGGAGATCCTCTTCCACTTCCACTCGAGAATGGGCATCCTCTAAAGCACACCACTAGATCTCTGGTGCTCGTACTTGACTTGCTGACAATTTTCACACCGACTAATGAAATCTGCAATATATCTCTGCATCCGACCCCACCAATAGTGTTGTCTTAATCATGGTACGTCTTAGTAACACCATGATGAATGGAATATTTGGAAGTATGGGCCTCCTATAATATCAAACGAACCAAATCCCCAACACAAGGAATGCACACACATACATTGATCCATATAACCCCCTCACCATCAAGCACGGCCTCCTTGGCCTCACCACGCAACACCTTATCACAAATCTTGCATAATTAAGCATCTTCAAACTGCTGTGCCCTAATCTGATGCAAGAGAGATGACCTTACCTTAACACACGCTAAAACTCTGCCCGAATTTGAATGATCTAATCGCATAAAACTGTTAGCTAGAGTCTGAACCTCCATGGCTAAGGGATACTCCGAAACAACCAACCTAGCCAAGACATCAGCTACCACATTAGCCTTACCACATTAGTAAAGTATAATGATATCATAATCCTTCAGAAGCTCCATCCACATACGCTGCCTAGAATTGAGATCCCTCTGACTAAACACGTGTTTAAGGCTACGATGATTTGTAAACACCTTATAAAGGACCCCATAAAGATACTGCCCCTAAATCATCAAAGCGAAGACAACCTCTAACAACTCCAAATCATGTGTAGGGTAGTTCTTCTCATGGATCTTCAACTTTCTGGAAGCATAGGTAATGACCTTGCCCTCTTGCATTAACACAATGCCCAAACCAACACGAGACGCATCACAATAAACTAAGTAATGCTTACGCTCCATGGGTAATGACAAAATCGAAGTTGTAGTCAACATAGTCTTGAGATTTTGAAAGCTCTCCTAAAAAGCATCGAGCCACTGAAAAGGAACATCTTTCTAGGTCAATCTAGTCAGATGAGATGTAATAGAAACAAATCCTTTCATGAACCGACGGTAGTAACTGGCCAATCCCACGAAGCTAAGAATCTTAGTCACAATAGTGGGCCTCGCTCAATCCCTAACAACCCCAATCTTCTTAGGATCAACTATAATCCCCTCATTTGACATCATGTGGCCCAAGAATTCCATAGAATCCAGCTATAACTTGCACTTTAAATTTTTTGCATAGAGCTCCTTCTCCCTCAACAACCCAAGGACAATCCTTAAATGCTGCTCATGCTCCTTTTTACTCTTCGAATACACCAAGATATCATCGATAGAGACAATGATGAATGAATCCAAGTATGGCTTAAAAATGCCATTGATTAAGTCCATAAAAGTTGTCGGGGCATTTATAAGCCTAAAAGACATCATAAGGAACTTGTAGTGGCCATAATGAGTCCTAAAGGCTGTATTCGGAATATCCTCAGCCCAAATCTTCAGCTGGTGATAGCCTGACTTCAAATCAATCTTCAAAAATACCGAAGCACTATAAAGCTGGTCAAACAAGTCATCAATATGAGGAATCTGATACTTATTAAGAATGGTGACCTTGTTCAACTGACAGTAATCTATGCACATCCTCATCGCACCATATTTATTATTCACAAATAACATGGGAGAACCCCAAGGGGAGACACTCGGTCTAATGAACCCCAAGGGGAGACACTGGTGCCGTAGTGGTGCGCATTGCTATGGTTTTCTAGATAGACCTCAATTGGTTGGCTGAGAGAAAGAAACTCCATGTGACTTTCCAGTCCTATAACCACTTTGTCTAGAAGGGCCACCAGAAGATGCTTGCAACACGGACGGAACTGGATAGCTGGAGGTAGAATGATAAGTCCTGGAAGACTGGCCCCCGCCTCTGTGATTGGAAACACTGAAACCATCATGTTGATGATTCCTCTTCTCACTAGACCCTCCAAAAGATTATACTGTGGCTGCTTAACACTCATATCATTATCCACTACTCTTGGAATGAAGACCCAAAAGCCACAAGTTGAACATTGGGAACATGAAGTTAAATCACAAGTCCATTAACAAATCAACAAACACTCTCTACCTCTGTTGGAATAAAATGTGTCGCATACTGAGCTACAAATAATAATCTAGCCTCACACTCGGCCACAGTCATAGCTCTCTGCCGCAAATGGGTGAACTTATCCCTACGCTGATCTCTCAAGGTATGCGACACATACTTCTTCAAGAAGACCTGGAGGAACTGTAACCAAGTGAGTGGAGGTGAAATAGCCAGTCTGCCCTCAATATAATACCTCCACCATATCTTTGCGTCATTGTGAAACTGGAAAGACACATAGTCCACACCAAGGGACTCAACAATACCCATTTTGTACAGCCTCTCATGCATGTCTACAATGAACTCATATGCATCCTCAGTGTGGGTACCATGAAACCTGTGTGGATCCATCTTCTGGAACTTGCCTATGAGCTCCTGATCTCTAAGTGTCAATGCCTAGGCTGCTACTGGCCTAGGAATTCCCTCAGGGGCTTGTATACAATAAATGTGCGCGTTTATGGCAGTAGTACGATGTATCCTCTATGTTTGTCCCTGCTCGGGAGTATGTAACCTTTCTCTTATCTGAGAACCACTTAGAGTGACACCGACCACAACCTGCTGGGCATCAAGTTGTAAAAGTATACAGGCCAACGTGTCCTACAAAACTAGGTTAGACATGACCTCGGGGTGAGTCTAGGCTAGCCCCAAACCTCCTCTGGCTTCCTGGTCTCCTTCAAGCTCATGCTCGGGAGAAGCTGATCGTGCCTGTCTCTATCCAGCCACAGGGGCCCTTCCCCTGGATGGTGCAACACCACGTCCTCTAGCTCGGCCATAACCTCTAATCTATCCTCGTCTTCTCGCGCTGGCCCTAGCAGCAAGCTCGGGCGTGCCGTCCCTCGCGATATCAACTAGTGTCCTCAATATATATGAGAGAATAAAATTGAATCAGATACAAACTTGAACATTTCAGATACCATTTTGAATAAAGTAGCACAAAAGAATGAAGAAAATTGAAGTTTCTTAAATGTCCTATAGGCTCTCGCAGATAAGTACGGAGCTCATATTACCCATCCGCAAGACACTACTAGACATGCTCTTGTACTTATAGACCGAGTAACCTAGGGCTTTGATACCAACTAGTCATAACCCAAATCACTTAGTCGTGCAGGCACCTACTATTTCTCACCTCGTTAGGCGAACCCATCCCTTAATAAATAATGCAATAATAGTAAAGTAAGTAGAACAGAATAACTAGAATCTCAATCATAAATAACATAAAGGAAAAAATCCAAACAACATCCCCTAGGAACTAGTTTGAAATACAGTACAAGAGCCACTAATTAATACAAGTCTAGAAATAATACATAAGTCTCATAGTGCGAATATTGTTTCCGAATAAAAGGAAAAACAAGTAATAAGGAACGAGTCTCTGGGCTGCAGATCCATCAAGCATGCTCACCCTGGAAGACTCGATAGCAGCCTCGGGATCAGTCTCGGGGAGTGGATGTGGAACCGGTCATGTACTCTGCACTAAAAAAGAATGCAACAAGGTAGTTTCAATACCAACACTATGTACTGGTAGGTATCATAGGCAGACAACAGTTAGCTAACATATATAAAGGAAGAAACTACAGAATAAACATGCTCGTAATCAAGTACAAACACTCTCACTATCCAAGAATAAGAAACCCAACTACAGAGTATCAAGTAAGAATCCAAGTAATATATGAATGTAATGGTGAGTGAATATGCAATGCAATGCACTGGCCAAATGTAATCACCGTACATATATGATCCGAGCGTAGTATCTCTATGTCCCGGCAGTCATGCCCCATGGGGGACTCACAAAATCTATGTACAACTCTCACTATCCTACTAAAGACCTCAGGCATCGGACACTCTCACGATCCTAACAATAACCTCGGGTATCGGACCCTCATCTATCTTTTACGCTCTTCGGCAAAGACTTCAGAGGCTACACTCTCTCACTTATCATCATTTCTAATCACAGTTCATAACAAATCATCATATGAAATAATAATGTATGCCATGCATGATATCAATTACACTCGTCATAAAGACACTTCACAATTACAAGCCATTTTCATTATCCTTCTATTTATGATGATAAGTAAGATATCGAGAGAGATGAATGCAAATACCAGTCACAAACATAGCAAATATGGTGACACACCACAATCAGTCAATAATACCAAACCTAAGTAGTCCATCCCAACTTCATACCTGAAGGAGTAACATGCTTTCTCCGATAGAATTTAACTCTACATATGCTTCGCTAACCGAAGTCTAACCAGAAGGTAAGCCGTAACCTACCTGGATACCGAGCGGGGAGCCACAAATGATTACACATGAGGCTTGCCTTTTCGAGGATCACGATAGAACTTGAAGTTTAGGCATTATTGAAATGTAGGTTAGAAACAGAAACTAGCAATACCCATAAAACTAGACTATTCATTGAATCCCAAACAACAAGGTGGAAAAAGGGGAAATAGGACCACAAGGGTAAAACTATCATTTGAAAGTGAAATATGTTATTCAACGTTCTAGGAATTCAATCCTACTAATCAATTGCTAAAATAACTCAAGACTAGGCCAATTTCTAGATTCAAGTGAAAACTCCCAATTTGTGTATAACCCTAATTTTCCAACATTCAAATCATCAACAAAATGGAAGATTCAAGCCTATAAACTATGAAATCATCAAATTCTACGATTAGATAAGTCAAATCCTCAAACAATTTCCATTTAGAAACACTAGAACCCTATTTATGAAATTATGAACAAAACCCATCTTTCATCTTAGACTCTAATAGATTTCTAGCATGGATTCAAGCTTAGGAAAGTTAAAATAATTAATTCTAGGTTGGGAGACTTACCACAAGAGAGAATCAGGCTAGAACTCTTCAATTTGCTCCTTAAATGCTTAGGAAGTAATGAAAGAACTGATGGAGAGTTTAGGGTTTTATCCTATGATTTAATGAATTTGATACAAGCCACCTCGCTACAGTAGTATTGGGTCCTCTACAGTAGGCCAGCACCAGCGGACAACATAAAAATGCCAAGGCTCCGCTGTAGCGGCTGACTGTCTACTACGGTGTACCCTTCATCCAATGGGGCACACTGACGCCCGCCCCAACGAGTAACAACAGACACCAGCGTAATATATTTTCACAACTTCAATCCAAAATTCAACAATCACCCGATACCTCTCTAACACAAACCAGATATGCACACACACACATAAAAACACTCTAAGGACTCACTCGTGGTTTCGGAATTCCCATCGGAGGTCTGTTTAATTGAGTTAAGCCCCAATGGCCTAAAACCAACTCCCCAACCAATAGTTAAAACACTCTCGAGGTCTTCGGGACCCAAACCAACTATACCACAAAGTCCTAAACGACCCTTTAGACCTCACATAATCGATGGAATTTTAAAAAGGTCTGTTTACTAATAAGTCAACTATTGGTCAAACATTCCCACTTAAAGGTTCTAATTTCTCAACTTCCACTAGGATCGTCCGATAGCTTTAGGAATTTGGTCAACAGAGGTAAATTAGTCAAAACGCACATAACAATTGAACATGTCATTATAGTTTTCAATGTAAATTTCCATATTTTGCCTTTGTGGGCCTAGTGTCTCTTTTTAGGGTTGTGTTTGATTTCGTTTTGGAACTACGACAAGATGGATTTTGTTATCTTCGAGATGTAATGTGTATTAATTAATTGATAGATTTTGATCATTCTGCGACTCTCTAGAAAGGCAAGGCCTTGTTGTGATAATTTGTGGCACCTGTTCATCCAAGAATTAGGCTATAATTTACTTTTCTAGAATTTGATAGAAGCATGTAGTGTATATAAATATTGAGGGGTATTAGGTATGTTGAGGGTCCTACCTTAGTGGTTGTGATGATCACTTGGGTAGATGTTGGTGTTGAACTATCTTGATGGGTGTTTTGGGGAATCAACCTTAGGGTTGTCACGACCCCTTTTAAGGAATCGTGGTGGCACCTACAAATTCCCACCGGTAGGTGAACCGCTTCCCATATAAACCAAATAATATGAAAGAAATGTGGAAATATACTCAAAGCATCAATATACCTCCCAAAATCTAGTTTGAGATACAAGAGCACTAATACGTAATGCAATTCTGAATTTCAGGCAACATAGGCCAAAGTTGGATAACATAATAAAAATGTCTAACTGTGTCTTTCAAATCCAAAAGTAAAGATAGCGTAAGATAATAAGCATCAAAGTCATGCCAGAAGAAGCATCCTCACATTGGAATATCGAAATCTACCTGCCGGACTGACACTCGAGCTCGCAAACTAGTAGAAGGACTTATATCTGCATAAAAAAGATGCAGCAGGCATAGCATGAGTACACAACGTACCCCCATAGACATCCTAGGCCACCAACAACAGAAGATACGTAACAAAGATAAATATCAAGTTGACACCAGGTAAGTGTATACTAGACAGTTCAACAACCTATATAAGTCACGTTGTATAGATATTAATTCACTGATTCATCAAGTCACATTATTCACATAAGATTCCAATCACTATCAAGTAAAATAAATCCATACACATATACAGAGACCTTACTATCATAGTACCCAGGGATTAGTACTCTTTTGTCCATGGCATATCAAAGATTAACCCTATTTACCCAACCTTAACATATAAATAAACAAGTCAACACTTAGATCACAATGACCCCTTTAGAATGCTTTCCAAGAGCATTAAACTTAAACTAGCTATGATGACATAAACTCCTTTATACTTGTTAGCCTTAGATTTAGTTAAGTCTCTATACTATTACTGTTAGACACACATAGATCAGTCAATGTCTACTTCCCAATAGCAACACTTATCACTAGTTCCTTATTAGACTCGGTACTCAATCACACAATTAATTACCAGACAACACACAATGCATATATTTTCCCTGGATCTAGACAATAATCCTGACATATTGACACTTCCGACAACAGTAGTGGTAAACCTCAAACACTTCGACTTACAAACTATAACCACAAAACTCATGCATAATAAAGTAAGACACACATGGCACCAAATTTAATATTTATCCAAATGTTCATAGATCCAAGTATCCATGTGGTCCTTTTGTTGTCCAAACCTTGGTCCTTTTATGGTCCAACCTTTGGTCCTTTTGTGGTCCAAACTCTAGGTGTAAGTCTAGTTAGCACTTTTGTGATCTAACTATACCCAAGACAATGTTCTATACGATTACTTTGTCACAAACATATTAGAAGGTCATCTCAGCCTACATCACCTTACCCACACCCGAACTTGTCTATCAATTTCATGCTCAATCATCGTCCAAACTACCTAATCCCTTTCACCCCAATACACTGCAACACTTTCCCAACCTACACCGAAAAGGTCGTTAACCAACTCCTCCTAAAAACACACGGAAACCCAACCAACTACTCCATCGTCCTCACCGGGTTCAACCTTCGTACCTTACTATCCGATAGATTTCCGCCACCTTCCACTATCCAAGCACCAAATACCAACCACCAACATAACCTACAACATGTCTAATTTATCCTCTCTAAAAACCTTAGCCCTAAACCACGTAAGGGCACCCGTACACCTCCTACAAACCTAAATTGTCCGAAAACCATCCTATTCCACCAACCTCTATTTGACTCCCATATTTGTGTCAGTCTAGCCCCAAACTAATTTGGATCAACCTAACCATACAATCCCCTCCTTATATACATCAGTTTGGTATCAGATCAAGACTTTCTCGTCCCACTCCTTGACGCTATGTCTAACATAAATGAAGAACTTCGGAGGGCGATGCCCGGCTCAATTATTCTACTTATGACAAGGAATTTTATATTGTGAGATCCTTGGTCCAATGAGAACATTATTTAAGGCCGAACCCTTTTTTCTTGTATTCAGATCATTTGGTTTGGCTATACCTAAGGAAGGAAAGATTTCCCAACATGAGAAAGAACAAGCTAATGCCAATGGTGGATGGTCCTTTTAAGATATTGTCCATGTTCTGGGAAAGCACCTACAAGGTAGAACTTCCTGACGAATATGGAGGTAGTAGTTCAATGTTTAATGTTGGAGACTTATCACCATACATAGATGATGAGAATTTGAGGGCAAATTCTGTTAAAGAATGGGAGTATGATGAAAAGAAGGTTGTAAACTTAAGTTTTCAACATGAGCCGCGAGGTGTTTGCTAGGAGTGCAAAAGATTGCCAATCATCCTATGGTGAGATGCTTAATGTGGAGTGGATTTGAAGACATGAATTGAAGATCCAAGAAGGAAACATTTTTTTCCGGCTTTTATGTAGGTCTTGGCCGAGACCACCTTTTATCTTGTTTTAATTCCTAGCTTAATTACTATGCCATGTAATAACATAAGATGACCAAGCCGAGAACCATCTAGAAGGAGAAGCTTCCAACGTTCCCCAAGGAGGTAATTAAAGAACTAGCTAGTTCATGCACTTATCTACATGGATGACACAAAAGGGTGGCCTAGAGAACATGAAGAGTTGGGTGTTCTCCCTTCTCCCAAATCGGTCGAACCTCTCCCCCTTTCCCATTCGGCCTTGATGCATTTTTAGGTCTATCTTATTACCTCTTCTAAATGGTTTAGAACTAGTATAAATAGGAGATGTAGTTGATGAAATGAGCCATTGAAATTTTATGAAATATATTTGAGTTTTCTCAAACTTTGCTAAGTTATTCAACTTTTGTGTTGTTATCTTAGTTGGTCCTTTTGTGGTAGAAACCTTGGTCCTTTTGTGGTCCAACCCTTGTCCTTTTTTGGTCAAAACCCTGGGAGTAAGTCTAGTTAGAACTTTTGTGATCTAACTATACCCAAGCCAAGGTTTCATCCGGTTACTTTGTCCCAAACACATTAGAAGGTCATCTTGGCCTACATCACCTTACCCGCACCCAAACTTGCATATCAATTTTTTGCCCAATCATTGACCAAACTGCCTAATCCCTTTCAACCCAATACACTACAACACTTCCCAACCTACACCAAAAAGGTCGTTAACCAACTCCTCCCAAAAATACCTAGAAACCCAACCAACTACTCCACCGTCCTTACCAGGTTCAACCTTCGTACCTTACTGTCCCGACCAGTTTCCACCACCTTACCACCATCTAACCACCAAATACCATCCACCAACATAACCTACAACGTGTCTAGTTCATCATCTCCAAATTCCTTAGCCCAAACCATGTAAGGGCACCCGTACACCTCCCACAAACTTAAACTGTTCAGAAACTGTCCTATTCCACCAACCTCTATTTGACTCCCATATTTGTGTCCGTCAAGCCCTAAACCAACTCCGACCAACCTAACCATACAATCCTCTACTTATATACATCATATGTACCACATAGACAAGGCTAATCATGGAAATCAATCCGATTCAATTGAATCAATCCAATTATTCAGGTATATACATAAGCCCAAACATGGCAATCAATCGATCCACATTACCAAAAAATAGATAATCACGGCAATGAGAAGTGTATGATATGAATGTAATACATATCTCAAGATAGTACAGTATGTCAAGTTTAACACATAGTTACAGAATTCAACAACAAGTAACTCAAGTATAATCCGAATATCATATCAAACAGTACAATCATGATAATCCAAGTACAATCAGGATATAATATCCTGCAGTCCAACACCAATAATCCAAGTACCATTAGTATATCATATCAAATCATTTGTGATGAATAAATGTGACAGTATCAAATATAGCGACAAGTCCAAATAATAGCAGCTAGAATCAGCTTAAGGTTGATTCCCCAAATTACCCAACAACACAGTTCATAAATCTGAACCTCTTGGGAACCGAACTAATGACTCGACTAAGTCATAAATCACTTTCTAGAGCTAATGAAATAAAAAAAATATCGAAACTCCTGATGTTGACTTTGGTCAAACTTCTTCATCTCTTAACTTAAGGATTTCCAAAATATCCTTTTTGTTATCCAAAACTCCTTTGAAAATCTCGAGAATCTCCAAATCTCTATACTATAAGCATACCTACTGATTAGCTTGCCATGCCAGATCCGTAAAAAATCAATTGATCACTCTACAGACATCCCATAACCATTTGTACCTCCTTAACACATCGTCAAGTACCTGTGTAAACCATAAGAACTGTCCAAATCATTGCTATCACAAAAAATATCATGAATCCTACTTGCAAACTTTAATGAGAACCGATAACAATGTCATACATCCATTCCGAATTGAAATCCATCAAACCCTCGTCGGTGGTTTACTAGAATACTATAAGTCCTCCAGGAAATATAAACACGGGCCACCCGACCATAAATGCATAAATCTGACTCAGAATAAAATGTTGAATCTCTAAATCATCGATAGTCATCCGAACTGATTTCATACATAATTGATAGGCTTCCCATAAGCGTGCAAAGACCTATTCCGTCCCTTTTCTCATAAGTAATCAATCATGTGCCATCACCCACGACTTTAAAAGATGGATTCCATCTAAGTCATCAACTTAGTACCAAATATATGTAACTATGATTGTAACCTTCATATTTCTCAACTTCCACCCAATACGTCTGATAGGACCCCATGAACTATAAATACATCAAATCCTCTACGTACGCTATCTTAACTTGCCCACAATATTGACACCTTGTCGAACCTCTATTTGTCATGTCTAGCTATTTACCATCCTTACCAAATAATTTACCCAGTTAGAAAGATGCGAAAATAATGCTACCATAATCTATATCGAACCCAAGAATTTCCATTGTTCTAAATCCAAATCCTACCCTATCTTGAAGAGTTACCTTACTCATTCCAAATTAGATCAACCACACATTTATCGAAATCCTTACATTTCAACCTTTAATTTCAATCATATTAACCAACTAATAATTGCTCATTACTCAAACCTGTTCCAGAGCATATCGAAATATCATAGGCCTTGCAATGTAACTGAACCAATCCTAGAAATAGTAGGACATCACATACTCCACAACAAAGAGCTTCACTCGCCTCACTTGAACCTCTATGCTGTAAGCTTCTCCCTATTTGGCACATCACACACACCGTCCTCTATCAAATCCCCCCACGCAGAAATGTACCGATCCATTCTTGTTACTCTGACCAACAATCATTTAGTACCTAAACGATCATCCAAACCATCACTGAACTGATCCATAATCTAAAAGTGTTCCCTAATTACCGAACATACACTTTTGCTAACATCCTTATATAGTTTCATTGAAATACCCTTTCCAAAAATCCATAACTGAAATAATCCTCTTTCTATACTAGTCCATGTGTTTGCTGACCAAATCATGGATACCCGAAGCCTTTCACAACTAAAATTAGATCAAACCATCGTCAATCCGTTACCATGAATATTTTCACCGACCAACACCTTATTCGAGCATCTATACTATGTTTGCCTACGGAAATCCAATTTTTACCTTGTTTTGCCAAACCATAACATATCTAACTAACCGTGCAATTTCTCTGTCCTTTGGTCACCTCTAAAGTCATTATACTAGTAACTAAAATCCTTTTCAAGTATTAACCTTTAGATATCATGTCTACAAATCTTATCCAAGAACTAATGCAACACCCGTAACCCCTCAATAGAACCTAACATCATCTAGTGCTAAAATCCTCCATATTAGTCGATCACTAGCTCCCATTATCCTACAATGAGTCCAATATACCAACGCATATACAATTTCTTACACTCACTCAATACTAAACAACTATTAATTAACTCCCAAATCAACAATCTTTTTGTTTCAACAATCCCCTATCATCAGTAACGTCGAAATGCCATATGAATACACTCTTTAGGTAAAGAAACAAGACCCACTAAGCTTCACTCATCACAAGTAACATTATCATGTGATCTCGAATAGATAACCATTTCCTGAAAGAACTCATAACCACTAATTCTACTCTACTATCATAATACTGTCAAATTGAAGCCAACTCAACATTCCATAGCCTATGTACACCTTGCAACATGTCCTAAAAAACACGTCAGATACCAATTTTTCCCTTCATACAGCGGAGATTGATCCTCCAAATTCTTTCTCTTGCATCTTTGAATTGTCACTCCCACTTTCCAAAAATACCACCGAATGGAAGAGTCACAAACCTAACCCCAATCAACCATACCCTCAACCATCACTGGAGACTATACCTGGTCACACGCCCGTAACATGGTAGCATAACTCATACCATACCATGTGACATCATATCGAACAACTCACACAGAAATTTAAGAGTGTCTTACCACCATCAATGATACAATAGGAAGAAAAAGTTCAGATACCAATTTGATTCAACTTAGCTTGAAAAGAATGAAGAAAACAAAGTTTCCTAAATGTCCCATAGCCTTTCAAATATAAGTACGGACATATCCGCACTGATCCACAAAACTCTACTAGAAATTGCTCTTGCACTTAAGATTGTTTAACCTAAAGGTATAATACAAAATTTGTCACAACTCCTTTTCAGGAATCGTGGTGGAACCTACACATTCCCACCGGTAGGCGAACCACTTCCTATATAAACCAAACAATATGAAAAAAATGCGAAAATATACTAAAAACATCAATACAACCCCCAAAATATAGTCTCTAATACAAGAGAACTAATGCAGAATACAAGTCTGAATTTCACGCAACATAGGCCAAAGCTGAATAACATAATAAAAATGTCTAACTATGTCTTTAAAATCCAAAATAAAAGACATAGTAAGAGAATAAGTGTCCAAGGCAAGCCAGAAAAAAGCATCCTCACATTGGAACACCGAAATCAACTTGTCTCGACTAACACTCGAGCTAGCAAACCAGTAGAGGGACCTATATATGCATCAAAAAAGGTGCAGCAAGCATAGCATGAGTACACAATGTACCCCGGTAGACATCATAGGACGACAACAACAGAAGATATGTAACGTAGATAAATATCAAGTTGACACCAGGTAAGTGTATACTAGACAGTTCAAGAGACCATATAAGTCACTTTGTAAACATATCAATTCACTGATATATCAAGTCACATTATTCACATAAGGTTCCAATCACCATCCAGTATAATCAATCCATATACATATAAAGGGACCTTTTCATAGTACCCACCGACTAGTACTCTCTTATCTAAGGCATATTCAAGCTTAACCCAATTTACTCAACCTTAACACATCAATAAGCAAGTCAACACTTAGATCACAACAACCCCTTTAAAACACTTTCCAAAAGCATTACACTAAAACTAACCATGATGATGTTAACTCCTTTATACTTCATAGCCTTAGATTTAGTTAAGACTCTATACTGTTATAGTTTGACACACATAGATCAAATAACGTCTACATCCCCAATAGCAACACTTATCACATATTCTTTACTAGAGTCGGTACTCAATGCACAGTCAATTACCAGACAACACACAATGTACATATTTTTCCTAGATCTAGACAATAATCCTAACATATTGGCACTTTTGACCACAATGGAATTAGACCTCAAAGACTTAGACATACAAACTATAACCACAAAACTCATGCATATGAAATTAAGCCACACATGGCAACAAATTCAATTATCCAAATGTTCATAGATCCAAGTAACCAGGTACCACAAAGACAAGCCCAATCATAGAATCAATCTGATTCAATAGAATCAATCCGATTATCCAGGTATTCACATAGGCCCAATCATGTCAATCAATCGATCCATATTACCCAAAAATAAATGATCAAGGCAATGAGATGTGTATGATATGAATGCAATTCATATGCCAGGATACATGTATCCTCCAATATACAGTATGCCGAGTTTATATTATGATCGTACACCCATGGGGAACCCGCAAAGTCCATATACTCCCTCCGTTTTAGAATTTATCTTTGGATCACGGAGCCTAACTCTTAGATGTAAGAATAATTATTGCAGATGTGCAACCCTGATCCCCGCATATCATATATGTTGTGGCTTGCACTCTGAGCCATCCATAATATCATCATCTCAATGTTGCCAAAATCTCATAAGTATTTTTCCTTCTCGGTGTCTTGGACCCATAGAATTTTCATACCACTTTTATATCAATATCATCATAACCATATATGTATGAAGTCAAAGGACAATATAAGGCAAAAAACTAGAATGTATTAGATGCAACCAAGTATAGGAGATGAATAACACATGCTTTCAGAATTCAGTAACAAGTAACACAAGTATAATCCAAATATCATATCAAACAGTCTAACCACAGTACTACAAGTATAATCACGATATAATATCCAGCATTCCAACACCAATAATCCAACTATAATCAGTATATCATATCAAATCATGTGTGATAAATAAATAAGACAACATCAAATATGGAAACAAGCCCAAATAATGGCAACAAGCCCACATAATGGAGACAAGCCTAAATAACAGCAGTCAGAATCAGCTTAAGGTTGATTCCCCAAATCACCCAACAACACAGTTCAACACCGGTATCCACTCAAGTGTTCATCACAACCACTTGAGTGAGACCACCAAATATGCCCAATACCCTTTAACATTTATAACTACTACGTACTTTCATCAGAGTCTCAAAAAACTAAACCGTAACCTATCTCAAAGCCGAGCAGGAGCCACGAACTCCTAATCCATAAGTCTTCCCAAGTGAATATTGAACAATCGTAGTTCAAACAAGCGCATGAAATTCCTATCTTACCACACACATTCAATCAACACATA
The DNA here is from genome assembly GCA_034509755.1 of Anisodus tanguticus. Taxonomy (NCBI): domain Eukaryota; kingdom Viridiplantae; phylum Streptophyta; class Magnoliopsida; order Solanales; family Solanaceae; genus Anisodus; species Anisodus tanguticus. Next base: position 20,111,779 of record CM067560.1, on the reverse strand, counting down.
AGGACCAATTCTATATTACACATGATTCTAATGATACCAAACATGTCTTGTAAGGAACTCAAGGTCAAAAGTAAATCTAAAACCTCATCGCGGACCCTAAGGGCAAAAATGGTAACTTTATGTATAAAATGAGTTCAATATTATCAAAATAGTGTTCTACGGGTTCATACGAATCTAACAACATCCATATTGCTATACTTTAGTCCGAAAATCAAAAAATGACCCTAGGCCCACAAGGAGAAAGTCACAAATTTAAGTTAGAAATATGTTACACATAATCTAAATAGTCATAATCCAAAGTTTCATGGAATTCTAACCCCAATTGAGCCTCCAATTTTATGACTTTGTCAAAACCCTCTTTGTGACATAATCCATGAATTGAATGTTTGCAAAATCTAAATTAAAATTGAAATTTATGTTAGAAATAGTTTACCCAAGGTTTAAACAATACCAAAACCTATAATTTACTCAAATCCAACCATAATTAATTGAAAAAAACTCAAAATTCAACTTAGGGTTTAAAATCTCCAATTTTCTCCAAACAAACAAGGATACAATTGATAAACAATGGAAATAATTTTAAAGAAATGTCAAAATAAAGGTTGGATACTTACCCCCATATTTATATGAGAACAACACCGTAAAAATCACCTAAATCAGAGCTCTAGAACTCAAGTTATGTGTAAACTACTAAATGGGCGCAATCTGATTTTTAATACACAATCATTTCTGCTTCGGCGGACCAATTTCTGCCCCGGTGGATCCGGTTTGGCACTCGGAAGTCCGCCCTAGTGCACACCAGACACCAACAATGTTTCCCTAAACTAAAATGGGCATAACTCCCTCATACGGTGTTGGAATTCGACGATTCAAGTTGCTACAGATCAAAAATTTTGAAACACATCTATTACAACAATCAAAACTAAATTCCAATATCAAATGAATATAATGGTATATTGAAGTGTCGAAGGTGAGCGACTTATGCTAATGACTCAAGCACCTAAAATTTCCGAACGAAGTTCAAATTGAAAGTTTCTACAAGTCACAAATGATCATACAAAGTTGCTCAAACTCTGAAAACACCCAAATGAATCTGTATTGACCTGATGTTGAATGTGGTCAACTCTAAATCATCTCAAAAGTTAGTAAGACACCTATGAGGATCATGGTGGTATATCTTGTTTTATTGATTTATTGTTGCTTCTTTTATTATTGATTATGCTTTACATATTCAGTACATTTTTTGAACTGATGTCCCTTCTAGGGAATTGCATTTCATGCTCGCAGGTACGGATAGATAGAATGACGCTCCTCTACAGTAGGTGACCTACTCAGTTGTGATTGTCACACTTCCTTCTCTCGGCATTGCAGTACAGGAGTTCTTAGGTATTTTTTCATATGATACTAGTATTTTGGGGTATGGCAGGGCCCTGTCCTGACCAGTTAGTATGTATATATTACTCTTAGAGGCTTGCAGACTTGTGTACAGTAGATGTTGGTATGTCGTGGCCTTGTCGGCCTTGGATATATGTTCATTTGTATATATCCCACTGAGAATCTTCTACATGTAGGTTATCTTTTAGTCTTGTCATATATGGTTAATTGGAGGCCTTGTCGACCCAAGTATCATGTTTCAGGATTCGAATACTATAGTGGTATGCTCAATCCTTCGGGCACTGAGTGTCAGCCACACCCCTAAGGTTCTGGTTTGTCAAACATGGTATCAGAGCAGGTCTATCCTCGGGAGTCTACAAACCATATCTAGTAGTTTTGTCTATGGGTGTGTAGTGCACCACACTTATATGCAAAAGGCTACAAGATATTTAAGGTGGTTACTTTTCTTCTTGATATAGATTATGCGATAGTGCAAAATGATAAGTGTTCACTCCTAATCTCCATCTTATTTATATTCTCAGTTATGCCTGCTACTACAAGACGATAAGAAGCCCTGTGAAGGGTAGATAAGGAGGCGGGAGAGGGTACCAGTCAAGAACCACCCGCTGATCCGGGGAGACAGTAGAACCAAGATGAGGTGGTATCTCGGGCTTTTAGGACTACATCACCACCACCAGCTCCAAAAGGAAAGAGGAGAGCTGATGTACCTTTGGTTCTACCTCTAGTTACCTTCGATTAGGATCTGGATATGCATAGGGTAGTGCAACTATTGACTCGAATTGAGGCCTCTCAAGCCTAGTATCATACCCTAGTATTACTAATTGAGCTGTGAATGTAAGCATTCGGGACTTTGTTAACTTGGATCCTCCGGTAGTTACGGGAACAAACCTTAATGCGGACCCTCAGAATTTTTTAGATACAATGTAGCAGTCTTTACGAGTTACGCACACAACATATGTTGAGATAGTGGAGTTGGCTTCCTATATATTGCGGGACATGGCTGCGACCTGGTTTGAGACTTGGGAGCAGACTCGGGGACCTCAAGCCCCACCTTTAGGCTAGAGGGAGTTCTCTGAGGCATTTTTACAATAATACTTACCGATCGAGCTTCGACGAGCCAGGTGAGATAGGTTTTTACATATAGAGTAGGGATTATATCTTGCAGTTCAGCTTCTTGGCTAGGTATGCTCCTATAATTATTGTTGACATGAGTGATCAAGTACATCAGTTTTTTAATGCTTTGGAACCACATTTGGTGAATGAGTGCACAACAACTTCGCTAAATCCGAATATTGATATCTCCCACATCTAGGCTTATGCACAGAATTTGGATGAACAAAAGAGGCAGCAACAAGTTTATTAAGAGTATGATAGTGACCAACACAAGAGGGTTCGGTCCGTAGGTGATATAGGGGGATTTCGAGGCAGATTTGGGCCTCAGTTTCCTAGACAAACATATTATCTGACAACCAGTGTGCCATCATAGTTTCAGGGCCAGCGTCGTGACTAAGCCACTTATTATGGTTAGGGTCAGAGTTCACGGGCCCCCGCTTACAACATACGGGATATTGGAGTCAGGTTAGGCCATCTCTACCCTAATGTGCATAGTGTAACAAGACCTATCTAGGGAATGTGATTGAGAATCAGATGTGTGTTATTCTTATGGCTATGTAGGGAATTTTGCTAGAGACTGCTCGACGAGAGGTGGAGGAGACATAGCACTGCCAACAAGGTCTGTAGCATCTTCTTCTTCATCAGTATCCACCCTGGGTATGGTATGCAGACCTCGGCTGATAGAGGTTGAGACAGAGGCAGGGATAGAGTGACTACCTCAGGCGGTCATCAGAACTACATTTATGTCTGTTATGGTGACAGGATATTGAGTCATCTCCGAATGTGGTACAGGTATATTATTCATTTCCTCTCTCAATGTATATGACTTGATAGATCCAGGTTCTACTTTATCATATATTACCCCATTTGTTGCTAGTAAGTGTGGAAGGGAGTCTAAAATATTACATAAGTCATTCCAAGTATCTATGCTCGTGGGTGAGTCAGTCATTGTTAGACGGGTGTATAGGAATTGCGATGTAAAGATTTGTGACCACCATACTTTAGTCGACTTGAATGAACATGAAATGGTGGAATTTGATGTTATTAATGGGACAGATTAATTGGCTTCCTATTACGCTAACGTAGATTGTTAGATGAAGATCGTTTCTTGAGTGGAAAGGTAAAGTTGCAGCACCTAAGGGTAGGTTTATTTCCTACCATAAAGCTCGGAAATGGATCTCAAACAGATATATCTACCACATCGTATGAGTTCAGGACGCGGAGGCAAAACCTCCAACTCTTCAATCAGTCCCCGTCGTTAATAAATTTCTCGACATATTCCCTTATGATCTTCCTGGTATTCCTCCCGAGATAAAAATTGAATTCGCTATCGACGTACTCCCAAATACCTTGCCTATATCTATTCCTACATATTGAATGGCTCCTGCAGAGCTAAAGGAACATAAAGCTCAGTTGAAGGATCTTTTGGAGAAAGGCTTTATTAGGCCCAGTACTTTCTCGTGGGGTGATCCAGTGTTGTTTGTTCGTTACAAAGACGGTTCATTAAGGATGTGTATTGATTACTGTTAGTTAAATAAGGTGACTATTAAGAACAAGTTCCCGCTCTCCAGGATCAATGATTTGTATGATTAGTTGCAAGGCACTATGTATTTCTCGAAGATTGATCTTAGGTCTAGATACCATCAATTGCGGGTTAAGGAGAAAGATATCCCAAATACCACTTTTCGGACTAATATGGCCATTACGAGTTTCTTGTTATGTCTTTTGGTATGACTATTGTGCCGACAACCTTTATGGATCTAATGAATCGGGTATCTAAGTCATTTCTAGATTTCCTTGTAATTGTGTTTACTGATGATATTTTGGTATATTCTCGACCAGAAAACAAATATATGGATCATTTGCGAGTGGTATTATAGACACTTCAAGATCGTGAGCTGTATTCCAAGTTTTCCAAATACGAATTCTGGTTGAACTCTATCTCCTTTTTAGGCCATATTGTCTCATTCAAATGTATTAAGGTGGATCATCAAAAGATTGAATCCATAGATAATTGGCCGAGTTCCACGACTCATACCGAAGTACGTAGCTTCTTGGGCTTAGCAGGATCTTATCAAAGATTCATAGAGGGTTGTTTTTCTATCTCTTTACCTATGACGAAGCTCACTCATAAGGCAGCCAAGTTTCAGTGGACATATACATGTGTGTGTAGGTTTCAAGAGTTGAAGAACATGTTGACATCCACACCTATGTTAGCTCTTCCTGAATGTACCCATGGGTATGTAGTTTACTGTGATGCCTCCAAAGTTAGCCTAGGATGTGTTTTGATTTCACACGAAAAAGTGATAGCCTATACTTCAAGACAGTTAGGAAAACATGAGGTAAATTATTTGACTCATGATCTCCAGTTGGTGGTGATAGGTTTGCCTACAAATGTGGTGTCATTAATTATATGGAGTCTGTGTGGCATATTTACAGATCATAAGAGATTACAATACATATTCCACCAAAAGGAGCTAAATTTAAGCCAAAGAAGGTTGTTAGAATTATTAAAGGATTATGATGTTGATATCTTATATCACCCTCGGCAAGGCGAATATCGTAGTTGATGCCTTAAGCTGCAAGTCTATGGGAAGTTTGGATGGTATTGAAGCCAATACGTTGGAGACGACCAAATAAATACATCGCTTAGACAATTTAAATGTACAACTGTTGGATACGGATAACGGAGGAGAGGTGGTGCACAATATCGCAGAATCATCCTTAATAGCTGAGGTGAAAGCGAGGCAATTTGGTGACCCCGAGTTGGTCCGAATGAAAGAGGGAATTTCCCTACAAAAGAAGCCAATACTAGAACTCATAGGCAACAGAGTCCTTAGATATCAAGGTCGGCTATGTGTACCAAATGTAGGAGGACTTTGGGAGCAGATTATGGATGAGATCCACCAATCCAGGTATTCCATTTGTCCAGGCTGGACAAAGATGTACCATGATCTTTGATAGGTTTACTAGTGGAATGACATGAAGATAGATATTGCAGCATTTATAGCCCAATGCCCGAATGGTCATCATGTTTTGATCGAGCATCAGAATTATAGAGGTTTGCTACAATAAATAGAAATCCCTACTTTGAAATGGAAAGTTATTAAAATAGATTTTATCATCGGATTACCCCGTTCTTATCGGAAGTTTGATTGCATTTGGGTTATCGTCGATAGACTTATGAAATTGGCTCATTTTCTACATGTTCGTACTACTTTATCGGAAGAAGATTACACCAAGTTGTATATTAAGGAGATAGTTTGATTGTATGGTGTTATAGTCTCTATTATATATGATAGCTGGCTCAGTTTATGGATCATTTTTGGAAGTCATTTTAGAATGTTCTAGGTACCCAAGTGAACCTTAGTATAATATTTCATCCACATACTGACGATCAGGTCGAGTGCACAATTCAAATACTCGAGGACATGCTACAAGCCTGTGTTTTAGATTTCAAAGGTAGTTGGGATGATCATTTCCCCATTATCGAGTTTGCTTATAATAATAGCTATCATTCTAGCATCTAGATGGCCCCGTATGAATTATTATATGGACGAAAGTGTAGGTCCCAAATTAGCTAGTTTGAAGTGGGTGAAGCTAGATTGTTAGGGCTTGATTTGATCCAGAAAGCAGTGGAAAATGTAAAGCTAATCCAAGAGTGTATATTGACTGCCCAGAGTCTGCAGAAACCCTATTAGATATTCGGCACCGCGAATTAGAATTTACAGTTGACGATGGGTATTCTTAATGGTTTATCCTATGAAAGGGGTTATGAGATTTGGCAAGAAAGGTAAACTTAGCCTCAGATACGTCGTCCATATAAGATTCTCTAGAGAATAGGCCTAGTGGCTTATTAACTTGAACTACCCTCAGAATTAGAAACATTTCACCTAGTATTCCATGTGTCGATGTTGCATAAGTGCATAGCAGATCCCTTCCGTATTACTACCTCAGAGGATGTGCAAATCACCAATGATTTAACTTATGAAGAGACTCCAATAGCCATTCTAGATCACCAAGTTCAAAAATTAAGAACTAACGAAGTTGCCTCCGTTAAGGTATTATGGAGAAATAAAAATACAGAAAAGATGACTTAAGAGGCCGAAGAAGATATGCCCTCTAGATATCCTTACTTGTTTTAGTCCTAAGGTTATACCGATACTTGTGCGATATGATTTGGTCATTTCTATTCGACCGTCCTAATATGATTCGGTCATTTCTATTCGACCGTCCTAAATCCAATACCTTATTTAGGTGTTATTATTGAGAAATATATGGAAGGTGTAGCTCAGAGTACGACAGGGGATAGTTGAGGTGAGTTATGATTAACTTTATTAATTGTGATATATACAGACGGTTGTGTGAGGCCAAATTGATATTGTTTTACTGTTGTGTTGCCCTGTGTGGCATTGGATATATGTTTGGGTTGTTTAACAGATTTTGGATAGTCATGTCTACAAAGGAAACTCTGCCAAATTTTTTAGAACCCTTGAGAGTTGAAGAATATCCTCAATATTTGTGGATGAATGTTCCTAAGAGGGAAAGGATATTACACCTCGTAGTTCAGTGTTTGGTCATGCCATTAATAGATACCGATGTCCTGAGAAGAGGTATGTTTTCACAATAAGGTAATGAAGGTTTATGGCTTATTTATGGATGTTCCAGAGTATTGAGAAGTCAAATGGATCGAAGAAAGTACATTTCGATGAAATCATAAAACTGGCGTTTTGATGGCAAAGTTGACGGACCATCAAAGTGCAATTCCAGACTATCAAATACTCGAAGATTTTGATATCTTAGTTGCAGATTGACGGACCACCAAATTTTTGATAGACCATGAAAGTTCCCATCCTAAGCCGTTAATTTTCCATTGTAGTTTGACGTGAAGATTAATGAACTGTCAAATTATGGTGGTGGAAAATTTTATCGGGTTTTATGTTTCAAGACCACATTTCCCCCCAAATCTGATCTTATGCACTCTACAAACCCTACCAATCATATCATATCATCCTTATATCAAAACTAAGCCAAATCACTCAAGATTAATGCTATAATTCCTGTGGTAATTGTAAGAATCATCATCTCCGTATCGAATCGATGTTGGAAACCCTTGAAATTGGGGCAACTTGTTGTTTTAATAAGACTTTGATATATTGAGGTACGATTTACCCTCATTTATCTATAATTGTGGTTAATTGATGATTTGGAGTAAGTTGTGAAAGAATTTTCGTAATCGAAACTCATAGGCATATGAAATCATTGTATTATGATTTGGGAACTATTTTGTTTGAGAGATAATCGATAAGATGCCTAAATGAAGTTTCCTTAAGAAATATGGATTTGATATTGGTATCAACCCCTTTGTTTTCTATAGAGTACTATCCATAAGGAGTACGAGGACTTGAAAGGCGATTGTAACTTCAAGTGCAAGGTATGTAGGGCTTTCCTTCCTCTTTCAGCATGATCTATGCAAAGGCAATGCTACTCTATAACAATTTCATTCTTGACAACTAGAAGTCTCCCTGTTGAATCATGATAGTACAATATCATGTCAGAAAGTTATTCATGAGTCGTAAGTTGATAAGGTTATGTAATAAAAATGATGTCAGTCTCATAATGTTGATCGGTCATGGCTATACAGATATGATACCAATGATATTGCCAACAGAGGGCTATGGCGTTATATATGCGATCTATGATATATAGAATATTTCCCACAGAGGCCTATGGCATTATATACGCGATCAAATACTTATACGTATATACCCGCAGAGAAGTCTAGTAAGACACTTATGAGGATCCAAGTGGTATCTCTGGTTTTATTGATTTACCGTTATTTCCTTTATTATTGATTTTCTCTACAAATTCAGTATTTCTTTCATACCGATGTCCATTCTAGGGCAATGCGTTTCATGCATGTAGGTATGGATAAACAGAGTGGCGCTCCTCCTTAATATGTAACTTGCTCAACTGTGATTGTTGCACTCCCTTATCTCAGAGTTGAAATACAAGAGTTCTTAGGTATTATTACATCTTTATCCTAACCTATTAGTATGTATATATTACTCTTAGAGGCTTGAAGACCTGTGTACAATAGATGTTGGTATGTCATCGCCTTTTCAACCCTTTTTGTTAGCAGCATACTCATATTGTGGCCTTGCCGGCTTAGGCTATCAGTTCATATGTATATATCTTGTCGGGACTCTTATGCGTGCAGTTTATCTTTTAGTCCTATCGTATATGGTTAATTAGAAACCTTGTTGGCCCAAGTTTCATGTTTTAGGATTTAAATACTATAGTGGTACGCTGAGGCCTTAAGACACTAGGTGCCCCCCCTCCCCGTAAGGTTAGGGTGTGACACCTAGTTTTTAGCCGACCAATTAAAAAACACCTCTCATTTTTATGAATTTTTTTGAAAATTATGGTCGAACCCTGGTCTCTTGGTTTCCTACATATCTCAGGCTATATGAGAATTCAGACCACCTGTAGTTTGACCCAAGTAGACTTCTAGAAATAAATTAATCAAAGCAAATTCGAGAACTAAAAAATTGTCTCGGACTGATATCGTTGGATTATGACCGATCCTCGGGTATTGAGTTTGCCTACATATATTCAGTTAGCGGGAATCACGACACTTGTAATTTGACTCAATATGGTGAAAAGGGTATCCCTTATAGTATCCCTTATGCAGGAATGCCTTTGCTGGTTTTAAAAACTTTTAGATATTAGTTCGACCGATCGTAGATTATTAAAAGCTAGAAATTCCCCTTTTGCTTCATATTTAATGTGGTTCAGAGTCGTCTTCAAGCCTAATTCCAGAGAGCTTGACTCTCATTGGCACACTATTTCGACTGGCTTCTCATGAAAAAGTTCCATATTTGCTCCGCATGCATCTGGATCTGGTATGCTTGATTTCCTCCGGTAGCTTCTAACCTATTGTTTTTTGTTAGGATATTGACATGTTTGATTATATTATTCCGCACCTCTATGTGGCTTTTTTGATGCGCCCTCTTGGGTGACTATTCTAAGTGGGTGACACCTCTGACACCATCTAGCTCGTATGACTTACTAATCTTGAGAGAATGCCTCATTTAACACCGTTTGACTTGTATGACTTTGTTAACTTTATGCCTACTTCGACATCGTCTGGCTCGTATGAGTCTATTGACTTTGTTTGAGCGGATGCCTCCTTTGACATCTAGCACATATAACTATTGTCAACTTTGTTTGAGTGGATGCCTCTTCTAATACTGTCTGGCTCGTATGACTTTGTTTGGTTGAATGAATGTTATAGATCTTTGTTGTGGCGGTTGAATATGAGGGAATGGCCTTCACGACATTTCTTATGATTGAATGAATGGTCCTCTCGGTATGCGATTTGTATGAATGGACCTCTCGGCATGCTTCTTTTGTATTAATGCCCCGCTTGTAATGCTTTAGTTGTATGAATGACCCTCTTAGCATGCTTTGTTTGTATGAATTGTCCTCTCGGCATGAAATTTGTATGAATAGCCCTCTCAGCATTCTTTAGTTGTATGAATGGCCCTCATAATATGCTTTGTTTGTAGAAATTGTCCTCTCGGCATGCAATTTATGTGGATATCCCTCTCGGTATGCTTTGTTTGTATGAAAGACCCTCTCGACATGCAGTTTGTATGAATGGCTCTCTCGACATGTTTTTTTGTATGAAATGGCCCTCTCGGCATGCATTTTGTATGAATGACCCTCTTAGCATATTTTGTTTGTATAAATGGCCCTCACAGTATGCTTATGATTGAATGAATGGCCCTCTCGGCATGCGGTCTGAATGAATGGCCCTCTCGGCATATTTTTTTAATTGAATGGCCCTCTTATCATGCTTATTTGTATGAATGCTCCTCTCAGTATGTTTATTTTAAATTAATGGCCCTCTCGGCATGCTTGTTTGTATGAATAGCCCTCTCAGCATGTTTGTTTGAAATGAATGGCCCTCTCGGCATGTTGTTTATCACAAATATGGCCATTGAGGCTAGATCGTCTTTCTTTCATCCTTTCATCAGTTGTGACCCTCCTAGTCAGATGACTGTTTTGTCTTTTTATGGCTCTGGAGGCCAGATTATCTTTCTTTGTCCTTTTGTGGATCTCATGTCCAGGTTATGCAATACTCATGGCACTTTGCTCCTTTATGGTTCTCATGTCCAGATTGTGTTGTCCTTGTGGTGCTTTGGTCTTTTCATAGCTCTTATGGCATGATTGTGCCGCCTTTGTGGTGCTTTGCTCTTTTCGTAGCTCTTAGGCCAGATTGTGTCACCTTTGTGGTGCTTTGCTCTTTTCATGTCTCTCATAGCCATATTGTACCGCCCTTGTGGAGCTTTTCCCTTTTCATGGCTCTCATGGATGGATTGTTCTATCATTGTGTCGGAGTTTCTTCTTTGCTATACATGTTTCATCATGAACAAACAAACTATTGGAATAAACCGTCATTCTCCTTACAGCGTTTTGGGACCCTGTTATCACAGAAAAATTGTTAGTTTGCATGAGGTTGACCTGTGTTACCGACTCCTGCTATATCGTTCCTCTACTTCCTGGTGTCGACCCTCTTAGGCTTGGTATTATGAGAGAGAATTTAACTTATGAAACAAAAAATATTTTCCAAAAATGTTAGATCATAAATTTAAACAACATTTGACTAAAGACATCTTTGCTTATTAAAAATTATTATCTCATTGTCATAACATATACGCATGAAGCGAGGTTCTTTGGCCGTCCTTGGCACTCCGGGGTACACTCCTTGTTTGTCCAGGTGAAATTTTTGAGATCCCCTAAAAAATTTTGCCCCAATTAAAGGTTGTCTTGCAACGAACTCTCGTGTTGAATTGTCATGAAGGGATTTTTTAGTCCCTCTAAAAATTCTACCGCGGTTGAAAGTCTATGATCAACTGACTTTTGTGCTAGATTTGTCAGTCATATTTTTGAGATCCTCTCAAACATTTCTGCCCCAGTTGCAATTTTTGGGGACTAGGAACTATGCGAGGCGATCTTAAAATCTTCGTATCTCATAGGCTTCTTGATGATAAGAAGGCTGTGAACTTAAGTTTCCAACATGAATTGCGAGGTGATTTGCTAGGAGTGTCAAAGATTGCCAACCGTCCTATGGTGACATGCTTAATTTGGAGTGGAGTATGGATTGGAGTTGAAGACAAGACTTGAAGATACAAGAAGAAAACATTTTTCGGCTTTTATGTAGGTCTTAGCCGAGACCACATTTTAGCTTATTTTAATTTCTATCTTAATTACTAGATCTCCTTATAACGTAATTACTATGCCATGTAATAAGATAAGATGACCAAGCCGAGAATCATCTAGAAGGAAAAGCTTCCAAAAGTTCCCCAAGGAGGTAATTCATGAACTAGCTAGTTCATGCACTTATCTATATGGATGACACAAAAGGATGGCCTAGAGAACATGAAGAGTTAGGCTTTTCCCATCTCCTAAGCGGCTGAACCTCTCCCCCTTTCCCATTCGGCCTAGATGCATTTTATTTATGTCTGTCTTGTTACCTCTTCTAGAAGGTTTAGAACTAGTATAAATAGGGGATGTAGTTGATGAAAGGAGACATTGAATTTTTATGAAATATATTTGATTTTTCTCAAACTTTGCTAAGTTATTCAACTTTTGTGTTGTTATCTTAGTTTCTCTTTTTGTGGTCCAAACCATAGTCTTTTTGTGGTCCAACCCCCAGAACTTTTGTGGTCCAAGCCTTGTTCCTTTTGTGGTCCAAACCCTAGGTGTATGTCTAGTTAGAACTTTTGTGATCTAACTATACCCAAGCCAAGGTTCTATCTGGTTACTTTGTCACAAACGCAATAGAAGCTCCTCTCGGCCTACATCACCTTACCCGCACCCACTTCTCTATCAATTTCGTGACCAATCATTGTCCAAACTGCCTAATCCCTTTCACCCCAATACACTACAATACTTCCCCAACCTACACCAAAAAGGTTGTTAACCAACTCCTCCTAAAAACACCCAAAAACCCAACCAACTAATCTACCGTCCTCACCGGGCTCAAACTTCGTACCTTACTGTCCCGACCAGTTTTTGCCACCTTACCACCATCCAACCACCAACATAACCTACAACGTGTCTAGTTCATTCTCTCCAAACGCCTTAGTCCCAAACCATGTAAAGGCACCCGTACACCCCTCAAAACCTAAACTGTCTGGAAACCATCCTATTCCACCAACCTTCATTTGACTCTCATATTTGTGTCCGTCCCATCCCAAAACAATTCCAACCAACCTAATCATACAATCCACCCCTTGTACACATTAGTTTGGTAACAGAGCAAGACATTCTCATCCCACGCTTTGACGCTATGTCTAACATAAATGAAGAACTTTGGAGGATGATAAGTGACTTTTTTGTGGAACACATGCAATTCTTTAGATGAGGGTTTGCGGAGCATGCCGTGATTAATGATGCCGAGTTTGGGAGGAGGTTGCACAAAACAACTCGAGGCATGAAAGAGAAGATTCCAAGATAACCCGAGGCATGAAAGGGAAGATGATCGAAGTCTACGGTTTGATCTTCAAACCTTTGAAGGAAATATGGACCCGGAAGAGATTCTTGAATGGTTAAGGGACATTGAGAGGCTTTTTGAATACAAGCAATATGATGACCATAAGTGTTTTAAGGTTTCTATATTGAAGTTGAAGGAATTCGCTTCTGTGTGGTATGAAAACTTCAAAACAAGCCGGAGGAGGAATGTGAAAACTAAGATTGAATCTTGGGACAAACTAAAGAAACATTTGAAGAAAAAGTTCTTGCCAAGGGAGTACGAACAAGACCTATACCTCAAGCTCACCAAACTTCGTCAAGGAGTTCTTAAAGTTGAGGAATACATTTGAGAGTTCGAGAAACTCACCATTCTTTATGACTTAGAAAAAAAGGAGCCTCAAAGGATTGCATGATTCATTGGATGCTTGAACGTGGCGATTCAAGAGAAGGTCGAAGTTGCAACATACAACACATTTGAAGACGTATGTCACTTAGCAATCAAGTTTGAAAAACAACAAAAGAAAAGTACCCCAAAATCCTATGTAAAGCCACTAACGTTAAAGAAAATGTCAGTACCTCTTTTACTAACCCATTGTATAGCCAAGAAAGTGTAGAGAAAGATAAAGAAAAGAAAGTACATGTTACAAATGGGGTATATAGAAATAGAAAAGGTGTTTTAAATGTCAAGGATTAGGATACTTTGCAAATGAATGTCCTAACCCTCGGGTAATGACTATCGAAGAGTATTAAGATTGTGGGGATTCCTTTGTTATTGAGGAACCCGAAGTCAAGGAGGTCCTAGAGGAAGATGTTGATCTTGCGGAAGAGGGTGAAAATATAGTACTCCGACGTGTGTTGAGTGTTCAACTTGAAGAACAGGAGGATACACAAAGAGAGAAACTATTTTACACTCGATGCAAGGTAAATGACAAGGTATGTAATGTGATCATTAATGGAGGAAACTGTACAAATAAGGCCTCCATAGAAATGGTGGAAAAATTGAAGTTGCCTACCCGCACCCATCCTAAACCATATGCTCTCCAATGGCTGAACAAAGACAAAGGGCCAAAGGTAATGAAACAAGCTCTTGTTAGTTTTCGGGTTGCTAAGTATGAAGATGAGATATGGTGTAACATCCTACCTATGGATGCTTGTCATATTCTATTGGGTCGGCCATGGCAATTTGATAGGAAAGTGAAATATGATGGAGAAAAGAATGTCTATTATTTTCCAAAGGATGACAAGAAGGTCCGGTTGATACCATTGTCACCTAGTGAGGTAAAGAAAATAAAGATCCAAAATGCCAAGAACTGCAAGGAAAAGTCTGAGGCCCTCTTGCTTAATGCATCAGAGATAGAAGATGAGTTAAAGAAGGGAGTCCTATTTATGCATTGGTGTGCAAGGATAAGAAGAGTCTTGTGGGAGATACAATTGAAGATGCCGACCCGAAGGAACTCTAGAAGAAATTTGAAGATGTATTTCTGAATGATCTTGCACCCAGATTACCACCAATAAGAGGTATTGAACATGCTATTGATTTTATTCCAGGAAGTTCATTACCTAATCGTCCAGCCTATAGATGCAATCCAGAAGAGGCTAAGGAGTTGTAAATACAAGTGCAAGATTACTAAACAAAGGATTTGTCCGATAGAGCCTTAGTCCATGTGCGGTACCCACCTTGTTGGTTCCAAAGAAAGATGGGACTTGGCATAATGTGTATTGATATCCGAGCGGTCAATAACATCATCGTGCAGTACATGTTTCCTATGCCGAGATTGGATGATCTTTTGGATTAATTGAGTGGAGCGAAGTTTTTCTCCAAGATACATTTGAGGAGTGGCTACCATCAAATGAGGTCACGAGAGGGAGTTGAATAGAATACGGCTTTCAAGACCAAGTATGGTTTGTACGAATAGATTGTGATGACATTTGGATTGTGTAATGCTCTAAGCTATTTAATGAGGCACATACACAAGGTACTACGACCATTCATTAATAAATTTGTTGTGGTTTACCTAGATAGGGAATCTCACTTGTCGCATTTATAAGCTTTATTTGTGATGTTAAGAGATGTAAAGTTTTATGGCAAGTTAGCGAAGTGTGCTTTTATGATTACTAGTATCTTATTCTTAGGATACATAGTATCATCCGAGGGCATTCATGTGTATCAATCCAAGGTGGAAGCTATCCGGAGTTGGCCCGAGCCTACGAATGTAAGTGAGGTATGAAGTTTCCATGGTTTGGAATATTTTTATCATCGTTTCATTAGTGATTTTAGTACCCTTGCTGCCCCTATCACTGAACTAATGAAAAAGAGTGAGTTTAAATAGTCCTAAGGCGCACAAAGAGTTTTTGAAACCTTGAAGGGAAGGTTATGTGAAGAGCCAGTTCAAGTTATTCCAAACACTGAAAAATTGTTTGAAGTTAAATGTGATGCTAGTGGGGTTGGTGATGGTGTCGTTTATTAATGACAAATGACCCATTGATTTCTTTAGTGAACAATTGGGTGGTGCCCGGCTCAATTATTCTACTTATGACATGGAATTTTATATTGTGAGATCCTTGGTCCAATGAGAACATTATTTAAAGCCAAAACCTTTTGTCTTGTATTCAGATCATTTGGTTTGGCTACCCCTAAGGAAGGAAAAATTTCCCAACATGAGAAAGAACAAGCTAATGTCGATGATGGATGGTCCTTTCAAGAAATTGGCCAGGTTTGGGGAAAGCGCCTATAAGATAGAACTTCCGGAATAATGTAGAGGTATTAGTTTAACGTTTAATGTTGGAGACTTATCACCATACATAGATGATGAGAATTTGTGGGTATCTCAGAGGCTTCCTGATGAAAAGAAGGTCGTGAACTTAAGTTCCCAACATGAGCCGCGAGGAGATTTTCTAGGAATGCCAACCGTCTTATGGTGACATGCTTAATGTGGAGTGGAGTTTAATACAAGACTTGAAGATACAAGAAAACATTTTTTTGGATTTTATGTAGGTCTTGGCCGAGACCACGTTTTAGCTTGTTTTAATTCCTAGCTTAATTACTAGATCTCCTTATAGCTTAATTACTATGTATAAGATGACCAAGCCAAAAATCATCTAGAAGGAGAAGTTTCCAAATTTTCCCCAATGAGGTAATTCATGAACTAGCTAGTTCATGCACTTATATACATGGATGACACAAAAGGGTGGCCTAGAGAACATGCAGAGTTGGGTCTTTTCCCTTCTCCCAAGTGGCCGAACCTCTCCCCCTTTCCCATTCGGCCTAGATGCATTTCTTTTATGTCTATCTTGTTACCTCTTCTAGAAGGTTTTGAACTAGTATAAATAGGGGATGTAGTTGATGTAATGAGACATCGATTTTTTATAAAATATATTTTAGTTTTCTCGAACTTTGCTAAGTTCTTCAACTTTTGTGTTGTTATCTTAGTTGGTCCTTTTGTGGTCCAAACCCTACGTGTAAGTCTAGTTAGAACTTTTGTGATTTAACTATACCAAAGTCAAGGTTCTATCTGGTTGCTTTGTCATAAATACATTAGAAGGTCCTCTCGGCCTATATCACCTTACCCGCACCCGAACATGTCTAGCAATTTCATGACCAATCATTGTCCAAACTGCCTAATCCCTTTCACCCTAATACACTACAAGACTTCCCCAACCTACACCAAAAAGGTCGTTAACTAACTCCTCCAAAAAACCAACTAACTACTCCACCTTCCTCAATGGGTTCAACTTTCGTACCTTACTGTCTCGACTAATTTCCACCACATTACCACCATCCAACCACCAAATACCAACCACCAACATAACCTAAAATGTGTCTAGTTCATCCTCTCCAAACGCCTTAGTCCCAAACCACGTAAGGGCACCCGTACACCCCCCACAAACCTAAACTATCTGGAAATCGTCCTATTCCACCAACCTCCATTTGATGCTGATATTTATGTTTGTCTCATCCATAACCAGTTCTGACCAACCTAACCATACAATTCCCTCCTTATATACATCACTTCCTATGGTTTCTTTCATTTTTTTATTTGTGCAACCAAGCTCCAAGAGCACCTGCGTATCCTGTCATAGTAGGAATCAGGTGAAACAAAGTTCGAAATAAAAAATGGTTGATTTTTATAATAATATAACTGAGTCCTAAGTGGACTGTCTATGTATCCCATCTGGGGAAATAGGTCATCGCGTAGTTTATGTTACAGGAAAATGTCATTTGGTTTTTCTATAATAGAAGAAGAAGATCAAATCCGTTGAGGATTTTTCTACGTATATTTTCATAAGAGATAGGTCTTGTATAGTGATTACAAGTAAATAAATGTGATTGCAAATTGAAAGAGTGTGCCTTAACGCGTAATATCTCTTGATTGCATCTGAGTTGATTGCTTTGGGCCACTCTTGGCCATCCATCTCTACTAGTATCACAACTCCTCCTGATAGTACCTTGCGACCATCTAGAGCCCTTGCCAGTTGGGTACGAACTTTCCTTTGTACTCATCTTGTTGTGGAAACACGAGCTTGAGTACTAGTTGCCCTATCTGAAAGATTCGGGCTCTAACCCATAGGTTGAATGCGCATGCCTCTATTGGTAATGTTGACCTTGACACACTGTAATGATTATTTTCTCATCAATTAGATCCAGTTGCTCATATATCTTTCGGACCCACTCTATGTTATCCAGCTTCGCTTCTTGCATGATTCTGAGTGATGATATCTCTATTTCAGTTGGTAGCATTGTGTCATTAACATAGTTAAGTAAGTATTGAGTTGCTCTTGTTGAGGTTCGAGTTGTTGTTCGGTATCCTAGCAATGCATTGGGCAACTATTCATGCCAATATTTGTAGTTGTCATTTATTTTCCTCAGTATCATCTTGATGTTTTGTTGGCTGCCTGAACGGCTCCGTTCATTTGTGGCATGTAGGCAGTACAATTATAATGGGTTATGCAGAATTGTTCACAAATATCTTTCATCAGATGACTGTTCAGATTTTCTCTGTTGTTAGTTATGATTAACTCTAGGATGCCAAATCGGCATATGATGTTCTTTTGAACAAATTCTGCTACCACCTTTTTTGTTACCAACTTATGTGAAGTAACTTCAACCTACTTAGTGAAGTAGTGTACGGTGACCAGGAGTAAGCGGTGTTTGTTGGATGCATCTAGCTCTATAGGCCCAATTATGTCCAGGCCCTAAGATATGAACGACCATGCTGAGCCAATGACATTAGGTTCACTTGGTGGGACCCTGATTAGATCTTCATGAATTCGACAATTATGGCATCTTTGCAAAAACTATTGTAGTCACTTCCCATGGTCATCCAAGAATATCCTGCCCTCAAGATCTTCTTGGCTAAGTTGAACCCTTTCAAATGTTGACCAAAAGTCCCGGCATGTACCTCTTTTAACAATTTTGTGTCCTCTGTGACGTTGACACATCTGAGTAGCCCTAGATCATGCATTCTCTTATAGAGTACTCCTTTGTTAAAAAACAACCCGTTGACTATTCTCTTGATAGTTTTCTTCTGGTTGCTATTGATATTCTCAAGATACTCTCTTTTTTCCAGGTATGTTCCTATGTCGGTGTACCAAGGTTTACCGTCTGGTTCTTCTTCTACGTTGGAACAGTAAGAATGTTCTTCCCTGATGTTGATCTATGAACGATCGATGTGACTTCTTTCTGGGTGCTAGATCATGGATGATATGGTTGCAAGAGCATCGACAAATTCATTCTAGGCTTCGGTGTATGCTGGAAGTCAATTTTTCTAAACCTTTTTGATAACCTTTTTGCCAGGTTAACATATGGTAGGATGTTCTCATTTTTAGAAGCCCATTCTCCTTGGACTTGGTGAATTAATAGATCTGATTCACCTATCACCAATAATTACTTAATATCCATGTCAAGAGCTATGCGCAGACCTAGGATATAAGCTTTATATTTTTCCATGTTATTGGTACATCAGAACTTGAGCTTCGCAGCCATGGGGTAATGATGACCTATTTCGATAAACATTGTCCATCCTGAGTAGGTTTTGACCGTGTCTCCCTCTATTATTAGCATTTCCACATTCGGGAAATATGTCTTGGGTGACTCAAAATCTTCATCGACTTGACTTTTTGCTAGTAAATCAGCCAATCCTTGTCCCTTGATGGCTTTCTAAACCACGTATGTGATGTTGGATTTGCTGAAAAGCATTTTCCACTTAGACAGTTATCCTATAGTCATGGGCTGGCGAAAAATGTACTTCAAAGGATCCAGTTTGGAGATGAGATGGATAGCATAAGACGACAAGTAATGTCTCAGCTTTTGGGCTACCCATGTCATAGCACCACACATTTTATCCACCAAGGTGTACCTAGACTTGCAGGTGGTGAATTTCTTGCTGAGATTGTAGATGACTTATTCTTTCTTCCCAGTTTCATTGTGTTGTGCCAAGATACATCCAATAGCATTATCCAATACCGACAGATTCAATAATAATGGACTTCTCGGTTTGGGAGGGACCAAGACTAGCGGATTGGAGAGATATCTCTTAATAGTGTCAAAGGCTTTCTGACATTCATTTGTCCACTTGGTGGGTGCGTCCTTTTTAATTAACTTGAGGATATGTTCCACAATTATCGTAGATTATGCTATAAAGTGCCCAATGTAGTTTACCCTTCCCAAAAAACTCATGACGTCTTTCTTGGTCTCCGGCGGTGGCAATTCATGGATGCCTTTGATCTTTAAGGGGTCTAGTTCTATGCCTCTAGGACTGACTATGAACCCCAACATATTTTTGGCAGGTACTCCAAACGCGCACTTGACTGGGTTCAATTTCAGATTGAACATCCATAGTCTGTCGAAGAACTTTTGCTAGTGCATGATGTGATATGAGCTTTCTCATGACTAGATTATGACATCATCCATGTAGACCTCTATCTCTTTATGAATTATGTCGTGGAAGATTGTGCTCATTGCTCTCATGTGAGTTTCCCGGCATTCTTAAGGTCGAACGACATTACACAGAGTGATGAAGGTTGTCTTATATGCATCTTCTTCGCTCAACAAAATCTGATGGTAGCTAGCAAAGCAATCCACAAATGATAGTAACTCGTGCTTCGCACAATTGCCGATGAGTATGTGGATGTTTGGAAGTGGAAAATTTTCTTTTGGACTAGCTCTGTTAAGGTCACAGAAGTCCACACAAATAAAAAAATTTCTATCTTTCTTCGGTAGGGGCAAAATGTATGACAACCATGTCAGATACGGAGTTACTTCCACTACCCCCGACTTAATCTATTTTCCGACTTCCTCTTTGATCCTGATGCTCAAATCAGGCTTAAACTATCAGATTTTCTACTTGATCAGAATGAAACATTTATTGATAGGTAGCTTGTGGGCCACTATGTATGTGCTCAATCCGAGCATATCCGTGTATGACCACGCGAAGATGTCAACATTTTCTCTTAGCAGATTTTTCAATTCTTCTCTTTGGGTGCTTCCAAGTGCGCGCTTATCCTAGTTTCTTTAACTTTTTCCTTGTCTCAAAACTTAAAAACAAGCCAAAGCATGGTTAGTGTATAAAAATATATAATCAAAATGAAAAGACTATTTTTCACATAAACTGAGGATTTCAGTACTTTCGATAAAAGGGGTACAAACTGCGATTCTAACTCGGATCAACATCAAGTCATTTCTATTTTTTTAACATTACAAGGAAAATAAAGATGCAAATTGTTAAAGATCGGGTCTCAGCCGACTTTCACTGATTTTGAAAGAAAATTAAATTTATCATCTCTACTGAGGAGCCAAAGTGGGGTAGAGGTCTAGTTGGATAGTTGCTCGCTCGGATCAGCATTGTGGATGTTGGGCACTTCAGCGGATTCTTCTAGTATCACGGCACAATCTTTCTCTTGAAATAGTAATCCCAAACATTCTTCTATATCTCTGCCATTATGCATGGGCATCCTGACTAGGAAAGACTGGTACAAATTTAGAATCGGTTTGCATAACTTTGGAGGACCCCTCTTATTCTAATCTGCTTCAGAGACCTCTTCGAAGTCTGGGATCTACCCAAGGATAAAACGAAAACCATTTTCCAGGATAAACACATGTTTCCTTATACCTTGTAGATCTCTGTCCAAACCTTTATCGGGTTCTAAACCATTCTGAAGCATAGTGGCAGCAATTATTTTCTAGACTGGTGACATTGGACTCTGCTCATCATCCCCTTTGTGGGTGGCCCCCACCAGTTCTACCACATAGAAATATGTATCCTTAGGGACTTCCTCAATCACTAGTACAAAATTGCTAGGGTAGTTATGAATTATACCTTCTCCGTGAATTACCACCTCATGATTCTCCCACACAAATTTCAAAGATTGATGCAGGGAAGATGGTACTGCTCCAGCCATGTGAATCCAAGCCCTACCTAATAGCAAATTATAGTTGGCAGTTATTTCCATGACTTTGAACTCAATAATAAATTCAGTGGGCCCTATTCGGATGTTGAGGTCCACTTCTCCAGTATGATCGCGTTGAGCTCCATCGAAGGCTCTCACATTTGTATGACTCTGGAATATTTTTCTGATATCATAACCCAGCTGCTTGACTTTAAATTCGGGGCATATATTGAGACCGACCCCGTTGTCGACCGATACTTGGGCTATGACTTTGTCCTTACATTTGACAGTGATGTAGAGAACTTTGTTGTGAGCTCTTCCTTCTTTTGTAAACTCGTTAGGACTGAAAGAAGTCTATTAAGCCCCGATGACTTGACCTTCCATGTCATCCAAAGTTTCATTAATTCTGCCTGTAGGGACCACACCTTCCTGATATTGTCATTCCATAAGCTACAGCTGTCTCGACAAAAAATTCTTTCCTTGAGCCTTGGATTATCTCTTGTGATACTTAAAGTTATGACTTGTGTCGCTATCAACACTTTGAATGGTGGTTGTTCCTGCAAAGTAAGAGAGGTGACCATTTGTTCCAAGCTTTCCACATACCCTTCGATTAATGGCTTGTAGACAACCTAGTCTTCTTCTCGCTCACTTATATGGATGTGATTGGTGCTATAATTGGGTAGAGGAATGGTGTTCACATTTGGTGCTCATGTTTCCAATGTGGTTTCTCATTTATTGATCAAATCATATATCTTATGTTTTAGATTGATATAGTCTTCTGTATTGTGTCTACTTCCTCCACAATGGTAAGCATGAGTCTGGTCGACTCGATAGAAATGGCTCCCAAGGTTAGCAGGCTTTGAGGGAATGGCTTGAAAGATTCCAGCAACACTCATTCTTTTGAACTACTTAGTTTGAGTCTTAACAAGCAAGGTAAACACCTGTGGAGGCTTATTTTCAAAATTTGGACATGGAAAATCATATGTAGCCAGAGGTGGATTATTTTGGTAATTTTGAGGGGCTCGGTATACGGGTATGGGTGTTTGATAATTTGCTTGTGTAGCTTTGTAAGTGGGTATAAGTGTTTGGTAATTTGGCTGTAGAGCTTGGTAGGTAGGGGTTGATGCTTGCTAGTTGGGATATCGTACAAAACTAGCACAAGGTTGTATGTAGAGGATATGTAACTGTTCGGAGGTGGATATTGATATATGTCGAAGGAATATTGTGATCCAACCTTCTTTCAATTTCTTGGGCTATGTGTAGGAGACGTTTTCCACGTCCTCCTTCTTCTTTCTTATAGATCCGGTGGTGCTTTATTGACCGGCCTTGTTGGATACACTGATAATCCTTCCTGATTTGAGATTGTATTCTATGGCCTCTCCCATTTTCACAAACTCAGAAAATGGCTTGCTACAATTGATAACAAGCGGTCGTAGAAATCTGATTCTTGTGATTGGATGAAAATGGAGAAAAATTATTCTTCGCTCGTTGGCGGTTGCACTCGGGCGTTTTTTGCCCTCCATCTACTTGCGTACTCACGGTAGTTCTCTATGGACTCTTTCTTGACCTTTTCTAAGAAGTAACAGTCAGGCACAATCTCCACGTTGAAATGAAATCTTTCCATGAAGGCTTCCACTATGTCTTCTAAGGTGGCCCAACGACGTATGTCTTGCGCGGTGAACCATTCGAAATCTTCTCCAGTTAGGCTTCGGCTGAATAACTTCATGATTATAGTCTTGTTTCTTTTTTACCCCGAGTAGCTAGTCTTAGTATGCTCTTAGGTGAGCTTTGGGGTTCCCCATCCCGTTGAACATTTCGAACATGGGCACCTTAAAGACTTCGGGTAGGTCCAAGTTTGGGTGCATGAAGAGATCATCATAACTCAGGCATGTTACCTTCCAGGAGACTCTGTTAGACTTTTCGACAAAGTCCACCATTTTCTGTTCCATCTGCTTATCTCTCCTATCTTGTTCGGCTCTCATTTCCTTTTCCATTTCCTCATAGTAATCGAGTTCAGGTAAGGAATAAATTGGAGTGATAGGAGTTTGAAGGGATACAGTTGATGCGTTTGGTGATTTCTAGGAGTGCTAGTAGTTCTGGGTGTTATATAAGTAGCGCTATTTGGATATAGGCTCAGGTCAGCATAAGTGGGTGGTACCTGATATGAAGGCATTGAATAGGAAGTCCTGGGTATGTGAGTGGCATTGGTCGGTGGTGGGGTTTTGTATGAGGTACCAACGTGAGTGGTTTCATTATGAGTTTGTGTAGTTGGTCCAGTTCCAGTCGGGCAGGCTGGAAAGTGATTTGGTATTGGAGAACTCATATATGGAAAAGGCGGTGGTAACCTTCTTGTTTTAGTGGCTGCTTCTCTGGCGACATTGACCGCTTCACTTCCTGCGACCTGTACTTGGAGATCCGTATATATTTCGGAACAAAAAGTTAATCATATCCTCGTGATGTGATGGGTCTTGGGGGTTTAGAGGCGCAAGGTCCTCCACAACCAATGCTTCTTTGTAAAGTCTGTCGTCTGAAGCTCCAGTCATATTTTCTTGATTATGTGTTCAGAGAGGGATACTGCTGCAACTTTAGATCTTGTCACACACCAATCTAGGTGAGGCGTGGCTTGCACTCGGTACTCTGCTAGGTCCAAGCGTACCAAACTGAACTCATAATCTAATCCTTAAAGGCAAACTAGGCCATGGAGGCTATATTGTAACAACAATCTCAACTTAGGCAGACAAGTCTGTATACAAAAATATATATAAATAGAAATCAACTCGACTAAAATGGGACTATCCCCGCATGTGTATTTATATATATGACTGGGTCGCCGACAAGGCCTACCCTAGTCCTTACATGCAGCGAAATCCAAGGCAGACTATATATAAGGTACAACTAAGCCACCATACTAACACTACTATATATACAAACATGTATTGTATCATGACCGAGACATGGCCTTGGCCTACCCACAATCTGTAAATATACCAAAAATTAGATCTGGCAACTTCGAATAATCTGGAGCCTACCACAAAAGTTGATACTCGACGGATCCTACTAGTGCGATCCTTCCTATAATATGTCTGTACCTGCGATTATGAACATAGTGTCCCCAAGCAAAGGAACATCAGTACGAGATAATGTACCAAGTATGTAAGACAATTGAAATTGAATTATACTAAAATATAAAGAAATTTGAATATAACTAAGGAGCTACAAAAGGAAAATTAGTTATGTTTACCTGCCTCTATTTTCTACTAACTACACAAACTAATACTCATTATTTAGCCTTGTATAATGGACTTAGATATGAATGAATAGACCTGAAGGCAAGCATGCGTCAGGATGGCCCCGAAGGAAATCTGTGTATGTATAGCCCCGCAGGCAATTTGTATAGCCAGTGGCCCCTAAGGCAATCTGTCATAGCTCTGAATGCAACCATCATAGCCACAGAGGCAACTATCATAGCTTCAGAGGCAACTATCACAGCCCCGGAGGCACTGTAATTCTATAGTCTATAGTCATGCTTTCTATTGTTCTAACTACTCAGCTAAACATGGCTAACTATAACTCATCCTCGACAAGGAAGGGCTACTAAGATAGGGTCATTATAACCCGAATGCAATTTCTAGAATTAGCACATCTTTGTGCGATGGAATCGAAATAGCTCACTAAAGAAGTCATGCCAAAGAGAAACAAAGGAAAGGATATCCTTTACATACCTTGGCATATCTAGTCTCAACAAGGTGACATAACAGGTTCGCAACGCACTTCAATCTATACCAAAACAAGTACACAACATCACTATCATAACTAGTAGCTACTACGATCGTCGACAAATTCGATTTAGAATTAAACTTAGCTTTCTTCCTCCTTCCTTTAACTCTCAGTTCCATCAACAATCCAATAGATGGAAAACTATGATAATAACTAAATCAATATCCCACTCAAGCTATTTCTAACAATCTCCAACTATAAGAAAATATAGATGCACCTTTAATAACTCTATAAGGTAGCCACGCTTTTCTAGACCATATCCTTGCTTCTTTCTTATAGTTATTCACTTTTATAACTCAATCAATGCCAAAACGAACTGAAACATAGGAATCAAGAATTTAAACTTACCTTGAAGACTCTGGAAAACCCCAACCATAACTTCCTTGGAGCTTGAAACACACACAACAACAACAACACACCAAGAAGGATCTTCTTCGAGCTTGCACCCCTTGTAAGAGTTGATTCTCACTCAAATCACCTTGGTGTATTATACAAGAACCCTTAATGGATGAAGAACCTTAGAGAGAGTGTTTGGGTCTGATTTAGATCTAAGAGAAGTGAAAATGAAATGTTTTGAAGTCTCCTCCGCTTAAGGCCTTAAATAGAGGTTCTCACCGCCTCAGACCTGCAGACCCATATGTGTCGCATATGGCAATACGCAAGCCCATATGCGGCCGTATTTCCTTACAGAACTTCCTCAACTTTTTGGCTTCCCATATCCAGCTCCATCACTTTAACTTCATCGAACTTTGTTGAGGATTGTTATCTTCAATCCCAATGGCCTCTAATCCTCCCAATACCTTCATAATTCTCTCCTAAGAAATAGACGTCCTTCGAAAAAGTGCCAAGTTGCTATAGCTTAGCTCAACCTTTTTTGTACCCAAATGAGTGCAAGGGAATAGAGTCATCTCGATTGCTTCTCCAATATCGGAAGGATACTCCTTCCTTCTAACATTACTTAGCTATCTTATCACAAATCCCACGTATAAACTTATGGGGTGTAACATCCTTCCCCCCTTAGAAACCTCGTCCTTAAACGTTAACCCCTTAGAGACTCTACAAAGAGGTGTTTTGCTAGGATACCTTGATGTGAATATAACTGCCAATAAGTACCTCACATCACAACGTACATATTCCTCTCGCTAACTAATCTCTGATTCTAACATTTCTAGTTTAGTATATTTGAGTCTCATTTTTTATCTCTAGATTAGCTGTCCTTGGACCATTCAACCTTGAACCCTTACTTATCGAACCCTCTATCGTACATCCCGCTGAAAAGGGTTGTACATATCCCTCTAAGTAGGTCTACAACTATCATTTCCCCTAAATATCCCTTTTACATATCCCTCTTCTAATGTATGTTTTCCTTCAAAAGTTAAAAGGTTTCTAATTTCTTCTTAAGTTCATCCTCTCACCTAGTCCTTCTATCTTTTGACGTTGTTCTTCTATAAGTTATTTAAAATATAACCAGATGACCATCTACCTTTAACATCTAGAGAAGCTAGGTTCGACCTTATAAAATCTACTAAGATCTACTGGTTACGCATCTTTATTGCGTAGTTCTACAAAAACTATCTACCAATAGCTAACTTGACCTTTGGCTTTAACATTACGAACATCTTAGTTCACAACTCTTGAAATATATAGATTCTTCATTAACTAATTAGGCACTGTGGATAAAGTAAATCTAGAACTTATCTAAGTATATTTACTATGTGGGTGCAAGTTTACTATACCTGCAGTATCATCTGGAGCAAACTCAGGGTCCTATCGACCAGTTAAAGTGTAGATGCAGTTTTGACTATCGCCTGAACTAGAGGTTCCACCACAACCTCGACTTCTACTAGTAGAGGATTGGGACCCTCGAACTAGGGGTATACTGAAGTACATGATCCTGCTACTGAGTTAGTCGGCTGAGCCATGCTACCTTGCCCTATTTATGGGAAATCCCTCATCATGTGACACTCATGACCACACGTGTAGCAAGCATAAATCCTAACCTACACATAACATAATGCCCTATATCATAAGTACCACAATGCAGAGGGGCAGGTCCTATCTGATCTGCACTCTGCCGCCCCTGCGATCTTGGAGATCGGGAGCTCTAACCTAGTTTATATGGAGCATAACTTTGTGAATGATGTGGCTATGGCCTGGGAGGGCATCTGAATCGTTGTGTCCTAGAACAAACCTGGGGCTCCTCCTAAGGCCCAGTAAGTCTTGCTCTCTTGTATTACTCTTTTTCAATCCGTTCGATAATCGATTGCTAAAGGCAACGCTCTTCCATATTCTAAGCTAAGGCTTGTATAAGATAAATATCCTTACATTCGTACATGGAAGCTATAGTGCATGCCTCAACATACTCTGGTTCTAGACTTCATATGAATTGATGAATCCGGGCACGCATCGTATCAACAAAAGTTAGGGCATACCTTGCTAAGGAATCAAAGCGGCGACTATAGTCTCGAACGCTCATATTCCCCTGCTGGAGAGTCCAGAAGTGGTTGACTCGGATCTCCACAGGTAAATAATAGTCCAGAAAGGCCTCTATAAACTATTCCCAAATAGTCGACAGGGCATTTTCTCCTCTAGACTGCTCCTATGCATCGTTCCAGATGACGACGATATCCCACAACCTGAAGGTTGCTAACTCAACTGCTTTCATTTCTGTAGCATGCTCATTCACATTTGACCCTGTGAACTCTGGAGGGTTCGATAATATGAACTCCCTAACTCTCAAACTCTCAAGCGCTTCAAGAGACCCGGAATTAGCTAGTACCCCTAGTTGCCTCTACGTAGCTATTATCTAAGCTAATAAGTGCACTACACTACTGTTATCTTGATAGAGGAGGGCAAGATCAGGAATTGGAGGTTGTACTGGTGGTGTTGCATATCTGGGCGGCTCTTCTGGTGGTGGAGGATGTGGAGAGGGTGTCTCTTCTTGGAACTCATGTTGGCTCACATTGTCAGGTGATACCCGACTCGTACCCTCTCCTACCTTTGTACCAATTCTTTGAATACCTGAAACATGGGTTAGACTTGAATTGTTTATACTTAGCTTTATAGTAGGATTTGAGATCAGAAAGAAGCGTAACCAGCTCCTAAATTCCCTTTAGCCTCTTGTCTATAGATGTGGTGCACAACACATGTATAAACAAGACTCTAATTGACACATCTTGTACACTGCCTAGGACTGACCTACTAGGATACCAATTTGTCACATCCCAACCTAGGTGAGGTGTGGATGGCGCTTGGTAACCTGCTAGGTTTGAGCATACCAAACTGAACTCACAATCTGAACCTTAAAGGCAGACAAGGCCATAGAGGCCATACTGTAATAACAATCTCGACTTTGGCTGACAAGTTCGTATACGAAAATATCTATAAATAAAAATCAACTCGACTAAAACAAGAATGTCCCCGCATATATATATACATGATTGGGTGGTTGACAAGGCCTACCCTAGTCCCTACATGCAGTAAAATCAAGGACAGACTATATACAAGGGCCGACTAGGACACCATACTAACACTACTATATATACAAAAAAGTCTACAAGCTTCGAATGAGTCATAATTGTATCATGATTGGGACATGGCCTCGGCCTACCAATAATCTGTAAATATACTAAATGCTAGACCTGGCAACTCTGATTGATTTGGAGCCTACCACAAAAGTTGATACTCGATGGATCCTACTAGTGTGATCCTTCCTGCAGCCTATCTAATCTTGCGGGCATGAACACAGTGTACCAGCTAGGTTTGAGCATACCAAACTGAATTCACAATCTGAACCTTAAAGGCAGACAAGGCCATAGAGGCCATACTGTAATAACAATCTCGACTTTGGCTGACAAGTTCGTATACGAAAATATCTATAAATAGAAATCAACTCGACTAAAACAAGAATGTCCCCGCATATACATATACATGATTGGGTGGTTGACAAGGCCTACCCTAGTCCCTACATGCAGTAAAATCAAGGACAGACTATATACAAAGGCCGACTAGGACACCATACTAACACTACTATATATACAAAAAAGTCTACAAGCTTCGAATGAGTCATAATTGTATCATGATTGGGACATGGCCTCGGCCTACCAATAATCTGTAAATATACTAAATGCTAGACCTGGCAACTCTGATTGATTTGGAGCCTACCACAAAAGCTGATACTCGATGGATCCTACTAGTGTGATCCTTCTTGCAACCTATCTAAGCTTGCGGGCATGAACACAGTGTACCAGCTAGGTTTGAGCATACCAAACTGAACTCACAATCTGAGCCTTAAAGGCAGACAAGGCCAACATGGTGGAACTCATGGTGGGAACAATTTGGATCCACCGTTGAAATACAAAAACCCCAAGTCACTAAATATTTTAGCCTCTTTAAATCCCAATATAAACATTCTGATGAAGAAAAACGATTTGTGCCACTGTACCTTTTTCACACCAAATTCCACTTACCATGGGTATTCACATGGTTTGTAGATTATTCAAAAAATAAAATTCCAACGATCTAAAGGAGGTTTAAAGTCAGATGGTGGGACAACTTTAAAATACCAGTAAGTCTCACACCACAAAAAGTCCGGGAATGGTTAAATGCCCAAAAATCAATTCAAGCACAGGCGCCTCTACAAACACCACCGGCACCACTACAAACACCGGAGCACACCCAGTTCCTATCACAGAAATCCCATATGGCCTCAATGCTTGCGATGGCCAAAAATCCAAAAGAAATGCAAGCCATAATTCTGAAGTTTGCACTGTCTTCATCAAAACAAGGCTCTTCATCAGAAGAAGAAGAACGAGAAATTGATATTGAAGACAATCCGGTTTTTGGCAATAGTGGATTCTGAAGAAAATTGTCAAAAGAATTCAAAATACCCGGAGTAAAAGCCAGACAAAATTCCGACAAAAGAAAATGCAAGAAAAAGAGACTTTCAAAAAGTAAATAGTAAAAGCAAAGATTTCAGCAATAATTCAAGAAAATGCCAAAAATGATGATGCCATGGATGATGTCAATCTGCACTCGGATGAATAATCATTATCCACTCGGATGAATAGTTATTCTCAACTTAGATGAATAGTTAGATTTCCTTTTATTTAATTAGCAAAATGTCATGTAAAACTCCTATAAAAGGAGACTCCTTCTCCCTTAGTTACACAAGCTTTTTCTTTTGCATTTCTCTTTCTTACATTTCAGATTCTAGAGAGAAGAGAGACTCATATCATTAACTGGATATGGTGTCCTTAACTGGAACCTTAAATTGTAAGTTAATCTTTATTTGCTTTCTACATATCTCAATTATCTTTTAATTCTTCAATACCTTATATCCCGATTCCTTCTCTATCTGTTATCTTCTTTAGATCATCGGCCTAAGTTTGGTATCAGAGCCATAAAGGGTAGAGATAGAGAGAATAGTGTCCAGATCATATGAGATTCCTTGTTAGAGGTTTGGGTTCTTCCGAGGTTTTTTGCTTAGGATAGTCCAGGGTCAGTGAGTCCTCAACGAACGTAGGCAGTTATACTCCGTGAAACGCCTTTGATTTTAGGAAGAGTTCGGGTGCTCTGTTATAGGAGTTTTATAATATGGATCTGTTTCTCAACAGATCTACTTCTTGTGATTTTGGTTCATCTTCTTCCATGGATTCAAAGAAGAAAATAAACACCGAAGAAATCTTGATACAAGATTTTGAAAAATCTATTGATAATTGGGAAATACCGAGAGTAAATCGAGATCATATTTACAAAAATTTCAAATACTAGTTTTTCAAAACCGATTTCACTATCAAAACTGAGGAAAGAGATATCCAATTATCTCGACCTTTTGAAACAATCCAATTACTTTCTCAAAATTCCTTGAAAAAATACAGAGAAAGGAATTACAAATACATCCATATTGGATTAGTACAAGTAGGGATAAAACCCCTTACTAAGGAAGGATTAAATACATCAATCCTTGCTATCTTACGAGATGCCAGATTCACAAATTTTGAAGATTCCCTATTGAGTTTTGTTGAGTATAGTCTCTGCACAGGACCAA
This sequence comes from Anisodus tanguticus, assembly GCA_034509755.1. Lineage (NCBI taxonomy): Eukaryota > Viridiplantae > Streptophyta > Magnoliopsida > Solanales > Solanaceae > Anisodus > Anisodus tanguticus. The sequence goes on along the minus strand of CM067560.1, from coordinate 20,080,518 downwards.
TATCTTTTGACTGTTACCCAAATTTCTCAGTTTCTTTAAATGACAAAAATATCCCAAAATCTCTTGTCTTACAGATAAAGACACACAATTACCAAATGCTTGAAGGATCAATTCATGTAGAAGTTTTTTTTAGAATCCATTACAAAGCTATGACTTCAGCTTTTGCTACAAAAGTCAGATACCATAGTAAGAAAGGCGAAACCCTTCTTTTAGAAATAGGTCTTTCCAGATCTAACACCGTAATACCAAGACCTATTAGGTGGAAGGACATTACCCTACCAGACGAATGGATCCTAGAAGGTATAGTTAAACCTGAACCTATAAAGACTTCCCAACCAAATACCTGTCTTAGAGAAATAACCCAATACCATGATGGTAGAGCTAGTCTATCGTTCCATAGAAAATCTACGAGTAGTAGATACGATGATTCTAGTTCCGTAGAAACCCTAGACTTAGGAAGAGTATCACAGATTCCTTCAGTCATAAATACTCCTTAGAAAACAAAACCTAGACATTCTACGTCAGATTTACCCAATCTAAGAAACGTAGACTACTCCAATGAAATACCGAGACCCGTTTATGAAAATTTCACTGTTAGAGAAAAGATAGAGGACCAAGAACCTACTAGTCTGACTTTTTCCTCGATTATAGAGAACATAGTAAACGAAATTGGTGTCTTACAAAAAGAATTCCAAATAGATAAGAAATTCCTACAAAATGATTTTTATGAAAAATACAACCTAGAACACGTTGTTCCAGATACAGTAGAATTGGGACATCAAACAGTTATAATATAGAACATATTGTTCCAGATACCCCACAATCATCCAATAAAATCACAACTCTAACGAATGATTCTAACGACGATGATACATTAGAACAATTCCAAAATAATACAAATCCCAAAAGGAATGATTCCAAATACAAGTATATAACATGCTACAAATGCAGTAAAAACGGTCACACTTCGAGATACTGTAAAATAAATAAAAAATTATAAAAACCAGGATTGGATGAAGAATAAGCCAAAATATCTCTGACCCTCTAATAAATTCCTCTAATTCAGACTCCTCTGATTCAGCCACCAAAGCATAGTCGGACTATTTTTCTTTGTCTTCATAGTTAATAAACCCCTTCAAATAGATGAGTTAGTCACAACTAGTTCATCCAAAAATCTCAGTGCTCATAAAAGAATATGCATATGTGTATTAACTAATGATCAAGAAAAAGAGAAAAAATCAAACATAGAAATACCTATTCAAGAACTACAAAAAGAAATTAATCAAGTAAAAACAGATATAAAAGAATTGAAAGAAAAACAAAAACAAGATTCTTCATTAATAAAAGCAATCCTTTCAAAAAACTATACCACAAAACTCCAATTCTCATATACGAAAGAATCCGAATCAGAAAAAATCCCATAAAACTTTCTGAGTATCTTACGACAAATCACGTCAAAAAGATACCTAATAAAAATAAGCCTTCAATTCTCAGATGACTTTAAAATTCAAACAATTCCACTTTTTGACACAGGAGCAGATTTAAATCTGATAAAAACAGGTATAGAACCAGAAAAATTTAGAGAAAAAACTCATGAGAAATTAGCAGCTGCTAACATCACTAAAATCAAAATTGATTCCAAAACCAGTGCGTCAATAGAAAATGACGGAGTTTCTATAGAAACATCATTTGTTTTAACAAATGACATACACAGTTTTGTCATCTTAGGAACACCGTTCATGAATCTTATCACCCCTTATAAGGTAGATAGTGATTTCGTATTTTTTAAATTCAATAAAAAAAGAATTCGTTTTATAACAAAACCGAAAACAAGAAGTCTCAACCTAGTGAGAGTTTGTTCAATACACGAAGATAGTATAAAAGCAAAAATTCAAAGAAAATCATACCATCTACAAGAACTGAAAAAAGATTTTTCTTTTGAAAGATGAAAAACACAATTAGAATTACCTGGTGTTAAAGACAAAATTTCTAAACTCCAAAATTCTTTTGAAACCGAAATATGTTCTGAGATTTCAAATGCTTTCTTGAGTAGAAAGCAACATATCGTAGATCTTCCTGACGAAAAGGATTTTGACGAAAAACAAATCTCAACAAAAGCCAGACCAATCCAAATGAATAGTGATCTTAAACAACACTGCAGAAAAGAAATTCAAGATCTTGAAAATAAAAATCTAATTTCCAAATCAGATTCCCTTGGAGTTGTGTTGCGTTCTATGTAAACAAAAATTCCGAAATAGAAAGAGGAACTCCTAGATTAGTAATTAATTATAAACCTTTAAATACAGCCCTAAAATGGATTAGATACCCAATTCCAAACAAAAAAGATTTATTACAGAAGTTACATTCTGCCTTGATATTTTCAAAATTTGATACGAAGTCCGGTTTTTGGAAAATCCAAATTTCTGCAAAAGATCATTATAAAACCGCCTTTACGGTCCCGTTTGGACAATACGAGTGGAATCTAATGCCCTTTGGTCTCAAAAATGCTCCTTTTGAATTTCAGCGAATAATGAATGACATCTTCAATGATTATTCCAAATTCTGCATTGTTTATATTGATGATGTCTTAATCTTCTCAAATTCTGCGGAAGAACATTTCAAACACCTCAAAACTTTCTTCTATGTTACAAAGAAAAATGGTTTGGTAGTTTCCAAATCAAAAATGAGTCTTTTTCAGACAAAGATAAGATTTCTAGGACATTACATATCGCAGAGGAAAATCACCCCTATAGAAAGATCCTTAGAATTCGCTAATAAATTTCCTAATAAAATCTTTGATAAAACTCAATTACAAAGATTCCTAGGAAGCCTAAACTATGTTTTAGATTTCTGTCCAGAGATTAATAAGATGGTGAAACTACTTCATGATAGACTAAAGAAAAAGTCTGCTCCATGGACTTTAAACCATAGTGCTTGTGTCCAGAATATTAAAAAGAAAGTGCTAGAAATCCCGTGTCTTCATTTAGCAGATCCTCAAAACCTTTTCAAGTAATAGGACGCAAATACAAGAAAAATTCTACGATTTTGTTAATAAACATAGGATAAGCATCCTATTCTTTGACTGGTTCGATTATTATTCCTCCGAAAAATCCATAGAATATCCCTTTTCTAATACGGTAAATCCCGTTACGATTAGGAACAAAACACCGGAGTGGGAAACCCTAGCTGATTCTAGGAAAGTCCAGTCCAACCACCCTCATTTACAACGTATTAAGCTAAACATTCATGGCTGCCCTGTAGACGCGATTCCTCTCAAGAATCCAGCAGAGAATGAAAAAATAAATACAAAGAATATCCTCGCACAAAACAATTTCGCCAATATCAGTTTAAATACCCTAGGAAAACAACTCGATAGAGTGGAAAACACATATGAAAGACCGCCCCTTAGTCACCATAGATTCCCTAGGAACGACTAAGGATATGAAATTGAAAAGCCCTATCTTTAAACCTTTTCAGGTGTCCAAAGATGGTGTCAAAAACATCCAGCAAAATAAGTATGAATTTATTTAGGCTATACAAGATCAATTGAGCAAAATTAGGACATCCAACAGTTCTAATACAGAACACGTTGTTCCAGATACCCCACAATCATTCAATAAAATAACTACTCTAACGAATGATTCCGACGACAGTGATTCTCTAGAACAAATCCAAAACAAAAAGACCTTTGTTAACCATATGGATTGGCAAATATCAATACAACATGTACAACAACAACAATTGCAAATAATTCCTACTCCAGATTTAGGAATAGTAAAACCTCTAGCTCAATCCCGTTTTAATGCCTTTTCATTTATGATTGGAACATAGATGGGATGACTGAGTACAATATCCTCAGTTTTCTCCAACAAATGACAATGGCCGTAAATGCCTAAAAAACCCAAAATGGTACACAAGACAATACCATTGCAGAACTGCTAATCGCAGGATTCTTTGGTCAATTGAAAGGTTGGTGGGATAATTATCTCACTGATCAACAAAAGGAAGATATAATCAATTCCATCAAAACTGATGAAGAAGGAATACCAATCCTTGATGAACAAAGTGAACCCCTACAAGATGCAGTATCAACCTTGATACTCATAATCTCTTTAAATTTCATAGGAGATTCTTCGCATCTGAAAGATAAAAATGCTGAGTTACTTTCTATTCTCAAATGCAAAAAACTCAGTGATTTCCAATGGTACAAAAATATTTTCTTAACCAAAGTTATTCTCAGCGAAGATTCCAACCAGCCATTTTGGAAAGAGAAATTCATGGTCGGACTACCTACCCTTTTTGGAGAAAAGGTTAGGAACAAAATCAAAGAGAATTGTGAAAAACAAATTACACCCTACAGTGAGTTTACATACGGACAACTAGGCAATATAACTCAACAGGAGGGTCTAAAGATCTGTCCAGACCTGAAATTACAAAAACATATCAAATTGGAGCTAAAGAGAACTATGTGCGAACTTGGTACTTTTTGCAAACAGTTTGATACGAATTTCTCAAAACTCTCTTCTAGTTGTACAGGAAATTGTAGCAAGACTCATAAATTCCTTAAGAGTACTTCAATAGGTTACAAAAAGAGAGATTTCAGCAAGACTAACGAAGAGTATTACAAAAATACTCGTTATTCCAAAAATAGACCAAATCCCAAAAAAGCTGATTTCAAATACAAGGACATTACGTGTTACAAATGTCACAAAAAAGGTCATACTTTGAGATTCTGTAAAATGAATACAAAACTACAAGAATTGAAACTCGAAGATGAAGTGACCTAAAAAATCTCCAATCTTCTCATTGATTCCTCCAATTCAAATGTTGAGTCAGAACCTGATTATTTTTCTCTGTCTTCTGAAGACAACAAAGCCCTTCAAATAGATAAATTGCTCACGACCAGTTCATCTAAAAAATCTGATAAGGGTAAGGGAAAACATGTTTGTGCTTTAACCAAATACCAAGAATTTATGTTAGATATGGTTAAACACATAGATGTCAAACACCAAAAGGATTATTTGAATAAACTCCTCAAATCCTTTACAGATGAGAAAAAAGACATACATAACTCCGTCATCTTAGGAACACCGTTCATAAATCTTATCACCCCTTATAAGGTAGATAATGATTTCATATCTTTTGATTCCAATAAAAAGAATTTGAAATTCCTTTTTTTGACAAAACCAAAAGCTAGAGACCTCAATCTGATAAAAACTTATTCTTGTCATATAGGAGAATTAAGGGATAGTTTTTTAGATCAAAATCCTGAGTCCCCTAGAAACCATGATACTCATTCCATCAAATTAATTGATGCCTTTGCATACACAAAATTTTTGAAGCATGATTTACATTATCAAAAATATTTCCAAAATATTGCATTAATTTTTTTTTCTGCAAATTGATTCCTAATACTTTTTACTTTAAAAAGCTTTTAATTAGTGATTTCCTCAAAAACATGAGAGAAAACCCATAAATTTCTAATACTGGTTGCAACACAAAAATGTCCTATCACTGTCTCTTGCCCCACTGTTTGGGCTACAAGGACAAGATATCCAGGAAAGACATGCTAGAATCTGGGCAATACTGTGTCTACGCGATGTGTGGAGCCTTACTCCAAAAGAGAAAGGAAGAAGTTTCTCTGTCAATAAATACACCAGTTGTTGCACCACAACAACAAACAAATTCCATGGCCCCCAAAAAATCAATAAACTACAACACTTCCAAACCAACAAAAGAAGAAAAAGAAAAATTATCTGCCAAAACTCCTACTTGAAAACCCCTGACATGGTATGATGCAGTGATGAAAGAAGAAAACGAAAATACCGCAGCATCTGCTCAGAAAACACTAGCAACTCCCGCACATGAAATAACTGCTGAGAATCTTCTGCAACTCCTTTTGAAATCCCCGAAACTACAGCAGGCATTGATACAACTTCAAAATCCCAAATAAGAAGTTCCTCAAAGCTCAGGAGAGAAAAAATCTCTCAAAAGTTTACAAAAATCGAGAAAGAAGAGTCTTCAAAAACCATTTCTCAAAAACAATTTTCAAAAACTCAACTTGAGAAAGAAGAATGTTCAAAAACCCTTTCTTCATAAAACCATTTTTTTCAAAATATTGTAACCACTAAAAAAGGATTTTTTTACCAAGACCCTTTTTTAGCATTACAAAATTATTTTGGCCAAGGATGGTTTTACAAATCATGGAATATTTTTAAAACCCCATATTTTTACCATGCTATCCCTGAAATATCATGATCAATGACAATTAAAAATAATTATTATAAAAATAACCCAGATCCCTCTTATTCTATTTGCAAAATGCTTAACGTAATTGCTACAAGCGATTGGGGGAATGATCTGTCTCAACTCCTAAATTTCCTAGATACCTATAAAAATGAACCATTTTTTGATATTTCATTCAATTACTGGGATTACCAACAAGTTTGGTTCAATTCCTTTTTTATTCAAAATACCAACCAACGCCACACTTGGCTTTTCCATTTTGATACCTAATGTAATCCATCACAATTTCCAACATGGTGGAATTCATGGTGGAAACAATTCAGATCCTCACTTGAATTACAAAAACCTCAAGTCACTAAATCTTTTAGCCTCTTTAAATCCCAATCTAAACCTTCTGATGAAGAAAAATGATTTGTGCCACTGCACCTTTTTCACACCAAATTCCACTTACCATGGGTATTCACATGGTTTGTAGATTATTCAGAAAATAAAATTCCAACAATCCAAATGAGGTTTAAAGTCAGATGGTGGGACAACTTTAAAATACTAGTAAGTCTCACACCACAAAAAGTCCAGGAATGGTTAAACGCCAGAAAATCCATTCAGGTACAGGCACCACTACAAACACCGGAGCACACCCAGTTCCTTTCACTTAAATCCCAGATGGCCTCAATACTTGCGGCGGCCAAAAATCCAGAAGAAATGCAAGCCATAATTCTAAAGTTTGCAGCGTCTTCATCAAAATAAGGCTCTTCATCAGAAGAAGAAGAACCAGAAATTGATATTGAAGACAGTCCGATTTTTGGCAACAGTGGATTCTGAAGAAAATTGCCAAAAGAATTCAAAATACCCGAAGTAGAGTTTAGACAAAATCCCGACAAAAGAAAGTGCCCGAAAAAGTTACTTTCAAAAAGAAAACAGTAAAAGCAAAAAGATCAGCAATAATTCAAGAAAATGCCGAAGTCAATGATGTCATGGATGATGTCATTCTCCACTCATATGAATAGTCATTCTCCACTCAGGTGAATAGTTAGATTATTTTTTAATTACCAAAATACCATGTAAAACTCCTATAAAATGAGACGCTCTCTCCCTTAGTTAGATAAGTTTTTCCTTTCAAGCTTTTTCTTTCACATTTCTCTTTCTTACATTTCAGATTCTAGATAAAAGTGAGAGCTCCTCTAAAGAAAATACCATTTAGGTTAGATCAAAATACCCCTCAAAATACCCATATGATTCAGTTCATATGATTCATATTATATGACTCATATCATATGATCCAAAATACCTTAGAAATTCCTAAGGTATATCTCCTTGACAAAACACTTTGTAAATTTTAATATTTTAAATGAATATGATTATGGACGGTATTACCTCCTAATCTTTTAAATACTTCATGCTTTTAAATTCTTTAAATTCCTGCATTAAATACTTGGCCGATTCTACCGTCTATTTGATTTAAATTCCTGCAGAACCTTTGATTTATGGTGTCCTTAACTGGAACCTTAAATTGTAAGTTGATCTTTTCAATTTCGTATCCTTAGTCGTTCCTGGGGAATCTATGTTGACTAAGGGGTGGTCTTTCATGTGTTTTCCACTCTATCGGGTTGTTTTCCTAGGGTATTTAAACTGATATTGGTGAAATTGTTTTGTGCGAAGATATTCTTTGTATTTGTTTTTTCATCCTTTGCTAGATTCTTGAGAGGAATCGCGTCTACAGGGCAGCCATAACGGGATTTACCATTTTAGAAAAGGGATATTCGATGGAATTTTCGAAGGAATAATAATCGAACCAGTCAAAGAATAGGATGTTTATCCTATGTTCATTAACAAAATCGTAGAATTTTTCTTGTATTTGCGTCCTAGTACTTGAAAAGGTTTTGAGGAACCAAATTCTTTTTTCTAGGTTGTATTTTTCATAAAAATCATTTTGTAGGAATTTCTTATCTATTTGGAATTCTTTTTGTAAAACACCAATTTTGTTTACTATGTTCTCTGTAATCGAGGAAAAATTCAGACTAGTAGGTTCTTCGTCCTCTATCTTTTCTCTAACAGTGGATTTTCATAAACGGGTCTCGGTATTTCGTTGGAGTAGTCTACATTTCTTAGAATGGGTAAATCTGACGTAGAATGTCTAGGGTTTGTTTTGTAAGGAGTATTTATGACTGAAGGAATTATTCTCACTTCAATACCTTATATATATATATATATATATATATTCTTTGCCCACTGATAAAGCTCTGTGGTGTTCATAATATACAAATATATATACATAACCCAATTGATTATAACTCGATGTTGTTTACATATATACATCACACGACCGATGGTGTTCATAATACAATATATATATATATATATATATTTATATATATATATATATATATATATGTATGCCACATAAGGGCCATCGTCTATTGATTAGCTCGGTGGTGTTCATAATACAATATATACATATATAGGATGAGCACTTGAGGTTCAAATCTCAACAACTGACAACTTGTTCAGAAGAACGTAAGGTTGTTAATCTTCTGAATGATGTTAGGGAATTACTTTCAAGTTATGTACCTTTAAAATGAATCAAGACTCTATGTATATGTGGAACCACAATCAACAGAACAATATCAAATAATAGGCATGAGTTCAGATGACATTATAAACAGAACACAAGTAATATGATAGTCTTTTGAGATTTTCTTCATAGAATTACCATTATGACGGATTCATGCCGAGAAGAGTTTAAGGGATAGTCATTACATTCCTTTGATGTCGGTTTGGCCACAGGCGTCGAATACGACTTTCTCTAAGTGTCAACCTACAACAACGATTGTAATGCTCATATTAGACTAAGGGTCACACAACAATGGCACGATGAATGATAAGCTTGTTACTCAGTCGATTACACGACACTTCTTGCATATCCGTCCTCCCCCGAACTTCATACAACAACCACAACAACTATCTCCACTAGGTAAACACATCCATCACTTCAACATGACAAGAACAACCTTCACCACTCTATTTAGCAACTCTACAATCGGGTTTATGACTTTTGATAGTCGTCACGTAAGTTTCTCATCACAAAAACACACCTAAAGCTTACACAAGTCCAAACACATGTAGAAGGGAATATTTCTTACCTTAGCTTATCTTAATACAACCCCTTTAGCACCTTACTTCATCGGAAGGAAAGCTCCCGACTTGCAACGAAGTGAAAGAAGCGAGTTTTGCTATCATTACGGGCTTCCGAAGGGAGAATAGCCTTGGAATTCTTTGAATCTTGTCCTAGATGGTAGGAAAACACTTGGAGAGGATTTGGAGAGAATTTGAGTCTTGGAGAGGTGAAAAACGAAATGAACAAAAGCTCTACCATTTTAGGACCTAAAAATGAAGTTTCCACCGCCTCCAATGTATGGTGGGTTTTGCGGTACAAAACACCATGTGCAGCTGCATTTCTCACCGCATATGGTGGCAGGAACTTCACTCAAAGTTCAGATCAAAATGTGGCCAAGTTTGCGCAGTAGATTACAATTTACGGTGCAAAACTTCAGCATATCGCACTAACTTTGCCGAACTTCGTCGGAAAGTGTTTTCTTCTATCCATTTAACCTCTAAACCTCCTGACACGTTCTTAATATCAATCTAAGTAATATATATTCTAAGGAAAGGCCTCAAGTCATCAGAGCCTATCCCGACTGGGAAATCTTGAATAAGTAAGTTAATTATTAGAGGATAAAAATTAGGTGTTAACAATAACCAACCCTTAACAATAAATATGAGAGGTAATTAAATACCCACAACTACTACACCCATTTTCATTTTAAAACTTAATCCTAGCACCAATATCCATTTTTATCCACAACCTCAACTTAGATTTAGCCATTCATGGATAAACTAAAACTAAGCAAAGAGATAAATAAAGCAATAAATGGATTCATAGAAGCTTACAATGATATTTGTATTAAAAATGGAAGGAATATTCAATGTTTTCTCTCTTCAATCAAACTCACAAATATTCTTTCAACTTGACTTGACTACGCAATGACAAATGAAATAAAGTGTAAAAAATGGCAGGCTGGTACATTAAACTCCCGCTATGCGCAGAGTCCGGGAATAGGTCGAACCACAAGGATTTATTGTATACAACCTTACCTTGCATTTATGCAAGAGGCTGTTTCTACGGCTTGAACCCGTGACCCCCTGGTCACATGGCAACAACTTTACTAGTTATTCCAAGGCTCTCCTTCAAATGAAATAAAATGTATTGGATAATATTGACACAAAACCCTAGAGAATAGGGCCCCAATATTCAGGGAACAAAAATTACATAAATTCCACCACATCCCACTCTACGATCGCATAAAGGGACCACAGAACAGGTCTGTGGCCTGCAAAACTATCTAGGGTTTGCAGAGTGGGTCTTTATTTTTAGATATAATTTGGTTGTCCTGAAGTGTGGTCCGCAGAACTCAATTGCGATCCGCAGAAGTGCTCTATACATCGCAATCTAGGCTTTGACGTGAGGTTGAGTAGTGGTCAGCATATCGGAAGGCGGTCCACAAAATAGAATTGCGGACTGTAGAGTGGATTATAGTTCGGGCTCCCAGAGTCCCTAAATCACTGTTGACTTCTACGATTTGGCTTCCCCATCTGCAGTCTGCAGTCTAGTTGTGTAATCCATAGAATGGGTCTTGTCTGCACTTCTTCCTTTTTTGGACAATTTTGTCCACGTTTATGCTATTTTCCCACTTTTTGGTGTCCCGAGATAAAAATCTTACAAAAATGTAAAACAACATAAGAAACATATACAAAAGATGCATTAAGGACATAAATAGTCAATGAAATTGGCATCAAATGTGTCGTAAATTCATGGCACATCACATACAACTGGACATACAGAACATCTGGCCCTATAAGGCCTCAATATGCAACAAGCTATAAAGAAACACAATAATCCTCTATAAGGACGGCAAGGCCACAACATAACAATTGGAAACAGGATGGACATAACATGCTGCATTTATGAACACCCCAAAACATGTATATATACAAGGCTGGCAAGGCCAGAATATGAATTCTCGTATCAACAACAAGGTCGAACAAAAAATACTAGATATATAACAAAAATTTGCATGTCTCTAGGAGTTTACCAACTATCATATGGTCAGGAAAGAGCCCCGGCATATCCAAAACCTGTGTATAATATTGTACAACAAAAATATAACTCGGTAGCTTCGGACGAAGTGAATCTTACCACCCCAACACTGAACTCAGCAACCGCCTACTGGAGAGGCCTACATAGTCTCTACTTGGATGTAAGGCATGTAAGGCATGAATAACATATAAAAAGGGGCATCAATCCAAAAGAATGTACTAGTATGTAAGGCATGAATAACATATAAAATACATGTAAAGTAAATATGGCATAAGACACAAGCTAGTAACTTGAATGCCACATAAAACGAACAATGTAAACTTTGCAACCCAATATATATATATATATATATCAATCGTCCAACCGATTATAGCTCGATGTTGTTTACTTATATACATCACCCGACTGGTGGTGTTCATAATGCAATATATATATATATATGTACGCCACATTTGGGCCATCGCCAACTGATTATAGATCGGTGATGTTCATAATATAATATATACATATATAAGATTAGCACTTGAGGTTCAAGTCTCAATAACTGACAACTTGTTCAGAAGAACGTACGATCGTTAATATTCTGAACGATGTTAGGGCATTACTTTCAAGATATCTACCTTTAGAATGATTCAAGACTCTATGTAAATGTGGAACCAAAATCAAAAGAACAATATCAAAGAATATACATGTGAGTTCAGATGATATTATAAATAGAACACATGTAATAGGATAGTCTTTTGAGCTTTTCTTTAGAGATTTACCGTTACGGCGGATTCATGCCAAAAAGAGTTTAAAGGATAGCTATTACATATCTTTGATGTCGATTTGGATGGCAGCGTCGAATATGACCTTCTCTAAGTGTCAACCTACAACAATTATGGTAATGCTCATATTAGACCAAGGGCCACACAACAATGGCACAATGAATGATAAGTTTGTGAATCAATCGATTACACGACACTTCTTGCACATCCATCCTCCTTCGAACTTCGTACAACAACCACAACATCTATCACCACTAAGTAAACACCTCCAGCAATTCAACATGACAAGAACAACCTTCAGTACTCTATTTAGCAACTCAATAATTGGGTTTATGACTTCCGATAGTCATCCCGTAAGTTTCTCATCACAACAACACACCTAAAGCTTACACAAGTCCAAACACTACTTTAGCTCTATCGACAGAGGCCCCCGCCTAAAGTTCTGACCCTTGATTTAAGCTCACATGTAGAAGGGAAGATTTCTTACCTTAGATGATATTAATACAACCCCTTTAGCACCTTGCTTCACCAGAAGGAAAGCTCGTAACTTTTACTGAAGCAAAAGAAAAGAGTTTTGCTATCACTACGGGCTTCCCGAAGGGAGAATAACCTCGGGATTCTTTGGATCTTGTCCTAGATGGTAGGAAAATACTTGGAGAGGCTTTGGAGAGAACTTGGGTCTTGGAGAGGTGAAAAACGAAATGAAGAAAAGTCCCATCGATTTAGGACCTAAATAGAAAGTTTTCACCACCTCCAATGTGCGGTGGGTTTTGCGGTACAAAACATCATGTACGGTCACATTTCCCACCGCATATGGTGGCAGGAACTTCACTCAAAATTAGGCCAAAATGTGGCCAATTTTGCAGGGCCGATTCCAATTTATTGTGCAAAACGTTCAGCATATCACACTAACTTTGCCGAACTTTGTCGGAAAGTATTTTCTTCTATCTATTTAATCTCTAAACCTCCTGACACCTTTTTAACATCAATCTAAGCCATAGATATCCTTAGGAAAGGCCTCAAGTCATCGGAGCCTATCCCGACTAACTACGCACACATACGAATGCAAAGGTGTGGGGTGTTACACACATGTTCAAATTCAAAATTTAGTAATGCTAGGGTCAATGTCCTAAATCTTCAATTTTACACTTCAAAATCCATGTTTAAAGGCTCAAATCAAATGAGTATGCAAAATATATAATTAAAATTGAGTTAAGTTCGCTTACCCCAACTCAAATGATAAGTTCCCCACCAATAATTGCACCAGACCGAACTCAAACTCTCCAAAGCTGGTGTTCAAGTAAAATACAACCTGAAACTCCGCTTTTATATCGCTACCAGGTTCCCCTTTGTGATCACGATAAGAAATCTTGTGGCCGTGAATAGTAGTCCAGCAGGCCTCCATTGCAAAATGACCCCACAATTTGCAACTAGGATAACTAAAGGTTCCCACCACGCGATTGTTATGGTTCACTTTTACGTGGAGGCATAAAAGCTACTAGATGGTTGTTGGTGCTCTAGTCGGATAATGCATTTAGAGTCGCCACCTAATTTATAGGTAAATTAGAAAAACCAAGTTGAGAGGGTTTATTTAAAATAATGAAAAATTATTTCTAAAACCAGAGTCGAGGTAAAGGTTTGTTGATCCCCGTGAAAGGTTATAGACACCTCGGTATTAAGGATCCGTAGAATACAATTGACCTTCGGGTTCTATAGCATTTTAAATTCTACAGATTTCTCAGAAGTGTTTAAATTCCCGCAAAATTTTTGTCATTCATTTCATTTCAAAACCAAAGACTTTTTAAAATCAAAGAGTTAAACTCCACCTAAAAATGATTTGCGTAAGGGTAATTTAGTCAATTTATTTTCGGACTAAAATCACTCAAGAGTTAAATTGAGTAGAACTCTACTATAAGTCCAATAAATTATCCAATATTACTTTACACACTTTGAAAATCTTTTTTGAATTGAAAAGAGTATAACACTTTTAGAATGACAAGTTTTGGTTCAAAAGAATAGTCGACAAGTTTCTCCCTTTTCATGCTATATTCCTAAAGGTCATCCCATAGTCCACATTTTACTCAAAACCCATACACACTCAAACCCAAGAAAAGTGTTTTGGTCTTTTGTTTAAAAATCATTTTTTTTGTTGGGCTCAGCCCAAAAAACGGTCCAAATATGTGTCCAAATCAAACCAGTTTTAAACACTTTTAGTTCAACTTTGAATTATCAATCCTTAGGAGTAAAGTTATCTGTTTTCTCAGTCCAGATTTCAAAAGGGTTACTTGGCCAAATTAAGTTCGTTTCAGTTCATTAATCTCAAAGCCCAAAACAGTCTAATTAAGTTCAAAAATCCATTTGTTCTGATTTTTTTAAAGTCCAAAAACAGTCTAATTTCCTTAAAGTTTGAAGTTGACCAACTTTTGAAATTCATTTATGGCGATTCTAACTAAAAGATGCACGTATCGTTTGCCTATCCTAGGGTACAACCATAAGTGATTCCAATAATTTATGCAAAGTATGTTTTATACAATTATAATACACACCAAGTATACATATGAATTGAAAGAGTAGAGTTTAGGCTGGTGGGCCTACCTAAGCCTACCAATTAACTATTTTTACCCAGAGTTGGGCCTTAATGCGTAGCTACATAGTATGCGGACTCGATCAAAAAAATTAGTAGGGCCTCAGCCTAACTATCTGGAGAAGATGATAGGCCCAAGAGGGCCCATCTCATCACATGTCTCGTGTGGAGGAAGAGAGGAGGGGAAAACAAAAGTACCAGTTAGAAGGTATCTAGGACTTGTCACATAACTATGCAAATTAAATTAAACACACCAAAGCAGTCCAATAATATATCAAAGCCCAAATTAAATGCCGAAGGCAACACAATCGAAAACAAACGCAGTGACATGAAGACGCAGATAAATGGGCTCAACCGAATAACTAGTGCCAGGGCACAAGAAAGATAAGACAAGAGGAGGCAATGTAAATGGGCCATGCCAAATCGTTATAGTCAAGAAGAAAACAAGAAAATAGTAACACAAATAGGCTAAGCCCAACATCATTCGTGGTACAGTAACACAAATGATATACACGAGGATATATACATCTGATATGCTAGGTATGTTTGATGTATAGGCTGTATATCCTAGGCAAACATAAAGAAAAGGAAGAGGGCAGTTCCCAGAAAGGAGTATGCATGATACAATGTTCTTTCTACTGCATATGCCTTGTGACTGTTAATGAGCATGATTCAAGTCAGAACAAACTATCATTCAAAACATGATGAATAGAAGAACCACCTTATCCCTATAGTTTTATCTCAACTCTTTAGGCCAAACATGCTCATAATGCAAATCTCATATCATTGTGCTAGAATATAACAGTGGAGGGAGATAAACTATTCTAGTTTAGATTAATAAATACATCATGTATTAAACAACATAAACTATAGTCAAATAAAAGAAGACAACTTGAAACTAGGATCATAGTCACATTGCCAGTCTATATGATTCCTATCTTAATACTAGGAATGACACAAGGCATGGTTCATGGTTTATGCCACACATAGTGCAAGTTAAGTCAGCACAGCACACAATCACACACATGTCCAGTCTAATTTTGAGGCAGTCAAATAATTCAGACAAGTAGAGGCTGGATAAGGAAGAGAACTTAACTAGGGCTATCAGGTTTTTTCTTCATGCTAGTTACTCAAAACAACATGCTATATAAAATGAAAACTCATATTGATCCTATGTGGATTACCAGATTCATGCTAGTGACTCACAACAACATGCTATACAAAATGAGAACTCATATTGATCCTATGTGGATTACCAGATTCATACAAAGAAAGGAAAATACACATGATGTAGGTGCACACTTAGCATTATCAGTTTATTCATGGGTTGAACACACAGGAAAACATATAAGCAATTCCTAGTTCATACAAGGCTGTCAAGCTAAGTGTCAAGTCTCTAAACCACATCATGCTATAAGAACACACAAGTAAACATGCAGGACACTCTAATATCCTAGCTAATCTAAATACAAACAGGTATGGGCACAGAGGTAGACAAACACAACATTTTGACTCAAATAACATGCAGGCATATAACAGAGCTTTGTGGATTCAGTTACTCAAACATAAGACAAGGGTTTTTTCAGACAATCTATACCTAGCACCTTCTTAAAGATAAAGCAATCAATGGACACAGTTGACACATGATGGATATGATCACTTGTTTAATCAGTATGCTATCAGATACCAGTCCCATGGCCCCCCTCAATATACCCACAGAATACCATACAGACTCATACTTCATTTTTGGCAAATGAAGTATGAAGATGACAAAGCCTTGCGGCTAAGGTTTGATCATAATGACAAATAGGCAAATGGGTTATGTCTAGTTGGTTTTATGCTTAAATGCCATTGGGTCGGGTCTGGACTCGGCCGACCGAATTAAAGGAAGATAGGGCCCCAAAAATCAGACATTTTAAATAAATCAAAGCAATGCTCACATTTTGAAAATGTGTCATGTTTTAAATTAACAAATGACAAAAAACATTTCAATTATGGCTGAATTAAAACAGTAGCTTCAGTTTGAGCCCAAATTTTATATAATTCAGAAATAAAATCTTAAGATTAAGCAAAATCTTTTCAATTAAACAAAAGGTGATTTGAAATTGAGATATAATTTTAATTATTATATTTAATTAAATAATTTTCCGAATTTTGACAGAATAAATATTGATGATTTTAGGACAAATAATTTCACAATTATGATTTAAAATTATAGAATTGCAATTTATGATCAAAATAATGTGAAAATAGGATATGATATACAATTAATATATCATACAATATTTTGTCAAATGAAATGACAAAAATACTTCCCGAATAATTTTGTAAAATCATTCTTGTCACTGTGAAAGTATATCTTACTCCGTCTGTTACTCGGAAATCTTAAATAATTAAATAAAATTATTAGAGGATAAAAATTAGGCGTCAACAACGATTGCGACCTAGTGTTTCACGAAGCATTGTTGTTGCACCAGAAAAAACTAATTTCCAGCACTACTGAAATGGATATTTTTTAGTTTGAAAATCTATCTGAGCCACAGGGGCGGCTCAAAGATTGTTGTGGCCTAAAGACAAATTTCGATGAGAGGTCCTGAATTTTTTTTTATTAAAAATTATATATTTTTACAATCAATTTCTTCTAATATTTTTTTTCAATTAATAATATAGCTAAGCTAATCAATTTAATCTCTCCAGAGACATCTTTAATTTTTAGATAAGTTTTTATCAATTTTAATTTTAAAAAGATTATTTCCAACAATATAGTTGTTACATAAAATGCTATATTTATTATATAAGCAATATAGCCTTTTAGACAAAATATACTAAGCTAGCTTTGGACATAAATTTGGTTGAAACTTCAAAAAAATGTTTTGAAGCTGTATTGAAAAATATTTTTTTGAAGTTGAAGTTGAAAATTCACCCAAATCTGGCCCAAATTAATTTTTGAATAATTTCTTCAACATTATTATATAAGCAATATAGGCCTTTAGAAAAAAATACTACTATATTATACTTTTTCTATTTAAAATACTCAATTTTTTAAAGAAGGGGGCCCTCATAATTGTGGGGCCTCAAGCAAAGGCCTGCCTTATGCTTGAGCCGGCACTGCTGAGCCACTCGGATCAAACCTATATTACGTGCACAAAGTCTCAAATATTAAAATAGGATGTTAAAACTTAAATGACGTTAAAACTTAAATGAAGGGTCGGGTTATTACATGAAAACACGTTTAGGAGAAAAAAGAAAAAGAGAAAAAGGAGTAACAGTTAATATAGAGAGTGATGCTTAAATACCATGAAAATGGATGAAATATTTATTTTAAGATATATATATGCTAAAATATGAGTGAATTTTGATTAAAGTTTTGAGTTAAGAGATACACAAGGTAAAATTTTCTATTTTGAATGTCTATGCAATAATTATATCATGACTTAAAAAAGTTTAGATTTGATCTCTTAACTAAAAATAAATTTCTACTATATTTATATTGACTTAAAATTTTGAATTAATCTCTTTTATATATATTTTTGTGTTTTCACTTGATATTTGATACGTTAAAAGTAACTTCATTTCGAAGATTTGAGAATTAACCTCTTTTATATATATTTTTACTTGATATTTGATAAGTTAAAAGTAACTTCTGAAGCTTTGAACTAGGATAGTTAAAATAACGCCACAATATTTGGCAGTGGATTAACTTCACCGGTGTTGCAACGGTCAATTTTATTATATAGAAATGTTATATTCCCTTATTTTTAAATTTGTTCTTATAAAAATGTGGTATAACCGTGTTTCCTCAAGAACCATAACTTGTTTGTATTTGTCATCATTATCCATGGAAATTTTTTGTGACCATTGAGACACATACGTGGCCCCCACACACCCACATTACTCCATTGCTTCATCTCTCTCTATTCCCCCCATAACCATAAGCCATAAGCCATAAGCAATGGCCACCATATCCCCCAAGCTAGCCACCGGCATTCTCCACCGTAAACCGCCTTCTCTCCTCCCAGCGACCACCAACTCAATTTCATTCACAACGAACAGTTATAGTTATACTAGAAGTAGCAATTCCAAGCTGACATGCAAGGCTACTGAGGTTTCAGTGGCGGAGGGGTCATCGGCATCCGGGGGAGGGGATGGGAAGTTCAATTGGGTGCCAGTGGTTCCACTGTCGGCACTTCCAAAAGGAGAGAGACGTGTTATCATACAAGAAGGGGAAACTATACTCTTGCTTTGGTATAAAGATGCAGTTTTTGCTATTGAAAATCGTTCCCCTGCTGAAGGTGCTTATAGTGAAGGACTTCTTAATGCTAAGCTCACTCAGGTTTATGGGCTTTACTTGCTTGCTTAATTTGTAGCTCTTCTTTTGTGTTATTTCACTCTCTTTGTGCCATAATCTAGTCGCTTAATTCCTTTCTTGAAAGGAAGATGAAAACATTTAGAATTTAGATGAAAAGCTAACTACATCACACATTTTAAAATCTTGTTCAAAAATCACTTCTTGGACTCACAGGAGACAAGATTTATGGGATGGAGGAGAGTATTAAATTCCATTTGGATTGATCACATTGGGTTGCTATTTTTAGTTCAATTAAAGAAATATTTCGATTAGAGAAAGCCCATTTCCTAAATGCTCCTCTTTTAATGCTTTGTTTGCGAAATTCCTAAGCTAGTAAAGTTTTCTTGGGTAGGTTTATTCTTCCTCTGCCATATCTTCTGATTATAGCCAATTCAAACACAATTACAGACGGGGTATTGCTAGATATGTAGGTGTAGGGTGCTACAGCATGAATGATGATGGTGCTGTTGGAAATTTAACTATATGATATTGAGTTTTTTTCCATCTTTAATGACTTAAACACATGGGTCCCGCATGTCGGAAACATCGTTTCTTCGCACATGGCTAATATACTAAATGAGTAGATGATATTAGTATCAAGTATCGTCAAATTTCGTTGAGGAATTAAAGAGATATTGATGCACAAAGTAAGGTGTTTGAGACACAAATAGATGAATTGGTTTGGCCAAATAATAGAACTCCCACATCGGTTGAATATGGAAGGATTGAGGACTATATTAACTATAGTTTTGAGTAAGGGTTTGGGCCCCAAGGGGGGTGACCCAAGTTTTAAAAAGGGGGAGGACCTAGGTGAGCTTGGGTTCGGGGCTAAGCCCCACGCGCCGCCGTCCGGTCCAGTCTCGGGTCACGGGCTTTTTCCAGAATTCTCTTTTGGTCCCTGAAATGTTTCTTATTTCCACTTTGGTCCTTGAAGATTTCGGAAGTGTTACAACGGATCTGACTTCAACAGTCAGAATTCACCCTCTTCTTCACCTATAAATTGAACATTGCAATTCAGTTCAAACACACGGAAGAAAAATAAACAAAATCAGAAAATCCTCTTCTCTCTTTGTAATCTATTCAATATTCTTTTTATTCGCCAGAATCAACATTACTAGCTTTGTATTGTTGGTTGTTGCTGTTTTATCTTGAGAGACTATTGTCCAATACCGTAAAAGCATCTATACGGGTCAATTTTGTCTTAAAGAAAGAGAGTCATCTCTCGACTCAGCTTTTCCTTCTTGCTTAGTCTTTCTAATACACTTTTACCTATCGTTTAAGACAATATATTTCTAAGTGTTCGAAAGATGTCTTCTTCAACCATTGTTAATGGTTCTGCTCCTGCCAGTTTCCAAAGCGAACGCCCAGAAAAGTTTCTGGGTACCAATTTCAAGAGATAGCAACAAAAGATGTTCTATGAACCTGTCACGCTTTATGACAGAAGATCCTCCATCTGGTGGGGATGCAATAGACACTCTGTCTAACACAACGACTGAAGTGGGCGAAGATATCCAGGTTACAAATGCCCTGAAGTTAACATTGGATGCCTAGAATCATAGTGATTTCATGTGCAAAAACTGCATTCTAAACGATCTGTCCGATACACTCTATAATGTGTATTGCACCGTGAAGACGGCAAATGAGTTGTGGAAAAAACTCGAGAAAAAAGTACAGCGCACAGGATGCGGGTACTAAGAAATTCATCGTTGGAAAGTTTTTAAAATTTCAAATGGTGGATGGTAAATCAGTTATGTCCCAAATCTAGGAGTTTCAAATGATTCTTCATCATCTGGATTTGGAAGGAATGAAGCCAAATGAACAATTTCTCGTTGCATCTTTGATTGAGAAATTGTCTCCCTCATGGAACGAGTTCATGCGTTATCTCAAACTAAAGACAAAAGAAATGGGGTTTGAAGACCTTATCATCAAACTGCAAATACAGGAGGACGATAAAAGGGCTATATCTAAGGCAAAACAGCCAATAGAGGCAAAAGCGAATCTGGTTGATTCGAAGAAAAACGCTTTGGGGTTGTGAGGTTGAGTGTGGTAAACACTTTGTAATATTTCTCCTTTAATAAAATCTCCAGCGGCAAAGTGGATGTAGCTCTCGCATTGAGAGTGAACCACTATAAATTTGTGTGTGTTATTTGTTTTTCGCTTATTTTCTGTTTTCTGATTAGGTTGGATTTGGTAATCAAATCCTAACAAAGAGAACTTCGGATTATTATTCTTATAATTCCAAGGATGTTCCCGCGATAGACATTAAGTGCTACCTGCATAAATGGTAAATGATAAGTTTCTAAAACTTTTAATGATTCCTAACACTTGCGAGTAGGGTATAGCAGGATACCTTATAGGAGATCGCCTATTTAAGTGCAAAGACAGGCCGCTTCAAATGTACGCACTTAAGAATCCAAGAGTTGTCTGTGGCCACAACGGATAAAATTATAAGAAGAAATGAATAAGGGGAGTTATTGTGTTGATATCATTGTCTTGGTTTACACTAAACACTGACAGTTCAAGACATCACGTTCACCGCGCAGTAAGTAAATCTGATGGTAATCGACTAAGGAAGGTTCAAAGCAGAAAGCTACCTTTCATGATACAATATCTTTCCACTGAAAGATTGCTAAACTTTGGCACCTCGTGTGCACCAATTTTCTTTCAAGAGGGGATTGAAAATTTAACTATATGGGATTGAGTTTTTTCCATCTTTAATGACTTAAACACATGGGCCCCGCATGTCGAAAACATCGTTTCTTCGCACATGCCTAATACACTAAATGAGTAGATGATATTAGTACCAAGTATCGTCAAATTTCGTTGAAGAATGAAAGAGATATTGATGCACAAAGTAAAGTGTTTGAGACACAAATAGATGGATTGATTTGGCCAAATAATAGAACTCCCACATCGGTTGAATATGGAAGGGTTGAGGACTATATTAACTATAGTTTTGAGTAAGGGTTTGGGCCCCAAGGGGTGACTCAAGTTTTAAGAAGGGGGAGGACCTAGGTGAGCTTGGGTTCGGGGCTAAGCTTCGTGCGCCCCCGCCCGCCCGGTCTGATCCGGTCTCGGGTCACGGATCACGGGCTTTCTTCCAAAATTCTCTTTTGGTCCCTGAAATGTTTCTTATTTACACTTTGGTCCTTGAAGATTTCGGAAACGTTGCAACGGATCTGACTTCAACAGTCAGAATCCGCCCTCTTCTTCACCTATAAATTGAATATTACTGTTCAGTTCAAACACACGAAAGGAAAATAAAAAAAACCAGAAAATCCTCTCCTCTCTTTGCAATCTGCTCAATATTCTTTTTCTTCGCCAGAATCAACATTACTAGCTTTGTATTGTTAGTTGTTGTTGTTTTATCTTGGGAGACTATTGTCCAATACCATAAAAGCATCTATATGGGGAAATTTTGTCTTAAAGAAAGAGAGTCATCTCTCGACTCAACTTTTTCTTCTTGATTAACCCGTCTGATACACTTTTACCTACAGGTGCATCAATGCAAAAGCACTTGAGTCTGTACTCAGGAGCTTACAAAGATTAGCCAATGGTTCTTGTCATTTAGATAGATTGAGCAATTGTTGATGTTGGTGTCTGTATGTGATGCTATAGGGGAAATGATGATTTCCTAAATGCCAATGAGGGTAGCTTTCTTAGGAAAATAACTATTGCAAAACAAAGTGTAAGAAACACTAAAATTTGAACTTATTTTAACAATTGTGTGGGAAATACCGTGGGAGCTTTTAGTGTAATCTTATTTGATAACTTTCAAGTGTCTAGTATCCATATTCTTCTTATCCTCTCTACTATTCTAAGGTAGTATAATTCACTAGTGATTGAAAAACTCAAAACTCTAACCCAATGTGTTAAGAAAAATGTAGTTTGAGCCTAACTCAACCTCAAAAGTCAGCTCATAAGGTGAGATTTGTCCTAGACCAGAATACAACCCATCCCTTTAACCAATCTGAGTCTGTAACACCCCATGAACGCTACGATGGACACTTGGTTGCATGAATAATATAACATAGGAACTAACATCGGCGGAATGGTCTAGCTCAAATATCATGCCAACAAAAGTTGATCTTGGACCTAGTTCAACCTCAAACGTCAAGCCCATGACATGAAGATTTTCTAAAACCATATAATAGAGACTACAACACCATATGAAGATGTGGGACTCTAAGAGAATACACAAGGTTGGATTGAGGGGCGATGTATGAGGAACTGGAAATATTGTTTACATTTAGGACTTGTTTTTCTCTTGATCATAGAGCCCTCTTCCAGCTAATTTCAGTCAGTCAATCAAAATTCTGGCACAGCAACGGGTTCGTGTATTACATGTGCATAGGTATGTCTGCAAGGCAAGCTGTATTGGAGTACCTTTTAACAACTTGTTTCCTTTCTATCCCCCTAATATGAACTGCAAAAGAAGCGAGGGAATGAATTCATATTGTTATTAGGCACGTCAGCGGGCACATGGGAGTCAGTTAAGTTATATGTACATAGTGCATGTAAGTGGCACATAAGAGCCTGTCAATTTATTTGTAATTAATGTCTTGAGGGGGCACATTGGAATCTGTTAACTGATATGTAAATAATGATATGACTAGTTTGGTTGGTTGCTACAATGGCTGTTTTAACTGCCTTTCGAGCAAATTTGAAGGGGGAGAAACTTCTATAGAGCTTTCATTGGACTTTGGAATTAGAATACTGTTTCTCTCTTCTCGCTCAATGATATTCTCCTCTCTTTTCCTTCACGGTCAATTCGAGTAGGAGCACCATATCCATAAAATTTTGGTTTGAGTTTGTCTTACTCAGTTAGGACTTCACTTCAAATTACAATTGATTGCATGAGGGGATAATTTTTGCCATTTACACAGTTAAAAAAGTTAAACTCTAAGGTCTTCTGGTGAAGGGAATGACTTCGTCACTGTGTAAATGTCATGACATGAGCATTCTGCTCAGACAGAACTTTTCAGCTTAAATATATACAATCTTTTGAATTCTGGTAGAGGTTACAAATTCATGACAACATATATGCGTTGCTGAAAGTTACAAGAACAAATTGATTAGACAACAGATGAAATAAGACTTGGTGTAAAGATGGCAAACCATTAATTCATTTAATTTACGTAGAGTTAGCTTCTACTTGAACGATGAAATGCTACATTTTTACAATATTATACAACTAGCCAGTAGCCAGGTTGTCGGCCTTACCAATTTTTGTAGCTCGACTTATATGCTACTAAATTAAGGGGCTATTATAAAACACAAAATTGTTTGCTTGTTTGAATGCATTTGCTGCTGCAGCAGCATAAAACTTCCTTTTCATGTTATGTTAGAAATCTGGTTATTCAATTATTTGATATTATTCTAGATATCTGTATTACTGAGTGCTAGCTATTACTACGATAATGATGTTTTGTGCTTCACATAAATTGTACATTTCTCCATGCCTCATGGATATGCTGACAATATGCATATTATTTCTGCATTTGATAATGTAAAGCCCATAAATCTCAAATTCCCTACAGGATGGATGTATCGTGTGTCCTACAACAGATAGTACATTTTATCTGCAAAATGGAGCCATCAAAGAATGGTACCCGAATAACCCTGTGCTGAGAGTCCTTACTCCCGCCTTGAGAAATTTGTTTGTTTATCCTGTTAAAACCGACGATGAGAATATCTGTATCAGCATGAGAGGTGGAAAAGCTGATGCATCTGCAGAGATTGTTTTCAGTGGAAAGGCTCAACCTGGTGTAACAGCATCTGACGTCAATGTAGATGAGGTAATTGAACCAACTTAATCTTGCTTGGTTACAAATTCGTCCTACACGGTAAATAACACTTTCCGATCTGATTCTCCTTATTGGATTTAGGTAAGAATGGTTATCGACGAGGGTCAAGAGGCATTTGGGTTCACTGGAAGGAATGAACTGATAAATGGAAAAGCAGCAGTAATAGGTTTCCTGTTGCTGTTGGATTTTGAACTCTTGACTGGTAAAGGTCTTCTCAAAGGAACAGGGTTCTTGGACTTCATTTACTCAGTTTCAGATGCTTTCAAATGAAACCATATTGGCTAATGGAAAATTTTCCTACTAAGTATACATAAGATTCTTATTCTCCTTCTCTCTTTTCCTCCCTTTCCTGTTTCTTTGACAAATTTGCTTATGTTTATGATAAACCAAAACAAAGAATGTTGATCTTTGTATATGTTTTCCAACTTTATAGATTAGTGAATTATAGATCTTTGAACAAGATACTCATTGTTTCAGCTGATCAATGCAGAAATCCTTCTGTTTCTTCTGTAGTTCTGATATGCAGAGTTTGACTTCTATACAATGACAATGACATTGAAGAAGTTAACACTATTAGGTAATAAGAAAGGCAAATACAAGTAACCATTCATAAACAGTGAAATTAGTAACTTGTAAACTAAGAATGCTATTTTGCTATAATTGATCAATAATACACTAGTATAGTAAAAATTCTTCACATTGTAAGTGTTATACAAGTAAAATCCATCTTTGAGTTGGAGCATTTATCTTTTCTTTAAATGTGTTTCTCGGTTTATAGAATCCAATCCAATTCTCGCATCACTTGATTGTCACGACTCAAATCACGGGTCATGATGGCACCTACATTGTCCTTCCGGTAGGCGAACCATTCCCAAAATCATTTAACAATCATTGAACATTGCGGAATAGTAATAAGAGTTGTAGAGAAGTAAAACTACTTCATTAGAAAACTTATAAACATCAATTAACCTTTAAAATACATTTTTTTTCAAAACCCGGTCTGACCTGTACAAGAGCTACTATGAATACAACAGAGTTAGGAAAAGTAGTGCTAACAATTGCTTTGAATTAATAAGGACAGTATAAACATAGATGAAGACTAGGGCCGCTGATAGGATATGTGGCATATTCTAAGCCTCCACGAACGTTTGAAGTTATAATGGGATCAATAGTTGAACCTACATCCACATAAAAGATGCAACAAGTGTAGTATGAATACACAACGTACCCCCGTAAGCATCATAGGCCGACAACGATGGATTACATGTAACATATATAACAATCAAATAGACTCATAGGTAACCTAGATACTACGCAGTTGTTAGTAACACATAGTTACACCAGAACATAACAATTATGGTTTAACACCTAAGTCATCTCAAAGAACCGAAGAACACATATCACTTATAACACATAGTTACACCAGAACATAACAATTATGGTTTAACACCTAAGTCATCTCAAAGAACCGAAGAACACATATCACTTATAGGGTCAAGTCCACTACACTCTATCCACGGCCTCATCACACAAGCACATATCCGACACATACCCCGCTACCTAAGACTTTCTTAAGTCCATTAGTCTTATATTACTTCTAACTCACCCACCTTGTTACTTTTTATATACTATGAACATTTATGCATACAAGCTCTTAATTATACCACTTTATCCCGAATGGATGAATACAGTCATGAATATCACATTTTAGGATTAACTTAAACATATCTAACTCACACATGAAAACACTTACGTTACCAAGCACGTTATTCATTTATGGTCTAGACTTTTTGTCAACTAAGGCAATTTTCCTTTTAAGAATTTAATCTTCACTCCCTAAATCAGAAAATGATGTAGATCATATCGCTCACATCAGTATACACTGGGAACACCAATCATTACAAATTATACTATTTACTCACACATAACCAGTAAGCACATTCAACAAACAAATAAGAATATGATGCAGATGAAATGAATGCAATGGCGTGAATATGATGTAATGCAACACACTGGCCATCTTCCAAACCTGGTATACACATGCCACAAGATTTTTCCTCATAGCTATGACTCATAGGGGACCCGCGAAGTCCATATATCGCTGACAACCAACCAGAATGATCCCTTGGTCTGGCTAGAGCATCAATCATAGACTCATTATCGAGCCACATCAATTTACATCATCTCAGTTTTCCAAACCATCTCATAACAATATCATTTACCTTCATTTCCAAGTCTCATCGGACCAACAGCTAGGGGTGGCAAATGGGGCAGGGCGGGTTAGGGCAAACCTTTAATGGGGTAGGATAAGGTCCGGATTTATAAATGGTTCGAGTAAAAATAAGTGACTCGCGTATATTCTCTCCAAATTTTCACTTCGATTACATTATTATGAAATTTTAGAACTTCCAAAGCAGCGACTCTGCAACGCCGCTCTAGTCTCCCATGAAACCTTTCTTTCTTGGCAAAATTCAATCTCTAACATCTAGTAATACTCTTTTATTCTCTCTCTAAACGTGTTTCTCCTATTTTTGGATGTTATTGTCTTTTTTTAGTTGAAGATGTTGTACTTTATACCTCTTTTTCTTCTGTAACATTGATATATTTTCTTGGGTTTTAACTTCTTACTTTGTTTTATTGATTTCCATTACTAGAATTCCATTTTTAGTGTGATAATTTTCTTCTTCTGAGTATTGCTAAGAATGATATACTTAACTGCAGTTAGTGTAAAAATATTTACTTATATGATTGGGTTTTTAGTCCATCTAATCTTCTATGTACAAAGATATAGCTTTTATGTACAAAGATTGTGTAGTGTGTATTCTTCAAATTTAGTTGTTTCACTTTCCAGCAAACCCTTTTCCTTTGTTTTCTTTGTGCACTTTACATACTTATACAAAATTGTAATGACATTTTTATGATTTTGTAATAGATAATCATGGCATCTCAAAATGTTGAGAATCTATCCGCTTTATCATCTAACGTTATTTCCTTAGAAGCTGAGAGTCCGAGGCTTTCATAAGATGACGTTGTTGAACTGCGAAAAAGGAAAGAGATATTTTAAAGCATGGAATCATTTCAAGTTGGTGTTTTATTAAAGGTGTTAAGTATGGTCAATATAAGTATTGCAAGGCTTGATATAAAAATGCTAAAAATTGTGGGACGAAAGCTATGTTGGTTCACATACCTAAGTGTCCTAAGAGGCTAAGAAGTGAGGGTGACACGGAGGGTGATGATGGACAACATTATTTTGATCATGATGTTTCACGTAAACAACTTGCACATACCATTATTTTACATGAGTATCCACTATCCATAGTTGATCATGTGGGATTTAGGAACTTTGTTGCGAGTCTCCAATCTAAGTTTAAGATGGTTTCAAGAAATACGATAAAAATGACATAATGAATTTTTTTGACAATTTGAAATAAAAAACTTCTATCTTTTTGGAGAAAGTCACGAGTAGAATTACAATAACAACCGATATGTGGACTTCAAATAGCAACGAAAAGGGATTCATGGCTATTACTGGACATTTTATTGATGATTCATGGAGGCTTCAAAGTCACATTTTGAGGATTATGTATGTTCCCGCTCCACATGATAAAGATGCTTTGTGTGGTACTTTGGTTAATTATTTGTTTGACTGGAATTTTGAACGGAGAATATCAACTATCACAGTTGATAATTCTAGTACCAGTAATGCGATGATGAAAACCTTATTGGATGAGAAACTTAATAAAAGAGATTTGTTATTGTCTGACCGAGTGTTTCATGTGTGTTGTGCCGCACACATCTTAAATTTGATAGTGCAAGAAGGGTTAAAGGTTAAAGGATATAGTATTGGCAAAGTCTGTGATAGCGTCTTGTATTGGGGTGGATCAGCCCGAAGAATTGAGAGATTTGAAGAAGCCACAGGTATGCTACACTGATCTTGTAACAGAAAGTTAGAATATGATTGTCCTACCCGTTAGAACTCTACATATCTAATGTTGAGAACAACTTTGGAATATAAAGAAGTGTTTAAGAAGTTGAGTCTAACTGAAACAAATTATAAGTGTTATCCAACTAAAGAGCAATGGAGTGATGCAGAAGATGTCTATGATAAACTCAAAGTCTTTTACCATATCACTAAATGATTTTCAGGAACTCAATATCCAACTTCCCGTCAATACTTTGAAAATTAAGATAGACTTGGAAGATTGGATGAAGAGCTTTAATCCTTTAATTAACTCTATGACATCTGCGATGTTGTTGAAATTTAAAAAGTATTGGGATGATGTACATGTTTTGATGGATGTAGCTGCAATCTTTTATCCAAGATATAAGATGAAGTTGGTAGAGTACTTTCTTCCACAAATTTATGATGAAGAAGCTTCAATTAAAATTCAAGAAATTCGATCTCATTGTTATGATCTCTTTCGAGATTATAAGAGTAGATTATCTTCTCCATGAGGCCACTTGAAGCATCTAGTTCTAGTGAAGTCACTAATCTTATTGAAGGTGATCGTCTATCAAACTTTGATCTATTTATTACTTCGAGTAGAGCTACCATCGAGACAATATCTGAGTAGGGTTTATATTTAAAAGAAAGCTTACTACCTCTGACTCCATCATTTGACAATTTGAGTTGGTGGAAGACAAATGAATTGAAATTTCCTATTTTGCAAAAGATGGCTTGAAATTAGTCATTCTTGTGTCTAATGTTGCTTCTGAATCGGTATTTAGCACTAGTGGAAGGTTGATAAGTTCACATCGCAGTAGACTACATCCTACTACTTTGGAAGCTTTAATGTGTGCTCGCACATGGTTATGGAATGAAATAATTTTCTCATTGTTATCTTAATAGTTATTTAATTTTTAAATAGTATATCGATTCATCAACTATTATGTTTTTTCTTTTTAGGTTTGACTTCAACAATTTATAAAGTTTCATGTCCAGCGTTGATTGATGAAGAGGAAGAATCGGAGCCAAGTTTTATGTCGAACGTTGCTTGATGAAAAATAAGAGCCATAAATTGGAGTTATTTTCTTTATGTCATAGTCATAATCATTCTGCCATATATTTAAGCTTTTTGATATTGTCTACTCAACGTTAATCTTATATGTTTTGATCTAACATATTAGACTTAGGATGTTTATAAGTTGGTGTGTTCTCTGCTTTTTCAAACTACTGTAAGGCCTGTATGAGTTGGCTAAACATGTTGAAAGAAATAATCCCCTTGATTATTTTCATTAATTGAAAGGCTATATATACAAGTTACATATTTCCATAATAGGAAGATCCTATTCCTATTCTACTTCTAAATCCTTATTCTACCATAATTCTAACTATACAATTATGGTAAGTGTATAACACTAATTAAGGTAACCTTTACACTACAATATACTACAAATATATATACCATATATACAATATTGTGTTGTCCACAATTCTGTATGGTCTGGCTGAGAGGCCCACTGCCGAGGCCCACGAGACCCTCTCGCTTTGCTACTGCCGGGCCTGCCGGCCGAAGGCCCACCCGAGGCCCAAGCGGCCCACTCGCTTTGTCGCTACCCAGTCCACTGCTTTGTATACCTGTGATATATACTGCTGTATATTCAGTGTATATCACAGGTATATTACATTTGTTTAACACACCCCCGCAGTCATAGCGGGCGGTCTTCGAACGCTAAGAATGTCCCTAAAATCTTCAAAGAGAACCGCTGGGAGACCCTTTGTAAAGATGTCTGCAATTTGATACCGAGACGGGACATGGCATACGCCAACTTGACCCTTTGCAACCTTTTCACGGACAAAGTGAATGTCCATTTAGATATGCTTAGTGCGTTGGTGTTGAACTGGGTTACCTGAAAGGTAGATGGCACTAATGTTATCGCAATATACCAAGGTTGCCTTCTGAATGGGACAATGAAGCTCCAAAAGCAAATTACGTAGCCAACATGACTCGGAAACCACATTTGCTACCCCTCGATATTCTGCCTCTGCACTTGAGCGTGATAAAGTTGCCTGACGCTTTGCCGACCAGGAGACCAAGTTGTTGCCGAGGAACATACAGTAGCCAGACGTCGACCGTCTGGTGTCGGGACAACCACCCCAATCAGCATCCGTGTAAGAGACAAGTGTGGATGTAGATGAAGGATACACGTGCAACCCATAGTCCAGTGTCCCCTGAATATACCGAATGATGCGTTTGATTGCATTCATGTGCTCAACTCTAGGATCATGCATGAATAAACACACCTGCTGAACCGCATACGTAATATCCGGTCTGGTAAAGGTAAGATATTGGAGGGCCCCTGCAAGACTGCGATAGCGGGTCGGGTCTTCGTATGGTGCATCTGCTGCGGCACTTAGCTTTGGGTTTGCATCAACAGGCGTGTAAGTGGACTTACAGGATGACATCCCAACCCTCTCGATGATCTCAGCAGCATACTTCCGTTGATACAGAAACAACCTACCTGAATGACGCTTGACGGCAATCCCCAAAAAATAACTCAAAGGCCCCAAGTCTTTCATAGCAAACTCAGAACTGAGCATGGCCATGATAGACTGGCGCAAAGCATCGGAGGAGGCAGTCAAGATGATATCATCCACATACAACAGAATATAGGCCAATGACGAACCACGACGGTATATGAACAAGGAATTATCTGACCTGCTGTGGGTGAACCCAATAGTCGAAACAAAGTCAGCAAATCGTGTATACCAGGCCCGTGGAAACTGCTTAAGCCCATATAATGATTTCTTCAACAAACAGACATGATTAGGGCGGTTGGGATCCCTGAAACCCAACGGCTGATGCATATAGACTGTTTCCTTGAGGTCACCATGTACAAAAGCATTCTTGACATCCAACTGATGAATTGGCCAAGTCTTTGAAAGAGCCAAGCTAAGCACAGTGCGAATGGTAGCCGGTTTGACCACCGGACTAAACGTCTCACCACAATCAATTCCAACTTGCTGAGTCTTACCATCACCAACAAATCGCGCCTTATGTCGAGCAAAGGACCCATCTGAATTCTTCTTATGAGCAAAAATCCACATAGACCTGATAACATTAATATCATATGGACGGGCACCAACTCCCACGTCTTATTAGCAATAAGAGCATTATATTCATCAGTCATATCAATTTTCCAATTAGGGTCATTTAATGCGGACACAGGATTGCGGGGCAAGGGAGATTTAGAGACATCCGAATGTAAATTAAAATGTCTTTTAGGTGTAAAAATACCCCACTGACTACGAGTGACCGGTCTATGACTCGAGGAAGAATTGAGGGAATTTTGGGAATTATCTGGGCTCGGGACGGGCGGCTAGCAGCGGTGGGCCCGCCGGCCCAAATCGGTAAAAAATCGGACTCGGTTTTGCCGGGACCGGTTCCAGAATTGGGCCGGACCGGCCCAATAGCCGGAACTGGAAGCTATTCCGATTCTTTGGAACAGCTGGGCGTTGCGGTAGTATGGGGCCAGCGGGCAGTGGGCCCGCTGGAGGATTTTGGGTACGGGAGATGTTCGAAATTTTTTGAATAATATACGGGGATATTTGGTCATCCAAAAAATTATACGACTTTGGTTCAGGAGTATGAACTTTCGTAAACGGGAATTGAGTTTCATAAAAAATGACATGGCGATTGATTATGATTTTCTTAGAGGATAAATCAAAACACTTATAGCCACGATGATTCGATGGATAACCCAAAAATACATACGGGGTAGACCGAGCCTGAAGTTTGTTAATTGTGGTGGATGGGAATAACGGATAACACAAGCACCCAAAAATTCGAAGATGAGAATATGAAGGGTCCTTATTAAATAGGATTTTGAGGGGGGAAGAATATGTCAGACCTTTAGAAGGAAGTATGTTAAGAAGATATGTGGCCATTTATAGAGCATGATGCCAAAAATATGGAGGTATGGAGGCATGAATTAAGAGAGTTCGGACAATGTTATTGATGGAACGAATTTTGCGTTCGGCCTTACCATTTTATGGAGATGTATGAGGACACGGAAACCTAAAATTGATCCCATTATTAGCACAGAACTCCCGAAACTCCTTATTGTCATATTCTTTCCCATTATCACATTGAATACTTTTTATGTCTCTTTCGAATTGAGTACGAATGAACGCTCTAAATTTGATGAAGATGGAAAATACTTGCGATTTATTTGCAATTGGAAACGTCCACAAAAATCTAGTATAATCATCTAAAAAGAGAACATAATATTGATGACCCACTGAACTTAGAACAGGAGACGTCCATAAGTCACTATGAATAATGTCAAATGGCATAGAAGTATGAGAATTGGAGTCTACAAATGGTAACTTAACAATTTTCCTAACGAACAAGACTGACAATTTGGAGTACGACTCGTACCCTTACAAGAAATAAAACTATTTTTATCTAAAACTGATAAAATGGAAGATTCCGGATGACCCAGACGAGCATGCCACATGGAAGGAGAGATGGCTGCAAAGGCTGACGGCAGGGTTTGACTCGATGGACTGAAACCAATCATGATAGGATACAGATCCCCCCTACTATCACACCTCATGAGATGACTCCCCGTCTTGAAATCCTTCACAGAAAAACCAAAAGGATCAAATTCAACGGAAACGGAATTGTCAGTAGTGAACTTCCGGACAGACACTAAATTTTTAATAAATTTAGGAGCATGTAAAGTATTTTTCAAGAGAAGGGGTGGATTGGGGGGAGACAACGTTTTTTGACCATAACCCTGAATTGGAATAGAGTTGCCATTATCAACAATTATACCCCGAGGGGTGCTCAAATTGGAATAAGAGGAGAGAGTACCTGGTTCAGAAGTCATGTGAGTAGTTGCCCCGGTGTCCATGTACCAATTTGGGTCCGGTTGAGTCAATCCCAACGTGTGCATCGCGGCCTCGAAATCAGTCTGAGTGGGGCCTGCTGCATGATGGGCCTGCGGTGGTCGGGGCCCAAGAACTCCTGTCCGTGGTGCACCTGGGCCATAGCTGTTGTTGCTACCGCTACTGAGCCACTGGCCGGTGGGCCGCCACTGCTGGGTATTGGGCCTGGACTGTTGGCCAGCCCACTGGCCGCTGGAAACTGCTGCTGGATGGTACGGGTTCCACTTCTATTGGCCCCACTGCTGGGCCTATGGCGGTGGTGGGCCACTGTACCCTGGCTGGGACCCACCGCCTGCTTGTTGACTACTGGAACCGCCACCAGAACCGTCGCGTTTGCCCCCGCGATTTTTGTTATTATTTTTGTGATTATTTTTTCCGCCACCATTATTATGGTTTTGGCCCGAATTATTCACAAAACCTGAAGAACTAGGAGAGGACGCCACTATGACAACTGGGCTTGCTCCGGTAGCCGCCTTTTTAGCCAAACCGGCTTCTTCCAACGTAAGCATGGAGCGAGCTTGATGAAAGTCTGGAAGAGGGTTGCTTTGGCGAAGGAGAGTTCCAACACCATTATAGGCCTCCGAAAGACCGGCAACCAACTGTAGAACTAGACGATTATTTGTTACTGGTGCGCCAACATTACAGAGTTGATCCGCCAACTCCTTTAGTTTCTTGCAATATGCAGAAACATTTGGAAATTCGTCCATTCGAACGAGAGAGAATTCCTGCTCGAGTGTGACGACACGGGAATGTTGGTTGTCTTGAAATATGTCACGCAATCTATTCCATACAGCCATAGCCGTGGTATCCGGCTCCATAATCGTCTGTAGAAGGTCCAGCGAAATAGTGGCGTATATCCACCGAAGAACGGTAGCATCAAGTGTAATCCATAACTCAGGATCCTCCGCAGGAAGGGGTCTAGCGGGAGGAATGATGTGATGAAGAACTTGATAAGATATAGCGTGAATTTTAAACAACTCCGCCCACGTCGCATATGGGACATTTTACATCTCAAGGACAATAGGGATACTGCTCTTGATATTGGAAACCGTGAGGGCAGGGTGAAAATTGTTCTTAGACATATTGAAAGAACAAAGAAGAAAGGGAAATTTAAGAGAGGTGTTTTTGAGAGCGGAAGACGAAATTTGGAAGAGAAACCCGAGGAGGGGGGGGGGTCTCAGCCAAAGGGAGGCAAAAGTTTGAGAGAAAAACTTTTGTTTAGACCTAGTCTCTTGATACCATGAAAGAAATAATCCCCTTGATTATTTTCATTAATTGAAAGGCTATATATACAAGTTACATATTTCCATAATAGGAAGATCCTATTCCTATTCTACTTCTAAATCCTTATTCTACCATAATTCTAACTATACAATTATAGTAAGTGTATAACACTAATTAAGGTAACCTTTACACTACAATGTACTACAAATATATATATACCATATATACAATATTGTGTTGTCCACAATTCTGTATGGTCTGGCCGAGAGGCCCACTGCCGAGGCCCACAAGACCCTCTCGCTTTGCTTCGCCGCTGGCCGCTGGCCGAAGGCCCACCGCCGAGGCCCAAGCGGCCCACCGCTTTTTCCGTCGCCCAGTCCACTGCTTTGTATACCTGTGATATATACATCTGGTGTCTATTCAGTGTATATCACAGGTATATTACCTTTGTTTAACACATGTTGCTAGTGAAGGGATTAAGATTGTGCCTAAGTTTACTAGTTCTTAGATTGGCGTTGTTGGGTGTTATGATCCATTTTTAACCCCGCGGCAATAACGTACCAATAACTTGGCTATTTGTGTGAAAACAGAGTCGCCACCTAATTTTTACGGAATTAGGAAACCATATTAAAAAAGGTATTTTATTTATAAAAAAACTTTATTTTCAAAATTAGAGTTCGGGTAAGGGTTCTGATGATTCCTTGGAGAAGGTGTTAAGCACCCAAAAAATCTGCAAATACGGTTACCAGAAGGTTTAAATATTTTGTGGCTAAAACGGTATAATATATTTACAAATGTAAATTTTAAATATAAATGAAAAATGTATAATTTATTTACAAAAATGAGAACTTAAGATTTAAATAAAAAGTATAATTTATTTACAAAAATGAGAATTTGAGATTTAAACTATTGATTATTAAATCATTATTTAAAATAAATTAATCATATGATAAATTTACTTGATAATTTAATCATTTGTATTAGCGAAAAAATGGGGGAGTTTTAATCCTTTCCTCTGTATAAAATAATTTTGTACTTCAAAATGAACATAAGTCCATGTTAAAGTTAAACATACAGGGTATTCTGGTATATGCTTTAGGTGAAATGCATTAATATAAGCCTCGGTTTGATACATTATTACACCTGGGTTTATCCCTTAGTTGATTTTGTCTATTCTTGTTGATATAAGAGAAATAATCAAATATTTTACCGCACAACACATAACAATCTGCATAATAATATTTTACTAGCAGTGAAGTTTGAGTTAAGAATAAATAATAATGTAAAGACATCTGCATTAAAGAAAAACAATTGCAGTACTAGTGTTAAAAAATATATGAGAGAAGTTTTTTTAAAACATCATGATTTAAGGTAAAAAATAAAGAGGAGGAATGAAATATGACATAAACGGGGTTGGGCGGGGTAGGGCAGAGCAAAGCATATTTTCATATTTTCTGAAAATTGCTAAACGGGGCAGGGTAGGGTGGATCGAATCCTTAACAGGTCAAGACTTGCCCCGCCCTAACCTGCCCTATTGCCATCCCTACCAACAAAATTCCATACCAACTCCATTTCAATATCATAATAATATAAGTGTATGAATGCAATAGTAAATAAAGCAAGTAATTATGAAGTATGAGATGCAACAATGTTCAAGAGATGAATAACACATGCCTCAGAATTATCAATAACACGTAATTCCACATAATCAATCTTTTCATATCAAGAGGCACAAGTGACGAGTAATTTCAACAACAATCACAAATATTATAAATCACAACGATAAGCCCACATAATAGTAGT
This sequence comes from Anisodus tanguticus, assembly GCA_034509755.1. Taxonomy (NCBI): domain Eukaryota; kingdom Viridiplantae; phylum Streptophyta; class Magnoliopsida; order Solanales; family Solanaceae; genus Anisodus; species Anisodus tanguticus. The sequence continues at coordinate 20,043,691 of CM067560.1, read as the reverse complement.
AAGGATCAACCTAAGGATGATCCCCAAATAGTTCAACACTGGTACCCACCCAAATTCTCATCATAATTACTAAGGTGGGACCCCCATCACTCCCAATACCCGTAAATATTTATATATACTACATGCATCTATCAGAGTCTAATAGAGAAAACTGTAGTCTACCTCATTGCCGAGCGGGTGCCACGAACTCCTACAACAATGTTGTCCTTCCGAAATACTACCATGTGTTCATGGTCTAGATATATATGTAAGTTCTACGTTAACACATACATTTTATAACACATAGGATAAATCCTTAAAATGAATCGTATACTCGGCTGTAATAACCCATCCGATCGTTTTAAATAAAGACCCTTATTTGCATTTGTTTACCCTTTTCGTGGTCTCTGTGTGGGGTTTGTGTTGTGCGGAGATGGGTGGCACGGATCCCGAGTTACATTTGTTGCGCCCGTTTTTGACCCGCGGGTCAAAGCGGAGCACAACGCATTTGATGATTCCTGAGTCGAATTAAGAAGTCGCCACCTAATTATTCTACGGTGAATTAGAACACCTGAATATTAACTAATGCTGCAAAATAACTCCAATTTTAAAGTCTACGAAACTAATGAGATTCTAGATAAGGATTCTTTATTATCCTAAAGGGAAGGGATTAGGCATCCTTTAAGATCCGCTAACTTGCGGTTATCCGGTCAAACTCAGGTTAATTATTGTACTAAAAAAAATTGCATTTTTTTAAAAAAAATAATGTTTAAAGAGAATTTTTTTGGTAAAGTAATGATTTTCCCTTTATTGCAAAATAGTTGCGAAAATAATTCCCGGTATGAAATCCGGAAGAGTATGCATGACATTGTAAAGTATGATTTATAAAACACATATAAAGTTGATTTTTGGATAAGAATACATTTGTATGAAAGTTTAATAAAGTACTTATTTCGCAATTGATAATAAAAAGGGAAAAGTAATTTATTAGTAATATAAGGAAATGATTTTTAGCAAGCCATTTTAAATCATAAGATTGTATAAAAACAAAGCCTTATACATATGTTTAAGATGCAAATACAAGATGATTGTTTTGAAAGTTTGAACATGCATGGCGCGCCTAAAATAAACAAACTAGCAGCAGATTTCCAATTTTTAAAACTAATCGAGCCTAAAGTAAATAACTAGCGATGGGTTTCCAATTTTGGACTACCCTATTCCTTATCTATTCCTAGCCTATTTATTCTAAATGTCCTAACAATCACACAAACATTAAATAATTATTACAACCCAAAAATAGAAATAACGAAATTAAAGAATAATAATAAAAGGGAACTAAGGTGGATGACGATGTCATCTTGCCCTATTGGTTTTGAAATCCCGAGGTTTTGAGAATGCAAGGAGTATGAATGTGGGTCTTCGTTCGGCAATGATCATGATGAGTCTCATAACGAGACTTTTCGTAGCTCCCGATGCACTTCATGTAAGTGAAGAAAAGAAAAGAAAAGGATTAGTAGCGGAACATGGACATACATACACGTGTGAATAAATATTTCATAAAAAGTAATGTATTATTGGGCTTCAGAATTCAAACAGTGTGCGAGAGGGTGTAATTTTTTTTTTAGCCAAAATAGAATTTCAGACCGAAATAAATTGGCTTGGATACGCGATGAGCCCAATTAACACGCAGAAATAAAAGCAGGCCCAAACATAAACGTGTTTTAAATATCACCATGAAAGGGAAAGGCTTACATATTTGGGTCCAGATAGTACAATAACAGGATAGGCATGGTCATATTTAGCTTAGAATAATGCTAACTGGCATAGCAAATACTGAGAGGTATATATTAACTAAACACAATTTCTAAAGGGGTTAACATGCTTCTCAGATCCCATTACAACAATATATTAAAACAACTTACTCAAATATACAAATTTCAGACCACATTTTGAACATCCTATTAGCTAAACAACCTAAGATTAGTTTAAGACACATTTGTAATTAACATGCTAATTGCTTCAAAGTCATTTGAACAGACCACACATGATTAAACAAATCTAAAACTAGGTGTTTAAACTAACTGGACAACTTATATATGCATAGAGTCAGCTTTAAACTAACATGTTAGGCATCTATTCACCTAAACACACATAAACAACCAATAATTAAGAACAAAATCAACTAAAGATGTCATTCTAAACTATGAGCAGCCTAGTTACAAGTTATATGACCTCTAATATTCATACATGGTTGTATGACCTTAAATCAATATGTTGAGTATTCAACACATCAATAACCTTCAATATGAACTCTAACAGTGCCTAAGCATACTTAATATCCATATAATGAGCACAAATAACCATGACAATGAACATTGACAACATATAACTCAATCTGTTGAATCTTATTCAAACAATGATCAGATTTTAATTAGACATATTTAACAGTGAGTCAATTGAGCATAAATTAAACCTAAAACAGGTAAACACGATTAATAATTAACATAACAGATTCTAACATCAACCGTAATCTAATTAGTCATGATGAACATTATTCCAATAGTCATAAGCAAGCCAACAAATCATGATTAAATATGCTTAACAGTTGAACTAAAGATCATAAACAACCATTAATATCTATTAAACATTCTCAATGCTTAGTCTAATGAACATAAACAAACCGTAACTTAATTAAATATAACTAATAATTAACTTTAACAGTCGCCAAAATCAACCAAACATGCTTTATAAACACTCAAACACACAATATAAATTATATTAAGTTTAATTAAGCACGAAATTAAAAGGGAAGTTGTGTTTATAGACCTTCTCCGGGCAGCGAACCGAGGCATTGTTTTGAATCGTCGAATCCGCTCGAGAATGTTTAGAATTAAGATTTTTGGATTTTTGACCACCGAATTCTGAATTGGTAAGTCTGTTTATGAATTTTTTGACCCGACTCGGAACTGACCCGACCCGTAAGTGACCCGACCCGACCCGGAATCAAATCAAAACCGAATTGAGCGAAAACATGAGGAATGAAATGGAATTTTCAGATTGCAAAATTGAAGGCTAAAAATAGTGTTTTGGATTCGGAAATCTAGGAACAAAAGGGGTATTTTCGGATTTGGGAATTAAGAAACAAAAGAGGTGATTCTTAACCAAAATTAGGAACAAAGAAACTTGAATTTATAATCTTCAAACCCAAACTGGAATTCTGATTTTCTTATTCTATTTTGGAACGGTTTCGACCTCTAAAAAAATCCTCCCTCAACAGTGAACAAAAATGGGATATTTTTAGATGGTTTTCGTACCCCTCAACGTTCAAGAACGAATTCGAATTTCCAACTAAAGGAGCCAAAATCGCGGATTTGAAGGGGCATGGGTCACGGATTTTGGAGGATAGGGTATGGGGGTTGACGGGTCGGTGGTGTCAGCGTAACAGAGGGGGGGTTGGTGGTGGCAGGAGTGAGGTGACCGGCGACGTAGGGTATGGGAGCAGGGGTGGCATGCAGCCGATTAAGGGGTTAGGGGTGTTAGGTTTGAGATTTAGGATAGGGTTTGGTTAAAATGGGTGTTGGGTTTGAATAAAGGAGGAAAAGTGGGTTGGTCGAGTGGGCCTTTCGGGTGGGCTTGTGGGTTGGCCTGGGGCTTGACCGGTTGGGCCCATTCGTGGGTGGGCCAGTTGGGCCCTATTTTTGTGGGATTTGGATTGGAGTATTGGGTAGAAATTGTTTTGGATTGGGAAAAAAAAGTGGGTTGTGGGTTTAAAAATATAAAAAGGGTTTAATATATATAAAAAAAGCTTTGAAGAAATGCAATTATTTTTAAAAATGAGATATAACGATGTGATAATGATAAAACATAACATTTGCGAAATGCTTAATGCTTGATAAAAAGTGGTGTCATTTTACGAAAAATAAAAAATGCATAGAATATTACGGTAAAAAATATGATTATGATATTAAAGGCAAATGATAGTAAAAATGCGAATAATAATAATAAATAATGATATTGAAAATAGTCGGCGATATTAAAAGGCTTATATGTATCAAAATATTTGAAATTGCAAATAAATATCGAAAAGCGTGGACAAAATTGGGTATCTACAGATGCCCCTCTTTCGCCGGAGATGATGAAAGAGTTTTCGGACAAAGAAGTTGACTAAGTGGCCAATTATGTCCTGATCAATCATCGGGCTTTGGACGGGTAGAAATAGAATTCCTAGAGAGAAGAAATTGCAGGAGTTGGTGCAGATTCGAGAAATATTGCCCCAGTGTCGGGTTATGATGACACTGGTTGCAGGTGTGGAAATATATTGGGAAAGAGCGAAACGACGTTCAAAGTAGGTCGTTGACCAAATTGTCTCGGTTCGCCGTAAGAAATAGTTCCACGTTGTGCTGAAAGCTCCTGCCGATTCAAGCTCCTGTGGACTAAAGCTAAGACAAAAAATTAGTGCATAACTGTTGCCTACAATGTGTATATGAGAAAATTAGATACCCGAATTATGAGGTGGGTGCCTGACTGAAATTAAATACCCGAATTATGAGGTGGGCGCATGACTAAAATTTAAATACCTGAATTATGAGTTGGGCGCTTGATTGAAATTAAATACCCATATTATGAGGTGGGCGCCTGGCTGAAATTAAATACTCGAATTATGAGGTGGGCGCCTGACTGAAATTAAATACCCGAATTATGAGGTGGGCGCCTGACTGAAATTAAATACCCTAATTATGAAGTGGGCGCCTGACTGAAATTAAATACCCAAATTATGAGGTGGGCGCCTGACTGAAATTGAATACCCGAATTATGAGGTGGGCGCCTGACTAAAATTGAATACCCGAATTATGAGGTAGGCGCCTGACTGGAATTTAAAATATCAGAGTAGATGAGAATGTGACCCTGTAAGTCGAAATACCGTTATTCGCATGGACATAACGCGGTTGGGACCCTGTAGGTCAACATGACGTTTTTGTACAGTCGCAAAACAGGAAAGTGATCCTTGTGGTGAGTTGTGATGCCGAAACTCTTTGGGAAATTGATCATAAGTGATGTGGCTTCCCGGCTTCTTTCAACCTGAAGAACTTGTACTCAAAGAAAATTTGTGAGTTTGGGGGAGGGGCGGTTGATTCGCATTGACTTTGTAACTTTGACTCTCGATACTTTCGGACCTGTAGCCCCGTCTGGTTCCCAATCTTGGCAAGCCGTTAATGAAAAACATTTGTTGAAAATAATTCGTTTATAAGAAAGTATGCATATCAATAAAAACTTATGTAGATCTAATGAAAATAATTGTTTATAAGAAAGTATGAATATATATAAATGTCTGTCGAGCAGTGACATGCGGTGAAACAAAGCAAACGACTTATTGAAAATCATTCTTTGGGTTGAATACTTAGTTGGCCGACACTTTTTCCATATCTATCGGCGTCTTCTCGCAGTGAACCCTTAAAATTTTGCCCCAACTTCTGATAAGTGAGGATGCTGAACTTTCAAATGGACAACTGAGTCTTGTGTGGGTTGCTTGCTTGTTCTATCAAGACGATCGGATGAGTGTATTTCGCTACTTGCAAGATAAGGGGGGAAATTTTAATGGTGTGACCGAAGCCGGTATAGGCCGCCTACGTGTCCCAACAAGGGAATCAGGTCATAACGTAGTTCGTGACAAACAAAAGGGATTGTAAAGATTTTCTGAAAATGGGACCGAAGCCGATGTGGCCGCCTACGTATCTCGCCGAGGGAATCGGGTCATGACGTAGGTCATACTACAAGCAAAAATGCGATTTTGAGGAATTTTGTGCTCTAAAGAAACGGAACCCGCCATGGGTTCTTTGCGTATCCCGCCAAGGGAGCGCAACTTTTACAACATAGGAAGTGCATTACATAGAAAAATCCTAAATGTAGTATCTTTTCATGGCATCTGCGTTGACAGCTTTTGACCATACTTCGCCGTCCATTTCTGCTAGGATTAATGCTCCTCCAGTTAGCACCCGGTGAACCATATAAGGCCCTTGCCAGTTAGGTGCGAATTTTCCTTTAGCTTCATTTTGGTGCGGGAATATACGTTTTAGCACCAATTGCCCTGGTTTGAAAGTCCTTGGTTTTACTTTCCTGTTGAAAGCTTTGGCCATTCTATTTTGATAAAGTTGCCCGTGATAGACTGCGTTCAATCGCTTTTCATCGATCAACATCAATTGTTCATACCGATTCTGTATCTATTTTGCTTTGCTCAGCTCGGCTTCTTGGATAATTCTTAAAGATTGTATTTCCACTTCTGCTGGTAACACAGCTTCTGTTCCATAGACCAAAACATACGGCGTTGCCCCAGTAGAAGTCCTGATTGTAGTGCGATATCCCAAAAGTGCAAAGGGCAAATGCTCATGCCAGTGCTTGTAATTATCAATCATCTTTCGCAGGATTCTTTTGATGTTCTTGTTGGTTTCTTCGACTGCTCCGTTCATCTGAGGTCGGTATGGAGTGGAATTGCGGTGAGTGATCTTAAACTTTTCGCATATCTCATTCATCAGATTACTGTTGAGATTGACTCCATTGTCTGTTATAATTGACTCAGGAATTCCAAATCGGCAAATGATGTTATTGCGGACAAAATCAACTACCACTTGCTTTGTCACTGACTTGTGGGACGATGCCTCTACCCACTTAGTGAAATAGTCAATTGCCACTAGAATAAATCTGTGTCCATTTGATGCGGCAGGTTCAATAGGGCCAATGACATCCATGCCCCAAGCTGCGAATGGCCAAGGAGAGCTCGTCACATTGAGCTCGTTAGGATGTACCCTGATTAAATCGCCATGAATATGACATTGATGACATTTTTGCACAAAGCGAATGCAATCTGTTTCCATGGTCATCCAAAAATACCCTGCTCTCAGGATCTTCTTTGCTAAAGTGAAACCATTCATATGAGGCCCGCACGCGCCTCCGTGTATCTCTTCAACAAACTTGTTTGCCTCTTGGGCGTCAACACATCTTAACAAACCTAGATTTGGAGTCCTCCGATAAAGGATTTCTCCGTTTAGGAAAAAATGGTTCGCTAACCTCCGAAGTGTCTTTTTTTGTGTGTTGGTTATGCTTTCTGGATATTCGCCTGACTTGAGATACCTCTTAATGTCGTGGTACCAGGGTTTTCCATCCAGCTCTTCATCTATGTGGAAACAATAGGCCGGCTGATCCAACAAGTTTACCTTGATGGGATCAATGTAATTCTTATCCGGATGTTGAATCATGGAGGACAGCGTCGCCAGAGCATCAGCAAATTCGTTTTGAGTTCGTGGGATATGCTTGAATTCTATCTCGCTGAACCTTTTGCACAATTCTTTCACGCAATGCGGGTAAGGAAGTATCTTCACGTTCTTGGTGGCCCATTCGCCTTGTACCTGATGAATCAATAAGTCTGAATCCCCTATAACCAATAATTCTTGAATGTTCATATCAACGACCATTCTAAGTTCGAGTGTACAAGCTTCATATTCCGCCATATTATTGGTGTATGGAAATCGGAGCTTCGCCGAAATTGGGTAGTGTTGACCTGATTCTGAAATCAAAACTGCTCCGATACCAACTCCTTTGAAGTTTGCAGCTCCGTCGAAGAACATTCTCCAACCCGGGTATTCTTCTGAGATATCCTCTCCAATAAAAAATACCTCCTCATCGGGAAAATAAGTCTGGAGAGGCATATATTCTTCATCTAGGGGGTTTCCAGTAAGATGGTCGGCTAGGTTTTGTCCTTTGATAGCCTTTTGGGTAACATATATGATATCGAACTCACTTAGCAAGACTTTCCATTTTACTTCCCAGTGGGCATGGGCTTCTGAAAAATGTATTTGAGCGGGTCCATCCTTGAGATAAGTGGTATATGCAGACAGATAATGTCTAAACTTTTGTGCAATCCATGTCAAGGCACAACAAGTGTGTTCCAACAAAGTATACCGAGCTTCATAAGTTGTGAACTTCTTGCACAAGTAGTATATAGCTTGCTCTTTCTTTCCTGTTTCATCGTGTTGTCCCAGCACGCATCCAAATGCATTTTCTAACACAGATAGATATAACAGTAATGGCCTTCAGGGTTCTGGAGGCACCAAAACAGGTGGGTTAGACAAGTATTCTTTGATTCTATCAAAAGCTTGTTGGCAATCCATTGTCCACTTGGTAGCAGGGTCTTTCTTCAGTAACTTGAATATCGGCTCACATATCACTGTTGATTGCGCTATAAACCTGCTGATGTAGTTGAGGAGTCCAAGGAAACTCATCACGTCCTTTCGACTCTTTGGAGGAGGCAATTCTTGAATAGCTTTTACCTTCGAGGGGTCCAATTCAATACCCCTTCTACTCACGATGAAACCTAACAGCTTCCCAGCAGGGACACCAAATGCACACTTTGCAGGATTTAATTTCAGGTTATACCGTCTTAGCCGGTCAAAGAACTTCTTCAAATCTGTCAAGTGATCTGAAGCCCTTCGCGACTTGATAATAACATCATCCATGTAGACTTCTATTTCTTTGTCGATCATATCATGAAAAATGGTAGTCATGACCCTCATATAGGTGGCACCTACATTCTTGAGTCCGAACGGCATTACCCGGTAACAATATACTCCCCAAGGTGTAGTGAATGCTGTCTTTTCTGCGTCTTCTTCATCCATCAAGATTTGGTGGTAACCAGCAAAGCAATCAACAAATGATTGCAATTCATGCTTCACACAGTTATCAATGAGTATGTGAATATTTGGGAGAGGGAAATCATCCTTCGGGCTGGCCTTGTTGAGATCCCGATAATCCACGCACACCCGTATCTTTCTTTGGCCAACCAAGTGGGGTATCTTGTGACTCGAATGACCTTTGCATCGAATTGCTTGGACACCTCTTCCTTGACCTTTAAACTCAAATCGGGCTTGATTTTCCTTGGTTTTTATTTCACCGGAGGGCAGGATGGATCAATAGGCAATCTATGCGAAACAATGTCTATGCTCAGACCTGGCATATCGTCATAAGACCAAGCAAATACGTCGATATATTACCTCAAAAGATCCGTCAGTTCTTTCTTATGTGGGGTGCTCAGATGGACGCTGATTCTTGTTTCCTTCACATATTTTGCATCTCCCAAATTTACTGCCTCAGTTTCATCTAAATTTGTCTTTGGCTTACTCTCAAAATGCTCCAATTCCTCTGTCAATTCTTCTGGCTGCGAGTCTTCCTCATACTCTTCGAAGTCCTGTTCATTGTTTGGATTTTGTTTGTTTGTTTCATTACATGTCACATTCACATTATCGACAGATTTATTAATTTGCATGTTGAAAGAGAAAAGAAAATTAGTAAATAAAATAAATTTTGAAATAGCAAAAGCAATGTGGATTTGTCATTTAAGCTTTCAAAAGATGGAGGCAAAACACATTAAGATGCATAGATGCGATTCAGGCCTCAATCAGAATCGCATTGTTTCATAAAGTTCTAAGGCAATTTCTACCAAGCTTCCAGGAGAAATGGGGCCGGAACACATGTCCAATTTTTCAAAACATCTCCATGTTCTGCATCCCAAATGGTTGGGTCTTCAGCAAAATCATCAAGAATTACATTGCATTCCACTTCTTCTCCTGCAATGAAAAGACTTTTGAGTCCTTCCACAAGGTTGTCTGCATCATCTTACTTTGAGTCCCGAGCAGTATATGCTTTGACAAATGACTGATTCAGAGGCGGAACAGGTTTTGGCAGAGGAGTGTCTCTTTCCTTCAGAGATTGATTGACAAGACTTTTTCAGGAGTGGGTTCGTATCCGAGACCAAAAGTATCCTTTTTACTGAGCAAGTGAACCGGTTCTACTATACCTTCTAAGTTCAATCCGAGGCCTTGACCTGGCTTAAAGCCATTCTTCAACATTTTCTGGGCCACCATCGTGATAACCCAGGGTAATTTCAGTTTTTCAGCTTTGGAGGCACATGTAATTTCTCTGATATGGAAAACAGACCCATCCAATATATCTACGCTTTAAACAGCTGGGATTTGGCCTTCGAGACATATTGAATTGCTCCCTTCTCCGTGTATCACGACCTCGTGATGATCCCAGACAAACTTCAGGCTCTGGTGTAGGGTAGAAGGGACTGCACCAACCATATGGATCCAAGGTCTTCCCATTAGCAGGTTATAGTCGGTAGATATGTCTAACACTTGGAACTCCACGACGAACTCTACGGGTCCTACTTGCAATGTCAAATCCATTTCTCCCATAACGCTCATTTGGGTTCCATCAAAACCTTTAACCCTCACATGACTTTCGCGAATCTTTCCAATGCTAATTCCCAGGGCTCGGAGAGTTGCCACAAGAAAAATGTTGACGGCTGAGCCTCCATCAATCAACACCTTGGAAATGAACTTGTTCATACACTTTATCGTTATGTTCAACGCTTTGTTGTGGACCAAACCCCCAGGTGGCAATTCTTTGTCATGAAAAGAGACTTTATGGGCCTCTAAAAAAATCTGTCCGACCAAGGCCGAGAGTTTCTCGCTAGTGGTCTCTCTCGGAACATAAGATTCTTTGAGTACTTCCAATAGGGCACGTCCGTGGGTCGCGGAATTCATCAACAATGATAGCAAAGAAATTTGAGCCGGTGTTTTCTTCAATTGTTCTACAACGGAATATTCCTTGGTTGGCATTTTCCTCCAGAACTTTTCCACTCTGATCTCTGTTACGACCTTTTTTGGATTGTCTTCCTTTCCTAGCGCTCCTCGCGCTATTTCTGCAGGGGCATAACACCACCCGAATGTTGTCATACCAGCGACAACAACTTCTATAATTTGTTTCTCTTTTCCCCCGCTCCTTTCCTCAGTCAAATAACTCCAAGGAACAGTTTTGGTATCAAAAGATGGCGTCACTATCCGGGATTTCGGAGGAAGTACTTCCACTTCAAATGGTGCCCTCACTTGAATTGTAATTATAGGGGTGACAAAGGCCGATGATTCAACTTTTTCCTCTCTTCGGACTAGCACAATGGTCCCTTCCAAACTGTGTTCTTCATCAACAGTAATCATATTTACATTGGCATTGTCATGATTTGACAAAGGGTTATTGTTTATATTAGGGGAAGGTCCTTTTAGTTAGATGATGCCTTCTTTGATCAACGCCTCGATCTTATCTTTGAGGGCAAAGCAAACCCCAGTGTCATGTCCAGTGATTCCAGAGTGGTATGCACAATGTTTAGTTTCGTCGTACCATCTGGGAATAGGATTGGGGATATGTCCTGGGATGGGTTGTAGTATTCCCGCGGTCCTCAATCTTTCGTACAATTGGGCTAGAGGTTCGGCGAAAGGCGTATATGCTTTGACTGGCCTTCTTTCGTAATTCGCACGGGGTCTGGGAGCATTTGGTGGATGGGCTCGTAGCTGAGGTGGATATGTGGGTTGATACTGTGGGGAATTTGGATAGGTAGGTGCTCGTGGTGGGCTATATATTGGCTGGGTATGATAGACAGGGTAGGGAGTAGGTGAGTGTTGATAATGAGGCTGAGGGCTTTGTGTGCTTTGACTATAGTAGGAGGGCTGAGGATTTTGGGTGTTTTGATTGAAGTAGGGAGGCTGGGATGATGGGCTTTGGTAGGTTGGCATTTGGTTTGACCTATGTTCCTGGACCATCATGGCAGGAGACGCTCCGTCCTTCATCTTCTTCATTGCTCCCCCAAATGAGTCTGACTGAATGGCCTTACTCGTTGCCTGCAATGCTGCTAAGTTTGTGATTCTTCCTGTTTTGATACCCTCTTCTATGAAATCTCCCATCCTTACCACTTCAGAGAAACTCCGTCCTATGACACTTATCATTCTTTCATAGTATGTTGCATCTTTCATAGACTGCACAAAGAGAGTGGTCATCTCACTTTCCGCCATCGGGGGTTGAACCTTTGCTTCTTCCGCCCTCCACCTCATGGCATATTCTCTGAAGGTCTCTGTAGATTTTTTCTCCAATTTCATTTAATAGAATCTATCCATGACTGTGTCGGTGTTAAACCTGAACCTATCTACCAAATCCTGTGCCATTGTGCCCCAGTTATGCCATTTCCGCGGGTCTTGACTTATGTACCAGTCGAGCGCTTCTCCTGTCAAACTCCTTATGAACAACTTCATTATGATGGCCTGGTCTTTACCCATCCCAACCAGCTTGTCACAGTACGATCTTAAATGAGGGCGAGGATTTCCCTTTCCATCAAATAAGTCAAATTTTGGCACCTTATATCCGATAGGCAACTGAACGTCGGGATGTATGCAGAGATCTTTGTACTCGAGTCCTTCATGCCCCTTGCTGGTTTGGATGTTTTTGAATGCTTCTTTTAGGCTATGAATTTCTCTCGCCATACTTTCATCGGTTCTGAACCTTTCCATATCTTCATATTGGTCTATCTCCTGAGGAAGTATGTTTGGTATGGTGGAAGTAGAAGGTTGGGCTTCCGTTGCATATACTGGTGGCACATACTGCTTGTTAGCGATGTGTGCTATCAGTATTTGTTGGGTTGCCTGATAATTTTGTGTGGGAGGGATATTTTGGACGAGTGGGGTAGTTTGGATAAGTAGAGCTTGAGGTGCATATAGGGTTGTGAAGGACACTGGGTTATCTTGTAGCGGGCTTTGTTGTGGACTGACCTGTGGGTTGATAATGTAACGCCCCGTATTTTCGGGTAGCGGTTGAACTCGTAATGTAGGTGAGTAGACTCGGACCCGGGAAATTTTTTGTTATACTTGTGTATATTAATAAGAGGATTAGTTTATAAAAGGACATGATCCCGAAATAATTTTTTGATTTGATAATGTGGCGGCGGTGTGTAATAATAATAATTGTGTATCCCCGAAGAGATTATAGACTGGTATTTTATTACAGGAATTATGATATTGACATAAGAGGATTTTATTAATCGCCGGGATTTAAATAATTGGAGAATGGGTATTTAATTGTGTGTATAATTAATTAATTAGAGAGGGGACAATTTATAGTGGGATTTGGTACGTGTGTTCTTATAATCAATTTGGGGGTGACTAAGCCCCAAATCGACCGACCCATATCAAAAACCATATGCCCTTCTATTCTCTATTCATTCTTTTCTTCCATTCCATTTCTTTAACCATCATCTTCATCAAGAATCTGTGAGGAATTAATGGTCACATTTCTAGCGGATAGAGGAAGTCTCGGTTGATGGGTTTTCTGAGAAGTTGCGATCAAAATTGGGGATTTTCGGGAGCTTCCATATAACCAAAACGAGGGATAATTCTTGGTATTCTGGGTTTAAAATTCCAGTAGAACCGAACCATTAACAAGCTCAGAAACTCAGGAGCTTTACAAGAACATTGAGTACGAAAGGATTCTGGCGCGAATTGATTTTTGGTTCTATTTTTGGTTGTCGGAATCCGGTGCAAGCTTAAGGTTTTCTGGCGATTCTCGTCGCTGTGTTTAAAAGAGGTAACCTTCTTTGTTCTTAATAGTTTGTACAATTTTCAGAAATCTTTTCTTGCTACTAGTTCTAATGATGATTGTCGAAAATGCGAATTTGGGTTGGGTGTTGTTGGGACTGTCGTTACTGAGAGTTGCTGGAAATTGCATGTGAAATTGTTATGCTATTTTGAAGATTATATTAGTATAAGAAGCAGGATTAATGTGACTGGATGTTTCGCTTTATGTTTAGATTTCTATATAGAAGGAATATAGGTTCTACGCGTTCAAGGTGTTCGCTAGAATGTCCCACTGAATCTGTTTTTAGTATGTTGAGTCGATTATGATTTAAATCATCCGTATGATGTAGATAAGCATTCATAGGGGCTTACAAGGACCCGTGGAACTTAGATAAATTCGACAACAAGGTTGAAGTTCTAAAACGAGGCGTACTCTAATATTGAGTTGATTAGTTCGTCTAAGAGGTATGTGAAACCCTTACTTCTTTCTTTTTGGCATGATTTAATGAAAGTATGGCGGACGTACTTAATTCTTATACAGTTTAATTCCTAAAGAGGATTGTTATGAGAAGTGCCTATGATTTTTCAGCAAAGAGTTTATTATGACATTATTATAATGATTTAATTGAGAGTCAAATGATAATTTTTACTTGCGTATGGTTACTCATGAAATCTACTCGTGCTAAGTGTTACTACTTCACCTCACCGAGTCCCCGGGCTGGGTTATGTTCGTGCACAACCTTGCATTTTTCACCAAGACCCTCACTAGAGGGCCTGGTTACGTAGGATGGATCCATAGATGAGATATGACTTTACCGAGTCCCAGCATGGGCCGGGTTACGATATGACTTTACCGAGTCCCAGCATGGGCCGGGTTACGATATGACTTCACCGAGTCCCAGCATGGGCCGGGTTATGATATGATTCCACCGAGTCCCGCATTAGTGGGCCAGGTTACGTTACAGGTATATATATGTATATGGACAGGCATTCATGTTTTCTTGACTTGACTCTCATTTTTATAAGGCACAACTGACTTTTATGGTTTATGGCACAGTCGGATTTCGATCCTGATTTTTATAATAATCTCTTGTTTTCTGTTGGCTACTTATGATCTCTTTTACAGCTTCATATTTTACATACTCAATACATTATTTTGTACTGACCCCCTTTCCTCAGGGGGGCTGAGTTTCATGCCCGCAGGTACATGTTTTCAGTTTGGTGAACCTCAGGCCTAGGTTCCTACTCAGTAGGTTGGGAAGCTCCTTTGATCCAGAGCTTTGTCATTTTGGTACCGAACCTCTTTTAGACTTATGTTTGTATTTAGGGGCACAACGGGGCCCTGTCCCGTCATATATTGTTGTTCTTCTTATAGAGGTCTGGAGACAGTGGTGGGTTGTACTTATGTAAGGGTTATGACTCTGTTTTGGTCAGTCATGTTATTGTATTCTGTGTTGGGGTGTTCCCATGTATATACGTTACTATCTGGTGGCAGCCTTGTCGGCTTGCTTGTTATGTTATATTGGCTAGTTGTGACTCCTCAGGAGACAGGTACATTCTTGGGTAAAGGCAGCCTTGTCGGCTTGCCTACCTTGGCATATGTTGTTATTGTAGCGTTATGCTGCCGGATTTCAGACTCATTAAGTATTAGTTGGATTATGTGTGACAGGTTAGGATAATGACGTCATTAGGGCGGTTAGTCACGGCCCGTCGGGTTGGGTCGTGACAAAAGTGGTATCAGAGTAGTTGTCCTCAGAATGTCTACAGATCGTGTCTAGTAGAGTCTTGCGTATGGGTATGTTGTGCACCATACTTATACGCAGGAGGTTGTCCGGCATTTAGGATTGGTTTCTATTCTTCTTACTCTATGATCGTGCGATAGAGCTATGTTATTAGGTTATTCCCTCTCTGACATATTAATGTCTTACAGCTATGCCTCCAAAGAAAGCGACAGCCGCCAGAAGGGCAATACGAATTCGAGGTTATGAGAAACTATCTTACTCGTATACGGGGAGAAATAATGTAAGCTTGGGACATGGAATATTTGAGACTCTTAGAATATTAGATAATCGTTGAGACCTTAGATATACAAGGCCTTCTTGAGTAAACTATTTTATGTTTGATCTGGGTTAAAGTACATGGTATATGTGAAGTCTATTAGTTGTGATGACTCCTTGGTATGCTTATGTTTATATGAAAAGGAATATGAGATATGCCAAAAACTGGAATTGCTACTGTTGTACATATTAGGTTTGTTGTCTCTGGAGCAAGTTGTCTGGATAAGTCCTTGAAATTAGTTTAGCAGGTAGTTGATAGTCGTTAACGGGTTGTCCTACTTGTGGATGGGGCTTAGGAGTAGATGGTCCTCTATATGTTGTAATATTACCCTGTTTAAGTTGATGTGTTCCAGCTTTTCTTATGAGTTATGCTATCCATGTTATGTATAAATATATTCTGTCTTGGTCACACTTCTTTGGGAACATGGTGGTCTGTTAATGTCCCTGTACAGTATGTGGGTTAAGTATAAATCACTTGTGTTAGGACCTATCTTTGCTAATTTTATTCAGTGGAACTACCTCTAAACAGTTAATTAGACTTGCCTAGATATCTTTTATGTTTGATTAAAATTTCCCCCGTAATTGTCTTTGCGTATCATAATGTAGAATGCAAAATGTCCTAATAACCCAAGCCTGTGTTTTATCTCTTAAATAGGGAATAGATTCGTATACTAAACATGTTGTCAATAGTTGCTTAGGGGAGTGGAAAATTGAGTATTTACATAATTCCAGGAATGACTTACTGCTGCAATAAACAGTTTACTTATTTAGTTAACTATTAAACCTTGAAAAATATTATGCCAAGCATTATGTAATATACGTGAATATTGTGGCTATTTGTGACTACTCTATTAAAGTCTAGCATGTTCGGTTGATGAAAACACTGTCAGAGTATTGTGTGACGATTATTTATGTGTTAAATGGTTGTCTTGTTAAGTTTAAGGGTTATTTGACCTTGTATGATCTGTTTAAATGACTTTGAAGTAATTGGTATACTACTTTTTAGTCCATTGTAACCCCTCTTGGATTGTTTAAGTCCTGTGGTGTCCATTGTATGTTGGGTCAAACCATCACTAGCACATGTACTAATTTAGTATGCTTAATACATGAACATGAGGTTTGTTCCCCTGGTTAACTGAACAAAATATTTCGGTATGTTGCTATAGTGGCTTGAGAAGTATATTAAACCTCTTAGACACTATGTTCCATTAATCCATGACTCAACTACACAGGTTATGTTAATTAAACACCAATTGTTGAAGTTAAAAATTATGCTTACATAATGACTATGTTGGTTGTAAAGGTCACATTTGGTATGGAAATGATTGAAGGGCTTAATGTTTTATTTATTTATTTATCTGCCTATAATAAGGGAACTAAGATTTAGCATAAGAATGTTGTTATAATTATGATAGAATCACCTAATGACTTTGAAATGGATGTGTGTCTTGTTTAAGTGTTGTCGTGATCTGAATGATAGTTTAGGAGCCTACTTTGAAATGGATGTGTGTCTTGTTTAAGTGTTGTCGTGATCTGAAGGATAGTTTAGGAGCCTATTTGGTGTATGTTTTGCTTGTTAAAGGGTCATATCTATCCTTGGCATGTCCCAATAGTCTTAGGTGGTCTAATACTCATCTGAACATAACTATTTAAAATAACCTTGTCCCTTCCTCATGTGCATAACTCTGCATCCAGTTTGGTTTGATTGTATATGCCCATGTTTTGTATCTATGTATTGATTAAATCAAACTGTTAAGTCCACCTATTCCCATGTCTGCTATTGCAGTATGTCTACCCCCTTCTTCTTTTATGTAAATTTGGTAGATAATATAAGATCATTTGAGTTTTGATAGGTATCTAAATCACATGTTGAAAAAAAAATGAATGAAAAATGAATATCTGAGTAGTTCCCCAACTATGTGCATTCCCTTGCTTCTGTCGATTTGGTTAAGTTATTAAGTGAGTAGTGATGAGGATAGCATGGCATGGATTGGCAGGTTGGATTGAAGTTAGGTTTAGCATGTATGGGTTATTTAAATTAATGTGATGACCAATATATTATTTTGGAAACTCGTTTGGCTATCTATAAGTCGTTTGGTCATATTATCTACCTAAAACAATTGCCACTAATTAAGAACAAGATTAGTTGTCCTATTTAACAAAACTTGTCTTATATCGTCTGATATGATAATTTAAAACTAGAAGAGAATGAGTTAAGTGGGTTGATATGGTTGAGGTTATGTGATGTTATTTATGATGGGAATTGATAAAGGGTAGCCTATGTGATGATTGTTAATTATGAATATCACCTAAATGGTTATATGTTCTTGGGTTAATCAAAAGGAATATGTGGATTTTGTATGTTGATTGATAAGGTTGTTGTATAGTTTGGTGTAATTTTAGTTGAATCATGAAATGACTTTTAAATTATTGTATGCATAAGTTAAGCAATAATAACCTTGTTTGGATCGATCTTGGAGTGATTAGTGTTGTTAGAGACAATTTCGACTTGATATGAATCTAACCTAAAGTTAGGAGTAACCTATAACTTATTGGTTATAGTAAAAAGACCGGTGTGGCTTCTATTACATTTTTCATATAATTGCAATAGTAACCCTTGTTGAGTATAAGCTTAGAGAATATGTTGGCTTACTGTTTTTGGTTTTTCCATGTGGTATCCAATAATTTGAAATGATGTAGCCTACATGTGGTCTCCAATGACATGTTTAGCTTCAATTATGACTACATAATGTCCTGTATGTGCTTTTAATAGCTTGTTACTTCTATGGATGCATACTGTGATATAAACTGGATTTTTTTTAAACCAAAGGACTTATTTAGTTTATTATTGGACCTTATGAGCTTAACACTAACCCAAGAGGTTGTGATATGTACAAAGGGAAGTTTAGTTCCTAATTTGTTTTCTTAGGTATGTACTTGTTGTATCTATGTTCTTGTAACTTGAACTTGATGTGGTCTGAACTTTGAAGTTATGTTATGAATACCTAGAAAAGAGTATGTCTGCACCCATTCATGTATCCATGTTATCACTGCCTATGTGTAAACCAATCCACCTAGTTTAAGTGCATGTGTAAGTTAGGAATAAAAGCTTAGGACCACTATGCTAGTTGACATATGTTCCCAACAAGTTAAAATGATAGGCTTAGGATAATTTCAACATGCTAGTCTTGAAGAGATGATTCAAAAAGTTCCCCTGGATCCTGTATTTTGCTTTTGTGGACTGTTGGCATGCAACCTCTTAATACATCTGTTTTGGGACCCCTGGATATGCAGACTGTTTATGCTTAAAGTAGTGGTAATATGACAGTTTGGGAGCCTGTTTAATTAGATAAAACTGACCTAAGTGAATATTTGTGGATGAAGGTGTTGTGGTAGTTTAAAGTTAACATGTGCAGTTAAAACAAAGCATGATGTGCTAATTTCAGACTTGTACACATACAGTGTCAGTTAACTTCATTCCTAAAATGTTGTTAAACTCAGCATGGTTAAGCCCTATTTCTCTATACCTTACTAGAGTAGGTTGCATTTAGTTACTTGTTTTTATGTTGCCTAAGGACCAGCTTGTTTATGAAATGTCTAGCATGTTTAGACTAGTCTTGTTGCTGCTGATTAGCTGTTGTTTTGTTGCTGCTACTACCGTCCCTGTGGCACTTTAAACATATGTTGTTGCCTCAGTTGTGACAAATATTGCTGCTCTTTTTCAGTCTTAAATGTCCTGTTTTCAAGCATGTTGTGCTCTCCTAGTTATCTACATTCTTTGTTAAGACTTGTGTGACTCTTAAAATACTGGATTCTGAGTTATAGTTGCTGCTTGTTTACTGATTGTTGCTACCTGTTGTCTTGATGCCCTGGACTGCTGAAAAATTGGGAAGGGCTGTTGTGCCTTTGAGGTAACTTGTGGTTATGTGTGGTTGTTATTTTTGCTACACATATAGCCCTATAGGACTGTTCTGTTGTGTTGAAAAAGTTACTGATCTATTGTGCTTTAGTGCAAGTCATTGCTGCATTTCTGCCTCATTTATAGTTGCTGTTAGGACTGTTTGGTTATACTTTAAGGCTGTGGTTGTTGTTCCAAAAGGGACCGGTTACTTCTTTGGTGAGGGAGGTTGGTTCCTTGCTTGTCTGTGATTCCAATTTCGATTCATCGATGCCTCGCTCTCCATTTGGTCTTTGCATAGTTTAATGGCACCTTTGTTATATTGAAATTTGGTTGTTGTACATGTTGGTTAGATTCTAATGTACTTAGCTACTATGTTTATGCTGTTGTTTGGTTGCTGTTCTGACTACTGTTTTAGTTGTTATTCTGGCTAATGTTCTGGCTGTTGTTGAGCTTACCTGCTGCTGTTGGTTGGCCATCATTTGACTGCTATTTGGCTGTTGTTTTGTTGTTATTTGCTACTATTTTGTTGTTATTTACTACTGTAATTCCAGTTTCTGGTTACTAATGGCTGTGTTCCATTAGATGCATAATTGTTATTTTCTGGTACAGTTAGCTACCATATTTAGCTACTGCTTGGTTGTTGTTTGAGGTCACTTGTTGTTGATATTTAACTATTGTTTAGCTGTTGTTCTAGCTGATGTTTTGATTGTTGTTCTAGCTGATATTTGACTGTTGTTTAAGCTCATTTGCTGCTATTGTTTGACTGCTATTTGACTGCTGGTTGGATGTTGTTTTGCTGATTACTTACCACTGTTATCACTGCTGCATTTGGTGGAAATTGTGCCCTGCACAAACACATGTTGCTGCCTTTATTTTGAGGCAGTTGTGGCTGTAAATTTTGGGCAGGGGCAGAGTGAGAATAAGCAGTTGTGACTGTTGCACTCTAGCCCAAACCAGTACAAAAAAAAAAGAATGAATGATCAACCAAACTAGTTTAAACACGAACAGGATCTGATATGGCCATTAGATGATAAAACAATTGAAGCATGACTACTTGCACTGATGTGTGAACTGTTTTAAATAACCATGTGGCGTATAGGACTCTAAAATTAGGTATTAGGACCTTCTACCTTCTTTATCTATTGCTTGAATTTAAAGAATGTAGTCACCATATGTTTATTTTAGTTTGCATATGAAATTTGACTCTGTTCTTTAGAAGTAGTCATAAATTGATATGTATGTCCTCACAGTTTAAAGGATAGTCCGAATTAATCCATGAGTGTTTTATCTTCTGTTTTTGATAAATTGGAATGACAATTTGTGTATTCTATTTGTATGGTGTCAAATGTTAGAAATATCGTACCGACATTCGAGGTCGAATGTTTCTAAGGGGGGGAGGATGTAACGCCCCATATTTTCGGGTAGCGGTTGAACTCGTAATGTAGGTGAGTAGACCCGGACCTGGGAATTTTTTTGTTATACTTGTGTATATTAATAAGAGGATTAGTTTATAAAAGGACATGATCCCGAAATATTTTTTTGATTTGATAATGTGGCGGCGGTATGTAATAAGAATAATTGTGTATCCCTGAAGAAATTATA
Organism: Anisodus tanguticus; assembly: GCA_034509755.1. NCBI lineage: Eukaryota > Viridiplantae > Streptophyta > Magnoliopsida > Solanales > Solanaceae > Anisodus > Anisodus tanguticus. The sequence goes on along the minus strand of CM067560.1, from coordinate 20,022,707 downwards.
GACTGGTATTTTATTACAGGAATTATGATATAGACATAAGAGGATTTTATTAATCGCCGGGATTTAAATAATTGGAGACTGGGTATTTAATTGTGTGTATAATTAATTAATTAGACAGGGGACAATTTATAGTGGGATTTGGTACGTGTGTTCTTATAATCAATTTGGGGGTGACTAAGCCCCAAATCGACCGACTGATATCAGCAACCATAAGCCCTTCTATTCTCCATTCATTCTTTTCTTCCATTCCATTTCATTAACCATCATCTTCATCAAGAATCTGTGAGGAATTAATGGTCACATTTCTAGCGGATAGAGGAAGTCTCGGTTGATGGGTTTTCTGAGAAGTTGCGGTCGAAATTAGGGGTTTTCGGGAGCTTCCATATAAACAAAACGAGGGAGAATTCTTGGTATTCTGGGTTTAAAATTCCAGTAGAACCGAACCATTAACAAGCTTAGAAACTCAGGAGCTTTACAAGAACCTTGAGTACGAAAGGATTCTGGCGTGAATTGATTTTTGGTTCTATTTCTGGTTGTCGTAATCCGGTGCAAGCGTAAGGTTTTCCGGCGATTCTTGTCGCTGTGTTTAAAAGAGGTAACCTTCCTTGTTCTTAATAGTTTGTACAATTTTCATAAATCTTTTCTTGCTACTAGTTCTAAAGATGATTGTCGAAAATGCGAATTTGGGTTGGGACTGTCGTTACTGAGAGTTGCTGGAAATTGCATGTGAAATTGTTGTACTATTTTGAAGATTGTAGTAGTATAAGAAGGAGGATTAAGGGGACTGGATGTTTCGCTTTATGTTTAGATTTTTATATAGAAGGAATATAGGTTCTACGCGTTCAAGGTGTTCGCTAGAATGTCCCACTGAATCTGTTTTTAGTATGTTGAGTCGATTATGATTTAAATCATCCGTATGATGTAGATAAGCATTCATAGGGGCTTACAAGGACCCGTGGAACTTAGATAAATTCGACAACAAGGTTGAAGTTCTAAAATGAGGCGTACTCTAATATTGAGTTGATTAGTTCGTCTAAGAGGTATGTGAAACCCTTACTTCTTTCTTTTTGGCATGATTTAATGAAAGTATGGCGCACGTACTTAATTCTTATACAGTTTAATTCCTAAAGAGGATTGTTATGAGAAGTGCCTATGATTTTTCAGCAAAGAGCTTATTATGACATTATTATATTGATTTTATTGAAAGTCAAATGATAATTTTTACTTGCGTATGGTTACTCATGAAATCTACTCGTGCTAAGTGTTACTACTTCACCTCACCAAGTCCCCGGGCCGGGTTATGTTCGTGCACAGCCTTGCATTTTTCACTGAGACCCTCACTAGGGGGCCGGGTTACGTAGGATGGATTCATAGATAGATATGACTTTACCGAGTCCCAGCATTGGCCGGGTTACGATATGACTTTACTGAGTCCCAGCATGGGCCGGGTTACGATATGACTTCACCGAGTCCCAGCATGGGCCGGGTTACGATATGATTCCACCGAGTCCCGCATTAGTCGGCCGGGTTACGTTACAGGTATATATATGTATATGGACAGGCATTCATGTTTTCTTGACTTGACTCTCATTTTTATAAGGCACAACTGACTTTTATGGTTTATGGCACAGTCAGATTTGGATCCTGATTTTTATACTGATCTCCTATTTTCTGTTGGCTACTTATGATCTCTTTTACAGCTTCATGTTTTACATACTCAGTACATTATTTCGTACTGACCCCCTTTCCTCGTGGGGGGGGGGGGGGCTGCGTTTCATGCCCGCAGGTATATGTTTTCAGTTTGGTGAACCTCAGGCCTAGGTTCCTACTCAGCAGGTTGGGAAGCTCCTTTGATCCAGAGCTTTGTCATTTTGGTACCGAACCTCTTTTAGACTTATGTTTGTATTTAGGGGCACGACGGGGCCCTGTCCCGTCATATGTTGTTGTTCTTCTTATAGAGGTCTATAGACAGTGGTGGGTTGTACTTATGTAAGGGTTATGACTCTGTTTTGGTCAGTCATGTTATTGTATTATGTGTTGGGGTGTTCCCATGTATATACGTTAGTATCTGGTGGCAGCCTTGTCGGCTTGCTTGTTATGTTATATTGGCTAGTTGTGATTCCTCAGGAGACAGGTACATTCTTGGGTAAAGGCAGCCTTGTCGGCTTGCCTACCCTGGCATATGTTGTTATTGCAGCGTTATGTTGCCGAATTTCAGACTCATTAAGTGTTAGTTGGATTATGTGTGACAAGTTAGGATAATGACGTCATTAGGGCGGTTAGTCGCGGCCCGTCGGGTTGGGTCGTGACAGATAAGATGCGGATTAGTGCGTTGCGGGCTGGCGTGTTGAGGATTGGTTTTTATTAGTGAGGAATTTCGGGGAAGGTTTTGGGGAAATGGCGGTTTAAGAGATGGAAAGGTTTGTGGTGCAGTTGCGCTCGTCCCTTGTTCATGGAGTGGAGTATTAAGGCTGATGTAAAGATTGGTAAGATTTTGGAGCCGCTCGATCTCATTCTGCATGGTTGCCATTTATTGCAACAGTTGGGCGAGATATTCATCCTGGACGGTAGTATTTCTCCTTTCCGATGTCTCTGGTTCACCTCCCAAAAGAGCGACAAGTCCCAGGCCAGTTTGTTCGGATGCTCCTGAATCAATCATTTTGCTGGATGATCGTGCCTTTGATCTCGTGAAGTAGGGGTGTTCCGCCAGTTTCAGTCAACACGAATCAACTTTTGGGGAAATAAATCAGGCAAAATAAACCTTCTTCAAAAAATGAAGCAAACATAAGTTAGTACAAGATGAGTAATTATTGCTTTAAATAATATGTACAGAGTGGGAAAAAGTAAACAGGTAGCAAGCAGATTGCATGGACATTAAATGCGCGTCCTAATATGCATGGGGCCTCTCTTATGCCAGAGGTGGGCCTAAACGCCAAATATGCGAGATAATGATAAATTGATCCAAGCCAGTAATTGTGATGTCTTCTGTTGGAAATAAAGGTTGAATTTTACCGTAATAATAATGCATACAATAATAAAGCTGACAACATAAGATATTCTTATGACCAAGTTTCAAATCTCACTCATGATCACAGAGATGAAGATGAAACCCAGATACCGCTAGGTCCGGCTCCTGCGTCTTCTAGGTACTGCATTATGTTTTGCATTTGATGCCACATTTCAGGGGTAACGACTGTCTCTGAGCCAAAAATTTCTTACCCAAATTGTTGTGACAATATCTTCAAAACCTTGTTCGCTTTCAGGACTGAGGTCTGTATTACCGCGATCTTCTCGTAGCCACGTGTGATATTCGGGGGTACCTCCTGCCTGACTATCTCCGATATCCATTGTGTCGATGTCGTTCCATTCATCGAGGATTTTCCTAGCTCTGGGGATAATGAAATTCGACACGAATTGAACTTCAGAAACCCTCATATTTTCTTAGAGGGGGATTATTTGCTTTTGTCCAAACTGTCGGAGTAAGCGGAGTGGAGCGTATGGTTGGAGGCCTTTCAACCCGATAAGCTCAATATAATAAAGCCTTTTGCATCTTATATAGGCTTTCTTGGTGTTCAGGAGCAGCGGGTATTTCCATTGGATCTGATCACCAGTGCGGGATGCCAAAAACTCATACCAATCGTTGATGCCGACTGGCGACACAAACCGTTTTGTCCTGTCGTAAAAGCTAACAATTTTGTTTGACTCGCTGAAGCATATGTCTACCATATTCGGGCGCTGATAAAAGTGTTCCATCGCCCATATCTGCAAAATAAGGTTGCAGCCTTCGAATAAACTTGTTTCACCTCTTTTACATCTCCCTAGGGCCCGAAATATCTCCGCTAAAATCATAGGGGCCAAAGTGAGTTGTGAGCTGTCTACTCCTTCGAAAAGTGCTCGTGCTACAGAACATATGCAAGTACTGATCTTTCCATGCTCAAGTGGGAATATCAAAGTCCCTACTACAGCGACAGTAAATGCAATAGGACGTTTGGTCTGCCAATGGTCGAGAGTGCAAGATAATTCATTTTTGAATAGCTTATAACCATCTCGACAACCGTATCTCTCATAAAGATAATCCAAAGAGACCCAGTTATTTTCAAAGCAACGGAGTTCCTTAGTGTTCTTCAGCCCCAAGTAGCGGAGAAATTTCTTTTCGGATTGACCGTGCGGGATAATTTGTCCTCTACCTTGGTAGATTAAGTTGGTGAAGTAGTTGATTTATTCCAAAGTATGAGTCATTTCAAAATATCTGAATTTAAAGACAACCCGATCTGGATCCCAAAAATAAATTAGCGCTCTGACTAAATGCTGATCGGGGAAGATGTCAAACAATGAAATAAGGCAACCCAATCTCCTCCTAATTGCCATCTGGCTGCCAAGGTCAAAGTTTGTCCACCATATTTTCAGTTTACTCGGAATCCCACTCACCATCTTGACTTGCGGCACAGACTCCATCTATAACACAAATATACAAAAAATGAATATGCATTTTCCAATTATGGCATAATGTTTAGGCTTGGATCTGTCTATCATTATCCTGCTACACATAATATGCTGAATGGTCATTGGGTCGTGAGACCAGTAGACAACTTTGGCAGATTTCTTAATTGTGGAGTCGATGCCAAAGATCGACCCACCTAAGGTGTATGCATGCATGACTTAAATAAAGGGTGGTATAGCTCTATCCTAAATTTTCTAAGATTTGGCTGACTAAACTCAAGGTTCCCGAGCGGACTACTCGAGTGAGAAGGCTACGCGGCCACCGGATGGTCCGGACACTCCGCGCATACGACAACTCTCCTAACATTTGGTAGATTGAAAGAAATTTTGCGGGTGCGCAAAACACACCTCGCGTGTAATGTGTGATAGTGTCAATTTTCCAGAGTGGAAGAAATATGAGCGAAATTCCAATTTAAGGAAAGCAGTAAGAGAATATAGCAATTAAATAAGTTATGCAAAATTTCACAAATGAAACATATCAAAGCATTAAATCAAATAATGAGCAAAAAGTAAAGCGCAATAATAATTAACCTGGGTTTGCTATGGTTAACAACCTGAAGTGTCCCCAGCGAAGTCGCCATGCTGTCGCGCCCGTTTTTGACCCGCGGGTCGAAGCGGAGCACAACACATTTGATGACTCCTGGGTCGAATTAAGGAGTCGCCACCTATTTATTCTACGGTGAATTAGGACACCTGAATATTAACTAATGCTGCAAAATAACTCCAATTTTAAAGTCTACGAAACTAATGAGATTCTAGATAAGGGTTCTTGATTATCCTAAAGGGAAGGGATTAGGCATCCTTTAAGATCCGCTAACTTGCGGTTATCCGGTCAAACTCAGGTTAATTATTGTACTAAGAAAAAATGCATGTTTTTGTTTTTTAAAAAATAATGTTTAAAGAGAATTTTTTTTTGATAAAGTAATGATTTTCCCTTTATTGCAAAAATAGTTGCGAAAATAATTCTCGGTATGAAATCCGGAAGAGTATGCATGACATTGTAAAGTATGATTTATAAAACACATATAAAGTTGATTTTTGGATAAGAATACATTTGTATGAAAGTTTAATAAAGTACTTATTTCGCAATTGATAATAAAAAGGGAAAAAGTAATTTATTAGTAATATAAAGAAATGATTTTTAGCAAGTCATTTTAAATCATAAGATTGTATAAAAACAAAGCCTTATACATATGTTTAAGATGCAAATACAAGATGACTGTTTTGAAAGTTTGAACATGCATGGCGCGCCTAAAATAAACAAACTAGCGGCGGATTTCCAATTTTTAAAACTAATCGAGCCTAAAGTAAATAACTGGCGATGTGTTTCCAATTTTGGACTACCCTATTCCTTATCTATTCCTAGCCTAGTTATTCTAAATGTCCTAACAATCACACAAACATTAAATAATTATTACAACCCAAAAATAGAAATAACGAAATTAAAGAATAATAATAAAAGGGAACTAAGGTGGATGACGATGTCATCTTGCCCTATTGGTTTTGAAATCCCGAGGTTTTGAGAATGCAAGGAGTGTGAATGCGGGTCTTCGTTCGGCAATGATCATGATGAGTCTCATAACGAGACTCTTCGTAGCTCCCGACGCATTTCATGTAAGTGAAGAAAAGAAAAGAAAAGGATTAGTAGCGGAACATGGACATACATACACGTGTGAATAAATATTTCATAAAAAATAATATATTATTGGGCTTCGGAATTCAAACAGTGTGCGGGAGGGTGTAAAAAAAAAGAGCCAAAACAGAATTTCAGACCGAAATAAATTGGCTTGGATACACGATGGGCCCAATTAACACGCAGAAATAAAAGCAGGCCCAAACATAAACATGTTTTAAATATCACCATGAAAGGGAAAGGCTTACATATTTGGGTCCAGATAGCACTATAACAGGCTAGGCATGGTCATATTTAGCTTAGAATAATGCTAACTGGCATAGCAAATACTGAGAGGTATATATTAACTAAACACAATTTCTAAAGGGGTTAACATGCTTCTCAGATCCCATTACAACAACATATTAAAACAACTTACTCAAATATACAAATTTCAGACCACATTTTGAACATCCTATTAGCTAAACAACCTAAGATTAGTTTAAGACACATTTGTAATTAACATGCTAATTGCTTCAAAGTCATTTGAACAACAGCACATGATTAAACAAATCTAAAACTAGGTGTTTAAACTAACTGGACAACTTGTATATGCATAGAGTCAGCTTTAAACAAACATGTTAGGCATCTATTCACCTAAACACACATAAACAACCAATAATTAAGAACAAAATCAACTAAAGATGTCATTCTAAACTATGAGCAGCCTGGTAACAAGTTATATGACCTCTAATATTCATACATGGTAGTATGACCTTAAATCAATATGTTGAGTATTCAACACATCAATAACCTTCAATATGAACTCTAACAGTGCCTAAGCGTACTGAATATTCATATAATGAGCACAAATAACCATGACAATGAACATTGACAACATATAGCTCAATCTGCTGAATCTTATTCAAACAATGATCAGATTTTAATTAGATATATTTAACAGTGAGTCAAATGAGCATAAATTAAACCTCAAATAGCTAAACACGATTAATAATTAACATAGCAGATTCTAACATCAACCGTAATCTAATTAGTCATGATGAACATTATTCCAATAGTCATAAGCAAGCCAACAAATCATGATTAAATATGCTTAACAGTTGAACTAAAGATCATAAACAACCATTAATATCTATTAAACATTCTCAATGCTTAGTCTAATGAACATAAATAAACCGTAACTTAATTAAATATAACTAATAATTAACTCTAACAGTCGCCAACATCAACCAAACATGCTTTATAAACACTCAAACACACAATATAAATTATATTAAGTTTAATTAAGCACGAAATTAAAAGGGAAGTTGTGTTTACGGACCTTCTCCGGGCAGCGAATCGAGGCGTTGTTTTGAATCGTCGAATCTGCTCGAGAATGTTTACAATTTAGATTTTTGGATTTTTGATCACCGAATTCTGAATTGGTAAGTCTGTTTCTGAAATTTTTGACCCGCCCGGAACTGACCCAACCCGTAAGTGACCCGACCCGACCCGAAATCAAATCAAAACTGAATTGAGCGAAAATATGAGGAATGAAATGGAATTTTCAGATAGCAAAATTGAAGGCTAAAAGTAGTGTTTTGGATTCGGAAATCTAGGAACAAAAGGGGTATTTTCGGATTTGGGAATTACGAAACAAAAGAGGTGATTCTTAACCAAAATTAGGAACAAAGAAACTTGAATTTATAATCTTCAAGCCCAAACTGGAATTCTGATTTTTTTTCTTTTTTGGCACAGTTTCGACCTCCAAAAAAATCCTCCCTCAATAGTGAACAAAAATGGGGTATTTATAGATGGTTTTCGTACCCCTCAACGTTCAAGAATGAGTTTGAATTTCCAATAAAAGGAGCCAAAATCGCAGATTTGAAGGGGAATGGGTCGCGAATTTTGGGGGATAGGGTATGGGGGTTGACGGGTCAGTGGTGTCAGCATAACAGAGGGGGGGTTGGTGGTGTCAGGGGTCGGTGGTGGCAGGAGTGAGGTGACCGGCGACGTAGGGTATGGGGGCAGGGGTGGCATGCGACCGATTGAGGGGTTAGGGGTGTTAGGTTTGAGATTTAGGGTAGGGTTTGGTTAAAAGGGGTGTTGGGTTTCAATAAAGGGGGAAAAGTAGGTTGGTCGAGTGGGCCTTTCGGGTGGGCTTGCGGGTTGGCCTGGGGCTTGACCGGTTGGGCCCATTCGTGGGCTGGCCGGTTGGGCCCTATTTTTGTGGGATTTGGGTTGGAGTATTGGGTAGAAATTGTTTTGGATTGGGAAAAAAAGTGGGTTGTGGGTTTAAAAATATAAAAAGGGTTTAATATATATAAAGAAAGCTTTGAAGAAATGCAAATTATTTTTAAAAATGAGATATAACGATGTGATAATAATAAAACATAACATTTGCGAAATGCATAATGCTTGATAAAAAGTGGTGTCATTTTACGAAAAATAAAAAATGCATAGAATATTACGGTAAAAATTATGATTATGATATTAAAGGCAAATAATAGTAAAAATGCGAATAATAATAATAAATAATGATATTGAAAATTGATGACGATGTTAAAAGGCTTATATGTATCAAAATATTTAAAATTGCAAATAAATATCGAAAAGCGTGGACAAAATTGGGTGTCAACAACATTTATATGAGTTTTGTATGAGAAAGCCCAAAACTAGAAACTTAGAGTTAGTTAGTTTGACTCAAAGTTGACTTTTGGCTAGATGGGTTCATTTCTTGGTTCCATCGCTTCCGGTAGTTCTGGAGGGTCATTTATAACTTAGTCAAGTCATTGGTCCGCTTTCAGAGGCAATCAGATGTATTTTGTGGCATTACTTATGAAATTTGAATATTTAGTTTTTCCAGACGATTCTTTAGAAAAATATGCCTTAGCTCGATTAAATGTGAAATTCGAGGGTACAAACGAGTTCGTAGCACTGTTTACCATATACAAGAATATTTGGTTTGGGTCTGGGGTTCTTGGGGTGTTCTGGAAGTTTGGTAGAGGTTTGTGGATGTTGCTCATGATCTAGTATCCGCCTAGGCGGCACCAGTTTCCGCTCAGGCGTGTCCTCCTTGGCGAGAGGTTGGCTCGCCAAAGCGAGAGTTTGGGAATTGTGGATTTTCACCGTGGCGGAGTGTTTGTCCACAGGGGCGAATATGCTCCTATAGAGTTGTGCTCGTCATGGTGCTAAGGTGAGGTGTCAAGTGACACCACCTCAGCAGAAGTTATGTCCGTTGCAGCGGGTACGCTCCAACAGAGTCAATTTCGCTAGGGCAGAAGAACTATTCAGGTGTCCAATTCATGCGTGTCTGCCTTGGCGAGAGGTTGGCTCGCCAAAGCGGGAGTTTGAGAATTATGGATTTCCGTCGTGTTGGAAGGTCTGCTACAGGGGCGAGTCCGCTTCTGCGGAGTGATGCTCGTCGTGGCACTGAGGTGAGGTATCGAGTTACACTGCCTCAACAAAAATTATGTCCGCTGCAGCGGGTATGCTCCAGTGGAGTCAATTTTGTTAGGGCATAAGTACTATTCAGGTGTCCTCTATATTTTTTAGGTCGAAGTTGTATTTCCACAAACAGCAAACGCGAAACCAGCACCGCCTTGGTGTATTTTTAGAACCCTGGGAGCAATTTCAACCTTTGGGTAAGAGTTTCTTTCATTTATTGGCTTAAGTTTATGATTCTAAGTCCATTAATGGTGATATATTTTGTTATTAAGTTGGGAAAAAATGATTGTAAGCTTTTATGAGAATAAGAGAGCTATGATATTGATTTTAATGGAGGTTTATGGATCAAATTGTGTTAATATCATGAATTAGGATTGGATTATGTTAGACTATCATGTTTTAAGTCTTAATTTTGTTGTAGAAACCTATTTTCAATTGTTGAAATTTCTAGGGTTACAAATTGAGGCTTTTGATTATTGTTCAAATTAAAGGTTCAAATGTGTATAAATATCAAATTAATTTGTGGATATGACTACCTAATATGTAATAATGGTTTTTGGGTATTAAAGTTCAAGTCTTGATGAAGTAGGTCAGGGGTCAATAATTGTGGTCCTGCTTTGTTAAAGGTTATCCATATTTTGTGTAAGTCTTATATATTAACGAGTAAGTTATGCGTGAATAGACTTCGACCGTCACGTGGTGCAAAGAAAGCGCAAGGCTGTCATCGGGGCTTAATTGTATAGCACTCATGCTCGGATTTGAGGTAGGCTACAGTTTAGTTTTTCAAGACTTCGATAAAAGTGCATAATTAGTTATAAATATTGAGGGATATTGGACGTGTTTGATGGTCCCACTTAGAAGGTTGTGATGAACGTCGGAGTGGGTACCGTTGTTGAACTGTGATGATGGGGTTTGGGGAATCAACCTTGTGTTGGTTCTGACTACTAAATATTTTTGCTTGTCGCCATGGTTTCTTGATATGTTTACTCATCACACATGCTTTGATATGATACCTTGATTTGTACTTGGATTGTATAAGTGTATTGAATTCCTGAAGGCATATGATATTTCATCTCTATATTTGTTGCATCTCATTATATCATGATTCATTCCTCATATATGTCATTTACATTCATACAGTCATGGTTCTGATGATATTGATATTGAAGTGGCATGATTATGGTGTGGGTCTAAGGGACTGTGAAAGGTAAGAACACTATTGAGATTATGGCCACACTGAGATGATATTGATAAGCAGAGATCGGAGTTGCATGCCTGCAATATGATATTATTACAACCAAAAGCTAGGATCCGTGATCCGATGAGTTATTCCAGAGAGAATGGGTATATGGACTTCGCGAGTCCCATATGGGTCACTTTTATATGGCAAATCCATGTAAAGTTTGTATACCAGTTTATGGAAAGGTACCTAGCATATGCATTGCATGCATTCATATCATATATATATATATATATATATATATGACATATCATTGATTACTTGTGAATGGACTTGTATTTGAAGTGATTGTTGATGACTTGACTAAATTCTAGATATGAAAGGTTTATACTTATTTCTTGATACTTGAGCGATTGTAAAACTCTTGGAACTGGTTACATAAGTAAACATGGACTATTATTGAAATAAGGAAACATGTGAACTCTATGAACCTCTATATGGACTATGTGACCTTACTTGGATTATTAGACTGTGTAGTGTAAGATTACCTGGTGTCAACTTGGTATTTATCTCTGATTATGTACCTTCCATCATTGTCAGTCTATAATGTCTACGAGGATACATTATGTGCTCATGCTGATCCTCGGTATTCAGGGTGAGGATGTTATCTTCAGCATACCCTTGGATGTTCCTTCTTTATCATAATTATTTTCTTGCTTTTGAAAGACTTGTATTTAGTTTGGCCTGCTTGCCCAATTCTCAGACTTGTATCAGATTTTTTGGTATTTTGTACCCATAAACTAGATCACTTGGGTGTTATTTTGGATGTATCAGAATTATCATTTTCTTCCGCATTATATTATGCGACAACTTATGTAGTATTTGCATTTCTTATGCTTTTACTTATGTCATATCATGTTAAAATTTTGGGAGTGGTTCGCCTACATGGTGGGATTAAATAGGTGCCACCACGACTCCTGAAAAGGGGTTATGACAAAGTTGGTATCAGAGTCCTGAGGTTAAACGGTCTTAAGTACAAAAGCAATGTCTTGTAGAGTCTCGTGAATAGGTGTGGAGACGTCCATACTTATCTTTGAGAGGCTATGTGATATTTAGGAAATTTCACCTTCTTTATTCCTTTCATGCTAAGTTGAATCAAATTAGTATCTGACCTTTGTTTCTATTCTCTCACAGATGGTGAGGACTCGTGCTGACGCAACGAGAGAGGAGGCACATGCACCGGTATCGGCCATGTATGGTCATGATATAGCATGCGCTCGGGGATGAGGTAGAGCCATAGCAACAAATCCAGTTCGGGGCTGAGCACAAAAAGCCGATCAGGCTCATGCTAGATTAGAGTCTCCAAAGGCCTACATTGAGCCTTAAGATAATCTACTATAGGAGGACATGAGACCAGTCTGGATTTATTATTACTCCCATTCTATAGGACACACTGGTCAGGTTACTGAGTGTTCTCGATAGTTTTACTCAGATAGGTGTACATCCTACTACTTTGGTAATTCTCAAACCCATGCGGAAGGGTGGTAGACTCAGACCCCTGAGTTTTGTACGCCCGGTATTCAGCCTGCAGCGATGTCAGTGCCCCGTATAGATAAGGTTCATATTCCAGAGTTTGGTCATCAGCCTATTGGTGGGACAACTATGACCTGCGATGAGTGGAAGATTTGGGAAAACTTATCGAAGATAAAGCCTCCGATGTTCTATGGTCATCCTTAGGAGGACGTGTATGCGTTCATCATAGGAAGCCATGAGAGGTTACATACTCTGGGTATTGTAGAGACTCATGGAGTTAGTTTTGTGGCCCTTCAGCTTCTGGGAGATGTGAAGTAGTGGTGGAGGGCATATGTTGATTGCTTGCCCGCGGGGACTCCTCCGTTGAAATAGGTTAGGTTCTATAGGATCTTCTTAGAGAAGTATGTGCCTTTGATCTTACGATTGCCAAGCGTGATGTGTTTCAGAAGATTGGTTTGGGCAATTATTCAGTTGCACAGTATGAGACTCGCTTTCATGTCTTATCTCATTATGCGACACTGTTGTTACTTATCAAGGCAGAGCAAGTGAGATGTTTTGTTAGAGGATTGTGTATTCCGCTTTAGTTGCCCATGTTGCAGTTGGTGGCTTTAGGAGCTTCTTTTGAGACTGTGGAAGAGCATGCCAGGATGGTGAAGTCTGTGAGAGGTAGTTTATCTAGATATGATCCCGATAAGAGGGCAAGACGTTTTGATCAGTTCAATGGTTTTACTTTATCTGGTTATGGGTATCAGGGGAGATATCAGTAGTCGCAGCCCAGTCGATCGATTCAGGCAGCTCTACAGATTTCTGATAGTTATAGTGGGGGTCAGTCGTCCAGGAGTTTTCAATCCAAATATTCCGACCATGGTCGTTCGGGTTCTTCGATCTCTATTCACCGGCCTTCAACAACCAAGACCTATTTTTAGTGTAGAGAGGTTGGGCATTTCAAGAGAGATTTCCTTTGACTTACATCAACTGCATCCCGTACACCTAGGACCCCAGTACAACTAACTAAATGTGGCAGTCAGAGTAGCCGAGGAGGATCTTATTCGGGCCATGGTGGCTATCAGTCTGGTCGTGGTGGACCCAGTCGAAGAGACATGAATCTCGTTCGAGATGAGGTAGCCATCAGGGTACTCAATTCGAAGTAAGACACATATATTGATATGTATTCCCTAGTAGGGTCGATGTCGAGGCATTCAACGCAATCATCACGGGTATCATCTCAGTCGATCATCAGTCTGCTACTGTGTTATTTAATCCAGGGTCTATATTCTCTTATATGTCTGCTTAGTTTTCTTCTAAATTGGAGGTGTGGTGTGATATGTTTGATGTTCCTATTCGTGTGTCTACACCAGTCGGTGATTCTACGATTGTAGATAGAGTATATTACACGTGTGTAGTTACTTTCATGGGATACGACACTTGGGTAGACTTGGTTATCTTAGGTATTGTGGATTGTAATGTTATCTTAGGTATGGATTGGATATTACTATATCATGCGATTCTAGACTGCTATTCCAAGAAGGTCATGCTAGTTATGCCTGGTCTTTAAAGGTTAGACTCGAGAGGCGCTCCCAGCCTTGCTCCTAGGAAGGTCATTTCTTACATTTAGGCTAGGAAGTTAGTAGATCGGGGTTGTTTGGATAATCTTGCTCATATTTGGGATACGAGTTCGCAGATGTCTTTCTTTCAGATTTACTAGGTATGCCGCCAGATAGAGACATTGACTTCTGTATTGATCTTGAGCTGGATACTCGACCCATTTCTATTCCTCCGTATTGTATGGCTCCAACATGGTTGAGAGAGTTGAAGGAGAAGATTTAGGATTTGTTGAGTAAGGGCTTCATTCAACCGAGTGTATCTCCATAGGGTGCTCCTATCTTATTCGTGAAGAAGAAATATGGCACCCTGCGTATGTGCATTAATTATAGACATATGAACAATGTCACTATCAGAAACAAGTATCCGATTCTGCGTATTGATGTCCTGTTCGACCAGCTTCAAGGTGCTTCTGTATTTTCAAACATTGACTTGAGGTCCGGGTATCGTCAGTTGAAGATCTTGGCCAAGGATGTTCCTAAGATGGCTTTTCGAAATCGTTATAGGCATTACGAGTTCTTGGTGATGTCGTTTAAGCTTATCAATTCAGCTGCATCGTTCATGGACTTAATGAATGAGATATTTAAGTCGTATTTGGATTTCTTTGTGATTGTTTTTATTGATGATATTTTGATATATTCAAAAAGTTGGGAGGACCACGAGCAACATCTGAGAGTTGTCCTTGGGAAATTGAAAGATAAGGAGTTGTATGCTAAGTTCTCAAAATGCGAGTTTTGGTTGAGTTATGTGGAATTCTTGGGGCATGTGGTGTCCAAAGATGGTATTATGGTCGACCCTAAGAAGATAGAGGTAGTCAAGAATTTGCCTAGACCGACTTCTGCGACAGAGATTGAGATTTTTATGGGTCTTGCTAGCTACTATCATCGGTTTGTCAAAGGTTTCTTTTCTATTGCTTCGTATATGACGCGTTTGACTCAAAAGGAGGTCTTGTTCCAGTGGTCCGATGTGTGTGAGTAGAGATTTCAAAAGCTCAAGACTCTATTAACCACAACCCTAATATTATCCCTTCAGGTAATAAGAAAGGACTTTACTGTGTATTGTGATGCATATAGGATTGGGTTGGGTTGTGTGTTGATATAGGAGGGTAAGTTTATTGCTTATGCATCGAGGCAGTTAAAGGGGCACAAGAAGAATTACCATATTCATGATTTGGAGGTTGTTGTCATTGTGTTTGCTCTGAAGATTTGGAGGCATTATCTTTATGGTGTTATTGTGAGGTGTATACCGACCACCGTAGTCTTCAATATGTTTTTAATCATAGGGACTTGAATTCTAGGAAACTTTGGTAGATGGAGCCATTGAAGGATTATGACATGACCATTCTATACCATCCAGGCATGGCCAATGTGGTAGCGGATTCCATGAGCTGAAAGATGGTCAGTATGGGGAGTTTAGCTTATTTGGCTATTTTTTAGCATCATTTGGCATTAGAGGTCTAGTTCCTAGCCAACCTTTTGGTGAGACTCGATATTTCAAATTCGAGTAGGATTTTGGCTTGTGTAGAGACGATGTCGTCTCTTTTAAATCAGATTCGAGAACACCAGTATAATAATGTGGGGTTGTGCAAGATTCGATATAAGGAGATGCGTGGTGAGGCCAAGGAATCCATGATTGATAATGAGGGGGTTCTTAGGATCAAGGGTAGAGTTTTTGTGCCTCGTATGGGAGATTTGACTAGGTTAATTATGGATGAGGCCCACAACTCTAGGTATTTGATTCATCCAGGTGCTACTAAGATGTATCGTGATTTAAGACAACACTACTGGTGGGGGAGGATGAAGAGAGACATTGCTGATTTTATGTCTCGATGTCAGAATTTTCACCAGGTCAAGTATGAGAACCATTGACCCACTAGTGTGTCTCAGAGGATGCCCATTCCTGAGTGGAAGTGGGAAAGAATCGTTATGGATTTTATTATGGGATTGCCTAAGAATTTGGACAAGTTTGATGCTATCTGGGTCATTATTGATAGATTAACCAAGTCCGCATATTTTATTCCAGTTCAGACGACTTATAATGCAGAGAAGTTGGCTAAGATCTAAATATGGGAGATTGTTCATCTTCATAGGGTTTATATTTCTATCATCTCGGATTGAGGTACAAAATTTAATTCACATTTCCGATGGACTTTATAGAGAGAGTTGGGTATTCACTTGGATTTCAATACAACGTTTCACCCTCATATCGATGGTCAGTTCGAGTGGACTATTCAGGTATTGAGGGACATGTTATGAGCCTGCATGATTGATTTTGGTAGTTATTGGGACCAGCATTTACCCTTGGCTGAGTTTGCATACAATAACAACTACCACTCTAGTATCGATATGGCACCGTTCGAGGCCTTGTATGGTAGGAGATATTGATCCCTCATTAGTTGGTTTGATGCGTTCGAGGTTCATCCTTGTGGTACTGAGTTGTTGAGTGATTCATTAGAGAGAGTGAAGGTGATCCAAGACAAGCTCCTAGCAGCGCAGAGCAGGTAGAAGGAGTACGCGAACCGAAAGGTCCGAGACTTGGAGTTTATAGTTGGTGACAAGGTTCTTCTGAAGGTCTCACCCATGAAGGGTGTGATGAGATTCGGTAAGAGAGAGAAGTTGAGTTCAAGGTATATTGGACCCTTCAAGATTCTTCTTAGAGTTGGGGATGTGACATATGAGTTACCTCTGCCACCAAGTATTTCAAGCGTTCATCTAATTTTCCATGTATATATGCTGAAGAAGTATCATGTTGATGGTTCTTATATTATCTAGTGGGACTCTATATTGCTTGATCAAAATTTGGAGTTCGAGAAAGAGCCGATGGCTATTTTAGATGGGCAGGTGAGGAAGTTGAGATCAAAGGAGATAACTTTTGTGAAGATTCAGTGGAGGCATCATCCTATCGATGAGGCAACTTAGGAGATTGAGTCTGATATGCGGAGTGGATATCCTGACTTGTTTACTTCTTTCGGTATGTTTCCTTTGTTTATTTCTCTCTGTTCGAGGATGACCAGTTGTTTAATTGGTATCTGATGTAATGACATGTCCGGTCATTTTTAGCTAAGGACCTTATTTGCCTATTTTACCATTCTCGTAATCTCTGTGTAGAGTCTTTGATTTGTGGGGATGGGTGGCATGGATCTCAAGGTCTATTTATATGAGTTTCGGATGAGAAGGCCCAAAACTAGAAACTTAGAGTTGGTTAGTTTGACTCAAAGTTGACTTTTGGCTAGATGACATCATTACCGAGTTTCGTTGCTTCTGGTAGTTCCGAGGGTCATTTATGACTTAATCGAGTCATTAGTCCGCTTTCAGAGGCAATCAGATGTATTTTGTGGCACTGCTTGTGAAATTTGGATATTTGGTTTTTGCAGATGATTCTTTAGAAAAGTATGTCTTAACTCAGTTAAATATGAAATTTGAGGGTATGAGCGAGTTTGTAGCATTGTTTACCATAGATAAGCATATCCGGTTTGTGTTCGGGGGGTCTCGGGAGTGTTCCGAGTGTTTGGTAGAGGTTTGTGGCTATTTTCCATGATCTAGTGTCTGGTGTCTGCCTCGGCGACACCAGTTTATGCTCTAGCATGTCCGCCTTAGTGAGAAGTTGGCTTGCGTTCTCGCCGAGGGGAGTGTTTGGGAAATATGTATTTCTACCATAGCGGAAGGTTTGTCCGCAAGGGCGAGTCTGCTCCTGCGGAGTCGTGCTCGCTGTGGCGCTGAGGCGAGGTGTCAAGTGACACCGCCTCAGCAGAAGTTCTGTCCGCCGCAGTGGAGTCGATTTCACTGGGGCAGAAGTACTGTTCAAGTGTCCTATATATTTTTTAGGTCAGAATTGTATTTCTCCAAATAGCAAACCTCGAAACCAGCGCCGCGTTGGAGTATTTTCATAACCCTAGGAGCAATTTCAACCTTTGGGTAAGTGTTTCTTTCATATATTGGCTTAAGTTTATGATTCTAAGTCCATTAATGGTGATATAGTGTGTTATTAATTTGGGGGAAAATGATTGTAAACTTTTATGAGAATAAGAGAGATATGCTATTGATTTTAATGGAGGTTTATGGATCAAATTGTGTTAATATTATGAATTATGATTGAATTTGGTTGTAGAAACATTTTCAATTGAGAAAAATTTCTAGGTTTACAAATTGGGGCTTTTGATTATCGTTCAAATTAAAGGTTCAAATGTGTATAGATTTCAAATTAATTTAAGGATATGACTACCTAGTATGTAATAATAGTTTTGGGTATTAAAGTTCGATTCTTGATGAAGTGGGCCTGAGGTCGATAATTGTGGTCTTGCTTTGTTAAAGATTATGTCCTTATTTTGCGTAAATCTTATATATTAACAAGTAGGTTATGCGCAAATAGACTTCGACCGTTACGAGGCGCAAAGGAAGGGCAAGACTGTCATCGAGGCTTAATTGTATAGCACTCCTGCTCGGCTTTGAGGTAGACTATGGTTTAGTTTTTCGCGACTTCGATAGAAGTGCTTAATTAGTTATAAATATTGAGGGGTATTAAACGTGTTTGGGGTCCTACTTAGACGATTGTGATGAACGTCTGAGTAGACACCGGTGTTGAACTGTGATGATGGGGTTTGAGGAATCAGCCTTGTGTTGGATCTGACTGTTGATTATTTGGGCTTGTCGCCAAATATGGGCTTGTTGCCATAGTTGCTTGATATGTTTACTTATCACACATGCTTTGATATAATACCATGATTTGTACTTGGATCGTATAGGTGTATTGAATTCCTGAAGGCATGTGATATTTCATCTCTTTACTTGCTGCATCTCGTTATATCATGATTATTGCCTTATATATGTCATTTGTATTCATAAACTCATGATTCTGATGATATTGCTATTGGAGTGGTATGATTATGTTGTGGGTCCAAGGGATCGGGAAAGCAAAGAACACTATTTAGATTATGACAACAATGAGATGATATTGATATGCGGGTATCGGAGTTGCACGCCTGCAACATGATATTATTAATAGCTGGGTTGCGTGATCCAATGAGTTATTCCAGAGCGAAGGGGTATATGGACTTTGCGGGTCACACATGGGTCACTTTTATACTAGTTGATGAAAAGGTACATGGCATATGCATTGCATTTATATATATATATATATATATATATATATCATTGAGTACTTGTGAATGAACTTGTATTTGAAGTGATTGTTGATGACTTGACTAAATTCTGGACATGAAAGGTTTATACTTGTTTCTTGATACTTGAGTTATGGTAGAACTCTTGGAACTGTTACGTAAGTAAACATGGTCTATTATTGAAATAAGGAAACATGTGAACTCTGTGAACCTTTATGTGGACTATGTGACCTTACCTGGATTATTGGACTGTGTAGTATAGGATTACTTGGTATTTATCTCTTATTATATACATTTCGTCATTGTCGGCCTATGATGTCTACGAGGGTACGTTGTGTACTCATGCTACACTTGATGCATCTTTCCTTGATGCAAATATAGATTAGACCACCAGCTCGAGACCACGTGGTTGAGTTCGAGCAATTGATCCTTAGTATTCAGGGTGAGGATGCTATCTTTAGCATACCCTTGGATGCTCCTTCTTTATCACAGTTTTTTTTTTGCTTTTGAGAGACTTGTTTCATATTTGTATTTGGTTCTGGCCTGCGTGCCTAATTCTCAAACTTGTATCAGATTTGTTAGTGCTCTTATACCCACAGACTAGATCACTTGGGGGTTATTTTGGATGTATCAGACTTATCATTTTCTTCTGCATTATATTATGAGACAACTTATGTAGTATTTGTATTTCTTTCGCTTTTACTTATGTCATATCATGTTAATTATTCAGGATTGATTCTTCTACGTGGTGGGATTATGTAGGTGCCACCACGACTCCTGAAAAAGATCGTGACATCGGCCCCCAAGTGACCCCACACCCATAAGGGCAAAATCAAACTTTAGTTTAAAAATGCGTTATTACGGTCTAAACAGTAAGAATCCCAAAAATCTTTGAAATATATCCACAATCAACCCTCAATTCAATAATTTATTTAAAAACCCAATTTTCATGAAAAAAAACCACTTCCCAATGAAAAACAAGTATTCAAAATTAGAGATTTATACCCCATAACAACTTTCCTTTGATTTACAACCTCTACCATCTAAGAATAATTCATGAAAGTATACATCTTGATTTTCAATTTCATAAAAAGTCTACATTTGGGATTTTAGTAAAATCCTAGGTACATCTCTACCCATCAACAAGAACAATAACTAAAAAAGGAATTATTAATCAACTAATTAATACAATAAAAAAGGTTTATAATTTACTCAAGGAATGATTTTTGACGGACCCATTGAGATACCCACAATAGGCTCCCTAGCTCCCAAAAGTAAGCTTTCCAAGTGTAGGGTTCGAAATGGGATAGAATGTCTTAAAATAGGAATCTATCTACAGCCAACCTCGCTTCTGCGGACTATCCTCTATAGAAGCGACCTCGTATCTGCGGGAGGATGTCTGCAGGAGTGGCTTCATTTAATCTCAAGGAACTCCACAGAAGCGAAAGGTTATTCGCAGGTGCGTTAGCGCAATCAGGCAACACATTCGCGGAAGCAGACCTGACCCATTCCCCCAAACACACGCATCTGCGGACCGACCTCCACAGGTGCGGTGATATTTCCACAGGGGAAATTTCGCCCAGTCTAACATTTTATGTCTAAGAAAATCCCGATACAAAATTCAAATGCTCCCCCACATATAAACAACTGACCCAATTTACTAGCACCCTCGAATTTCAGATATGACATTATCACGATGCATTTTACCCATTAATCGTCCCCGAATTATCCCAGCATGCACATATAGTAAAATCAATGACTCAACCATAATTGATAGCCTCGAAAATGAAACAAAACTCGACTACGTCGTACCTTGACGTCTCATACTTAACGATTTACAATGGAACTCTGAATCATAATTTTTTTACCAGAAGTTAATTCTCTCCGCTTTGACTTAGAAGGCTTCTATCCTTATAATTTTTCTCCAAAGCCAAGACGAATTTATCACAAGGTGCGTGTCATCCATCCTTGCAAGTCACGACATTAGGTAAAAGGTTGAGAAAAAGGGTAATTTGATCACAACACGGTAAGAAGTTCAAAATGACCGAACGAATCGTTACATTGATAAATGTAACTATGAATTATATAGAATTTATCGTATCTTTCTTTTCGCTATAATCGACACGCTTCGCCTGCTCCCTTCCTGTGTTCACTAGTGCTCCTGCCGAATGGGAAGAGAAGGTGAAAAGGCTTTCTGCTCGCATTGAAGGGCGAAAATGATAAGAATAAGTTGTGAAAATGAAAAACCAAAACTTATTGAGGTTAACAATACATGAAAGGTTAAACTGCTTGATTAAACATTGGTTGTGTGTGTGGGTAGGGGGTGTTTTAAGAAATAAAGCGTTTAAGAAACTCTTCTCAGTACCAAGTAACTTGGTCTACTAAGAGTTAGATAAATTTGTTGGAAATAACTTTGTGTAATGCAAAGAATAAATAAATTATCCTCTCTTCTTCAATTTTCTTTAATGGCTGATTTATTGCCTAGTTTAAATGACCAGGTTTATGGTCATTAAGTTTCCTTTAATAGCCTGGTTAATGGCTCATTAAGTCCTTTGAGCCTTCAGAATTTCAGCCTACATAAACCAATCTTCCTGGTGAATCGATGACACAGAAAAATTCCTTTTCCTCATCTTTCCTATTGAATTGTTCATGGGCTATTGGTTTTCTGCAAACTCCAAACTTTCAGCCATTAGTACAAGTGTTTGAGAGTGTTGTGGAACTTTGGGGAGTGACCGGCCTTAACAATTTGCACCGGAATCAGGCCAAAATCGCTTTTAAGGCAATGACTTGCCACGACGCAGCGTTAATCCGATAAGTTGATTTTAGCCTTATGTTCAATTTTGATTAATATTGTTTATCTTTCCTACAATTTGAAAGCGATTTATTTTATACAATATTGATCAGTAGCATATGAAGAGGTAAAATAATTCTATACATATTTTGGTGACGAAAGGTAAAACATTTTTATTTCTTCTCTAAGAATGTGGTCATGGCAAAAAATCGTATGGATTGAATTCTTGTGATACATGCGTTAATTTGAAAAGTTGGATCCCAACAAAATTCAAAAGAGAAAGAATTCATGTTCATTTGAAATTATTTTCTTCTCTTGGTTGGGTATTTTTTTATATTAACTTATAACATATTTATGAGCCTATTGTATTTTAACTTCCTCACAAGTTAATAAACTTCTATTTAATTTTATAAAAAGTGGGGGCGGGAAAGAAAAGGATGAGAAATCTTTTTGGCTAAAAAAAAGTGTAAAACTTTGGCATCAAAAAGTTTGAGTTTGATGATTAAAAAATTGGTGTAAATCAAACAATTTTTATGTTATCATGGCCTAACGAAAAAAATGAAAGGTATTTATTTTCAAATAATATAATGTTTGTGGGTGATTCTGAGTTTAAGTATATGGAAATCATTAGCTTGTATGATTTATTCATGGGTATCAAAGGCCAAAGCTACCGTCATAAGAAAAGAGAGACTTGCTAAAATTGTGTTTCTGTTTCGATGCTAGTAGGGGGTTACCTTAGTAGTTTTCTCTTAGAGTAGTCAGGTTAGTATCTTTATTTTTATTCATCGATGAAGATATAACATGTACAAATATAGTGCTGTTGTTCTTGGTTAATTTGGTATTGTTGTGAAAGTTAATTTTATGAGATATGATTACAAACCCAAAGCTAGTTGTCAAACCTTTAACGATAACTAATTATTTTGTAAATGGAAAATTAAGTCATTATGCCCTTAAAGTAGACTTAGATTCTAGAGAAATAACAATCCTGCTAAATCAAAAATAAATTTGATTAAAATGAATGTGTTTCCCTCCGAAGTGTTTGCCGTTTTATCGGCTGACGAAATTGGGTTACAAATTGATTCTTTAACTAAGCGATTTAGGCTGGAAGCGGAACTCTAACTTCAAGCAATGGGTTCCCCAACTACTCCAGAAAGCGTTAGGATGGTTATTGGGTAAACTAAGTGGTAAGAAACATAAATACAGCTAGAGTGCAATAAAGGCGATAAAGATAGAATGAAGATATGAAAAATTAGATTTTTGATTGATTGTGTTGTGTTTTCTTTACAAATGATTCCTATATTTATAGTACAAGAAAAATAAACGTGACCCCCTATGTTAGGCACCGAACTACCCACTAAATCCACTAGCCAACTATGAGGAGGTGGTGCTGATTTTCTCGCCTGAACCTCTAGCACGATCGACGACACTCCCTTCTGTCTGTTGCTGGTTGCTACCTTTTCTAGAAGGTCCTTTGACTTGGTATTCGAGGCGTCCGAGTATGTGTGGGTCTCAGTCGTTCCTCGAAATTATGGCTCGGCCAGACTACTGTAATAGTCGATGATGCTTTTCGAGCCGAGGGTAAGGACTAACGGATTCGGCTATGATTCTGCTCAGTTACCGACTCAGAATCCTTTTCTACCTTCGGCTATCACTTGATTTGGCTAAACACTTTTGAGTATTAACAATTGCCCCCTACATTAACTTGAGTGCGGTTGTCGAGTTGATGTATTCCAAAATAGTCGTCGTTTCGTGTGGCAGCCGTAAGTGTCATTTCAATCACTTTTGCCTTAAATGCATGCAATGATGGTCTTTAAAAGTTCTTTTCCGCATAAACGTCTCGGCTTCCACAATTAATTTCTGATGGATTTTTAGCTGCACGTTTTCGACAAAAAAACTCCCAACAGAGTGTCAATCATATCTCCAAGAAAAAGAAAATATTTAGGAGAGACATCCCCCCACCAAAAGGTTTCTCATTCAATCTTCTCGGCCATTCCCAAATTTCTCGCCTTCTTCAGAAAACCCTATTTCTTCATCAGAAAAATAAAAAACTATGTCTTCGTCTTCTTCTCTATCTCTGGGATCGGATATCACCGGTTTTGTTGTTAATGACCTAATCCCCACTTTTGCCTTCATAGATGAGAAACTGGTTCTCGCCCCTTTTGGTATATCTGAACAAGGTCTCCTTCTTCCTTAGCATCTAAGCCTGGAGAACTACGACTTTCTGATTACATGTGACTGGTTCATCGGCGACCATTGTCCGGCTAGTCTGCGTACCTGGCCGACCAAGATTACCAATTATTCTGTTTGGTTTGACCGAGTGAAGTCTTCCAAATAAGCCGAATGGAGGCGCACGGGTCTCTATGACGTCATTGTGCTGTCGGAGTTTGACTCCTCCTGCAACATCGGTCTTATATATGTCTTTCTTGGTTACTGGTTGACCGCTGCCAATGCATTTGTTTTCCCTTGGGGAATGATAACTCCCACACTGCTTGATGTGATGGCGATACTTGGCCTTCCGATTCCTGGGGCCGAGGCGCCTGTCCTAAGCGATATAGATGTTGCCAATTTAGGCATCAAACTCTCAAAGACTGCTTCAGGCTACGACCAGTTTATAACCAACAACCGCCGAATATCGCCTCTTCCAGTCGATGATGCAGAGCATCATGCTTTTCTGCTTTTTTAGTTTAGCCGATACTTTGTCTGTCAGGGCTCTTATGTAATTGTAAAAGAGTTGGAAATTTATACGGCGTTAGCCATTTCAGGGAGGGATGTCAGCTTGGCATCTCTCTTCTTGACCTAGGTAAAGGGATTCCAGAAACTTGGATACCTTCAGTTGTGGATCACCCTCTATTTTCCTGAGTTTATACCCGATAAATTTGATGACAACCGCTTTCCGTTAAACTCGCCAGTATTAGCCGATACTCTTCGGAGAACACCTCTTGTGCCCCAGGATGCTTTTTCGGCAATCTCCACCCTGCATGGTCTATCTAGAGACCATTATACAGATTGAAAACCGGTCCTAGAGAGATGGGCCACCCCTGATTGGGTTCGTCAAGTAGCCGATGAGGATCTTACTTTCTTCCAGCCGAGGACTATGGTTCTCATATGGGGGCGGATTCTCACGGCCAGGGACTTGTTGGGTGGTTTGAAGCCCACTTCTAGGAATAATAAATTGACCGCGGAGCCATATCGGTCAAACTTTGTAGCAAGGCAATTTTGCCTTACTCAGCACGTGTCGTGGCCCCACCGTAGTATTGTCAGTTCACCCAACACTGCATTCTTGATGCAAAACAAGAAAAGAAGTTAGTCGATCATAATCTTCACAAGCTCGCCCTGTTTGACTGGCAGTCGTTTCCCTTTAGAGCGATACTACTGTCGCTTTTGATGATTACTGGGATACGAATAAGGAGAAGTTTTTCAATATCCTTTAGATGTCTATTGTGATCGGCTGATTCTATCGAGAAAAAAGAAGAACCCGGAAACATCAAAATCGTGGCCAAAAAAAGCCACTTTGAAAGTTGTTTCCTCTAAATCGGTTAGGCCTGTTGCCTCAAGGTCTTCCGTCCGGTTGCGGCAAATGAAGAGAAAATGTAAATTATATTCTATATATGTGTCGGCCAGATTCTTCTTGTAAATTTTCGGCTAACATCACTTATGTATCTTTCAACAACCCCATCTCCTCCAGTGTTTGTTGATCTGGAGACCACTTTTGACACCGAATCCCCATGACCTAGGAAACCAGTGCCCAAGCAACCCCGACGAAGTGGAGGGGTTGTCATTCAAAATTATAGTGTGGAAGGCTCCCACAGATCTGAAGTTCTTGTTCTTGCTGAGGAATATGAGGAAATCGAGGTTTACTACTCGATTGTCTCAAACACCTTCGCATTGGCTACTAATATTTATGTTTTCTGTTTGCCCTCTAGGGACCACAACTGATAAGGCGCAAACGATTGCATAAAGCGTCTGATGCTCCCCTTTATATTGGCGGATCGTCTTCCCTGGCTCATTCTCCCGTGCATTCGCAGGACCCATCATCGGCTGCCCTAAAAGCCACAGTTTCTCCTGCCAAGGCAGCCGTAGAGGTATACCCTTTCTCTTATGATTGGTCTTTCACTTCCTTCAGGCTCTTGCCTCTATACTGAACCTATCCTTTCTGTATAAGAGACCGCTGGAGATAATCCTTCGATTGAAGCCCACCCAACTGACGACTCAGAGGTACCAGCCAAAATCATCCCGGAAGATGTGTTTTTGTTCTAATTTGGCTCAGTCGACATTGTTCTCCTGTTGGTATCCATCGAGAGCGAGTCGAGGAGTCTCTCACCAGGGGAATTCCAACCAACAAAGAAGAGTTCCATGCTCTGAGGGCCTCTTTGCTCCGATTATCAAAAGAAACAACAGATTCCCCTGTTCTGGCAACCACTTACAATGACATGGCTTTGGCTCTAAATGATTTATTTTCTTTACATAGAACGACCAAAGATAGAGTTGCAGATTTTAGAGCTACGCAAGCATACATATAGCAATTTGTAATAAATTTTGGTAAGACCAAGTATCGTCCCACAGAGACTGAATTATCAATTACCAATTAATTAATCTATAGTTTCTATTTGACTAACGAATCTTGATTTGTAAAGATCAAAATAAACGAAGGTAAAATGCAAAAATGAACTAGTAGTAAAAACACACGAGTTGAATTCGAGAATGAGAGCAATTAGGGATTCCAATCTCATCAACTATCCACTCTACCATTTACTAATGCAAGATTAACAGTTCTTCTTCTTATTAAGATATCGGGTTAACAAAAATGTTCTATATTCAGTTATGACATATAAAACTCAACCTAAATGAGAATTTTCTATATTTCTATAATACATTCCATCATTTAGGAAGCATTAAGATCAACAACCTACAAGCTACACAAGCAATCGTGATACTCTTGTTCAAGATTAAGCTTATGTCAATTCAACTATAGCATATTCAAATCTCACTTTTCAGATTTTGATTTAAACTCATATAGGTAAACGAAAACCAATGGACAGTCAATTTTCATTCAATAAATAGACATTGAAAAGACGTTAATATATGAAGAAGACAAGATAACTTTGCATTAGTTCATGATAGAGGTTCAAGTGACTTAATTGAGAACCCTAATAAAAGAATTAGTTCAAAGTCATTCTAGAATTAACATATAAACTGAAAATTAACATAAAAATACTTTAATATAAAGAAAAAGAACTTGAGGAATTGATCTCCAATGGCTTCTCAAAGCTCCAAAACCTCTTTCCCTCCAAGCGTGTCCGCCTCTTTTCTCTCCTCTTTTTCCTTTCATAGCAACCCTAATTTCCCTTTGAAATGGCCTTTTTACCCTTGTGAAAAATGAGTTTTTCGTAATTTGTATGGACACAAGCGTCGCGGCTCATTTACAAATTTCCAAAAGCGTTGCGGCACTGTCGCTCTAGAATCGTGGTCTCTTATGCCTCCAAGGCGCCGCGACTCTGTTGTAGGTGTCGCGACACATTTGTCATTTTCTTATCCGAGACACGTTCAATTGCCTCGCGAACTTCGCAGGACTTCTCTGAACCTTTTATTTAATCAAACTGACATATTTATCCTCAATATCCGCTTATTCTCTCTAAATCCGCCTCACTTCCATTCTGTATCGCTTTATCCTAGAAAAAAAATGAAAATAAGCGTAACACGGTACAAAACAACTTAAAGACTAACACAAGACTCCCTAAATAGCTGCCATAATAAGAAGCAGGCGAAGCAGCTAGAAGTACTAAACGCATTCTAAAATAGTACTTAAATAGACTTAACAAACATCATTTAGCCGGACGTTGAACATCATCACTGTCATCTTTCTCAGACTGTGTTAGCGCCACCTTAAGAGCGTTAGTACTTATGCTCTTCTCAGAAACAAAACCATCAATCACATCAATTGAAAAACAATTGTCACTTGCTCTAGGATAAGATATCGACTTGAACATATTGAAAACCACCTCTTCTCCCTAAACTCGGAATCTGAACTCACCCTTCTGAACATCAATAAGTGCTTGCCCCGTGGCTAAAAATGGTCTCCCAAGGATTGTAGGCACATCAGCATCCTCTTCCATGTCAAGAATAATAAAGTCAACAGAAAAAATGAATTTGTCCACTTTAACCAACACATCTTCAATAATACCCCGTGGATGCTTCAATGAACGGTCTGCCAACTGTAAAGTCATTATTGTAGGCCTAGCTTCACCCACACCAAGTCTATGAAACACAGACAAAGGCATCAAATTTATACTTGCCCCCAAATCACACAAGGCATGCTTGCATTCATAATTCCCGATAGTGCACGGAATAGTAAAGCTCCCTGGATCTCTCAACTTCTGGGAAAGCTTCTTTTGCAAAATGGTGTTGCACTCTTCAGTTAAAGCCACATTTTCATAATCTCTTATCTTGCTCTTTTTAGAGAGAATTTCCTTCATAAATTTCACATAACTGGGCATTTTCAATAGGGCTCAGCAAAGGGAATGTTGATGTGCAACTTCTTGAACACCTCTAAAAACATGGAAAATTGTTTATTAAGAGAATTTTTCCAAAGTCTTTGAGGGTATGGAATTCTGATTTGAGGTCAACAATAACCGCTGGTGGTAAATTTTCTGTATTAGGGTGGTCTACAGTAATTTCCTCTCTCTCTAAACCAGATATCTCTCCCAAGTCGTCATTCTTTTTAACATTCTTTTCAATAGGTGGGTGGGGTGTAGACTGCTCAACTTGTTTACCACTTCTCAAAGTGATGGCCTGACACTGCTCCTTAGGGTTCACAATAGTATTGCTAGAAAGAGTCCCTTGAGGTGTGTTACTCAACATGCTTGCTAAATTCCCCACTTATGTCTCCAAATTCCAAATAAAGGATCTTGTCTCTTTCATAAACTGAGTCTGGGTATTAGTGAGAGTCAACAAAGCTATTTGCAATTCATTAGGATTTTCTTGTGGGACTTGTGGCTTAGCCTGCTGAGAAGATGAAGCTTGATTCATTGGCTGTTGTAGACTGTTCTGCTGATACTGCCCTTGAAACTGTGATTTTGACCTTGTTGTTTCTCTATGAAAAGTTAGGGTGATTCCTCTATCCAGGATTATAAGTGTTGGAGAATGGATTATTGTAGGGCTTCTGAAAATTCTCAAATGCTTGAACCTTAGCTTGGTCCATAGGAATAATATTTTGATCAATTGTTGTGCACCGATCAAAAGTATGTGGACCCCCGCAAATTTCACAACCCACTTGCACCTTAACAAGCATTGGCGGTCATAGTATTCGATGCAATTGCTTTGTCAAAGAAGCAACTTGAGTAGTTAAAGCAATGATGGCATCTAGTTCATGAATCCCGGTCGCTTTTCTCGCTCATTGATCTCTCATCAAACCATTGATGGTTGTTTGTGGTCATATCTTCTAACAATTCATACGCCTCATTAGCACTTTTATTCATAAATGCCCCTCCAAGTCGTAACATTAATTATGGTACGAGTAGTACCACACAACCCATTGTAGAAATTGTGTACCAACATCTACTGTTCAATTCCATGGTGGGGATATCTCCTTTGCAACTTCTTAAACCTCTCCCAAGAATCATACAAAGATTCCCCCTCAAGCTGATAAAAATTGTTCATTCTCCCTTTAGCTTAGTGGCTTTTGATGGAGGAAAGAACTTGGTAAGAAATTTATGAGCCAAATCTTGCCAAGTAGTAATAGAGTTTGCCTGAAGAGAGTTTAACTAGCTTTTGTCTCGGTCCCTTAGTGAAAATGGGAAAAGCCTCAATCTAATGGCGTCATCAGTCACACCATTGTATTTGAATGTTGCACATAACTCCAATAAATTGGCCAAGTGAATATGGGGTTCTTCAGAGGGTAAGCCACCAAACTAAACTGTACCTTGGACCATTTGCAGAATCGCCGGCTTAATCTCAAAGTTGTTTGCCTCTACCGCTGGTGGTCTTATACAAGTCTGCACTCCTGTTACAATTGGATGTATATAATCCCGTAAACTTCTCACAGCGGGATTCTGAGCTTGTTCCTGCACCATTTCTGGCACCCATCCATTCAACCTATCATTGTTTTAAGGATTTGACATAACCACAGTTCAACTACCAGCTCTCTTGTTTCTTAGATTCTACTTGCACGCTTTCTCAATCTCAAGATTAGTAGGAACAAAGTAGTTTGCTTCTCTTCTTCTTCGCATATAACAAAACTACCTAAAAATGATCAAAAGTTGCACGCAAGTCAAGTTAGAAACTTGTTCTTGGAACAACCAAATTAGAAATAAAATTAATTACTTTGATATTGATAATTTTTCAGTCCACGACAACGGCGCCAAAAACTTGTTGCAGATTTTAGAGCTATGCAAGTATACGTATCGCAATTTGTAATAAATTTCGGTAAGACCGAATATCGTCCCCAGAGAGTGAATTATCAATTACCAATTAATTAATCTATAGTTTCTATTTGACTAACGAATCTTGATTTGTAAAGATTAAAATAAACGAAGGTAAAATGCAAAATAAATTAGTAGTAAAAACACACGAGTTGAATTCGAGAATGAGAGCAATTAGGAATTCCAATCTCATCAACTATCCACTCTACCATTTACTAATGCAAGATTAACAATTATTCTTCTTATTAAGTTAGCAGGTTAACAAAAATGTCCTATATTCAGTTACGACATATATAACTCAACTTAAATGAGAATTTTCATATATTTCTATGATAAATTCCATCATTTAGGAAGCATTAAGATCAACAACCTACAAGCTACACAAGCAATCGTGATACTCTCGTTCAATATTAAGCTTATGTCAATTCAACTATAGCATATTCAAATCTCACTTTTCTGATTTTAATTTAAACTCATTTAGAAAAATGAAAACCAATGGCCAATTCAATTTTCCTTCAATAAACACACATTGAAAAGACCTTAATATATAAAGAAGATAAGATAACTTTGCATTAGTCCATGATAGAGGTTCAAGTGACTTAATTGAAAACCCTAATAGAAGAATTAGTTCATAGTAATTCTAGAATTAACACATAAACAGAAAATTAACATAAAGATACTTCACAAGATAAAGAAAAAGAACTTGAGGAATTGATCTCCAATGGCTCCTCCAAGCTCCAAAACCTCTTTCCCTCCAAGCGTGTCCGCCTCTTTTTCCTTTTATAGCAACCCTAATTTTCCCTTTGAAATGGCCTTTCAGCCCTTGTGAAAAATGAGTTTTTCGTAATCTGTACGGACACAAGCGTCGCGACTCATTTACAAATTTCCAAAAGCATTGCGGCGCTCTCGCTCCAGAATCGTGGTATCTTATGCCTCCAAGGCACCGCGACTCTGTTGTAGGTGTCGCGACTCATTTGTCATTTTCTTATCCGAGACACGTTCAATTGCCTCGCGAACTTCCCAAGACTTCTCTAAACCTTTTCTTTCCAAACCGACATATTTATCCTCGATATCAGCTTATTCTCACTAAATCCGCCTCACCTCCATTCTGTATCGCTTTATCCTGGAAAAAAAACAAAAACAAGCGTAACACGGTACAAAACAACTTAAAGACTAACACAAGACTCCCTAAATAGCTGCCATAATAAGAAGCGGTGAAGCGACTAGAAGTACTAAACGCATTCTAAAATAGTACTTAAATAGACTTAACAAACATCATTTAGCCGGACGTTGAACATCATCACCGTCATCTTTCTCGATCGTATTAGTGCCACCTCAAGAGCGTTAGTACTTATGCTCTTCTCAGAAACAACCCCATCAATCACATCAATTGAAAAACAATTGTCACTTGCTCTAGGATAAGATATCGACTTGAACATATTGAAAACCACCTATTCGCCCTAAACTCGGAATCTGAACTCACCCTTCTAAACATCAATAAGTGCTTGTCCCGTGGCTAAAAATGGTCTCCCAAGGATTGTAGGCACATCAACATCCTCTTCCATGTCAAGAATAATAAAGTCGACAGAAAAAATGAATTTGTCCACTTTAACTAACACATCTTCAATAATACCCCGTGGATGCTTCAATGAACGGTCTGCCAACTGTAAAGTCATTATTGTAGGCCTAGCTTCATCCACACCAAGTCTATGAAACACATACAAAGGCATCAAATTTATACTTGCCCCCAAATCACACAAGGCATGCTTGCATTCAAAATTCCCAATAGTGCACGGAATAGTAAAGCTCCCTGGATCTCTCAACTTCTGGGGAAGCTTATTTTGCAAAATAGTGTTGCACTCTTCAGTTAAAGCCACTTTTCATAATCTCTTATCTTTCTCTTTTTAGAGAGAATTTCCTTCATAAATTTCACATAACTGGGCATTTTCTCTAGGGCTCAGCAAAGGGAATGTTGATGTGCAACTTCTTGAACACCTCTAAAAACATGGAAAATTGTTTATTAAGAGAATTTTTCCAAAGTCTTTGAGGGTATGGAATTCTGATTTGAGGTCAATAATAACCGCTGGTGGTAAATTTTCTGTATTAGGGTGGTCTTCAGTAACTTCCTCTTTCTCTAAACCAGATATCTCTCCCAAGTCGTCCTTCTTTTCAATAGGTGGTTGGGGTGTAGACTACTCAACTTGTTTACCACTTCTCAAAGTGATGGCCTGACACTGCTTCTTAGGGTTCACAATAGTATTGCTAGAAAGATTCCTTTGAGGTGTGTTACTCAACATGCTTGCTAACTTCCCCACTTATGTCTCCAAATTCCAAATAGAGGATCTTGTCTCTTTCATAAACTGAGTCTGGGTATTAGTGAGAGTCAACAAAGCTATTTGCAATTCATTAGGATTTTCTTGTGGGACTTGTGGCTTAGACTGCTGAGAAGATGAAGCTTGATTCATTGGCTGTTGTAGACTGTTCTGCTGATACTGCCCTTGAAACTGTGATTTTGACCGTGTTGTTTCTCTATGAAAAGTTAGGGTGATTCCTCTATCCAGGATTATAAGTGTTGGAGAATGGATTGTTGTAAGGCTTCTGAAAATTCTCAAATGCTTGAACCTTAGCTTGGTCCATAGGAATAATATTTGGATCAATTGTTGTGCACCGATCAAAAGTATGTGGACCCCCGCAAATTTCACAACCCACTTGCACCTTAACAGCATTGGCAGTCATAGTATTCTGATGCAATTGCTTTGTCAAAGAAGCAACTTGAGTAGTTAAAGCAATGATGGCATCTAGTTCATGAATCCCGGTCGCTTTTCTACTGCTCATTGATCTCTCATCAAACCATTGATGGTTGTTTGTGGTCATATCTTCTAACAATTCATACGCCTCATTAGCACTTTTATTCATAAATGCCCCTCCAGTCGTAACATTAATTATGGTACGAGTAGTACCACACAACCCATTGTAGAAATTGTGTACCAACATCTACTGTTCAATTCCATGGTGGGGATATCTCCTTTGCAACTTCTTAAACCTCTCCCAAGAATCATACAAAGATTCCCCCTCAAGCTGATAAAAATTGTTCATTCTCCCTTTAGCTTAGTGGCTTTTGATGGAGGAAAGAACTTGGTTAGAAATTTATGAGCCAAATCTTGCCAAGTAGTAATAGAGTTTGCCTGAAGAGAGTTTAACTAGCTTTTGTCTCGGTCCCTTAGTGAAAATGGGAAAAGCCTCAATCTAATGGCGTCATCAGTCACACCATTGTATTTGAATGTTGCACATAACTCCAATAAATTGGCCAAGTGAATATGGGGTTCTTCGAGGGTAAGCCACCAAACTAAAGCGTACCTTGGACCATTTGCAGAATCGCCGCTTAATCTCAAAGTTGTTTGCCTCTACCGCTGGTGGTCTTATACAAGTCCGCACTCCTGTTACAATTGGATGTATATAATCCCGTAAACTTCTCACGGCGGGATTCGAGCTTGTTCTGCACCATTTCGGCACCCATCCATTCAACCTATCATTGTTTTAAGGATTTGACATAACCACAGTTCAACTACCAGCTCTCTTGTTTCTTAGATTCTACTTGCACGCTTTCTCAATCTCAAGATTAGTAGGAACAAAGTAGTTTGCTTCTCTTCTTCTTCGCATATAACAAAACTACCTAAAAATGATCAAAAGTTGCACGCAAGTCAAGTTAGAAACTTGTTCTTGGAACAACCAAATTAGAAATAAAATTAATTACTTTGATATTGATAATTTTTCAGTCCACGACAACGGCGCCAAAAACTTGTTGCAGATTTTAGAGCTATGCAAGTATACGTATCGCAATTTGTAATAAATTTCGGTAAGACCGAATATCGTCCCCAGAGAGTGAATTATCAATTACCAATTAATTAATCTATAGTTTCTATTTGACTAACGAATCTTGATTTGTAAAGATTAAAATAAACGAAGGTAAAATGCAAAATAAATTAGTAGTAAAAACACACGAGTTGAATTCGAGAATGAGAGCAATTAGGAATTCCAATCTCATCAACTATCCACTCTACCATTTACTAATGCAAGATTAACAATTATTCTTCTTATTAAGTTAAAAAGTTAACAAAAATGTCCTATATTCGATTACGACATATAAAACTCAACTTAAATGAGAATTTTCATATATTTCTATGATAAATTCCATCATTTAGGAAGCATTAAGATCAACAACCTACAAGCTACACAAGCAATCGTGATACTCTCGTTCAATATTAAGCTTATGTCAATTCAACTATAGCATATTCAAATCTCACTTTTCTGATTTTAATTTAAACTCATTTAGAAAAATGAAAACCAATGGCCAATTCAATTTTCCTTCAATAAACACACATTGAAAAGACCTTAATATATAAAGAAGATAAGATAACTTTGCATTAGTCCATGATAGAGGTTCAAGTGACTTAATTGAAAACCCTAATAGAAGAATTAGTTCATAGTAATTCTAGAATTAACACATAAACAGAAAATTAACATAAAGATACTTCACAAGATAAATAAAAAGAACTTGAGGAATTGATCTCCAATGGCTCCTCCAAGCTCCAAAACCTCTTTCCCTCCAAGCGTGTCCGCCTCTTTTCTCGCCTCTTTTTCCTTTTATAGCAACCCTAATTTTCCCTTTGAAATGGCCTTTCAGCCCTTGTGAAAAATGAGTTTTTCGTAATCTGTACGGACACAAGCGTCGCGGCTCATTTACAAATTTCCAAAAGCGTTGCGGCGCTCTCGCTCCAGAATCGTGGTATCTTATGCCTCCAAGGCACCGCGACTCTGTTGTAGGTGTCGCGACTCATTTGTCATTTTCTTATCCGAGACACGTTCAATTGCCTCGCGAACTTCCCAAGACTTCTCTAAACCTTTTCTTTGACCAAACCGACATATTTATCCTCGATATCAGCTTATTCTCACTAAATCCGCCTCACCTCCATTCTGTATCGCTTTATCTTGGAAAAAAAACAAAAACAAGCGTAACACGGTACAAAACAACTTAAAGACTAACACAAGACTCCCTAAATAGCTGCCATAATAAGAAGCAGGTGAAGCAGCTAGAAGTACTAAACGCATTCTAAAATAGTACTTAAATAGACTTAACAAACATCATTTAGCCGGATGTTGAACATCATCACTGTCATCTTTCTCAGACTGTATTAGTGCCACCTCAAGAGCGTTAGTACTTATGCTCTTCTCAGAAACAACCCCATCAATCACATCAATTGAAAAACAATTGTCACTTGCTCTAGGATAAGATATCGACTTGAACATATTGAAAACCACCTATTCGCCCTAAACTCGGAATCTGAACTCACCCTTCTAAACATCAATAAGTGCTTGTCCCGTGGCTAAAAATGGTCTCCCAAGGATTGTAGGCACATCAACATCCTCTTCCATGTCAAGAATAATAAAGTCGACAGAAAAAATGAATTTGTCCACTTTAACTAACACATCTTCAATAATACCCCGTGGATGCTTCAATGAACGGTCTGCCAACTGTAAAGTCATTATTGTAGGCCTAGCTTCATCCACACCAAGTCTATGAAACACATACAAAGGCATCAAATTTATACTTGCCCCCAAATCACACAAGGCATGCTTGCATTCAAAATTCCCAATAGTGCACGGAATAGTAAAGCTCCCTGGATCTCTCAACTTCTGGGGAAGCTTATTTTGCAAAATAGTGTTGCACTCTTCAGTTAAAGCCACTTTTCATAATCTCTTATCTTTCTCTTTTTAGAGAGAATTTCCTTCATAAATTTCACATAACTGGGCATTTTCTCTAGGGCTCAGCAAAGGGAATGTTGATGTGCAACTTCTTGAACACCTCTAAAAACATGGAAAATTGTTTATTAAGAGAATTTTTCCAAAGTCTTTGAGGGTATGGAATTCTGATTTGAGGTCAATAATAACCGTTGGTGGTAAATTTTCTGTATTAGGGTGGTCTTCAGTAACTTCCTCTTTCTCTAAACCAGATATCTCTCCCAAGTCGTCCTTCTTTTCAATAGGTGGTTGGGGTGTAGACTACTCAACTTGTTTACCACTTCTCAAAGTAATGGCCTGACACTGCTTCTTAGGGTTCACAATAGTATTGCTAGAAAGATTCCTTTGAGGTGTGTTACTCAACATGCTTGCTAACTTCCCCACTTATGTCTCCAAATTCCAAATAGAGGATCTTGTCTCTTTCATAAACTGAGTCTGGGTATTAGTGAGAGTCAACAAAGCTATTTGCAATTCATTAGGATTTTCTTGTGGGACTTGTGGCTTAGACTGCTGAGAAGATGAAGCTTGATTCATTGGCTGTTGTAGACTGTTCTGCTGATACTGCCCTTGAAACTGTGATTTTGACCGTGTTGTTTCTCTATGAAAAGTTAGGGTGATTCCTCTATCCAGGATTATAAGTGTTGGAGAA
The DNA here is from genome assembly GCA_034509755.1 of Anisodus tanguticus. Classification (NCBI taxonomy): domain Eukaryota; kingdom Viridiplantae; phylum Streptophyta; class Magnoliopsida; order Solanales; family Solanaceae; genus Anisodus; species Anisodus tanguticus. The sequence continues at coordinate 19,986,061 of CM067560.1, read as the reverse complement.
TGGATTGTTGTAGGGCTTCGAAAATTCTCAAATGCTTGAACCTTAGCTTGGTCCATAGGAATAATATTTGGATCAATTGTTGTGCACCGATCAAAAGTATGTGGACCCCCGCAAATTTCACAACCCACTTGCACCTTAACAACATTGGCGGTCATAGTATTCGATGCAATTGCTTTGTCAAAGAAGCAACTTGAGTAGTTAAAGCAATGATGGCATCTAGTTCATGAATCCCGGTCGCTTTTCTCGCTCATTGATCTCTCATCAAACCATTGATGGTTGTTTGTGGTCATATCTTCTAACAATTCATACGCCTCATTAGCACTTTTATTCATAAATGCCCCTCCAGTCGTAACATTAATTATGGTACGAGTAGTACCACACAACCCATTGTAGAAATTGTGTACCAACATCTACTGTTCAATTCCATGGTGGGGATATCTCCTTTGCAACTTCTTAAACCTCTCCCAAGAATCATACAAAGATTCCCCCTCAAGCTGATAAAAATTGTTCATTCTCCCTTTAGCTTAGTGGCTTTTGATGGAGGAAAGAACTTGGTAAGAAATTTATGAGCCAAATCTTGCCAAGTAGTAATAGAGTTTGCTCGAAGAGAGTTTAACTAGCTTTTGGCTCGGTCCCTTAGTGAAAATGGGAAAAGCCTCAATCTAATGGCGTCATCAGTCACACCATTGTATTTGAATGTTGCACATAACTCCAATAAATTGGCCAAGTGAATATGGGGTTCTTCAGAGGGTAAGCCACCAAACTAAACTGTACCTTGGACCATTTGCGTAATCGCCGGCTTAATCTCAAAGTTGTTTGCCTCTACCGCTGGTGGTCTTATACAAGTCTGCACTCCTGTTACAATTGGATGTATATAATCCCGTAAACTTCTCACAGCGGGATTCTGAGCTTGTTCCTGCACCATTTCTGGCACCCATCCATTCAACCTATCATTGTTTTAAGGATTTGACATAACCACAGTTCAACTACCAGCTCTCTTGTTTCTTAGATTCTACTTGCACGCTTTCTCAATCTCAAGATTAGTAGGAACAAAGTAGTTTGCTTCTCTTCTTCTTCGCATATAACAAAACTACCTAAAAATGATCAAAAGTTGCACGCAAGTCAAGTTAGAAACTTGTTCTTGGAACAACCAAATTAGAAATAAAATTAATTACTTTGATATTGATAATTTTTCAGTCCACGACAACGGCGCCAAAAACTTGTTGCAGATTTTAGAGCTATGCAAGTATACGTATCGCAATTTGTAATAAATTTCGGTAAGACCGAATATCGTCCCCAGAGAGTGAATTATCAATTACCAATTAATTAATCTATAGTTTCTATTTGACTAACGAATCTTGATTTGTAAAGATTAAAATAAACGAAGGTAAAATGCAAAATAAATTAGTAGTAAAAACACACGAGTTGAATTCGAGAATGAGAGCAATTAGGAATTCCAATCTCATCAACTATCCACTCTACCATTTACTAATGCAAGATTAACAATTCTTCTTCTTATTAAGTTAGCAGGTTAACAAAAATGTCCTATATTCAGTTACGACATATAAAACTCAACTTAAATGAGAATTTTCATATATTTCTATGATAAATTCCATCATTTAGGAAGCATTAAGATCAACAACCTACAAGCTACACAAGCAATCGTGATACTCTCGTTCAATATTAAGCTTATGTCAATTCAACTATAGCATATTCAAATCTCACTTTTCTGATTTTAATTTAAACTCATTTAGAAAAATGAAAACCAATGGCCAATTCAATTTTCCTTCAATAAACACACATTGAAAAGACCTTAATATATAAAGAAGATAAGATAACTTTGCATTAGTCCATGATAGAGGTTCAAGTGACTTAATTGAAAACCCTAATAGAAGAATTAGTTCATAGTAATTCTAGAATTAACACATAAACAGAAAATTAACATAAAGATACTTCACAAGATAAAGAAAAAGAACTTGAGGAATTGATCTCCAATGGCTCCTCCAAGCTCCAAAACCTCTTTCCCTCCAAGCGTGTCCGCCTCTTTTCTCGCCTCTTTTTCCTTTTATAGCAACCCTAATTTTCCCTTTGAAATGGCCTTTCAGCCCTTGTGAAAAATGAGTTTTTCGTAATCTGTACGGACACAAGCGTCGCGGCTCATTTACAAATTTCCAAAAGCGTTGCGCGCTCTCGCTCCGAGAATCGTGGTATCTTATGCCTCCAAGGCACCGCGACTCTGTTGTAGGTGTCGCGACTCATTTGTCATTTTCTTATCCGAGACACGTTCAATTGCCTCGCGAACTTCCCAAGACTTCTCTAAACCTTTTCTTTGACCAAACCGACATATTTATCCTCGATATCAGCTTATTCTCACTAAATCCGCCTCACCTCCATTCTGTATCGCTTTATCCTGGAAAAAAAACAAAAACAAGCGTAACACGGTACAAAACAACTTAAAGACTAACACAAGACTCCCTAAATAGCGCCATAATAAATAAGAAGCAGGTGAAGCAGCTAGAAGTACTAAACGCATTCTAAAATAGTACTTAAATAGACTTAACAAACATCATTTAGCCGGACGTTGAACATCATCACTGTCATCTTTCTCAGACTGTATTAGTGCCACCTCAAGAGCGTTAGTACTTATGCTCTTCTCAGAAACAACCCCATCAATCACATCAATTGAAAAACAATTGTCACTTGCTCTAGGATAAGATATCAACTTGAACATATTGAAAACCACCTATTCGCCCTAAACTCGGAATCTGAACTCACCCTTCTAAACATCAATAAGTGCTTGTCCCGTGGCTAAAAATGGTCTCCCAAGGATTGTAGGCACATCAACATCCTCTTCCATGTCAAGAATAATAAAGTCGACAGAAAAAATGAATTTGTCCACTTTAACTAACACATCTTCAATAATACCCCGTGGATGCTTCAATGAACGGTCTGCCAACTGTAAAGTCATTATTGTAGGCCTAGCTTCATCCACACCAAGTCTATGAAACACATACAAAGGCATCAAATTTATACTTGCCCCCAAATCACACAAGGCATGCTTGCATTCAAAATTCCCAATAGTGCACGGAATAGTAAAGCTCCCTGGATCTCTCAACTCGGGGAAGCTTATTTTGCAAAATAGTGTTGCACTCTTCAGTTAAAGCCACTTTTCATAATCTCTTATCTTTCTCTTTTTAGAGAGAATTTCCTTCATAAATTTCACATAACTGGGCATTTTCTCTAGGGCTCAGCAAAGGGAATGTTGATGTGCAACTTCTTGAACACCTCTAAAAACATGGAAAATTGTTTATTAAGAGAATTTTTCCAAAGTCTTTGAGGGTATGGAATTCTGATTTGAGGTCAATAATAACCGTTGGTGGTAAATTTTCTGTATTAGGGTGGTCTTCAGTAACTTCCTCTTTCTCTAAACCAGATATCTCTCCCAAGTCGTCCTTCTTTTCAATAGGTAGTTGGGGTGTAGACTACTCAACTTGTTTACCACTTCTCAAAGTGATGGCCTGACACTGCTTCTTAGGGTTCACAATAGTATTGCTAGAAAGATTCCTTTGAGGTGTGTTACTCAACATGCTTGCTAACTTCCCCACTTATGTCTCCAAATTCCAAATAGAGGATCTTGTCTCTTTCATAAACTGAGTCTGGGTATTAGTGAGAGTCAACAAAGCTATTTGCAATTCATTAGGATTTTCTTGTGGGACTTGTGGCTTAGACTGCTGAGAAGATGAAGCTTGATTCATTGGCTGTTGTAGACTGTTCTGCTGATACTGCCCTTGAAATTGTGATTTTTGGCCTTGTTGTTTCTCTATGAGAAGTTAGGGTGATTCCTCTATCCAGGATTATAAGTGTTGGAGAATGGATTGTTATAGGGCTTCTGAAAATTCTCAAATGCTTGAACCTTAGCTTGGTCCATAGGAATAATATTTGGATCAATTGTTGTGCACCGATCAAAAGTATGTGGACCCCCGCAAATTTCACAACCCACTTGCACCTTAACAGCATTGGCAGTCATAGTATTCTGATGCAATTGCTTTGTCAAAGAAGCAACTTGAGCAGTTAAAGCAATGATGGCATCTAGTTCATGAATCCCGGTCGCTTTTCTACTGCTCATTGATCTATCATCAAACCATTGATGGTTATTTCTGGTCATATCTTCTAACAATTCATATGCCTCGTTAGCACTTTTATTCATAAATGCTCATCTAGCTGTAACATTAATTATGGTACGAGTAGTACCACACAACCCATTGTAGAAATTGTGTACCAACATCTACTGTTCAATTCCATGGTGGGGATATCTCCTTTGCAACTTCTTAAACCTCTCCCAAGCATCATACAAAGATTCCCCCTCAAGCTGATAAAAATTGTTCATTCTCCCTTTAGCTTAGTGGCTTTTGATGGAGGAAAGAACTTGGTAAGAAATTTCTTAGCCAAATCTTGCCAAGTTGTAATAGAGTTTTCCTGAAGAGAGTTTAACCATTTGTCATTTTCTTATCCGAGGCACGTTCAATTGCATCGCGAACATCCCAGGACTTCTCTGAACTGTTTCTTTGACCAAACCGACATATTTATCCTCAATGTCCGCTTATTCTCTCTAAATCTGCCTCACTTCCATTCTGTAACATTTTATCTTGAAAACAAAACAAAAATAAGCGTAACACGGTACAAAATAACTTAAAGACTAATACAAGATTCTCTAAAACGCACTCTAAAACAATACTTAAACAGACTTAACAGTTATCCATGATGAGGTTGTCACTACTCTGCAACACTTCGGGTCCCTTCGGCAAGAGAAGAATCACATTCAGACTTCTTTCAATGAGGTGAATATAGAAAGGAAACAAAATGTCAGTCGAGGAAATGACTTGCAGGTGCAGCTGTCCAAACTGTGATTTGAGTTGGAGCGGATCCAGGTGGAGATAGGGGCTATTACTTCGTCCATAGGCGCCTTAGACTCGGCTATTATTGCCCATGACTCATTCCGTTCTTCTTTGTTTTGATAGAGCCTTTAATTGGATAACAAAATCCGAGAACTCGGTAACCAGCAGGTGGTTTGGGAATTAAATCAGAAAGCCGGTAGCGAGCGACTGGCCAAACTGGAGAATAAATGGACTGCATGGAAAATCCATCTAGTTTAAGAAATGCCGACAATCAGTACTCCATTCCCAGCTAATCAGGTTGCTGAGTTGTCAATCAATACCCTTATGGACTTGCAATCCGAAGCCATTGCTGCTTCTATTGTTCAAGAGGTATCGGGAGATACTCAGGTTTTAACCGAGGCCCCATCGACTGTAGTGGTTGATCCTTTGTTGGGTACTGAAAGAGAAGTCCAAGTAGGAGCGGGAACGGCTGAGGTATTAGCCATTGTTGCAGCTGAGAGAGAAAGGGAGTTTACGGGTACCCAAGATGCCCAAGATGCCCAAGAAGCCGTGGACTCTGCTAATCTTGAGACTTCTGTTACTAGTGATATATTGCAACCTCTAGCTGGTGGAATGCCGACCAACTCAGCTCCCTAGCTTTATCGACCCCAAATTAAAGGGTCTATTTCTGTGATTAAGCAGTCAGTCTGTGGCTGTTGTTTACTCTTGACTTACCCAAATCAAAAGGAAGTACTTTTCATGTGACTGTGACCAGGCCATTTCTTGACCCCAAATCGAAGGGTCTATTTTTTGTGACTACGCAACCATTATGTGGTTGTTTTTTACTCTTGCATACCCCAAATCGATTTGTCATTTACATTTCCATCAAGCTTTTCATCATGCATGTCTATCAGTCGATACACATTGCCAGCAATTCGTTGGCTTACTACGAAGGGTCCTTCCCAGTTTGGCGACCATATACAATTTACGATCTTTCATTCCAAGTGGCAACACGGTTTTTCCAAACCAGGTCTCCTTCAGCGAACCTCTTAGGCTTAACATGTTTGTTATATGCTTTGGCCATTTTTCATTTGCAGGCTTCGATTCTTTCCGCGGCCATCAGTCGTTCTTCATCTAGCTGATCTAACTCCATTAGCATGGCCTGCTGATATTCTTCTAAGCTTAAAGAATTCTGTTTGGCCACCTGTATTGACTTAACATTAATCTCCAAGGGCAACACTGCATCTTGGCCATAGGTGAGCCGATAAGGTGTTGTCCCAGTAGCTATATACTTAGAGTTCCTGATTTCCCAAATAGCTTCATCCAGAGTGAGATGCCATACTTTCGGTTTATCCCCCACGATTTTACTAATTATGTCCACGATAAGCTTGTTAGCTGCCTCGGCTTGCCCATTCGCCTGTGCATAATAAGGCGAGGATGTGATCATTTTGATCCCAAATTTCTCATCAAAGGCTGCCACTTTAGAACCAGTGAACATCATCTCTTGATCAGTTGTAATCATCTCAGGGATACCATATCTATATATGATCTGGTGTTGGATAAACTAAATGACATCTGTCTGATGAACTCTCTTCATCGGATGTGCCTCTACCCATTTAGTGAAGTAACCGGTCGCCACGATAATGAAATTATGTCCCTTAGCCGATTGTGGGTGAATCTTGCCGATGAGGTCTATATCACATCCTCTAAAAGGCTAGAGCTTTACGATCGGGTGCAACAACTCGGCTGGTACCCGTTGGATTGGTCCATGTCTCTGACACTCTTCACAACCTTTTGCATATTAAAAGCAATCATCGTGATGGTAGAAAAATAATAGCCATGGCGATAGATCAACCACTTCATTGTTAGCTCGGCTCTGTGCGATCCACATATTCCTTCATGAACTTCTCCTTGAATCTTAAGGCATCTGCTTTATCTATGCACTTGAGTAGCACCCCATTTACACTCATTTTGTAAAGATCATTATCAATGAGCACATACTTCAAGGCTCTCCTCTTGACCTTAAGGTCCTTACACATGGAAGAATCTTTTAAGTAACCGAATAACACCTGCTTTCACGAGTCAGCCTGGTCCATGGCTAACACTTCGGCTGGCAGCTCATCATACTCTAGAGTGAGTAAAGACTTTCTAAAGCCAGAAGCTTCTTGCGCTAAGTCATTAGCCTCAACGTTCATGCCCTTGGGAACATGACTTAATGTAGATGATACGAACCTACTAAGTAACCTGCTAACCATTTCATAATGGGCCAACAAATTTGAGTTTTTGCAGTCATATTCCCCAGCCAGCTGCTTGATAGCCAACTGAGAGTCTCCGTGAATCTTAATGTACTTTGCTTTCATAGAGACTAGGAGTTTGAGTCCTATGATGAGAGCATCGTATTCAGCTTGGTTATTTGTCAAGTCAGAATCTAACCGATAAAAGAACCTCCACATTTCATCTCTAGGATTGGTTATTGTTATCCCGGCTCCGACTCCCTTCTGGGTTCTTGACCCATCAAAAGTCAGCGTCCAAGGGACGACGTCCATACATGCGATAGAAGGGGCGTATAGGTCCTCCACATCTACACAGGGGTGGTCTGCTAAGAAATTGACTACTGCCTGGCCTTTGACTACCTTGAGTGGCTTATATTTGAGAGAAAACGCAGTAATCTAGATCGCCCATTTCATTAGTCGTCCTTGCAAACTAGGTCTATTCAATAAGTACCGAACAATGTCAATCTTGCACAAAATGTAAACCACATGTGGCATTAAATAATGTTCAAATTTTGCACAGGCATAGAATAAGGACAAACAAAGCTTCTCTACAAGAGTATATCTAGTTTGACTAAGATAGTAAACTGCCCTTTTGGCTCCATCATTGGTATCCTGTGCTAACAGGCTGCCGATAGACATATCTGCAGCCGATAGACATATCTGCAGCCGATAGACATATCTGCAGCCGATAGACATATCTGCAGTCGAGATGTACAATTTCAACAACTTCCCTATCATAGGAGGTACCAGCACGGGAGTAGTTGCTAGGGCTTTTTAATTTGGTTGAATGCCTCTTGCTATTCTGGGCCCCATACTAGGTCTTTTAACCCTTTAAGCCTAAGAAAAGGTGAGAAAGCCTTCATTTTGCCAGTTGAATTAGATATGAACCACCTTAGGAAGTTGATCTTCCCTAGCAAGCTTTGTAACTCCTTCTTTGTTCTGGGTGGTGCCGACTCCATTACTGCCCGGGCTTTGTTCTGATCTATCTCAATACCTTTCTTATGTACCAAGAAGCAAAGGAAGTTGTCAGTCGATACTCCGAACATGCACTTGGATGGATTCATTTTAAGATTATCAATCCTTATTCTTTTTAGTGCTTGTTCCAGATCGGCTAAATGATCTTTGAAGTCCTTAGACCTTACCACCACATCATCAATGTAGACCTCCACAGTTTTGCCGATCAAATCATGGAAGATGGTGTTCATTGCCCTTTGATAAGTAGCACCAGCATTTTTTCAGACCGAAAGGCATAAGTACCCACTCGTAAATACCCAAGGCTCCTGGACACCTAAAGGCGGTCTTGTGAATACCATCCTCAACTACTGTTATATGATTATAATAGGAGTATCCATCCATGAATGCCAGCACCCCATTAGCGGCCGCCGAATCGACTAGCATATCGGCTATAGGCATTATGTATTCATCTTTGGGAGTGGCTAGATTTAGGTTCCTGTAATCAATACATACCTGAACTTTGCCATTCTTCTTCTTGACTGGCACAATGTTTGCCAACCATTCTACATACCTAGCCTTTCTGATTAACCTGACTTTCAGTAGTCGTTCAATCTCGGCTTTAACTTGAGGTATCAACAGAGGGTGATATCTTCTGGGCGGCTTTTTATGACGCGTAAAACCCTCTTTAATTGGCAACCTGTGCTCTACCAAAGTTCATGCCAGCCCAGGCATCTCATGATAATCCCATGCGAAGCAGTCCTTATACTACAGTAGAAGAGCCGTTATGCTTTGTTTATCCACATCCTTTAGCAAACCACTAATATGTGTTAACCGAGGTAGTTTTTAAGTACCCAAGTTGATATCTTCCAATGGATCCTGAGACTCAAAACTAGGCATAGCCCTTCTTATGGGCGATTCAAGTTCCATTGGCAACTCAATGTCATCGGTCACCAGTGTTGGTTCTCTATTGTAGTCCTCTACCTATGATGCCTCGGCAATCCTTGCTTCAGAATTTAAAGCAGTCAGCCGACGCCACAAACCACGTATAATTTAGGTCTCCTCAATTATTTAACTCTTCCAAGGTAAGTCGTGGTTCGGTTAATTATTTTATTTCAAAACCTCGTGAAGTAAGATTGCAGTATTCCCAAGATCATTTTACATACTGCTCCGCAACAGCTATACGAGCCACATAGGATAAATATAAGATAGCCCCCAAGTTTTTCACCCATACTTGAAATGGGTTATCGTCGGCTGGGATGATTTCTATCTTGTCTCCTTCCCAGAAAATAAGCTTTTGATGTATGGTGGAAGAAAGGCATCGGATGGTGTGAATCCAGTCTCTACCCAACAGGATGGCATAGGACGGCTTGCCATCCATCACAAAGAAAGCATATATGACCGTCATAGGACCTACGGTGATTTCTGCTACTAAGATCCCCAAAGCTTCAGAGGCTTCTCCCATGAAGCTAGCCATTTTCATGTTAGTTGGGATGAGATCCTCCTTGGTTTTGTTTAGGCTTTTCAAAGTAAGCAATGACATCATATTCAGCACAACCCCCATTACGACGAACACTCAGCTAAAAGCTTTGCCGTTAATGTAAGCCTTAACATAGAGGAGTTTGAGGTATTTAATCATCTTCTCTGTAGGTGCACCAAATACAGTGCTCAAAGCGTCCCTAGTCGTGGTATCATCTAATGTCGCCCATTTAATGTCTTCCACACACACATCGCCTTCTAGGTTGTCCAGCTTAGAGATGTCGGCCCAGAACTCGTATGGAATCAGGCTAACCATTTTAATGGCTGCCCAAATCTCATCGACTGAATCTTACTTAAATAAATCAAGGATGGAGTCTCCTACCTCTTCCAATTTGGCTGGCGAGAAGTTAAGATCTTCCATCTCCTGGAGGCATATAGGAACCAGTTAGGGCTCTAATGCCTGGATCCTTTGTGAGACCTGTGGAACTGTCTCGGCTAGGGATTCCTTCAGAATATTAGTCTATCGTCGAGGTTCCTCTGTCGGGTTGTCATCAGGCTCTATATTCAATTCTGGTTGGTCCCGAACTTTGCCTTCATGCATAACTATCTCTGAAGAGGTTGAGCCGAATGCCCACTCAATAGCCTCAGCTATGGCAGACTTAGGAATTTCCTGCTTATCGGCTGCCTCAACGCTGGAGATCATGTGCAACGTTAGCTTCATTTTTCCTGAAGAGGTTGAGCCGAATGCACATTGTATCCTCCTTTTCTAAGTCCTGGATACGGCATTCGGTGGTGCCTCTTTCTTTCCAGAAGCTTGATGGACGAACCACTTTCCTTCCTCTGTATTGGCGGTTGGCTTAATCATCCTACGGGGTTTCAGTTGACTTTCATCCCTCACTGTGATATGCAAGGAATAAATGCCTTATTTTATATTGAATGCAGCCACACTCTGTTTAGTTATGGGGAGTGGTCCCTTATCTATCTGGGGCACGTTCGGCTTCTCATCGACTGGTAGTCATGCTTGCCCCCCAAGCCTGCGTTTGAAGTCTGCTAGCCCCCTGTTAAGTTTTGGGTATTGTTTGTGAGGTTTCCGAGCAGTGTGTTCTGGCCTATAATGGCGGCACCAAAATTACTTCCAACTGGCTGCCTCTTAGTGTCCTCATACATGCTGCCTAGCCGATCAAATACAGAGGTTCTTGTGGCTTCCTCCTTACCAGTAGGCTTCATTGGGACCCATATGTTTTTCATCGGTTGTTTCCCCTTGACATATTTTGATTGATCTGGCCTAGCAAAAGACACCATAGATATCGCTACTACGGGAAAGGGGTCAGTATCAACAGACATCTTTGTTATGCTCTTATCGGCTAGCTTGAACCTCCCCTCCTTGATGCCCTTTTGAATTTCCTTTCTGAAGACCACACAATTAGAAGTAGCGTGACTATATGAGTTGTGCCATTTACAGTACTTTTTATCCTTGAGCTCTTTGACATGTGGAATCCTGTGGCCATCAAACAGCTGAATCTGTTTATCATTAAGCAGATGATCAAAGATTTGATCTTCCTTTGTAATGTCAAATAAGTAACCGACCCTATCATCAGCTGAACTCGTCTCCTTGCCTTTCATAGCTTTCAAAGCTATGCAAGAATAAACCTTGCCTCGACAATCTCGGCTATCATTGCGTCTGCCGTGTAATCGGCTGACTCTGAGTCAGACTCGTCTTCCTCAATAATGGATACCAAATGGGAGCCTCAGTTTTGGTTGGCTCTTCTCTTCTCCTTCTCCTGGATATACTACTCTATTTGGCTAGCCTTTTCGACTAACTGGCTTATTTTAGAGCAGGACTATCCCACTAATTTCTCCCTTAGCTGAGGATGCAGGTTGTTGATTATCATGTAGGCGCATTCTGATTCAGGAAAGTGTATCGTACATTTCCCAACCTTTCTTCTAAATCTCTCGATATAATTGGTAGCCGACGCATCGACTTATTTCTTGAGATTCATCAAATCAATTATAGTGAGTTGAGGTTGGAGCTAATAATATCTATCATGGAAACAATGCTCTATGTTAGCCCAACTCTACACGGAATCGGGGGCTAAGAATGAGTACCAAGCAAATGTTGTTTCGATTAGGGAAACGAGGAATAACTGCAGCTTGTGATACTCACTCTGGCCAACTTAACCACATTGGGCGGTAAATCTACCGATGTGCTCAATGGTAGATTTGTCGTCATCACCTAAGAAGGTGGTAAAATCAGGCGTTTTGAAGCTTCTTGGCAATAGTGCTACCCGGTCTATCCAATCGGGGTAGGACTTCCTGTAAACAAGCATGTTCAAGGGTTTCAGTTGGATGCCAAAGTACTTCCTCATGGTATCCATAATGTTTCAGGGTTCATCAGCTATGACGTCCCCTATCGATTCTTAACTGGAACCGGCTGGTAGGCGTTCTGAACTGGAGGCCTCCATTCTGCCCCTTGTTGAACAGGGTTTTGAAAGTTGTAGGTATTCTGTTGGCCAGTACCAATAGGTGGGGTATATCGCCATTGATGTTGTTGGGCATAGCACCAAGGCCTGCAACCTGAGCTCCTAGAACTGCCGACAAAACTTGAGGATAAGGTGGAACAGTGTTCCATGTTTGCTCTCCTCGGACATTTGCCGTTCTTAAAAAGATTGCGTTTCCTGAATGGTATGGATTGGGTACCAGTTGTGACTGCTGGAATGGCATCTCGCTATAGATAGCGTCACTAGATAGCCTAACAGAGTCATAGCCAGGGCCAATTATGTTGGCCAGCGTTGGTCACCTATACCGTATGGGCCATTTTCATAAGCGTATGGCATAACGAGCGGCAAACTAAGGTGTCCGGATGCCTAAACTGGTCTTCAAGCCATGTTGATCTGTCCATACTGCAGATTCTCTTGGTCGAGTGGCATAGTTTTCCCCCCAATATTTTGTGGCAACCATACAGTAGACTGGTTAACAAGTGACTGGGATTGTGCTCCTAGGTGTGCTATCAGTTGTACCTGAGTAGGTACTGAATGATACACATTTGGTTGAGGAATAACACATAGAGTCACAGTTGTATGCTACACAACGCCACTCGTTAGAGGGATGACAGAACTAGCCGAACCTTCTCATGGATGCAGTCGATTGGTTTCCAATTCTCTCATCTGCTGAACCTCATTATGCACCATTGTCTTGACAATGTCAGCCAATTATTTGGAAACCTGGTACATAATGCCGTGGATGCCTAAGTCAATCTGTTGTCTAATGAAAGACGTGGTCATAACATTTGGACCTTCAGGTTGACTAAGTTCACCCACATCTTGGGTTGATGGAGGAAATGGATGGGTATCAACCGATGTAGGCAAACCCGAATAAAATGGGGCTCGTTATTCCTTTTGGGAGGATTCTATTTAGGATGTGGACTTGACTCTTGGTTCATTTTCTTACCAAACCTTAGGCGCATACGCCAAGTGTGATCCTGACCCGGAGAATCAAACTTCGCTATGAGATCACCTACGGTCCCATTTGGCGTGCCAATTTGTTTCCCTCCGAAGTGTTTGTTGTTTTATCGACTGACGAAATCGGGTGACAAATTGATTGCTTAACTAAGCAATTTGGGCCGAAAGCAATACTCTAACTTCCAGCAATGGGTCTCCAACTATTCCAAAAAGCGTTAGGATGGTGATTGAGTAAACTAAGTGGTAAGAAACATAAAATACAACTAGAGTGCAATAAAGGCGATAAATATAGAATGAAGATATGAAAAAATTAGATTTTTGATTGATTGTGTTGTGTTTTGTGTACAAATGATTCCTATATTTATAGTACAATTGACGGCACTCCCTTCTGGCTGTTGCTGGTTGCTACCTTTTCTAGAAGGTCCTTTGACTTGGTCTTCGAGGCGTCCGAGTATGTGTGGGTCTCAGCCGTTCCTCAGAATTATGACTCTGCCAGACTACTGTAATAGCTTATGATGCTTTTCTAGCCGAGGGTAAGGACTAACGGATTAGGTTATGATTCTGCTCAGTTACCGACTTAGAATCTTTTTTCACCTTCGGCTGTCACTTGATTCGGCTAAACACTTTTGAGTGTTAACAGAATGATATAAATCTTTGTGGTCATTTCACAAATGAATTTTGTGGCCAATGTCAGAGATTGAGTGTTAGACTTTGGTGATGTTGGGCACATTTGTGCTAAATTATTTTGTATTGTACACCTAGATTGAAGGAGAATAATTTTATTTATTTTGGCGATTCAAGAACTACTCTAAGTTTATTGAAAGAAATTTTCTTCTCAAACCCTCATAAGACAAATATTGGCATCAACTGAGGTTGCATATTCCTAAAATCCGAATCAATTTGATTATGAGAGATTATTAGGAAAAGGTAAAATGAAGGTTTTGAGTTTGATAAGATTGTACTATTAAAATATAATACTATTGTGGGTTGTGGATAGTGTAATCATAGTTTGGTAACTTACGTTGTGCTTAATATTTTTCATGTTACGAATAAAATTTTAACTTGTGCTTACTTGATTGGCTCGTGTAATTGTTGTGTAAGATCATGTGAAGTTTAATTTCAAGTTGCGGAGTGATATGAATTATTTAAATTGGAGTATCATATCTACACTTGAAAGTTGTCATACAATTTTTTGACCGTGTGAATAAATAATATTTATATTTAAATATTATCTGAAGGTTGGTGAACCTTTATGATAATCTTAATATCTCTTGTGGAGTATGTTTGATAACTGAAAATGTGAATTATTCTAGACTTAAGAGATCATCAATAATGAAAAGACTCTCAATTCTGCTAATATTATTGAGTCTATTGATTTGTGACATGGTAGACTAGGTCATGTTATTATTGCTTCTATTAAAAGACTTAGAAATATGAATTTAATTTCTGCGATTAATGTTGATGAATTTTCTAAGTGCTCAATTTGTGTAGAAGCAAAAGATAGCAAAAGCCTTTTAAGTTCTGTCACTAGTAGAAAAACAGAATTGGTTGAACTAGCGCATTCTGATTTAACTAATTTTAAGAACACAATTAGTAGACGTGAAACGATATTATATCTCTGTTGTGGATGTCAAGGTAAAAAATACACCTAGATAATGAAAGAGTGAATCATTATCTAAGTGTATTTTTTTTATGATCAGTTGAAAAATCAACGGATATCAAGATAGAATTTCTCTACAAGCCCTGTTGTGAATTGAAAAGGTAAAGCACATTTCTACCTATCAAACATAAGAGATGAAAAGGTAAAATTATTTTTTACCTAAAAATTTTCATGAGTATAAAATTTTATTAAATTCTCAAAATAGTGGGGGTTAATGAAATGAGAAAAAAATATTAATCATGAAAAATGTGATTTGCATATTTGAGAGTGCTTTAAAAAGTGTTACAAGTGCATTATTAGTCTTGATATAACTCACATGTTATTATTTGTATATAATGATTTTTAGCTCCAATATTAACAGATGTATCACTATGGGGGAACAAGCGAAATCAATTTTTCTACATTGTGACTCATAGGAGGCAATTGAAATTGCTAAGAGTAGTGTGTAAAATAAAAGAAAAGACACATTTGCGTTAGAGATGATGTTGTCAAGCAATTGTTGAAGCTTGGAATTTATAAGGTCCAAAAGAAATTTGACGTATCTTGTTACCAATTTTTTTTTAAAAAAATAATCCTTAAAATGTTAATGGGATAGGGATAAAGCCCATCGATTAAGGTAATATGGTGATACTTATTTGTGGTCAAATGAAGTCATATAGGTCGTCAATATACATTACATTTCCTATCCTTATGGAGAGTGGTAGTGTTTTGAAAGGTTAAATTTTACTCTTAATCTAAAGCTTGTTACGGTGGTGCTTTGAGACGCACTTGATGGATTTCCTTGAGTTTTACTCTTAATATTTTTATAAATCATTGTGATGGTACTATTCAGAAGCACTTAGTGGATTCACCGTCTGATATGAAAAAGGTTGAACTTTTATTTGCTCTTAATGATTCAATAGCCTTATGGTATTCTATGTTGAAGATAGACTTGATGAAATCACTTAAGTGAGTGTAATGGTTTGACTGCCTTTTATGAAAAACTTGGGTTGTTTTTTAGAGCATTCGTGAGACCCGAGGTTTAATGCAAGGCCATAAACGCACTGTATTAATATCGTGGAATTTGCATAAAATTAAGGATATAGTATGTGTTGTGAGGATCTAAACTTATGTCCATTCAGTTCAAGAGTACTTCACTTTGTGGATATTCGTTGTTTTCTCATTTCACCACGTGTGTTCAATCGAAAGATATTGACACTTAATTATATGTTCTTTTTATCCAGAATTGTTGTTACTCTTTATATTTGCATTAGCGGGGGATTGTTAAAAATAACTTCTGGTAATGCAAACAATAAATAAATTATCCTCTCTCCTCTTCAATTATCTTTAATGGCTGATTTATTGGTTAGTTTAAATGATCAGGTCAATGGTCATTAAGTTTTTTTTTAATGGTTCGAGCTTCAGATTTTCAGCCTACATAAACCTATCTTCTTGGTGAATTGTTGATACACAGAAAAATCCATTTTTCTCATCTTTCCTCTTGAGCTATTTCTGGGCAAATGGTTTTGTGCAAATTCCAAACTTTCAGCCATTAGTGTAAGTGTTTGGGAGCGTTGTGGAACCTTGGGAGTGACCGGCCTTAACGATTTGTACAGGAATCTAGCCAAAATCGCTTTCAAGACAGTGGTTTGCCACTATTAGCGAATATTCTCCGAATATTCACCGTATATTTTGTAATTATGATAGAAGAATCCTAAGTTACCTTAAATATACGTCAATCATAATTATAAAATATACGGTGAATATTCGGAGAATATTCGCTAATAGCCACGACGCATCGTTAATCCGATAAGTTGATTCTATCATTTTGTTCAATTTTGATTAATATTGTTTATATTTCCTACAAAATTAAACGAAAATACCTCTTATTTGTTGTTCTGCTGAGATTTAAATTCCTATCTCTAAAGTTTGCATTTACTTTATTGACCACTAAACACACTCTTGGTGAATTATATGATATTTCCGAAGGTGATATTTATGTGCACAAGTAAAAATTATTTACTACTAGGTTTAGTATACGCGCTTTGCGCGTACCTCATCTGACAGAAAAATTACAAAACGAAATATCATATTTAGTTGTGAATTTCATCGTTAATTTGTCGCTAAATTACTCGTAGCTAATAATTTTTTCATCGCTAATCGTCGATAAATAAAATTAGTGACGAGTTTTACTGTTTAACTTTTCATCACTAACTCATATTTTTTTAGTAATAAAATAACTTAATAGATAAAACAATAGTGATAGTTTTCATTTGTGGAATAAGTGTAACAAAAAGAGTAATGACAATTTATTTAGACTATATTTTGTTTATTACTATTTCATCCTTCATATTTTAAATTTGCATTTTACCTATTTGATGTTTAACATTATACTATAATTAATTTTGTTTTATTTCTAATTTCTTTGACCACTAATATTTTTCTTATTTATCTATTGAAATGTTTTGTCAATTTGAGAAATAAATTTACTAACATGAGAATTTGAAAAGAATGATATTAGATTCTTTTGCTAGTTAGTTAATCCAAATTTTAATTATTTTTCGGAACATCAATCAAAGAAATAATTTATTTTATTAATTTTGATATCAGTTCATTACAAATTTTAAATATTTAATTGTGATTATGATTTTATTCCATAAGAATTTTACACAAACTTTCTTAGTTTGATTATTTTGATGTTATCATTTTTTAAAATATTTTTACTTCTTATTTCTACCTCTCAACGTTTTATTTTGGGGCTTCGTGCTTTTCATATATTTTAAATTAATGAGATTGATGTATTTTTTATTGCGTCAAAAATTTGCTCGTAAAATGGTGATATAGGTAAATAATTACCGTAAGATCAGAATTCAAGTCACAATATTTTTTTTCTTTATTTTATGGATTCTCCTTTGTAAAATTTTCTAAACAGTACAAGTCCTTTAACAACATTTTATTTCATTTCCTGAGAAACCCCTGTTTTTTATTTTCTTTATCATTGCTCCCTTTTTAGTGATTATCAAGTCGTGGTAAATTTACTTTTTCACTTGAAAATCAACTGTTGTGTGTCCTATTAAAGAAAATAATAAAAGAATGTTGATTGAGTAGAAAAGGAGTTTATATAAGATAAGTTTTTAATTGATAATAAAGTTTCAAATATTAGAATTTTTTACATTGTAATTCAAATAAGGAAAAAATTCATAAGCAAAGTTCTAATTGATTTCAAAGTTCTAATATTAGGAGTCCTCCATTTTAATCAGTAATTTTTTTTTAGAAAAATCACATAAATATTACTATATATAATATATGTATGTTGCTTGCAATAGATGGATTCTGAAAGACTTAAATATCATTATAAAAGAAGTCAATTTATAAAATTCTTTTAGAAGTAGAACATGAGCTCATTCTTTCAACCAATTTCAACGGATATAGTAGTATTTAAGCTTTCTTGTGTCTATAATCAGTGACAAATATACCGTGTATACACAAATTGTATACACGGAATCCGAAATAAATAAGTTACCGAAATTGTAATCAAAGTTGTACACAAACTTACCATAGTTGTAAAATTCTTGTATAAGTATAACTAGGATTTTAGAAGTATAGTAGGAATAGGATTTTCCATATTTGGAGATTGTAAATTGTATATATACCTCTTCATTAATAAAAATAATCAAGGGATTATTTCTTTCATGGTATCAGAAGTCTAGGGCTAAAATATCTTATCTCCAACACTTTCGCTGCCTCCTTCTTTCTCGGTTTTCGTGGCCTACTCTCGAATTCAGTGAAGTTTTTTTCTCCTCCTCTATTCCCAAATTTTCTTCCAAATCCCTAATTCACCTATTGTTGTTTCGTTATGTCTACGTCAAAGAACATGTTTCATCCTGCTCTTACAGTTTCCAACATCAAGAACCACATCCCTATTGTTCTTGAAATGGAAAATGTCCAATACGCGACGTGGGCGGACTTATTCAAAGTTCACGCACGCTCGCATCAAGTCCTCCATCACATAATCCCCTCGGCACCTAGCGTGGAGAAGGTGCCTACCCCCGATAATAATCCTACGTTATGGACAACCCTTGATGCTACCGTTCTCCAGTGGATTTATTCTACTATCTCTACAGACCTCTTACAGACAATTATTAAACCCGACACGACTGGTAGGGGAAGACGGAACAGTGGCGGCAACATCAGTAGGCCGCAGGCCAACTGGCCCCAGCCGTGGCCCCCTGGCAGTGGGGCTGGGCCAGTGCCCATTAGCCCAACAACCCTTATTTTCCACCTTGTCCGAATCTGGCAAACTGGGCTCAGTTCCAGCAATATTCCAGGCCCGATTTCTCAGTCCAACACAGTGGTGGAAGATATAGTTCTGGGTCGGGGCAGCAGGCAGGCCTGCGTGGGCCTTGACCTCACTAGGCCTTCCATGCTGCGGGCCCAAATCAGATTCTGATACCTACAGATATTGAGGCTGCCATGCATACACTTGGATTAAATCCTCTGGACGCGAATTGGTTCATGGACACCGGCGCCACTTCTCACATGACGTCCGACCAAGGTACTCTCTGTTCTTATTTCAGTTTGAGCAAAAATTGTGGCATTATTGTTAGTAATTGCAACTCAATTCCAATTCGTTATTATGGACATACCACTTTGTCTCCCCTACATCCACTTCTAGTTTTGAAAAATACTCTTCATGCCCCTAACTTAAGTAAAAATTTGGTGGCTGTCCGAAAATTCACCACTGATAATTGAGTTTCTGTTAATTTTGATCATTTTGGGTTTTCTGTGAAGGATTTCAAGACCGGGATATCTCTAATGAGATGCAATAGTAGGGGAGAGCTTTATCCTATCACAATCAGCACCACTTTCACGAGTCAAGCCATGTCGTCTACTTTTGCTACTCTTGCTCCTTCCTTGTGGCATGCACGTTTGGGTCATCCGGGGTCGTCTATTATCTGTTATTTGCATAAATATAATTTTATTTCTTGTAAGGGTACGCGGAGTACTCCACTTTGTCCTTCTTGTCCGTTAGGAAAACATGTTAAATTACCGTTTGTAGCCTCTATCTCTCGTACTTTGATGTCTTTTGATATTATTCATACTGATTCATGGACATCTCTCGTTTTAAGTTCTTTTGGCCATCGTTATTATGTCTTATTTTTTGGATGATTATTCTAACTTTTTGTGGACCTTTCCTTTATCCAACAAGTCTCAATAACATATGAACAAAGTAACTGACACAAATAATAACCACATATTTTGGTGTGTATACAACATTTCAAGTATTCATGAAAGAATACAATTTTTTTAATGACATTCCTTCATAAAAAAATACAATTTTTTCCTTTAAAGGCATAAAATTGTTGACTTCTAATCATAAGTCAAATCTTCACTCTTCAAATATATTTAGATACTCACTCATTCTAATGTTTCTTTTTAAGAACATTAGTATATGTATCTGTGCGATGTGCGGTCGATATAAAATTACTAATAGTACTCATATTTAATTTATACTATCACACCAAATCTAATTGCTTTAATATCTAAATTGTCACAAGTGTGAAGATCATTTACTTTCTTTTATAAGTCAATTTTGTTGGAAATTTGCCTTTGGCGGAAGTTGCGTCCGATCAACTTTAGCGGCTTAAACACTAGTGTTCCACATGTTGGAGAATCCGGTTCGTCACACATGCATAATCTACTATGTAAGTAGATGACCGTAGGGCCAAGGATCGTCAAATTTCGTTGAGAAATAAAAGAGATATTGGTCCACAAAGTGAGGTGTTTGAAGCATGGAAAAGTATGGTATTGAGATCAATTTTCCCTCATCGGTGGGGGAAGAAAGAATTGTTTTGTTTATAAGTCTCAAGGTTGGCTTGGGTTTGGGACCCCAAGGGTATCCCATGTGTTTAAAGGAGGGAGGACTTAGATGTGCTTCGGTACGAGGAAAGCCCACACGCGTGCCGCCGCCGCCCGCCCGTCCGGTCCGGTCCGGTCGTGGGCTGTGGGCTGTGCTTCTTCTGATATTATCTCTGTTGCACATCTTCATCATTTATTTTGGTGGAATTACTACCTCCATAATTGCCATTACTTGGCCAGTAATGGTACTTATGTGGGCAGTTGGTAAGCCTCTACTTCAACTATATAAAGGACTTTTTGCACCATTGTTGAGCTACACAAACAGACACACAAAAACAGAAACGAAATCAGTCTTCCTACTACCTTCCAGCATCATTTCGTTACCCAAAATTCTTCACGGTAGCACTTGAGTTTCCTTTGCTCATTTGTTCATTTGTTGTTTTATCTTGGGAGACAATTGTCCATGACGTAGAAAGGATACATACGGGCCAATATTGTCTTAAAGACAGAGGGAAAACACTCGACTCAAAATACCAAAAAATGTTCCAGTTTATTATTCAAGTTCTTTGTAATTTCAGTTTATTGTTCAATTGTAATTTCAGTTCTTGTAATACTTAGCAGTTACTTGTAATTTCCGTTTCCTGCATCTTTGTACCCAACAAGTTTAAGACAATATTTTGCTTACTGTAATTGCTGGAACATGGCTGAAAATATGATTGATTCTGTTGCTGCTACCGCCACTCAAGGCAACAATACCGCCTTCCCTGCTACTACCGCTACTGTCCAAGGCAGTAACTCTGCTGCCTTCACTGCTGCTGCCGCTACTGTCCAAGGCAGCAACTCTACTGCCTTCCCTACTACTGCCCAAGGCACGTCTGCTTCCACGTACACATCGGTCACCGACAAGAAGTTGTTCATGGGCAACAACGTTTCGTCTGACGTACTGGGGGTAGGAAAGGTGTCCTGAAGATGACTTCCGGAAAGGAGCTCACTCTGAAGGAAGTGATGCATGTCCCTGATATTAGAAGAAATTTAATTTCAGGACCTTTATTGGTTAATGTTGGTTTTAGGCTAGTGTTTGAATCCAATAAGTTTGTACTCACTAAGAATGACACTTTTGTGGGGGGAGGCTTCGTCTGTGAAGGCCTCTTCAAAGTAAATGACATGTTTGTAATGCGTGCAAGTAATAAAGTTGAACCTTCTTCTTATTTACTTGAGTCTTCTAATTTATGGCATCATAGATTAGGACACGTACAAGTCTATCCAAAGGATGGTAAATATGGAGTTGTTTCCGTCTATCGACGTAAACCCTCAACATAAGTGTGAGGTGTGCGTAGATGCAAAACTCACCAAGCTTACTTTTTGATCCGTCGAAAGGAATACCGCTACTCTAAAACTTATTCACACAGATATATGTGATTTGAAGTTCGCACAAACTAGAGGGGGAAACAAGTACTTTGTGACATTCATTGATGATAGCACAAAGTATTGTTACCTTTACTTGTTGAAAAGTAAGGATGAAGCCCTTGAAGCGTTCCGACGTTACAAAGCAGAAGTTGAGAACCAACTAAGCTTGCGGATTAAATCCATACGTAGCGATAGAGGGGGAGAATACGTAGCGCCATTTGAGAAATACTGTGCCCAAGAAGGCATTGTTCATCAAACGACGACTCTATACTCACCTCAATCAAACGGTGCGGCGAAATGTAAGAACCGCACATTGAAGGAAATGATGAATGCCTTGCTCATCAATTCCGGTCTTCCCCATAATATGTGGGGAGAAGCCATCCTTCCCGCTAATACGATTCTTCATAGAGTCCCACATAAGGGTAAGGACAAAACTCCATATGAATCATGGAAGGGAAAGAAACCCACTTACAAATATTTTAAGGTGTGGGGTTGTTTGGCAAAGGTTGAAGTACCCAAGCCAAAGCAGGTCAAGATTGGGCCTAAGACTGTAGATTGCATATTCATCAGATATGCAAATAACGGTAGTGCTTATCGCTTCTTAGTGCATAAGTCAGATATTCCAAATATCCACCAGGGTACAATCATGAAATCAAAGAATGCTCTATTCTTTGAAGGTACCTTTCCTAGAAAGGAAAAAAACATAACCTCTCACAAACGAAGTTATGAACAAAGCTCTCAAGAACCGGGAGTCGTTGACGGACAGGATCTAGATGGTTCAGATCTAGCGGATCTCGAGATGGCTGAACATCCGGAATCTAGTGTTCTAGATTATCAGAACTTGGAGACTCCAGAGATGGATCTAAGGCGAAGTAAAAGGGCCAGGAAGGATAAATCCTTCGGTCCTGACTTTGTAGCTTATATGGTTAATGATGAACCAAGGATAATTGCTAAGGCGTTGTCAACTCCAGAAGCACCGCTCTAGAAAGAAGCTATTGAGAGTGAAATCGGCTCCATTCTGCATAACCATACTTGGGAGTTGGTTGATCTTCCTCCGGGAAATAAAATGTTGGGTTGTAAATGGATACTCAAACGGAAATATAAAGCAGATGGGTCTATAGACAAGTACAAGGACAGGTTGGTAGTCAAGGGCTATCGACAGACAGAAGGTCTTGACTACTTTGACACATACTCATCGGTATCTCGAATGACATCCATACGGGTATTCATTGCGATCGCAGCTTTGTGAGACCTTGAGATACATCAAATGGATGTCAAGACAGCCTTCCTAAATGGTGATTTGGAAGAAAAAATTTATATGGACCAACCCGAGGGGTATGTGGTTCAAGGGCAAGAGAAGAAAGTCTGTCGGCTTGTCAAATCTCTGTACGGGCTGAAACAAGCCCCGAAGTAATGGCACGAAAAATTTGATAGTACTCTACTATCGAAGGGTTTCACTATTAATGAATATGATAAATGTGTTTACACGAAATGTAACTTTGACTCATTCATTATGATATGCCTATACGTAGATGACATGTTGATCACATGAAACAGTCCTAGGGTAATCCTAGAGACTAAGAACATGTTGAAACAATGCTTCGACATAAAGGATATGGGTATCGCAGATGTCATCTTAGGGATAAAAATCTCTAAGACGTCTGACGGATTGGTCTTATCTCAGTGTCACTACATCGAGGATGTTTTGAGAAAGTTCGAGATGTTTGACAGTTCACCTATAAAGTCACCAATGGATACAAATCAAAAGCTTGATAAAATTCTTGGTGCACCCGTATACCATGAGCGATATGCACAGGTGATTGGTAGTTTAATGTATATAACAAACTGCACCCGACCTGATATTGCTTATGCAGTCAATAAATTGGCTAGGTTTACCCGAAATCCAAGTGATGATCATTGGAAGGCGTTGAATCGGGTATTACAATACCTGAAACACACGTTAACTTTCGGGTTACATTATTCGAGATATCCAGTTGTACTAGAGGGGTACAGTGATGCAAACTGGATATCTGATATACAGAACACCAAGTCCACCAGTGGGTATGTATTTACAATTGGTGGTGGGGCTGTGTCTTGGTGGAATTACTACCTCCATAATTGCCATTACTTGGCCAATAATGACACTTATGTGGGCAGTTGGTAAGCCTCTCTTTCAACAATATAAAGGACCATTTGCACCATTGTTGAGCTACACAAACAGACACACAAAAATAGAAAAGAAATCAGTCTTCCTACTACCTTCCAGCATCATTTCATTACTCAAAATTCTTCACGGTAGCACTTGAGTTTCCTTTGCTCATTTGTTCATTTGCTGTTTTATCTTGGGAGACAATTATCCAGGACGTAGAAAGGATACATACGGGGCAATATTGTCTTAAAGACAGAGTGCAAACACTCGACTCAGCATACCAAAAACCTGTTCAGTTTATTCTTCAAGTTCTTTGTAATTTCCGTTTATTGTTCAATTGTAATTTCAGTTCTTGTAATACTTAGCAGTTACTTGTAATTTCCGTTTCCTGCATCTTTGTACCCAACAAATTTTTAATACGTCTCCTATACGTAAAAAAATAAATTAAAAGGTTGTTAAGAGAAGGAGTTTTAATATCTAATTTGTATAGTAACTTTTTTCACAAATATATTATTTATAACTATTTGCCCGTTTATATTTTTTCCAAGTAATTGTTTTGTTGTTCGAATCCACGTTAACATTCTTTGGTGAAATTCTATTTTCCAAATTATTACTCATATCGTAATTCTTCTTTATACTAAAAATAAATTTTTAATCTTTCAATTTTCTATGTAATTTTTAATAATTTATCACTTGGCTTAACACACACACACACACACATATATATATATATATATCATCACTTTAATATTCCATAAAATATTGGTCCCTTCCATAAAGAAAAATAAAAAAAAACATTAAAATAAATTATCAGTATGAAATTCAAATGAATGGACCTATAGTAAAAAAGAAAAGAAATTACAATGGATATTATTATGTATTCATCATCAAATTATTTTAATTTATAGTTTGAGTATGTGTTCCTTCTGTTGGAAATTTTCCTTTGGTGGGAGTTGCGTCCACCCATCTTTAATGACTTAAACACTAGGGTTCCGCATGTTGAAGACTTTGATTCTTCACACATGCATAATCTACTAAGTGAGTAGATGACCGTAGGGCCAAGGATCGTCAAATTTCGTTGAGAAATGAAAGAGATATTGGTCCACGAAGTGAGGTGTTTGAAGCATGAAAATGTGGTATGGACCAATTCTCCCTCATCAGTGGGGAAGGAAGATTTGTTTAGTTTATAAGTCTCAAAATTAGCTAAGGGTTTGGGACCCCAAGTGGTAACCCGTGTGTTTGAAGGAGGGAGGACCTAGTTGTGCTTTGGTTCGAGGTTAAGTCCACACACGCGCCGCCGCCACCTGCTTGTGGGCTTTGGGCTTCTTCTGATATTATCTTTTAGGACCCAAATTGCTTTATATTTACAGTTTGGTCCCTGAAGTTTCAGGTAAGATAAAATTGGAAAGAGAACTTGTGTCGTTGTTAAAACTCCATTAATCTGCACATCAATTCAGTCATTTACTTGGCTGAATAACTCCTCATTAAAGCTCCAATACGTTGCACATTAATTCAGTTATTTACTTAGTTGAATTACTCCTCACTAATTGACATTAACAGCAATTAGTTGGGCAGTTGATAAGTCCCCTCCATGCACTATATATTGAAGCCTTTGGCTCAATTGTTGAGACTAGACAGAAACGAAAAACAGAAACATAAAATCTTTCTACTACTTTCCAGCATCATTTCATCACACTAAGTTCTTCAAAGTAACATTTAGGTTTCCTTTGCTCATTTGTTAAGTTGTTGTTTTATCTTGGAAGACTATTGTCCAGAACGTAAAAGGATATATACGGAACAATCTTGTCTTACAGACAGAGTGCCATCACTCGACTCAGCAAATCAAAGTTCTTGTAATCTCAGTTTGTTCTTTTAGTTTAATGAAATTTCAGTTTGTTGTAATTTCATTTTGTTGTAATAGTTAGTAGTTACTTATTTCCCGTTTCTGCAATTGTTTTAATCTAAAATTTTAATACAAGATTCGCTTGCTATAACTTTTTTTAAACATGACTGGAAACGCTTATGATTCGGTTGTTGCTGCTGCTACTACTCAAGGAAACCCCTTTGCCTTCCCTCCTACTGTTGTTGTTACTACTCAAGGCAACTCCTCTGCCTTTTCCACTGCTGCCCAAGGCATATCCAATGCTTTTACTACTCCTCAAGGGAACGTGACAGTTCCTCCACCCTCTGCATTCCACCATGAACGCCCTGAAAAGTTCATAGGCTCCAACTTCAAAAGATGGCAGCATAAGATGCTATTTTACTTGACTATTATGGGAATGGCTCGGTTCCTAACAGAAGATCCTCCACAAGATGGAGATGAGATGGACCCTCATCCTACTGAAACGGCTGAAGGGGGGCCAAGGTATCCATGTCATTAATGGCATGAAGATGGTTCTTGATGCATGGTGTCACAGTGACTTCATGTGTAAGAACTATATTTTGAACTATCTGTCAGACCCACTCTACACGGTGTATTGCACCATAGGCACTGCCAAAGAGTTATGGGAGAAGCTGCAGAAGAAGTACAACACACAAGATGCTGGTACGAAGAAATTCATCATTGGAAAATTCTGAAATTTCAAATGGTGGATAGCAAAACCAGTGATGTCCCAAGTCCAGGAATTCCAAATGATTCTACATCACCTGGATTTGGAAGGTATGAAACCAAATGAGCAGTTTTTGGTTGCATCACTAATTGAAAAGTTACCTCCCTCATGGAATAAGTTTATGAGTTACTTAAAACTCAAGACGAAGGAAATGACCTTTGAGAAACTTATTATCAAACTTCAGATTCAGGAAGATAATAAGAAGGCATTGCCTAGGGGAAAGCAACCTGCTGAGGCAAAGGCAAATCTGGCTGAGGCCAAAGAAAACTCAAGCAAGAAACGTAAGTTCCAAAAAGACAGCAAGACCCAGGCGGCGGAGAAGTTCAAAGGAAACTATCACCAATGTGGGAAACCTGGTCACATGATCAAGGACTGCCGCAAGCTCAAGACTGAGCAACAAAAGAAGGCCAAGGTTAAAGGCAAGGCACATGCTAACGTCGTCAAAGACACGCTTCTTAATGACATGATTGAGGAGTTCTCGGTGGTGGTACTTGAAGCAAACCTTGTTGAGAATCACATGCAATGGTGGATGGACACGGGTTCTACCAGACACATCTATTCCAATAGAGATGCCTTCTCCACGTATACATCAGTCACCAACAAGAAGTTGTTCATGGGTAATAACGCTTCCTCTGATGTGTTGAGGGTAGGAAAGGTGGTCCTGAAGATGACTTGTGGAAAGGAGCTCACTCTGAAGGAGGTGATGGATGTTAATTCTAAATTCAAATTCGTCATTAGATTGAGATACACTAGTAACGAAGATAATACAGATAAGAAGTCACAGTCATTCATGTCTTCTGTGACATTACTTTTATTTTTGCTGTGTTGATGTTTGCCTATGTAAAGTATTATAAGATTTTATATCTAAAACTTATAAATTCTTAACCTCACATATATTCAAAAAAAAAATTGCTATTTATTATCGCTAGGAAATCATTCCACTCCAATCCTAATCAATCAAATCTCCAGATTCAACTCCAATTGTAAGTGATCCAAGGAGGAACCAAATTGTATTAAAAGAAAACACTCCTAACAATTTCTAATATGATTAAAAAGGAACCCGTCTTTTTAAGAAGAACTGAAATTGTGTAGAAACGTTCCAAAAAAATCGTAGGGTAAATTAAAAGAAAATTTTATTTAACATAGAATGCATTTTAAAACATTTTGATTTGAGGCTTTGTTTTTTTTTGAATTTTAGTATATCTTATTTGAGAAGAATTATTTGATAGTGTTAATTAGTGTGATAATTTTAAGCAACATATTATTAATAAATATAGAATCAATCACTAATATATGAGACTTAGCTTCAATATATGGAGCAAGATCAGTAGTACATACCTGGTTCTTTTGTTCTTGTGTGACTGATTCTTTTTTTCCTGTAACTCCTTCGTGTTAAGCTGGCTAACATCCTCGCTTCCTCTTATTGTGTCGTCAAATATATTTATATCAACTAGCAATTTTGAGAGCACATCTTCCTTCTTCAATCCCATATCCAAACATTGTATGGAAATCGTAGAAATATCCTCTCCTGCGTTATTCCCAATACCATTATTCTCCTTTTCTCGTGATCCATACTTTGTTACTGAAAGTATACCGGGTATATCATGGTATACACGACATATACAATGCCTTGTGTATACCGTGTATATCACGAAACACAAAGCTATTGGGTCCGTGATATACACGGTTTTAAGTCAAGTTTGGTAATAGGTTTTGTATATAATTAGCATTGTACACTTACCATAATTGTAAAGTTCTTGTACAAATAGAATAGGTTTTTTGGAGTAGAATAGGAATAGGATTTTTCATATTATGGAAATTGTATATTGTATATATACTCATTCATTTAATGAAAATAAGAGGGGGATTATTTCTTTCATGGTATCAGAAGTCTAGGACTAAATTACTTCCGCTCCTCTCCTAAATTTCCTCTCGGTTTTCCGACCACCCTTCTCGACCGAGACTACCTCTGAATTCGTGCCCTTTTCTCGGATTTTGTGCCTCCTTAGCTCCTCTCTTCCCAATTTTTCTTCCCAATCCCATGGACTTTCGTTATGTCGACGTCAAAGAACCTATTTAATCCTACCCTTACTGTTTCTAACATCAAGAACAACATCCCTATTATTCTTGAGATGAAAAACGTCCAATATACGACGTGGGCAGAGTTGTTTAAAATTCAAGCAATCTCACATCAAGTCCTCCATCACATAATTCGCCTCGCTACCCCTACTCCAACGGAGGATCCTCAGTTATGGATTACTCTTGATGCTACCGTCCTTCAGTAGATTTATTCCACTATTTCTATCGATCTTTTACAAATGATTATTGAACCAGACACTACGGCTATGGCCATCTGGAATAATTGTGTGATATATTTCAAGACAACCAACATTCCCGACTTGTCACCCTTGAGCAAGAATTTTCACAAGTAAGGATGGAAGAGTTTTTGAATGTTCGGCCTATTGTAAACGGCTCAAGGAATTAGCGGACCAACTCCATAACGTTGGCGCGCCTGTTACTAATAATCGTCTTGTTTTACAAATGGTTGCTGGCCTATTTGAGGCCTATAATGGCGTTAGGACTCTCTTTCGTCAAAGTAATCCTCTTTCCCCTTTTTATCAAGTCCGTTCGATGCTCACGTTAGAAGAAGTCGTCTTGGTAAAAAAAGTGGTTACCGGCGCCAATTTCGTGGCGATGATGACTTCATCCAATCAATCTCATGGTTTTGTTGACAATTCGGGGCAAAATCGCAACAACGGTGGCGGCAAGAAGGGTCAAAACCGTAAAAATAATGGCAAAAATTGGGGTGGCAATAACGGCAGCGGCCGAAATAGTGGTGGTATTGGCGGTGGGCCTCGGGGCAGTGGACAAAAGCCCAACTAGGCTCAACAGTGGCCCCCATGGCATTGGAATTGGGCCATCGGTCCTTGGCCCAATAATAGGTATTTACCACCTTGCCCTTACCCGAGTAACTGGCCCCAGTTCCAACAACAGGCCAGACCCAACGTCTCGGGTCCAGTTTCGGGCAACAGATTCTCTTCTAGGCCGGGGTAGCAAGCCAGTGTGCTTGGGCCTCGGCCTTCGTAGCCAATCCAGGCAATGGGCCCCACACCGACTCCAACGGATATTGAAGCCGCAATGCATACGCTTGGATTAAATTCTCCAGACCCGAATTGGTACATGGACATCCGCGACACTTCTCACATGACGTCAGACCAAGGTACTCTCTCGTCTTATTCCAATTTGAGCAAAAATTGTGGCATAATTATTGGTAATGGACACTCAATTCCAATTTGTGGTTACTGTCATACTACTTTGCCTCCTCCCCATCCACCTCTTGTCTTGAAAAATGCCTTTAACTTAATTAAAAATTTGGTGTCTGTCCGTAAATTCACCACTGATAATTGAGTTTCTGTTAATTTTGATCATTTTGGGTTTTCAGTGAAGGATTTCAAGACGGAGATACCTCTCATGAGATGTAATAGTATGGGAGATATTTATCCAATCACGCCCGCATCCAAATTCTCGAGTCAAGCATTGCCATCTACTTTTGCAGCTCTAGCTCCTTCCTTGTGGCATACATGTTTGGGTCACCCTGGGTCATCCATTGTTTCTTCCTTGCATAAAAACAATTTTATTTCTTGTAAGGGTATGTGTAGTACTCCAATTTGTCAATCCTGTCCTTTAGGAAAACATGTTACATTACCATTTGTAGCATCTACCTCTCGTACTTTAATATCATTTGATCTTATTCATAGCGATTTATGGACTTCTCCCTTTCTCATTTATGTGGGCCATCGTTATTATGTTCTATTTTTGGATGATTATTCTAATTTTTTATGGACTTTTACATTAGCGAAAAAATCTCAAGTTTTTTCCACCTTCTTAAAATTTCGAGCATTCATCCGTACCCAATTTGAACGAGAAATTAAAAATATTCAATGTGATAATGACAAAGAATATGATAATGGGTTGTTTCGGGAATTTTGTGCGAATAATGGCATAGTTTTTCATTTCTCTTGTCCTCATACGTCTTCACAAAATGACAAAGCCTCACAAAAAATTCGTACCATTAATAATATTGTCCGCACTTTATTGGTCCATGCTTTCGTACACCCTTCCTTTTGGCATCATTCTCTACAAACGGCTACATATCTTCTTAACATACTTCCTACCAAAGGGTTGGCATATTCATCTCCTCTTAGAACCCTCTATCATAGGGATCCTTCGTATTCACATCTTAGGGTCTTTGGGTGTTTAAGATATCCGCTATTTCCGTCAACTACAATTAACAAACTTCAATCCCGCTCTACCGCTTGTGTATTTTTGGGTTATCCATCTAATCATCGTGGTTACAAATGTTTTGATTTATCGACTAATAAAATCATAATTAGTCGTCATGTTATCTTTGATGAAACCCAATCCGTTTGCTAAAACAAGTAGTCTCGGGCCTAGTTCGTATAATTTTTTAGATGACGAGGTCTCCCCGTATCTTATCCACCATTTAGCGGACTTGTCCCACACCCAAACTCTGCCAGCGGGTCCACTGCCCGCTGGACCTACTGTTTCGCCACATCCCACGGTTTCTGGCCCAGTTTCAGCTATTGGGCCAGTTGCCCAGCCTGCTTCAATTCCTGCTTCTGTCCTCGCTACTGTTTCTAGTATTGGGCCAGCAGGCCCACTACCTGTTGGTCAGCCCGTCCCACATTCGAATTCTTCCCAAAATCCACCCAATTCTCCCCCGAGTCATAGACCGGTCACTTGTAGTCAACGGGGTATTTTTAAACCAAAATGACATTTTAAGCTAAATTCTAATGTCTCTAAATCTCCTCTACCCCGTAACCAGTGTCTGCCTTAAATGACCCAAATTTGAAATTGGCTATGAACGATGAATATGATGCTCTTATTACGAATAAGACATTGGAGTTGGTCCCCCGTACTTCTGGTGTTAATATTATTCTGTCTATGTGAATTTTTAATCATAAAAATAATTCTGATGGTTCTTTTGCGCGACATAAGGCTCTTCTTGTAGGAAATGGTAAGACTCAGCAGGTTGGTGTGGATTGTGGTGAGATATTTAGTCCGGTGGTCAATCCAGCTACCATTCGCTCTATTCTCAGCTTGGCTCTTTCGAAAGCATGGCTCATTCATCAGCTCGATGTGAAGAATGCTTTCTTACATAGTGATCTTAAGGAGACAGTTTATATGATCAACCCTTGGGTTTTTGAGACCCCAATTATCCGCATCATGTCTGTTTATTGAAGAATTCCTTATATGGGCTTAAGTAGGCCCCCCGAACCTGGTATAAGCGATTTGTAGACTATGTATCTAATATTGGGTTTTCTCATAGCAGGTCTGATAATTTTCTATGCATATATCGTCGTGGTAATTTCTTGGAATATATTCTCTTGTACGTGGATGACATTATTTTGACAGCTTCTTCTGATGATTTACGCAATTCTATCATGACCCTACTTAGTTTAGAGTTTGCTATGAAAGACTTGAGGCCCTTGAGTTACCTTTTAGGGATTTCTGTCACTCGTCATGCAAGTGGGTTGAGATCATTGAGCGAGTTGGTACGTCTTCGTGCAAGTCCACATCCATTCCAGTTGATACTAAACCCAAGTAGGTGCGGCGGCTGGCTCACCTTACGAGGATCCCACCCACTATCGCAGTCTTGTTGGAGCACTTCAGTATCTTACTTTCACGAGACCCGATATTATGTATGCCGTACAACAGGTGTGTTTATTTATGCATGATCCCAGGGTTGAGCATATGAATGTGCTCAAATGCATTATTCGATACATATAGGAAACACTTGACTATGACTTACATTTATATCCATCATCGATGTCTACACTTGTCTCGTATACAGATGCTGATTGGGGTGGCTGTCCAGCTACTAGACACTCCACGTCTGCGTATTGCATGTTTCTTGGTGATAACTTGGTCTCGTGGTCTGCGAAGCACCAGTCTACATTGTCACGCTCCATTGCCGAGGTCGAGAATCGTGGAGTAGCCAATGTGGTTTTTGAATCATGTTGGTTACGTAATATTCTTCTAGAGCTTCATTGTCTCATTCAGAAAGCTACCTTGGTTTATTGTGATAATATTAGTGCCGTCTATCTTTCTGGTAATCCTATTCAACATCAGCGCACTAAACATATCGAGATGGATATCCACTTCGATCGAGAAAAGGTAGCTCGTGGACAAGTACGCGTCTTACATGTCCCTTCTAGGTACCAAATTGCCAACATCTTTACTAAGGGTCTTCCCTCGGTATTTTAGGGACAGTCTCAGCGTACGACAACCGCCTGCTATGACTGCGGGGGTGTGAAAGTATATCGTGATATACACGGTATACACGGCATATACAATGCCTTGTGTATACCGTGTATATCACGGAAACACAAAGCTATTGGGTCGGTGATATACAAGCCTAGTATACACGATTTTAAGTCAAGTTTGGTAATAGGTTTTTGTATATAATTAGCATTGTACACTTACCATAATTGTAGAGTTCTTGTACAAATAGAATAGGAATAAGATTTTTCATATTATGAAAATTGTATATTGTATATATACTAATTCATTTAATAAGAGGGGGATTATTTCTTTCAGTTACGTCCATAGGCTGTGTTTGGTTTGATACATCTGTGTTCAGTACCTCGTCATCTTTCTCATTCAAACCCATAATTCTCTTCCCTTTTGATTCATTTTGACCTTGCATATTAGTTACATCAGCTCCCTCTTCCATGTTTAGCAGATTGTCGTTCCTGCAATTCTTCTTCCCTCAACCATTTTTGGGTCTTGAGTTCGCACCATGGGATGCCTATCAATCGTGTTTATCCCTTGACGCCTATGAATTTCTGAGGAAAGAATATGATTATCTGTTTTTAACCATGTCCCAAATTGATCATTTTTTGAAAGTGCCTGATCGTATATCCTTCCTTGGCTTTTTGTACACAAGTTTTATCGTTATGTCCTAGCATACCACAGTAATAACATATATGAGGTAGATTTTCGTATCTTATTTCAACCCATGTAGTTTCCAGTCCTAACTTAATCAATTTACCTCTTAGCAGTGGCTTAGTAATAT
This sequence comes from Anisodus tanguticus, assembly GCA_034509755.1. Lineage (NCBI taxonomy): Eukaryota > Viridiplantae > Streptophyta > Magnoliopsida > Solanales > Solanaceae > Anisodus > Anisodus tanguticus. The sequence goes on along the minus strand of CM067560.1, from coordinate 19,952,264 downwards.
TCAGCCTCACTTTAAGCCTCATTATTATCCCTCTTTGCTTCCATTTTCAGGGATTAAATATGTTCACTTCCTTTTTCGCTTCTGTTCCCAACAGGATAAATTATCATTTTCCTGCATTATGTCCAAGATTCGTCAAACTTTTAGATGCATACAAACAGTAATCTTTGATACTATAAAATGTTTAAAATTCTTTAACACAACTGGCTACAATTTTTTCCCATTTTATGACAATATTTGACAAGTCATATTGTTATAGCTTGGTACTTCATAAAATGTTCAATAGAAAATGGAAATTAAAAGCTTGTATCAAAAGAAGAGTCTTATAATTATCATTTATAGACAGTAACCTCAAATTCATACTTGTCGATGCCACTTTCTGAAAGTAGGGAGAAAGACTCGATCTTCAATAAAAAGTGTGTCGGCGCGGCATCTCTAAATTCAACTGTTACTTCTGCCCATTTATATTGCACGCCAAACAAAAGGGATAAGCAAATAAAATAAGAATATATACAGTCACTTAAGAAAAGGGAAACCCACAAAAAATAAAATGAACAGGTTATAACACTGTACTTAGCATACAGATTAGGGCAATATCAATAGTACCTCCTATTTTCTGTCCTACATCTTTTGACATTCAATGTAAAGGGATGATCCAGACTTGAACCCACAGATTACATTCATTAAACACCGGAGAAGGTATCAATCATACAACCATAGTGCACCAAAGACTACTTTATCCATACTTTCCTTGTCTCTAAAAATAAACTGAAAAAAATTCTATCCTATTTCCTTTATTTGCAATCCTACTGGTTTTCCCACGCTGAAGGCATAACATTCTTGATTCCTTGAAAATTATGAAATTACCTTACCAAAAAGACTTACTTCACAATCTTTCATGCTTGACAGAATATCCGAAATTTCAATTGCCACAACCTGCTTTTCTTCATCAGTCAAAATAAATTGCTGCAATCGATCAACCATCTCTTCAATTCTAGGGTTCACACTTCAATCTGAGTGAAATTTGCACTAGCAGTAGTCGTTTGGATAGTTGAAATTGGTTTAGGGTTTTAAAGAGCAACAGGGAAAATTTCGCAATAGATGAGCAAGGAAGGTTTGAGAGATTAATTGTATAGATGCTTGAGAATTGAAGTAATAGAAGTAGTATTAAGTTCTTACCAAAGGCTCACATACAACTCTCACTCTAATGCTATCAATAAACTAAAACGGGAATTAGCACAATTTCTGATAATACACACCAACTAATGCATTTATTCACAGCGCGAAAATCTTTAGATTTCAAAAAGAAATTACCTAATAAACTAAACCCAACAAATAAGTTACCTGCATTTTCTGATAATATACACCTAAAAATGCACAAATTCACGACAAAAAAGGATTCTTTATAGTTCATCACTTTTCTTAGATGACAAATACCTTCTCCAAAATCATCAAAAGCAGATAAAAATTAAAGGACGACGTCAAAACCGGGTATCCGTACACTTTGTCCAGAATTGATCTAAGTCATTGAGCCTGCCTTGCATAACTAATCATCAATTTCTGTTGGAAATTTGCCTTTGGCGGGGAGATGCGTCCACCCATCTTTGATGAATTAAACACTAGTGTTCCGCATATTGGAGACCTTGTCTCTTCGCACATGCATGATCTACGGAGTGAGTAGATGACCGTAGGGCCAAGAATCGTCAAATTTCGTTGAGAAATGAAAGAGATATTGGTCCACGAAGTAAGGTGTTTAAGACATGGAAATGTGGTGTGGGACAAATCTACCACATCGGTGGGAATAGGAAGAATTGCTCTCTATATATGTCTCAAATTGGTAAAGGGTTTAGGACCCCAAGGGGTATCCCATGTGTTTAAAGGAGGGAAGACCTAGATGTGCATGGGTTCATGGCTAAGCCCACATGCGCGCCGCCGCCGCCGCCCGCCCGTCCCATCCGGTCCCGGGCTCGGGCTCGGGTTTCGGGTCACGGGTCGTGGGCTGTGGGATGTGGACTATGGGGACTTTCTGATATTATCTTTTTGGACCAGAGAACTCTGCCAGATGTACAGTTTGATCCCTGAAGTTTCATATGTACAGTTTGGACCAGAATTCTTTCATATGTACGGTTTGGTCCCCGAAGTTTCAATATTTACAGTTTGGTCCCCAGAGTTTCTGGGAAGGTGACGGAAGGCAGAAAGCCTACCGTTAGGACTTTTTTTTGAGGCATTAATCGGCCATTACTTGGCCGATTAACTCTTCTATTAACAGCCCATTAGTTGAGCAATTGAGCACCTCATTCATGGCATTAAAACCTGCCATTACTGCCCTCCTTTAAGAGCCATTACTGACCTTATTTTTCAGCTGTTGGATATCCCCTCCTCATGCTATAAATTGAGCTTCATATGGCTCAAAAAAAGAGCAGAAAACTAGCCGAGAAACAAGCTGAAAACGGACCAAAAACACACCGAAAAATCAGCAAACTAGTGGCTGAAAAATCAAGCAAACCAAAGTGGCTGAAAAATCAAGCAAACACGGTGGCTGAAAATCAGTCAAAAACAAGTGACCAAACCCTCACGTATACACAAGATATACACTATAGAGACACACTATATACACGAGAGACAAAAGAGAAGAGTAAAGAGAAACTCTTCCTTCCTATTCCATATCTTGACAAGTCGAGTCATATTTGTTTTCTTCGACAGGCTCAACCTATTGGCTTTGTAGTGTTGAGATTAAAGTGTTGTTTTATCTTGGGAGACTATTGCCCGCTAACGTAAAAGTATATATACGGGGCAATCTTGTCTTAAGGATAGAGGGTTGTCCTCGACTCAACACACAACGTTGTAACCTTCCAGATTTAGTTGTTTCTTGATTTCAGGATATCAAGATTCAAGACACAACATACTTGCGGCAGTTCTCAAAGTTGGCTTTGCAAGGTGATCAAGATTCAAGACACAACACACTTGCGGCAGTTTTGAAGATTGACCATTTATTTATCCTTTCGAACATTTGTAATAGTTATTTACATCCCGTACTGCTTTATAAAGTACGATAGAGTACCAACAACTTAAGACAAGATTGTGTTGTATTACTATTAGTGTTCGAAAGATGTCGGTCAAAAGTTGTGTGACCAAATTTGGATATGACAATGGTTTTCTGGTAGAAGAGAGTGATGATGATGAACGTGTTCATGGTGTCACCGCTACCAAGACTGGTTGGAACAAGCGCTCTCGAGAGCCTGAGGATGTCAACTGGGACAAGAGGAGAAGACTGAAGATGTTATTCTATCTTGCAGCAGAAGGCCTATATCTGTCCCAGACAAAAGATCCGAATAATGGTAAGAAGGAAATGGACACTCGGTATGATGAAGTGATCGAAGTGAGCCGAGAATCCGAAAAGAGGATAAGTAGTTTTTCTTACTTGTCAAGAATAAAGATTAAATGATGTCTGATTAAAAATTGATTAAAGTAGGAGGAATATGAAAATAATTTATATTCCTTACGCTTTAAAGAAAAAAATCAGAAGTTTAATCTCATCTTCTTTCCCGTTTAAAGATTGGATTTTGTAAACGACTTAAAAAGATCCGTTCTTTTAAGTGTAATGATTAAAAGTGTGTAAAGTATGTTCGCACATACGATGGAGAGAGATCCACTAACTGTGCGAAAACTGTTACCACTCTTAAGTAAGCGCCAAGAATTATCGGACACCAATCATAACGGAAGAAGTCTAAAAGTTAAAGACGTTGAGCTGTCACACTATTTGGCGAAGATCCTTCATAGGATGATATTGGACACTCGGTCATACAAAGCCTCCGGTGACCTGGAGTGGGCCAAAATTCCTTTGATATAATGATATTGGACACTCAGTCATATAAAGCGTCCGGGCGACTGGAGTGGGGCCAGAATTCGTTTCACAGGAAAAGTAATGGACACCTAGTAAGGTGGGCCAGAGTTTCCAGGTCTTAAATGATCTGAAGGCCTAAAGAAAGGCAGTGAAGAAATTGGACACTCAGTCTGCCAAAGCAACTGCAGTGGGCCAGAGTATCGCGATCACATATGATCCGATTACACCCTAACCACGGGCAAGAGGTTGTTCATGTGAAGCAACGCCACCTCTAAAGTAGAAGGGGTTGGAGAGGTTGTCCTCAATAGGACTTCAGGGAATGAGATCACTCTAAAATGAGGTGATACATGTCCCTAACTTGGTTTAAGGGACGTTGTTGGTCAAGCTAGTTTGAGACTAGTCCAATAGGTCTATATTAACTAAGAATGGTACAGTACGTCTGTAGCCAAATGAATGATATATTTGTAATCCGTGCATCTATGCCATCATAGATTAAGACACGTTAAATAGCAAGTCATTCAAAAGCTAACGATGTTGAGATTGTTGCCTCTCGTCGACATAAACCCTCAAAATAAATGTGAGGTAGATGAAGAGGCAAAATCACCTTTTCAAATTCCGTCAAGGGAATAGCGAAAGAAGCACCGCTCCTCTAGAACTTAGTCACACCTAATTGGGTGATTTGAAGTTTATACAAAATAGAGGGGGGGAGACAAGTACGTTGTGATCTTCATTGATGATGGTACAACGTATGGAATCCTTTGTTTGTTGAAAAGCAAAGATGAAGTTGTTGAAGCGAGATAAGCGCTACAAAGTGAAGTTGAAAACCAACTATGCCTATGGATTGCAAAATTCGTAGCAATAGAGGGGAGAATGTGAAGCATCGTTCATTAAACGATTGTTCATTTCTCACTTCGGTCCAACGGTGTTAGCCAAGCGCAAAGTCGTACGCCCAAATTATGTGGGGTGGCTTGGTAAAAGTTGGAATACTTGAAACATGTCAAGTTGTACCTAAGCTTGTAGATTGCATATCCTTTGGATCCGCAAATAACAATAGTGTTGATCGCCTCTTGGTGTCAAAGAATCGAACTCTTTGAAGATAGCTTTCCTTGAAAAAGGAAAAATGAGTAATTGCTCAAGGTTAACAAGAACCGCGAGGGCTCGATTGTCCGGAACTAGACGTTCCGTATCTACGAGAGACTCGAAAGTTGCGGCTATCCGGAACTTAATATTCCGGATCTCTGAGAACTCGGGGATTCTAGATGTTGAGCGAGACGGAGCAAAGAAGGGGACAAAGACTTATTCCAGTCCTTCTAGCTTGTATGGTTAAGAATGAACCATGGACAATTAACAAATAATTGTCATCTCCAAAAGCGCCGCTTTGGAAAGAAGCTAAAGAAAGAAATAGATTCTATCATATAGAACCATACTTGCGTAATGGTTGATCTTCCTCCGGAAAAGAACATTTGGGTTGTAAAATGTGCTCCCCTGTGAGTAGCTTCACATCCAGGGCCATTGTAGTCTTACATGGCATGGATGTTGAAACAACCTTCCCAACCGGAGAGTTGGAAGAAGAGGATCGAGTTGGTTTTTGGATCTGTTGGGCTTCTTCCCGAACTTTCATTTTGGTCCCCGAAATGTTTACATTTTGGTCCGAAAGTCTCGGATAAAACGAAACGATGAATCGACCACGAAACATTGACTACGAAGTTAGAAAGCCAACAGTTGGAGAATCAACGATCTGAAAGTAAAAGTCATATTGAAACAAAGTCTCGATATGAAAGATATGGGCATCACAGATGACATCTTAGGAATTGGATTTCTAAGACATCTAACAGACTGATCGATAGTTGACAGTCTCGTTGAAGCCACCAATGGATATGAATCATAGAACTGATTGGAATCATGGTGCACCCATAAACAAGGAGCGATATGCTCAGGTCACGTGTAGTTCAATGTATTGTACACACTACAACCGACCTGGTATCGTCCTACAAAGCAGATCAGTTGAACTAAGATTCACTGATGATCTTAATACATGATCAATAGAAGGCGTTAAGTCGGATATGAAGATATCTGAATTATTCGCTTATCTACAGATTATAGTATTCTGGATGTCCAGCGGTTCTGGGAGAACACAGTGATGCAAACTGGACATTAGATCTGAAGAACACCAAAACCACAAGTAAATGTGTATGGTGGGTCTTAGAAAAACCTCTAAGCAAACTTGCATCGACCGATTCATGATGGAATCGGAGTTTATCGCTTTATACAAAGCATGAAAGAAGTTGAGTAACTTCATGACTCCTTAGAGGACGTCCCTTATTGGGAGAAACCCGTGTCTTCGAGCGAGTTATACACTCGTGGCTAGCCGGTCGGCTTCGGGAAGGACACGGATGACGGCGTCTGGGCATATCTCGTCGAGGATCGTCGGGAGACATAAGACCGTATAGCAGATTGATCATCACGGGTGTCACTTCCTTGTTTACTAACTAAGGGACAACCCGGAGATCAAGTGTTCTCACTGTCTAGGGGAATGGGCATAAAACCCAAACAATACGAACCTTTGCGGTGGAAACCCAACCATGCGATTGGAGATCCCAAGAATGTGGTTCAATGGGAAAACTAAGCGGCAAAAGGTTCGGTTGAGCGCTTCGGTGGAAGCAAGAAGCACTTCGGATGATGATTTCGTACGGAAACATGAATCCAAAGTTGTTCCGCGATAGACATTAAAGTGCTACTGCATGGTGAGTAAAGGTTAAGCTTTTAAACCTTTAACGATCCTCAAATGGTTGAGGTTAAGGTTGGGAAACTTTTAATGATTCCTAACACTTGTGAAGTGGGGTATAGCGGGATACCTTGTAGGAGATCACCTATTTAAGTGCGAGGATGGCCGTCTCAAATGAACGCACTAAAGAATCCAAGTGTGTCCATGGCCACAACGGACGAGAAACGTAAGAAGGAAAATGAATAAGAAGAGTTATTGTGTTGGTATCATTGTCTTGGCTTACACTAAACAACGACGGTTCAAGACATCACGTTCACCGCGCAAGTAAGTAAGTCCGATGGTATTCAACTAAGGAAGGTTCAAAGCGAAAGCTACCGCTCCGATGCAATATCTTTTCGCCGAAAGATTGCTTTGAAATGTAGGCACCTTGTGCGTGCGCCACAATCTCTCTTTCATAGAGGGGATTGTTGGAAATTTGCCTTTGGCGGGGAGATGCGTCCACCCATCTTTGATGAATTAAACACTAGTGTTCCGCATGTTGGAGACCTTGTCTCTTCGCACATGCATGATCTACGGAGTGAGTAGATGACCGTAGGGCCAAGAATCGTCAAATTTCGTTGAGAAATGAAAGAGATATTGGTCCACGAAGTAAGGTGTTTAAGACATGGAAATGTGGTGTGGGACAAATCTACCACATCGGTGGGAATAGGAAGAATTGCTCTCTATATATGTCTCAAATTGGTAAAGGGTTTAGGACCCCAAGGGGTATCCCATGTGTTTAAAGGAGGGAAGACCTAGATGTGCATGGGTTCATGGCTAAGCCCACATGCGCGCCGCCGCCGCCCGCCGTCCCATCCGGTCCGGGCTCGGGCTCGGGTTTCGGGTCACGGTCGTGGGGGGTGTGGGCCGTGGACCGTGGGGACTTTTCGATATTATCTTTTTGGACCGAGAGAACTCGCCGGATGTACGAGTTTGATCCCGAAGTTTCATATGTACGAGTTTGGACCGAATTCTTTCATATGTACGATTTGGTCCCCGAAGTTTCAATATTTACAGTTTGGTCCCCGAGTTTCGGGAAGGTGACGGAAGGCGAAAGCCTACCGTTAGGACTGTTTTTTGAGGCATTAATCAGCCATTACTTGGCCGATTAACTCCTCTATTAACAGCCCATTAGTTGGGCAATTGAGCACCTCATTCATGGCATTAAAACCGCCATTACTGCCCTCCTTTAAGGGCCATTATGACCCTCCTTTAAGGGCCATTACTGCCTTATTTTTCAGCTGTTGGATATCCCCTCCTCATGCTATAAATTGAGCTTCATATGGCTCAAAACAAGTAGAAGAAAACTAGCCGAAAACAAGTGAAAACGGACCAAAAACACACCGAAAAATCAAGCAAACCGGTGGGTGAAAAATCAAGCAAACCGGTGGCTGAAAAATCAAGCAAAACAGTGGCTGAAAATCGGTCAAAAAAACGGTGACCAAACCCTCACGTATACACAAGATATACACTATAGAGACACACTATATACACGAGAGACAAAAGAGAAGAGTAAAGAGAAACTCTTCCTTCCTATTCCATATCTTCAAACAAGTCGAGTCATATTTGTTTTCTTTGACAGGCTCAACCTATTGGCTTTGTAGTGTTGAGATTAAAGTGTTGTTTTATCTTGGGAGACTATTGCCCGCTAACGTAAAAGCATATATACGGGGCAATCTTGTCTTAAGGATAGAGGGCTATCCTCGACTCAACACACAACGTTGTAACCTTCCAGATTTAGTTGTTTCTTGATTTCAGGATATCAAGATTCAAGACACAACATACTTTGCGGCGATTCTCAAAGTTGGCTTTGCAAGGTGATCAAGATTCAAGACACAACACACTTGCGGCAGTTTTGAAGATTGACCATTTATTTATCCTTTCGAACATTTGTAATAGTTATTTACATCCCGTACTGCTTTATAAAGTACGATAGAGTACCAACAATTTCTTCTTATAATTTACTGATAAAGCCATTACATTGCCCTAATGTTTCAAAGCAAAGTGCTCGTAAAACTCCTTCAACTTGACCATATAAAAATCTATTATTGAGAATAAAGAAAATCGAAGATGTGGAAAACATTTAGTTTCAATATGAATCTCTTCAAATTTCAAAAATACAGTAAGAATTCCAAGACAATCATGATTTTGTACTAAGCTGAAAATCAACCCATGTAAAAACAAACATAAAATCAACTATTACACTTTATATAATGGATAAAAATCAACGTTTTCTTAATTCGGAAATTGTTGGATTAGACTATGCAGTCTTGTATATTCATTCAACAATTAGAGAAATTATTATTTTTAATACTTAGATAGCTGACAACATACCTCGGCCTGAGATAACCTTTGATTTTTTGGGCACATGGCAATTGACTATCATCTGGTCCAGTTCATTCATCGGCTATATAGTATGTTTTTTCAACTGAAAGAAAATACAAGAAATATGAGATTTCTGTAATGACCAAAAGTAAACGAGTCACGTGGTTGGTACGTGAACCACCATACTGGAGCGGTTAGGAAATAATAATATACAGGTATGTGCACTCCTCTCTCAATCCTCTACCAAATCTCAATCTCGTTCTAATTCTCCAATCTTCTTCACTGTTATCTTGGTCTCAGAATTTCCAATCGATTGATTCGAATTAATTATCATTTCAGGTATGTCGATGTCTGATTTCTGCATCACCTGAAGAGCTGATTGGAGTATTGTTGCTGTTTAATTTCATTTCCATTTCGTATTAGTTCTAGTGTCACTAATAGACTGGGTTATTGCGTTTTTAGCTGAAATATTGCTTTGTAACCGAATTTTGTTGTTGTTGATTGATTATATACGATTTGGGCTGTCTAATTTGAATTCGAATTGTTGAGTTCATTACTATTGGTATCATAACCTATCTCGTCTGTGGGTAGTAATTTGAAGAGTATGTTCGAGGATTGCATACTTGCATACGCAGTGTTGATTGTCAATGCTACTTTTGTCTCGATAATTGTTCAAGAAAAAGGAATAAAAGGAAAAACCAGGCGGAGATTGTTTCAAACGACCATGTTATGGCTAAACTGCTGAAAGTTGAAAATGGCGGTGACACCAACTAAGAATACAATGAGGACAAGGTGTTCGATGGATGTCCTCAACTGGTCGAATCAGAAATTTTAGTTGAACTTCACTCCATCCAAAATGCAAACACCACGAAGGCCGAGATCGTGAACTCACATCTGGATTCATGACTTTTTGTTCTTGCTGTTGAGGATTTAATACCGAAATTGATGGGTCTCAACAATTTGTCCAGTGATTATAATGTCACGACCCAATTTGAGTTTTCTATTTATAGGCAAAGGACATAAGCTTGACATGGAGTTTGGTCTTTGGTGACAAGCTGTTCTATATAAAGGCGGAGAGTAATAATTTGGCAACATGTTGTGGTCTTCATATGGGTTTATACATTTGTAATTGGGTTGATACTGGGCAGGTTTTCTGGACTTGCTTTGATAGGGTAAAGTCGTTGTGTGTATTCATTCAGCCGAGTTATGCTTTTGGGTTATTCGAATGGTAATTATCTATTTCTGAGTGTAGATCTTACTGAGAAGAACAATGAATGGAACGAGGGTGTCATATTTGAGGTACGGGAGCAAACCACCAAAGTCATTTCTACTGAAGCCACACTAGAGTAGTCAGGAAAGAAGAAGCAAGAGCAAAATATAGATGTAGAGGCATTGCCAAAGTTTCTGGCACCTTTACAAATTCAAAAAATAGCAGAGATGAGGTATAGCATGGCTTCTCATCAAAAGGTTGAAGTAGAAGGTACAACATATGTGTACTTGCTCGCTAATGAGTTGGATTTACAAATTGTTGATGAAATATTTTAGGTTGGTGGACGAATCTCTAGAAATGCATTAATGAAAAAAAAGAAATGGAAGGGAAAGAAACTAGTTGTTGCTTAAGGATGTTTTGCTAGAGCCAAAATAGTGAATGCATTGTCAAAAATATATCGTCAAATTTATATTCCAAAGGTAAACTGGAAACTTAAGTGGCTATGCCGGTCCTTCATTTTTGGCCTTAAGGATTCTGATGAGGAGTCACAACTAGTGAGAAAGTGTGCTAGGAATTTTACATGCATAATCTCTCATGTCCTGCATGTGGGGGGTCATGAATCACTCAAATTGTTTGATGAATTGCTCGAACTAAGCTCAACACGTGTTCCATGTTTATTCACCGGGTTCATTAATATACTCACTGCTGACTCCTCTGATGGATCTGAGAAACAAAATAATGAATCCATTATAGTTTTTGACCCCGAAGGTACTATATTTGATATGTTTGATGTAGACTATATGAAACCAATTAAGTCCAGATTTTCATTACTACATGTTGGGTCTCAGTTACGGTTACTAAGTTCTGATACAAGGAAGGTTCTTGGTTTGATGTTTCTATTAAATCGGTTGTTTGGTGGAGCCACAATTGCTGTAGTTTTCCAAAAAGAAGACAGGAAGTATCAGTTCACAGTTTTCATTGAGAGGAATGAACTCCTTGTGTTGCTCTTACTGCATTGGAACATTTATATTGTGCTTCTTATCAGAACTTCTCCCTTGCGGATAGTCAAACTCTATAGAAGAGTGATTGACATACATGTGAATGAGAATGTATTACATTTTCTATCTGATACATTCAGATATGTGGAGATTATCCAGGTTTGATTGTCTTCAGATTTGGGTGTTGCGGCAAATAGAGAACTAAAGGTTAGAGTTCTTGTGAAATTAGTCCTTGAGATACTCATGCAAGTTGATCATCATATGTGTTTTATAGTTACTACTAAGATGGGTCCGAGAAGATGCAGTAAACCACCGGACAAACATAAACCAAATGCATTCGCCCATTTGCTTGCAAATGTGTGACCTATTACATTTTGTGCACAGAGATGTGAAGTGTCGATTCCTTCATGGATCCGGAGGTTCATTTGCAGCTGTAATGACTTGTTCAGTCGTTATGTGCTTTTTGACTATTTTATCCCTGTTGACCCAATTCCCAAAGTTATCGGACGATCCTAGTGAGAATTGAAAGTATTAGAATCCTTAAGTGAGAATGTTTGACCATTAGTACGACTTTTGGGTAAACGAGCCTTTTTGGGAATTTTGTCAATTCCTTGAGGTCCGGAAGGTCAATTATGACTTGGTGGGATACTCTGTTCAGTTCCTGAGGCACTTGGGAGCATTTTCTGTTATTGTTTGAAATCTTAATTTTGGGTTTGGGGTTAACGTGGTCAACCGGACCTCCGTTGGGAAATACGAGGCCACGAGTGAGTTCGTGGCATGTTTTATATATGTCTGCATATTTGGTTTGTATCTATAAGGCCTCGGGTTGGTGTCAGGATTTCGGGTGAAACTTATGAAAACTAGATTTTCTAGTTTCTGATGTTTCCGCCCCGGTAAGACATTCTCTGCCCCTGCGAGTCAGCGAGGATCGGGGACTTAAGTGAATTTTCCCCAGTAGTTTCTCCGCAAAGGCGTGCGCACGGGTGCAGACTGGGTTACGCCGGAGCGAGAATCGCTGAATCAGTAGCATTAAATACCTTATTTCGAACCATTCTTTCCGTCATTCCTAACTTCGAACTAGAGAGTTGTTAGGGGCGATTTCAAGAGACCTTGAAGCTATTACACCTTTGGGGTAAGTTCCCTTTCATCATTCTTTGCTTAGTTACTTTCTATGCTTGAAATCTATGGTTGGAAATTGTAAGGGTTTAATGGAGAAGATGACTTTCTAGCTCTAAATTAGGTATTGACTTCTAGACTTTTCTAATCAGTTTTATGGGTAAAACTTGCTTACATTATAGTGGTATTGCATGAATTCATAAGTTACAACTAGAATCTCTAATTTAGCCTAAGTTTGTGATCTTGAATAATTAGAGTTCGATCTTAAATTGGGGGTTTTGGTCCTAATGATGGAATTAATGATTTTAATTGCCTAATTAGCAATTGAAAGGTAGTAATAAGAATTTGTGATGTCGGTTTCCTAATTCCACCTTTGAAATTACCATTTTACCCTTGTGGGCATGTTTTCCCCCTTTTCCTTAGTTATTTGGGATTCTAGAAATAGTCTAATGTTATGGTATTTTCTAGTTTCCGTTTCTAACCTAGATCTTAATAATGTCTAGACTTCGAGTTCTATCGCAATCCTCAAAAAGGCAAGGCTCAGGTGTGACCATTTGTGACTTCCGCTCGGTATCCAGGTAGGTTACGACTTTCTTCTGGTTAGACTTCGGTTAGCGAAGCATATGTAGAGTTAGTTACTGTCGGAGAAAGCATGTAACGCCTTTGGGTATGAAGTTGGGATGTATTACTTAGGTTTGGTATTGTTGACTGATTTGTGGGTTCGTTGCCTCTTTGTGATTTATTGGCTTGCTGCCTAGTGTTTGATATTGGATTTGCACTTAGTTGCCATATCATGATTGTGATTTAGTTGTCTCTCACTTATCTTAGTATTATCATGGATAGAGGAAAGGACTTGATTTGATACTGGTATTGTGATACGTGGCCATGTGTGGAATAATTGGGATTTGATTATGATTTACACTTGAGATTGAAACATGCACATCATTCATACACATTCTACATGATTCATTGTTGTGAACTGTGATTTGATATTAATGATGATAAAAGAGAAAAAGAAACATCCTAGGCTTCCTATTATGGTGTTTGCTATGTGCATATTGCGTATGGCCTTGCTTGCATATATAATTGGTGTTACCTATGTGGTCCGAAGGGAAATTGTTCCGGACGTGACATTGTACATATTTGAGAATATGTTCATATTGGTAGTTGATTTATGAATGCTGCTATGTTCATTCATCTCATGATTAGTCTCGAATTTGATATTCATACATGCATTCATCCTCATTTTCATGATACATTGATACTACATGTGATTGGCGTGATGGTGATAAATGAGAAGGAACTATCTGTATTCTTGCAACATATTTGATAGCATAGTCATCTCTGAGCTGTGTGCGGAATGACTAGCGGTGTGGTGGGTGGTAGAGTCATCTCTAGGCTGTGTGTGTGGAGTGACGAGTACATGAACTTCGCGGGTCCCCATGGGTCATGACTGCCGGGACGTAGAGATATTCCGCTCGGACCATGTATGTACGATATGAGACAGTTGGTCATTGCATTGCATCGCATATACATTCATGTTACATCCACTTATATCTCTGATTCTGGTTATTGTATTTATTGTATTGCATGATGCATTTCAGCCTTGCTTCCTTGGTTGTTGATTCATTTGAGATGTATGCTTGTTAGCCTCTTACCTAGACACTTCATGGATTCGAGGACTAGTGATTCCGCCTAGGCTATGATTATAGACTACTGAGATCTAGTGTAATATCCATTACTGCAAGTCTTACGTGGATGTGCTTAGAGATTAGTTCATTCTCAGATTTTTTAGATTCTGACTGGATACTCTATACTTGGGTTGTTTACTCTTGTACTGTGATAGTATTTGTACTTGATTGCGAGCATGTCTATTGTTCAGTTTCTTCCTTTATATATATTAGTTAACTGTTGTCGGCCTATGATACCTACCAGTACATAGTGTTTGTACTGATACTACTCTTGCTACACCCTTTTCGGGGTGTAGAGTTGTTGCAGGAGCTTCAACGAGGTTCGATTAGACTTCAAGGATCTCATAGAGTTCACCTAGATTTTCTGTTTAATCCTCTTTCTAAACAAAATTTGTATTCAGATTGTGGTTGTAGTTTTTATCCAAAGTTGTATACTTAGAAGCTTTTGTACTATTCAGACTAGATCCCTTGGGTAGTTGTTATATTTTGCATTGTCATATATCTATATTTTTAGACTTCTATCATTCTATTTATTTATTTATATTATTGGATGAATCTGTAAGGGACATGTTCGCCTACCAAATGGAAAAAGGGTAAGTGCTCACACGGTCAGTGATTTGGATCGTGACAATAGCTGTTAGCATACCAAAAATATCAAGTTGAGTCAATCTGAAAAGATAACTAATTACAACTTGAGGGGACTATTGTGTGACATCAAAGCAAATAGAGATATTTCTGAAGTAAATTGGTTGCTGGATGTGGTTCACAGTGAAAAACGGTTATATCTAGTCTTTGAATATCTTGACTTGGATATGAAAAAGCACATGGATTCATGTTCTAAGGACTCTAAGGATCCCCATGTTAAAAAAATGTTTTGCCTCAAATGCTGTGTGGTATTGCATTTTGTCATTCTCATAGAGTTCTTGACCGAGATGTGAAGCCTCAGAACTTGCTGATAGATCCACACACCAATGTGTTAAAGCTTGCAGATTTTGAATTGGATAAAACATCTGGTATTCCTGTTAGAACTTTCACTCATGAGGTGGTGACATTATGGTATAAGACACCAGAATTAATGCATGGATCAAGGAACTACTCTACTCCGGTTGATGTGTGGTCAGCGGGTTGCATATTTGCCGAGATGATTAACCAACGACCCCTGTTTACTGGTGACTCGGAGATTGATGAACCTTTCATGATTTTCAGAGTGGTGGGTACTCTAAGTGAGGATACATGGCCTGGAATCACTTCTTTGCCTGATTATAAATCTGCCTTTCTAAAAAGGCTTAGTAAGAATCTGGCAACTACAGGGCCGAATCTTGATACAGTAGGACTTGATCTCCTTGGTCTTTGGATTGCTTTATTTGAGGAACTCATTCAATTGCAATTTGGTTACTGGCATTGGTATTTTTGTGGGTGCTCAATACTCCCTACCACAACAAATAAGATTATCCACTGGTTAGTCTAGTATTCAACAATAACCTTGAGGACAAGGTCAATTTCAAGCGGAAAGGATTGTAATGACCTAAAGTAAACGAGTAACGTGGTGGGTACGTGCAAGAGACATAAACCACCCTACCTCATATAAATACATCAAAAACTCAATTGGAGCAGTTAGAAAATATAGTGGTACGTGCACTCCTTTTTCGTGCTCCTCTCTCTAACTCCCCCACTCAATCCTCTATCAAATCTCAATCTCATTCTAATTCTCCAATCTTCTTCACTATTATCTTGGTCTCAGAATTTTCAATTGATTGATTTGAATTAATTATCATTTCAGGTATGTCGATGTCTGATTTGTGCATCACTTGAAGAGCTGATTGAAGTATTGTTGTTGTTTAATTATATTTCCATTTCAAGGGCAAGAGAAGAAAGTCTGTCGGCTTGTCAAATCTCTGTACGGGCTGAAACAAGCCCCGAAGCAATGGCACGAAAAAATTGATAGTACTCTACTATCGAAGGGTTTCGCCATTAATGAGTGTGATAAATATGTCTACACGAAAGGTAACTCTGACTCATTCGTCATGATATGCCTATACGTAGATGACATGTTGATCACAGGAAGCAGTCCTAGGGTAATCCTAGAGACTAAGAACATGTTGAAACAATGCTTCGACATGAAGGATATGGGTATCGCAGATGTCATCTTAGGGATAAAAATCTCTAAGACGTTTGACGGACTGGTCTTATCTCAGTCTCACTACATTGACGATGTTTTGAGAAAGTTCAAGATGTTAGACAGTTCACCGATAAAGTCACCAATGGATACAAATCAAAAGCTTGATAAAAATCTTGGTGTACCCATATACCAGGAGCGATATACACAGGTGATCGGTAGTTTGATGTATATAACAAACTGCACCCGACCTGATATTGCTTATGCAGTCAATAAATTGGCTAGGTTTACCCGTAATCCGAGTGATGATCACTGGAAGGCGTTGAATCGGGTATTACAATACCTGAAATATACGTTAACTTTTGGGTTACATTATTCGAGATATCCAGCTGTACTAGAAGGGTACAATGATGCAAACTAGATATCTGATATAGAGAACACCAAGTTCACCAGTGGGTATGTATTTACAATTGGTGGGGGGCTGTGTCTTGGAAACCTCTAAGCAAACTTGCATCGCCCGATCCACAATGGAATAAGAGTTTATCGTTTTAGACAAAGCAGGAGAAGAAGCTTAGTGGGTTCTTGACTTCTTAGAGGATGTTCCGTGTTGGAACAAACCCTTACCTTCGGTAATGATCCACTGCGACAACCAGTCGGCTCTAGGAAGGGCACAAAATGTTATGTACAACGGCAAGTCTCGTCATATTCGATGGAGGCATAAGACCGTTAGGCAGCTGATCACCACGGGTATAATATCCATTGATTACATTAAGTCAAATGATAATATAGCAGACCCGCTGACAAAAGGCTTACCCAAGGATCAGATGGTCTGCATGTCTAGGGGAATGGGCTTAAAACCCAAAGTATAAGGACCAATACGGTGGTAACCCAACCTTACTAACTGGAGATCCCAGTAATTTGGTTAAATGGGAAAACTAAGTTGTAAAGGTTCAGTTGATCGCTTCAGTGGAAGCATGAGCACTTCGGATAGTGATTTCTGTAAAGGAACACCAAATCCAAAGTCGTTCCCGCGATAGACGTTAAGTGCTATCTGCAGTATGGGTAAAGGTTAAGTTTTCAAAACCTTTAATGATCCTCAACAGTTGAGGTTAGGTAAGGGGAAACTTTTAATGGTTCCTAACACTTGTAAAGTAGGGGTATAACAGAATACCTTGTAGGAGACCACCTATTTAAGTGCGAGGACGGGCCGCCTCAAATGAACACACTTAAGAATCCAAGAAGTTGTCCATGGCCACAACAGACAAAACATTAAGAAGAAGAGAGTAAATTTGTTGTGTTGGTAATATTGACTTGGCTTACACTAAACACTGACGGTTCAAGACATCACGTTCACCGCGCAGTAAGTAAGTCCGATGGTATTTACCTATGGAAGGTTCAAAGCTGAAGCTACCTCTCCTTATGCAAGATCGGTCCGCTGAAATATTGATGGAAATGAAAAAGGCACCATGTGAGTGCGCCAAAATCTCTTTCAAGAGGGGATTGTTGGAAATTTGCCTTTGGCGGGAGTTGTGTCCGACCAACTTTAACGGCTTAGACACTAGTGTTCCGCATGTTGGAGAATCCGATTCTTCACACGTGCATAATCTACTAAGTAAGTAGATGACCGTAGGGCCAAGGATCGTCAAATTTCGTTGAGAAATGAAAGAGATATTGGTCCATGAAGTGAGGCATTTAAAGCATGGAAAAGTGTGGTATTGAGATCAATTCTCCTTCATCGGTGGGGGAAGAAAGATTTGTTTTGTTTATAAGTCTCAAGGTTGGCTTGGGGTTTGGGACCCCAAGGGGTATCCCATGTGTTTAAATGAGGGAGGATCTAGATGTGCTTCGGTTCGAGGAAAGCCCACACGCGCGCCTCCGCCGCCCGCCCGTCCCGTGGGTTGTGCTTCTTCTGATATTATCTTTTTGGACCAGAATTATTTTATATGTACAGTTTGGTCCCTGAAGTTTTAAGAAAGTCAAATTCGGCAGAGAACTTTCAAGAAAGTCAAATTGGGTAGAGAACTTTCAAGAAAGTCAAATTGGGCAGATTTCTGGAACGTCAACCAGCACTCAATTCAGCCATTTATTTTGGCTGAATTAATCTTCCTAAATGCCAATCCGTTGCACATCAATTCACCATTTTTTTTGGTGAATTACTACCTCCATAATTGCCATTACTTGGCCAGTAACAGACAATTATGTGGGCAGTTGGTAAGCCTCTCCTTCAACTATATAAATGACCCTTTGCACCATTGTTGAGCTACTCACAAAAACGGAAACGAAACCAGTTCTTCCTACTACCTTCCAACATCATTTCATTACTCAAAATTCTTCACGGTAGCACTTGAGTTTCCTTTGCTCATTTGTTCATTTGCTGTTTTATCTTGGGAGACAATTGTCCACGACGTAGAATACGGGGCAATATTGTCTTAAAGACAGAGTGCAAACACTCGACTCAGCATACCAAAAACTGTTCCAGTTTATTGTTCAAGTTTATTGTAATTCCAGTTTATTGTTCAAGTTAATTGTAATTTCAATTTCTTGTAATATTTAGCAGTTACCTATTTTCGTTTCCTGCATTATTGTAATCAACAAAAATTTCATTGTCAATTATAAATTTTTAGCTATGCACTTATACAAATAGAGCAATTTATAACAAATTATTCTACACTTCATAGAAATTCGAAAGTCCCCTGACTTCTACAATAAACTACAAATAAGTTATCAATTAAAAAAAATAAAGGAAGGCAGAAAGGAAGATCACATTGAGTGCAAGAAACGACTTAAATGATCAAATAAAAAGACAACTCTATTGTATGCATGCAAGTTTTTTTTTTATATAAATATAAGACGATCCAAGATATTACTACTTAAATATAATTGTACTTTAAGAATAAGACTTTTATTTAATACATCGTTTAAATAAATAATTATATAAGGTAATATTGTAATTGATTTAGAAGTGTAAAATATTAGAACTTCTTACCTAATTTTTAAGGAAAGACTTAATATTTAATAACAAAAATTTTCATTTATTTCCAATAATTTTGTCTATTATAAAGTATTTTAACGAATGACAAAAAATTCAATCAACATTTCTAAGACATTTCGTGCTTTTAATATAATAAAGATATAGATATAAATTATAAAGTAATTACACTTAAACAAGCTAGCTGGATTGTTCAGAAGGTGCTAAAAGGTCAGAAATATATTGAAGAAGCAGGCATGACTGGAAATGAACTTATAACTATGCAGACTTTCTCAATAAATAAGATGTATTTACAACTGTTAGGAGAACACCCTAAGGTGCCCTGGAGAAGACAGGATACATATTAAGGCTATCCACATAATGTTTCAGTCTAGCATCCACATTGGCTCTCACAAGCACCTTTTGCATTACCTTCTTAACGATCATATCTTCATTTCTCCGTTGGCTTTGGAATGCTCTATGGTTCCTTTCAATCCACAGTTCATACACAGCAGCTGCAAGAGTCACTCTATATAGTGTAACAGGGCATCCCTTTCCAGTAAACTTAGATTCACAACATAGCAGTTCATCTTTCCAAGGCAGTGTACCCCTATGTATACTTTGCCATACCAACAGTTTTTCCCACACATAGGCTGATATTGAACACTTGAAAAAAAGATGGTCAACAGTTTCAAGTTCAATACCACATAAAGCACACAATGGACTAAGTTGCATTCCCTAACTGATCAATCTTTCATTGGTATACGGTCTTCTATTGATAGCAAGGTATAAGATGAAGATCCATTTGGAAAATCCAGGACTGTTGCAAGTGAGTCTTCTCCAGGGCACCTTAGGGTGTTCTCCTAACAGTTGTAAATACATCTTATTTATTGAGAAAGTCTGCATAGTTACAAGTTCATTTCCTGTCATGCCTGCTTCTTCAATATATTTCTGACCTTTTAGCACCTTCTGAACAATCCAGCTAGCTTGTTTAAGTGTAATTACTTTATAATTTATATCTATATCTTTATTATATTAAAAGCACGAAATGTCTTAGAAATGTTGATTGAATTTTTTGTCATTCGTTAAAATACTTTATAATAGACAAAATTATTGGAAATAAATGAAATTTTTTTTTATTAAATATTAAGTCTTTCCTTAAAAATTAGGTAAGAAATTCTAATATTTTACACTTCTAAATCAATTACAATATTACCTTATATAATTATTTATTTAAACGATGTATTAAATAAAAGTCTTATTCTTAAAGTACAATTATATTTAAGTAGTAATATCTTGGATCGTCTTATATTTATAAAAAAAAAAAAAAAACTTGCATGCATACAATAGAGTTGTCTTTTTATTTGATCATTTAAGTCGTTTCTTGCACTCAATGTGATCTTCCTTTCTGCCTTCCTTTATTTTTTTTAATTGATAACTTATTTGTAGTTTATTTTTTTTAATTGATAACTTGGTTCAATGTTTTCCCATTTTAAACTTTACTACAACACACATAATTTAGATTTTCTTTAGAAAACAAGTCTTTCGGGGAACGTTACAAATAGAAATCTCTTTAAGACTTAGCAAAAGCTGATACAAGTGATTATATGATAAGAATCTTACGTACATCAAACTAAATAGTATTAAACATATTGTTATGCTGTTATACTAGTATATTGTTTCTGAGAAAATTACAGTAGCACTTGACAAGATTGAAGCAATCAGAGAAAATTTGTTAGAACTGATAACACTTCTCCATGAAGATGCACCAAACACTTCAAAGGGGTAAATGATAGAAAGGCTACCTTCTTACAAGGTGTAAGCAAGCCTCTTCCCGCGCGACCAGACTGACCTGATAAAGAAGTATCTTCCGATAAATAGCTCCTTGCCTTATAAAAAAGATTAATAAACCATCCGTAGAGATCAGGAGAGAGATATCAAAGTCGAACTCCTTGTTTGGTCATATCAGCATACAAAGATGCTTAAAATATCATTCTATAAATAATTTCAAACTGAGTTAATTCCTTAGATGTTCATTAACCTAGTAAAGTCACTTTTTTTTTTTGGACAACAAAATCATCCCACTATAATTTTTTGACTCAGATAATAAAAAGCACAAAAGTTGCATTTTCTCCTTTGTTGGCATGCCATGTTAAAAAC
This sequence comes from Anisodus tanguticus, assembly GCA_034509755.1. Lineage (NCBI taxonomy): Eukaryota > Viridiplantae > Streptophyta > Magnoliopsida > Solanales > Solanaceae > Anisodus > Anisodus tanguticus. The sequence continues at coordinate 19,931,075 of CM067560.1, read as the reverse complement.
TCATTTTCATAGCGATAAGACACTTAACTGACCATAGCGCCAATTCATCATCTTTGAACAACATCAAAGAACAACAGTTGCTTCATATATATGCACAAATGTTATATAGTACTTAGTTCTTTGTACTTCTCCTGTTGCTCCAAAGAGTCACAGATGCTCATTTAGATGTAAATTTCTCATATTGTAAACACTTCCAACTTTTACATTGTTTGAGCTTGTGAGATATGAAACACATCAGAAATGAACTTCTGAATAAAACATAAGAACTAATTAATTTGGCAAGTCTCACCAAATTTTGGTAATTCTCGAATGCAGAGGCGGATCTAGGATTTAAGTTTTATGGGTTCAATGTTTACGGTTCTTAGCGTTGAACCCATTATATCTTTAAAGTTATGGGCTCATATTAACTATTTGTTGCAATTTTTGTGGATTTTTACATATAAATTCATGTTTTGCGTGGTAAGTACCGGGTTCCGATGAACCCGGCATCGGTACGCTACATCCACCTTTGCTCGAATGTGAGATCCACCTTCTGAAAACTAAAACAGAATATTTTGATTCCTTTTCAGCTGCAGAGTGGAAAAAACATGGCTTCGAGACAAGCAGTTAAGGAGGAAAGAGCCGAGGCAGCTGGAAGGGAAGCAGCGGATGAACTTCATGATGTGAACAAGGCTAGGAGTGAAAAAGGTAGCTTGATGCACCAAGGAACTCCATACAATCAGGCGCATGAACAGAGAAGTAGTGGAGTAATCGGAAGCATATTTAAGTCGGTTAAAGAGACGATCGCTGGGAAGGCTCATGACACAGCCGAGACGGCAAGAGGAAGTGAGGATGTGGCAGCACAGAAGATCCATGGGGCTTCTGATACTACAGCTCAAAGAGTTAGTGAGGCTGGAGACAAAATGGGCGAGTACAAGGATTCTGCTGTAGAAAAGGCAAAACAAGCCAAAGATTCCACAATGGGAAAAGCGAGTGATGCTACAAAGAAAGCAAAGGAGACACAGGATTCGCTAATGGAACAAGCGACTGAACTTAAATACAAAGCTGCAGAGAAAGCTGAGGAGACTAAGGATTTGACAGTTGGGAAAGCCCGTGAATACAAGGACTATGCTGCTGAGAAAGCTAAGCAAGGGGAAGAAGATACCATGTCAAAAGCAAGTGACTATAAGGATTATGGTGCAGAAAAAGCAGGAGAGTACAAAAATTCAATACCTGATAAAGAAAAGCAAACGAAAGACACAGCAGTTGAGTATAAGGACAATACAGCAGAGAAAGCTGAAGAAGGGAAGGATACTACTTTCGGTAAGATCTCTGAGCTAAAAGATTTAGCTGCTGATGCTGCCAGAAGAGCTGTGGGTTTCTTCACTGGGAACAAAGAAGAGGCCACTGATGCAGCACACCCAAAGGTGAGCCCTTAATGTTTTCTGCTTCTTGATTTATTCTCTTTTAACCTTTCGTCTTAGTTCTCAACTCTTTTAGAATTTGTATTTCTACATGGTTGTGTTCGTTTAGTAGTTCTACGTAAGTGCTGAAAAAGTTGATATGCAGTATAGAACACACGCGAGACTTGGAATTTGGAAAGTATGGAGCTCATTTTATTTCTAAATGTGTAGTTGATAATGCAGAATATGAAGGGAAAGTATCCCTACTTTCTGTGTGCATCGACCCTTTCCATTACTGCAGGGAAAATAACTTTTAACATACTAGTTTCCTATAGTATTCAGGAATACGTTTTCATGTCTGCAGACACATTTGTAGAAAAATATGATGTATTATCAGCTTTAGTACTTGAAACAATCTGTCTACTGAGCAGGAACTATATGAAGAAACAGAGGACAATGCAAGGAAAATGATGCAAGAACTTAAGCTCAAAGAAGAAGGAATCCAGACAGAGAGCTGAAGCAGATAAAGAAACAGCAGCTGCTAGGTGACACTATTTTCGTTTTGTCTGATTAACATGTATATGCAACGGTACAATGTTTATTAAAACACAAACTTACATGTATAGATTTTTGGATTTTATGCGTATGCACCCATGGTTTGAGCCAACAATAATGGATTTAGCTGGAGTGGTTCTATATCCGCGTCTAATCATTTGTGTTGCTAGTCTTGAAATTATAACCAAGTTCATTTTCTTTGTTATGTTTGGAACAGGGGAAGTGCTGCAAACGAGAGTATATATAGTGCGATGGGGAATCTAACTCCTTCCCTCAAGGAGAAGTTAACAATGCCATGTGACATAGTAGAGGAGACACGTGCAGCGCGTGAGCTGGGTGGACCGAAGAGGGGTAAGAGGATGGATGTTGAAGAGGCGAGTCCTGTTGCCCGATCAGGTTTCCTTTTCACAACATCAAAGGATGACACGAATTCATAGACAGAGAGATCTCAGCTTGGAGGATGTAATGTCAACTTGTTCCCACTTATTTTCATTAGTTATTGCTGATCCCATCTGGGCTTGTCATATAAAAGAAATTAGGCATTTGTAATTTCTCTGTATTTAATTTGTTTGTTCCACTTCTCTTCTATTGTTTGTAGAACAAGTATTATGTGAGGAAAACTTGGTTAAAGGAACGATAATGATGTCATTCACGTCTATCTAAAGCATATATTATGGTTATTTCATATTCGGAGTGCAAGGATGTTGTGATGTTACTAAAAAAACTCCTTCCAAGATATCGAATGATTCAACTTTTGATTCTGTACTAACGAAAGAAATGGAGACTACCCTCAAAACTCAACAAACAGATGTACATATAAAGAAAAATTATTCTGATTTGCTTGTTACTGAAAATATCTCACGGTCTAGGGAGAAAATGAGAACGTAGAATGGGTCTTAAGTAATAACAACAGAAACCATAGGATGGTTGCATTTTCATATTGAGTTGAATTAATATATGTTTTACTTTCTTCATTTTAATTTAAGTTTGTTAGTTTAATTAGGTACGGAGTTTACAAAATAGAGAGATTTTTGATGTTGTAGTTTTAAATTAAAGATGTGTATTTTGTATTTAAACGTTACTACTTGAATCTGGTTATAAAAATATTTGAATTAACTTATTAAATATAAAAAGAATTTTTTTTGTCCAAATTAAAAAAACATAAGATACTTAAATTAGCACGGATAGTAGTAAAAAAATTAGCTATCCACTAGTCTTAAGGTCACTTCGCCTACAGTTTGCACTTGGGTCTAAGTCTTTTTGTTAATAAATCCTTTTTTGAAAAGCCACCGTTTTTTAATTTATAAGTGATAGGGAAACAAGAGACATTTCAGAATTGTTTTTTACCTTTATTCAATAAGACAATAGAAATATTTATAGTAATACAACTGTAGGATTAAAGTCCTATTTTAGAAAAGAATATATATATTATAATAACTACATAATTAGTAATTAAACCTTATCCTATGAAAGAGTATTTTTTGTGATAACTATATAATTATAGCATTGCCTAACATCCCCCTTCAAATTGATATTGGTGATCACAGTAGCAATCTGGACATAAAATAGTGATGTCGTGCGTGTGTTATCGCCTTTGTAAATAAATCGGCAAGCTGATCATGAGAAGAAATGTGTTGTAGAGTGATGAGACGATCGACCAATTCCCGAATGAATGTAATGACAGTCCACCTATATATGCTTTGTGTTATCATGTTGCACCGAATTTGTGGCTATTTTAAACGCACTAGTGTTATCAACATGTAACATGTAAGATCGTAGGAGTTGGAAAAGCAACACCAAGCTCAAATAATATGTGTTGTAGTCAAATAACTTCAGAACTTGCTGGCGACATAGATCGGTACTCAGCCTTAGTAGATGATTTAGACATACGAGATTGTTTCTTACAGTTTCAGGATATCAATGATGTGCCAAGAAACATGTACCAAGTAGTAATGGAGCAACGAGAATTGGGACAACCAGCAATCTACATCGGTATGAAAAAACCCTGAGAATATTTTTGCATTATAAGTTAAGAATAAGGACTTGTGCAAGTTAGCGATAGTTTAAAACTAAAAGTTAAGATCAAACGTATAACGCCCCGCACCCTTGCATTCATTATGTGCATAGTTGGTCGAATTAGACTACGATGAATTGAGACCCTTCGTAGGGATATACATGACTTATATGGGTGTTAAGAAGGTGTCGGGAGATTTAGAGGTTAAATGGATAGAAGGAGACACTTTCCGACGAAGTTCGATGAAGCTTGTACGATACGCTGACCAATCTGCCCCACAGAATGAAATCTGCCTCGCAGACTTGACCGCACATTGGCCTGAACTTTTTGTGAAGTCCCTGCCACCATATGAGGTAGGATATACGACCGCATATGGTATTTTGTGGTGTAAGACCCACCACAGATTGGAGGCAGTGGAAAACTTCTATTTATAATCTTCAAGCGGTGGAAGCTTATTTCATTTCCTCTCACCTTCAAACTCGACCAAAACTCTCTCCATAGCTGCTCCAAGGTTCCCCCATCATTTAGGCATAAATCCAAGAGGTTGTAAGGTGATTATCCCTTCAGGAAGTTTGTAGTATTAGTGAGACGTGCTCCTTTTGCTTCGTTGCTAATTCAGAATTTTCCTTCCGGTGAAGTAAGGTGTGGTAGAGGTTGGTTGCTATCAGCTAAGGTAAGGAACATCCTCTTCTACTTGTGTTTGAGCTTATGTAAGCTTTAAGAGAGTTGTTGAGTTGAGAATCTTACGAGAAAACCATTTAGAGTCGAGAACCCGATTGTTAAGTTGTTGAAAATGTGTTGGGGGCTGCCCTTATAGTAATTGAGTTACTAGAGATATAGATATATAGATGATATGCATTGTTGATGTTCTAAGGAATAGAAATAGTATAGGCTTGGGATTGATACCATAGAATTGATGCTAGAGCGTGGTATGCCGCTAGTCGGCTAATTGCGATATTCTTCTTGTTAACGCTAGTATTATCTCTTGTTGTAGACTAAGTTGTAGAGAAGATTGGTTCCGTTGTCGGCATCGGAAGTTCATCATAAAGGTATGTAATGACTATCCCTATTCTTTCTTGGCATGAATCCATACTAACAAGAGTACCCAAATGAGTCGCTTAAATAAAGTTTTAAATCGAGCTTGTGTTTCGTATTGCTATTCCTTTCATGTACTATTGTTTGATCCTTGCCGGGAGTACTTTTTTCCTTAGAGCTTATATAGATCTTGCGGACATAAGTTCATGGTTGACAACATATAATTTACTCCCCGAGCTATACTCGGTTGCTGTAGCACTATATTACATTTTCACATTACTCTAGTGGCAAGAGTTACATACGTCCATTAGTTGGATCGAGCCCCTATTTTGAAGTGTGATATAGCCATAACGACTCCCTCGTAAGAACTTCTATGTCACTGCGACTATGGATAAAGAGTCGCTCTATTCATATGTCTAATAGCTTCCCGCATAGTTGGGTTTGGTCTCACATCGATAAGTCGAGTCATATATGTCTATACCGATCTTACTGTTTCTACCGCAATACGAGTTAAGAACACCCTTTCTTGTTATGAGACACAAGTTCACCATAACGACAAGTTATTCATGATAGCCTTAAGAAGAAATGTTCTGTACTATGCAAATTGTTCATGTTGATCGTGGGTTGGCTGTTTATGGCTAGAGAGTGTTCCATTGAAAAGTATTCTGAACGTATAATGAGTTCCAAAGGAAGTGTTCTATTGTTGCTATGATTGTCTCTTGTTTGGAGTACTTTTATGTCTTGATATCATATCTTGTCTAGGTTGAATTTCCAGCTGTTATTCTGAGCTTCTTATATTTTTAGGTTCCTCCTAAATGGAGCGTATCATAAGAGTCAATTATCGAGTCGACCAAGTGTCGTCCAAAAGTAAAGAAAAGAGTTTTATGAGTTATAGAGGGCCAAAAGTGCTACTATTATTACTATAGTACATTGCGAACACCACCGAACTAATATCGGTTGGGCAATTATATATGTGTATAAACACCTCGGGCAATAACAGGAGGGCACTCATATATATATATATATATACGTCATTAGTCTGATCCTTTGTAGGAACTACCCGTAATAACGAACTTGCAAAATGGATCTGTTTATCATAAAGAGATTTGTCGTTCCTGGCCCTGCTTTACCTTAATTGTTATTTGAACAAGTAAAAGTTCTGTCTTGGTCCGAGTGGGGATAGCATTTCTCTTCTGCATGTCCATGGAGTTTTGAAAAATCCAAACATCTCAGAGATAGATAGAGAGGTAGGAATTTCTCGAACGAACCTCACTCATTCGTATACGTCAGGAGTCCATTGATGAGAAGGGGCTATATATATATATATATATATATATATATAAACACTCCGGGCTATACCAGAGGGCCGTATTCTATGTAAACAACTCGGGCTATAACTAGAGGGCAAATTGTATAATAGAGTATATGTATATATATAAGCATCCTAAAGTAGTTTTAGAGTTTCACTATTCGCCCTGAATGACACACATATTACCAGGTTATCAGTTTGCTTCTTATGCCTTCTTTACAGCTTATGCTTTTATATTATTTTCATGCCTTACATAATGATATATTTCATTCTTATTGACGTTCCTTTTGCTGGGGGTGTTGCATTTCATGTTGCAAGTTCATGTAGGCAATTTGATGGACCTCTATTGTAGCCAGTTTAGAGTATCAATGGTTGATCGGTAAGGCTCCATATCTTCTAGAGCGCATCCGAGTCTAGAGGTTATTTATTTTTTAGTACATGCATAGACTATAGGTAGGCCGATGCCCTGTCCCGAGCATGTCATGTTGTCGGTCACTCTTAAAGTCTTTGTAGACACATGTTTGATCAATTATATATATATATATATATATATATGATGGACTGTATGGTGGCCATGTCGGCCCACATTTGTATACATCTTTTGGATTGTTCCTTGTATGGATTGACACACTCGTTCTCCCTCAGAGGACATTGAGTACGACCTTGTTGGCTTAATTTTTTGTCCGTATATCTCCATATGTTATAATGCAAGTTGGTTTGCTTGGTCAAGTAAGGCACCAGGTGTCGGCCACACCTCCCCAGGCTTAGAGTGTGACACAGTATAACCTTCACGACGTACAAGAGAATCATAATGTAAGAGAACATATCGACTCATAGAATCATGAACATACTGAATGACAAAAGTTATATAGTGTAATGTACACGATAAGAATTATTCACAAATTGACTTAGAACCTGTATTGCATATGAGATTTCTGGCCTTGTCATAGTGAGATAAACTAATGATCCTACCAACCGCCGATACAATGTTGGATCATTGAATGGTTCTCCATCAACCTACTTGTACTTCATATTAATCTCCATCGGGGTGTATATAACCTTGTCATCAGTAATACCAGGCGTTGCAACAAGATCACTAGTATACTTTTGTTATGTAAGCATGATCCCATTAGGCAAGTATAAAACTTCAAGCCCAAGAAAGTATGTCAGTCGTCCCAAGCCCTTCATCTTAAATGAGGTGTGCAAGAATTCTTTCAACTTAGTAATATTCTCTGGATCATTTTCTATGATAATTATATCGCCAACATAAATGAGAAGGATTGTGATACCTGTCTAAATTACGGAGAAACAATGAATGATCTAAAGAATTCTGAGAGAAGCCCGTAGTTTGAATCGTGGATCAAAATTTCTCAAATCATGCTCGGGAATCATGTATTAAGCCGTAAAGAGATTTTCTAAGATAACAAATTGCATTTGGTCTCGACAGAACACATCCATGTAGTGTTTTTGTAAACACAACTTCTTGTAGGTCGTCATGGAGAAACACATTTTTCAGATCCATTTGATATACGATCCAACCATTTGTTGAAGGTCAACCAATAATGTCCGTATAATTTTCATCTTAACAATAGGTGCAAAAGTCTCCTCATAATCCACCCCATACTTATATTTGTACCCTTGAGCAACCAACCGAACTTTATAGAGATCAATTGTACCATCCACCTTAAGTTTTATGGATACACCTACTTACTTCCAATGAGAACTCCATCTGCCAGTTTATCAATGAAGTTCCAAGTAGAATTCTCATTTAGTGCACGAAGCTCTTCAGACATTACCTCTTTCCAACAGGTTTATGTAGAAGCATGTGAGTAAGATGTAGGTACGTCAACCAAATGTAATATGGTATGCATGGCGTAGGACTTACAGAATTTCCCCGAAGAGTAACCGAGCGGTTTAGGAGCATGAGTGTTTGTCCTTTCACGATGGCATAGGGGAGTAACCGAGTGGGATGAACCCTCAAAGAAGAGGATGATGATGAAGAGTTGATACTGGAAGGAGAAGAGAGTTGGAGATCATTGTTATCATAGTTCACGGGCTGTTCCGAAGGGCTAAGCGGAGGATCAATATCTACCACATCATCATCAAACTTGTACAAAAAAGAAACAGATTCTGAAGCATGCTTTTTAGAATCATTTTTGTAAAAAATATGATCTTCAAAGAAAATAACATGCCCAAATACTTGTAGTTGACGACGAAATGCATTATAACAGAAATACCCCATTCGAGGATTCAAGTATTTTCTCTTCTTTACCGTTCGAAGATGAATGTTTATTTAAGTGGTATATGATGTAATGACCCTCCAGGCCATTTTAAGCTTTTGCGCTTATTTTCTCCAAAATATTCTTCTCGTAGCTTCACCTTGGTATTTTATGACTTGTGGGGATGGGTGGTGTTACAGTTCACTTTTACGCAGAGGCATAAAAGCTACTAAGAGATTGTTGGTGCTCTAAGTCGGATAATTAATTTTTAGTGTCGCCACCTAATATATACGTAAATTAGGAAAACTAAGTTACAAGGGTTTATTTAGAAAAGTCCGTGAAAAATCCTTTTTAAACCAGAGTCAAGGTAAGAGTTTTAGTGATCCCTTGGGAAAGGTGTTAGACATCATGATATTAAGGATCCCTAGAATATGGTTGACCTTCGGTTTCTATATCATGTTTAAAGTTATAAATTACTTAAAAATGTTTACTTTCTGGCAAAACTTCATATCATTCATTTTATCTCAAACTCAAAAAGGATTTTGAAAATCAAAGAGTTAAATTCCGCCTGAAATGACTTGCATAGGAATGATTTAAACAACTTATTTCCAGACAAAGTACACTCAAGAATTAATTTGAGTAGAACTCCAATGTTTAGTCCAATATCCTTACACATCGTCATTTTAAAATCTTTTGAAGAAAAGAGTGCAATTCATTTGAAATAACATGCTATGATTTTTCATAGAAATAAAATATAAGTCTTTTCCTTTGCTTATTTGTTAAAGGTGAGCTCCATATTCTACTACCCAAACCAATACCCCTTTTCAAATTCTTAAGGCTTTTTCTTTCTTTTGAAAAAAAAATCAGTTTGGTTGCGCCTAGCCCAAAAGTAGTCTCTTAAAGGTTTTGACAAACTTAGCCCAACTCATTTAAAATCAATTTTAAACTCAAATTATTGTCCAAAGTTTCAGCCTTTGTTTTTTCTTTAAAACAATCCAATTCTATTATGATCAGTCTGGTTTTTGTTCAAAATGGATCCCAATTTCGTTCTTCAAAATTGTTTCAAAGTCTAAGGAGAAAATATAAATTCTTTTTTAAATTAGTTTGGTGATTCTATCTAAACGATGTACGTATCGTTTGCCTATCCTAAGTCGTAATCATAAAGGTTTCAATATATATCAAATATATATTTTATACAAGCATTATACAAATATATGGAATGTACAAGAGATGAGTTTAGGCTGGTGGGCCTTCTTAAGCCCACCCGTTGGCTATTTTCACCCATAGCTGGGCCTTCATGCCCAACTACGATCAATTGGACTCGACAAAAATATATTTAGTTGGGTTTTGGCCCAACCGGCTGAAGAGAATGAACAGGCCCATGATGGCCCATCCCGTCGTACATGGGCAGAGGAGAAGAGAAGGGGAAAAGGAAGATCTAAGTTAGAATGTACCCAAAATTATCTAAATAAAACACAAGAAATTTTAAATTAAGTACGCATACACTATACACTAATTAAAATAGAATACAACATATGTTTAGATGAAGTAGCAGTTAAGGGTCATGTGAACAAACAACTAGTCGTGGCCCATACTTTGGTAAATTTTAGAAAGAAAGCACTAAACTGGGCTTTCCCATGTTAGGGATTTATTGACAACACGTGGAGAAGGCAAACAGATAGATGGGCCTAGCCCAGTCTTTACAATTTAAAGAAGAAGATAGGAAGAAGCAATATGAATGGGCCAGGTCTAGCAAATCAGTGGCATACTTAACTGCCTAAGTGAGATACATAGAAGTATACTTTCCTTATAAACTTGGTATACTAAATATACCTGATATACATAGGCTGTATACATCTATGTATACTCACACTTTCTATTCCTAGTCCCACATACAAGATACTAAATCAAATAGAGCCTAATCTAAATTATATATCATGTAGATGTTATGCACAACACACAAAGGACTAAAGAAGAAGGCACATAAAAGATATACAAAGTGTCAAATCATACACTTTTATATCCCATATATATATTCAGACCTAGACAGATAACATAGATGTTTGCTATTCAAGACAAGAGATCATAAAAACATAATTATTTAGAGGCACTCTCCTCAGCAGTAGACAACAGATCCAAATCCAAACACAAGTAATAACCCCCCACATCATTCCCCAGATTTCACCTCTTAGTCTATACACACCAGGAGAAGATTTTAGAGATAATAGGTTATCCTAAATGCACTTGCGCTGTCTATAAGGGATCATACAAGACACTTCCAAATTCCAAATATCTTAATTCCTCTCAGTTAAACTAGTGATAAACATGATAAGTAGGTAAGATTGGCAAGACCTCCAGGACATTTAAACATACCTATGCAGTTAATGTGAGACTATTGACCAAGCATATGACTCAGAACCAAGACAGACAATAAGGCAGGTAGACATGCTTCAAACAATTCTCAAGTAGCACATATAACCTTAAGGCCTATGCTCTTTGATAGTAACAAAACACAAAGAAATACTGGAAGCATGTGATCACGACTAGGCTGAAGATTTTCCTCAAACCTAAATGACATATGTGATAGTATTCCAAGTACCAGTTATTCAGTATTAAAGGGGAAAGAACAGATGCAGAATCCTAGGAGTATGTTTTAGACTTGGTATAGTTAGGATTGACAGGGTACCACATTCATACTAAAGCTAGGCCATGGCTTACAATTTCCCACCTAGCCTTCTAGGTTGACATACAAAATTCATTCTTTACTTTCTAAAGACAAATAAGTACCAAATTAGTACAACATCTTGATCAAGCAAACATATATCTAATTTTTCTAATCATTGAGGTAGTCCAGAATATTCTAGTTAGAACTAGGCATGAAACTTATCACATGGCATGTAACTTTTAGATTTGCATTTCATTTTACATAGACATCTGACTAAGTGATCCAAACTCAACATAGTGACATGAACATGTTTATACAGACATGATAAAATAACTTCGCATGGTTACACTAATTACATGTTAAGACTTAACTAATTCAAAGCTAAATGCAGACAAGCTATTTCACTGAGAGAAGGCATAAGAAGTTGATGCTGGGGTTAATACATATAGACTGGCATGTAGCAGACAAAACACATGGGAATGTAATGGCATATTAATGCATGTAAGTTATCACTTGGTTTAAAATATCAACAAGGATCTCGAGGTAGACATGAATAATTCACACAGGTTCATCATTCTGTTACTCATAATCTAGGACAAGCACATATGGATTTTTGGTCAATAAGGGATACCAAACAAGTATACCAAGGCCAATAAGATTCACACATTAAAACTAGACAAGTCTTAATGACTATATTAAACCATATCTTAGGCCAGACTAGCAACGTATGCACAGGTCAAGTTATGCAGTGAGTTAAAAAAATACCAAAACATGCACTATTCTCATACCAATCCTAAGTCAATCCTAACAGATACACAATGGACCTAATATGAATAAAAAACCAGATTCATTAACACATAACAAGCATTCTAAATTCATATCATATCTATTATGATTCTAGAACAGCATAACATTCTTAATGTGAGTTTAAACAAGCATTGTCACAAAAACCATAGTTGAATATGTGTTTTATCTTTATTTGGAACCTAGACTAGTTTCAAATCTTCCTCAAAGAGCATATGATGCTAAAACAAGATCATTCATTAAATGAGTTAGAGACATGTCTTTCAGAGTTTAGTTTTAATCTAGGTTAAACTACAACTAAGTGTGATATGGCTCATATACTTAGAGAGGTCCACTATCCCCAAAATTAGCAAAGAAACATGTATTCTAAGCCATTTTAACTTAAACATATCTTAAAACCAATCACAGATGGAAAGTTTCAAACAGGCTCATAATCATTTAAGTTATAAGTTAAGCACTTAAATTACTCTTGAATCCAAGACATGCATTGTTTGAACAGATTCATGACCCTAAAGTGACTTTGTTACCACACAGACTCATTAAGACAAGTTTAAAGGTCATCTTAGTCCATGATAGGCTACATATTTGATTACAAATATATCTAAGCAGGTATTGACATCATATTAAACATGTTCACCATATATACTAATCCTAAAATATTATTTGACTACTAATAGTCATGTACAAGGCAGTTACAACTGGATCATACAATAATCAGACCTAAACATGTTGAGATAAACTACATACAGTGCATAATATCGACTAAAACATACTAATCAACTACATAATACATAATAGAAGACCATAAATATAATTTAAGCAAGAAATTAAAAGGGAAATAGGGATTACATTGTGTGTAGGCAACCTAATGTCAAAAGAGAGCTTGATTCTTCACTCTCAAACCTCCGGCACTTGCAAACACACGAAAACAAAGGGGTTTTAGTTGTGACAGACCGACTACACTAAGTAGGGTTCCACAAAGGGCTTGAATTCCAAATTAAGTAAAATCGATTGTATTTGAACTCAAAAGGGCTCTTAAAAAACTTAAAAGCCAACAATTCGAGATCCGAATCCTTACAATGAATAATGTGGTATTAATTTGTAGAGGACCCAAACCCTAGAAATTCTAGGTCTGGATCGATGTGGGAGAACGAGGGAAATCTCCCTCCAAAAGTTCTCAGCCAACCAGGATTATTAATGTGAAATAAATATGAGACAAAATCAATTAAGAATCGCAGTTAAAAAGCAATGAAGGGGAGAGGGTGTCACACCCTAATCTTGGGGTGTGTGGCTGGAATCCGGCACCCGAAGGGACGAGTGTACCAACTGTAACACCCGAATTTTCTGACATGCAACTGGGTCTAACAAGGCCATATCAAGAGTATTGACAACTGACAAGAAGGCCGGTTAGGCCAGAGAAGATGAATACACACTGATACTAGTCTGCAAGCCTCTAATAGTACTATAATATAGCAGCTGGTCGGGACAGAGCCCCACTGTACCCAAATTACCAAAACATATATACATAAATACCTAGCGACTCTAAACAACAACTTCAAAGAAATGGAATGCGACTATCAATAGCTGAGAATGAGCACCCTATTGAGGAGGTACGTCACCCTGTCTAACTGTACCTGCGACCATGAACATAGTTCCCTAGAAAAGGGCATCGGTATGAAAAATATACTGAATATGTAAGGCAGATAACGTATGTAAAATAGAAATATAATACGAGAGATGAAGGTTTATAAGTCGACTTGGAACTTAGAAACAGGCCTCAGAGGGCACACAACTGGTACAACCGTGAATATATATATGTAAGTAAAAATCATTCACTCTATGAGGTCATATCATATAGTATCATATCAAATCCCTCTGTCGGGTGAGCTCATAATAAATTTCCCGTACATATATGATGCGGTGGTATCTGCCCAATTGATTAGTGGTGTGCATATATAAGTGCCTGCCCCGCCGACTATAGCGTGACATGATGTAATAAAATAAATACATATATATACGTGCAATACAATACCAAACTCAAGAAACACTATAATTACCGACTAACGTTATTATCTCTATGTTCTTCAACTATAACTAGTCATCAAGAGGCATAAGGAATATGGAAAGTATGATTAACATAGAATACACAAGAGATATGAATAGCTTGAACAAGAAGGAGCATAGTAACTTAGGACTTCTTTATAGAAAATTGTTTAGAGGAAAGTACGTAAGTTAAATCATGCCAAAGAAGGCGATTAGCCTTACATACCTTATCTATAAAGCTACAATCGCTCCACAAGTACTCACACCTCCTACGAATGATTATCTATATCATACAAAGGATTGGTATCAATATCAACTTCATATTCTATAGGAAAGTTCATTTAGACATTTTATTGAACAACTTATGTGCATAACTTCATAGGGTCGTTATAGTTCAATTCAACATGTCTTAGCACAACGACCCTCATCCTCACTCATTCTCTTCTCTATCATTATATCCATACTTTTACAACTCTATGTGATATCTTCAATCATGTAAAAATAGCCCACACAACATGGCCTACTCCAAGTTTCGTAGTTGTTGGTTTCTTCAGGAATTCTCCAACAACATTTAATCCAACACTTGTACAAACTTAAGATTAGGATAGGAAAGATAAAACTTACCTCAAATACACCAATACCCTTCTATTCTTTAGCCTACTTCAACACTAAGTCGCTTCCTAAGTCATCACAACGCGAAGAAAAGGAAGTTAGCGATAGCCACGAGATTATTTATGACGAACTTGCATGATTTAACTTGGGATTTAGCTTCAAGTTTATGGAGAACCTTAGAGAGGGTATTCTGGGAGTTTTAGGATCTGGATGGAAGTGAAAATAAGGCTCCAAGTCAAGGTTATCATTTATATACAAAAAATGAAATTGCACCGCCCTATTATACGGTACAATTATATGGTCCATACATTTATGTATGGTCCATATAATTGAATCGTATAATCAGACTTGCAACTTGAAATTTGTAGGAAATATTATGGTGGACCTCTCCCATTTGTACGGTCTATACAAAATTGTATGGTCCGTACATTTGGACCGTAATTCTGGATAATTTGTTGATTTCATCGAAACATATTTTCTCTGATTTGTTTAACTTATATACATCTTAGTACTTCTATAAGCAAGTTGTGAACCGTAGTTACCCTTTCGTAAGGTCACATATCTCTCTGAGATACCGGTGTGAAGTGACGGCATGACTATGCATGAAACTACAAGGCAAAACATCCTTCCCTCCTTAAGAACATTTGTCCGTAAATATTGAGGAATATTCTAACTCTGAAGATTTCTAAAAATTTATGTAGAGTTTTCTTTGTAAACAGGACTATCCAAAACATGTGAAATATCCCAAACACATACCCAACACTACACAAGGCAACATAATAGCAAAACAATATCAAATTTGTCCCACACGACCATCTATGCATAAGATACTCAAATAAAGGTTAGCCATAACCATCTTAACTTTCTCATGCTGACACCTAAGCTCCTCCTGCCATGTTTGTCTCAATAGTATCACCTAAATAAGGGCATGAATTAAACTCGATAGGTAGAATAGGAATAGAAAGATCATATTGCACGAGTATTGTTATAAACCTGAAGTTTGAAATAAATGACGGTATCTGGACTTCATATCTTCTTCGACTTCCCATGTCATTTCCTCTATATTGTTATTTCTCTAAAGTACTTTAACTGAAGCCACTTCTTTAGTTCATAATTTTCGGACTTGACGATCTAGGATAGTAACAACAATCTCTTTGTATGATAGATCCTCAATGGGGTTAATGCGGGAAAGATCACCTAAGTACTTACGAAGCATGGATACATGGAATACTGGATGTACCATTTCTAATTCTAGGGACAACTCAGGCTTATAAGCCACTTGGCCGATTCTTTGAATAATTTAATATGGTCTGACATATCTGGGGCTAAGCTTTCCTTTCTTACCGAATCTCATCATGCCCTTCATAGGCGACACCTTTAGGAACACCCAATCATCCACGATAAACCCTAAATCTCTACATCGATTATCTGAATAGGACTTTTGTCGACTCTGAGCTGTCAACAATTGTTCCTGAATAAATTTCACCTTATCTACAGCCTGTTGCACTAAATCAAGTTCCAATAACTTTGTTTTACCCATATCAAACCAACAGATAGGGGATCTGCACTTTGCCCGTATATGGCTTCATATGGTACCATCTGGATACTTGAATGATATATGTTATTATAGGTAAACTCAATGAGTGGTAAATGGTCCTCCCAACTTCCCTTAAAGTCTAAAACACAAGCCCACAACATATCCTCGAGTGTCTGATAATGCGCTCGACTTTTCCGTCTATTGCGGATGGAAAGTTGTGCTAATAATAATATGAGTACCCAAGCCTTTTTAAAAGGACTTCCAGAAGTTAGCCATAAACTGGGAACCTTTGTCAGCTATAATAGAAACCAGAACCCCATAAAGTCAGACTATCTCATTGATATACATTCTGGCATAGTCCTCCATTGAATAGGTAGTTCTGACGAGTAAGAAATGAGCTGACTTTATAAGTTTATCCACAATAACCCAAGTAGAATCGAACTTTTGACAAGAATTAGGTAAACCCGTAATAAAGTTCATATTGATTGCCTCATATGTCCAAGTTGGTATCTCTATATTTTGAAGTAACCCTCCAGGTTTCTGGTGCTCGACTTTATCCTACTGATAATTTGGACACTAAGTGATAAATTCCATAATATTCTTCTTCATATCGTTCCACCACTATATTTGTCGAAGGTCATGATACATCTTGGTGGATCAAGGGTGAACAGAATACCTGGACTGATGGATTTCTGCCATAATAAATCATCGAAGTCATCTAACATTAGGCACACACAACCGACCTTTTATATTTGATAACCCCATCATCTGATAACTCAAACAACTATTTCTTCTGCAAATGGATCCCTTCTCTAATTTTAACTAACTTTGTATCATCAGACTGTCATGTCTTTACTTCTGTTACTAATGAGAATTCAGCGGCATTCTGAACTATAGCACATCCGTCATCTGCATCGAGAAATCGTACACTTAAACTGGCCAATTTGTATAGATCTTTAGTCATCTCTAACTTTTTATGTTCTTCATGCCTTAAGCTTTCCATAGACTTACGACTCAATGCGTCGGCTACCACATTTGTTTTGTTGGGGTGGTACAAGATATGGACATCATAGTCCTTCAATAACTCAAGCCATCTTCGCTACCTCATGTTCAATTCCTTTGGCTTGAATATGTACTGCAAGTTGTTATAATCTGTAAACACATCAATATGAACTCCATACAAATAATGGCGCCATATCTTCAGAGAAAATATAACCGCTACCAACTCAAGATCATGGGTCGGGTAATTTTGTTCTTGCTTCCTCAATTGTCTTGAAGCATACACAATAGCTTTATCATGCTGCATTAGAACACAACCCAATTTGACCCTAGATGTATCACAATATACGATATAACCTTTTAATCCCCCAAGAAGTGCTAAAATAGGTGCTGATGTTAATCTGATTTCAACTCCTGGAAACTCTTTTTACAAGTATCCATCCACTGGAACTTAGCCGCCTTATGCGTCAACTTTATTAATGGAGCGGCAATAGAAGAGAAGTTCTCTACAAATCTTCGATAATAACCTGCCAAGCCTAGGAAATTACGTACCTTCATAGGGGTTTTGGTCCTCGACCAATTCTTTACCACTTCAATCTTCTAACTATCAACCTTGATTCCTTTATCAGATACTATATGCCCAATAAAGTCCACCGACTTTAACCAAGACTTGCATTTGGAGAACTTAGCATATAACTTACGATCTTGGAGCGTTTGTAATACCACTCATAAATAATATGTGGGCTCCACCCCTGATCAAGAATATACTAGAATATCATTAATAAACATAATTACAAAGATATCCAGAAATGACTTAAATACCCGATTCATCAAATCCATAAAAGCCACTAGTCCATTGGTTAAACCAAAGGACATAACGAGAAACTCATAATGATCGTATCTAATCCTGAAAGAACTCTTGGGAATATCTTTCTCCTTAACCGTTAGTTGATGGTACCCGGATCTGCGATTGATTTTTGAAAAATATTTAGCATATTGCAATTGATCAAGCAAATCATCAATTTTGGGAAGCGGATATTTATTATAAATAGTTATTTTATTCAATTGATGGTAATCATTATACATTCTTGACAAATCATCTTTCTTGTAAACGAATAACTCTAGTGCACCCTACGGAGAAGTACTGGGCCTAATAAAGCCTTTCTCCAGGAAATCTTTTAGCGAGCAGGGGCCATTCTATATGGAGGAATAGATATAGGATGAATTTCAGAAATCACATCAATGGTGAAGTCAATTTCCCTTTCAGGAGGAATGCCACTAAGCTCATCAGGAAATACATCTAGGAATTCATTAACAACGGGAACTGACCGAAGGGTTAGAGGCTTTGCATCCATATCCTGGACTCGTACTAAATGATAGCTATTGTAACGACCTATTCAGTTGTTTTTAGCTAAAGACTTTTATTTGCCTATTTTACTCTTCTCATGGCCTTTATGTGAGGTTTGTGATGCGCGGGGATGGGTGACATGGATCCCGAGGTCCTTTTATGTGAGTTTTAGGTGAAAACCCAAAACTAAAACCTTAGAGTTGGATAGTTTGAATCAAGGTTGACTTTAAGTAGATGGGTTCATTTTTTGGTTTCGCCGCTTCCGATAGCTCCGGAGGGTCATTTATGACTTAGTCTAGTCATTGGTTCATTTTTGAGACAATCGGATATATTTTGTGGCCTTATAAATAATGCTTGAATTTTTGGTTATTCCAGATGATTCTTTAGTAGAAGTATGTCTTAGCTCAGTTCAATGGGAAATCTGAGGGTACGAGTGAGTTTGTAGCACTATTTATCTTACATGAGCATGTCTGATTTATGTCCAGGGAGTCCCGAGTGTGTTTCATATGTTGGATGGGAGTTTGGTAATGTTTTCCCTGATCTGGTGTTTAGTGTCCACCTTTGAGGCACCTCTATTCATCCCTATATGTCTGCCTCGGTGGGAGGTTGTCTCGCAAAGGTGGGGGGATGGGAGATTGTTGGATTTTTGCCTTAGCGGAGGATTTGTTCGCAAGGGTGAGTTTGCCTCTGTGGTATCGGGATCGCCATGACGCTGAGGCAAGGTGTCAAGTGACACCTCCTCAGCGAGGTTATATATTGCGGCGGTGGATCTGATCCAGCGAGGGCAATTCTGTTGGGGCGGAATCACGGTATCATGTTTCCTATTTAATCCCCTAAGTCAGAATTCATTTTCCAAAATAGCATATCTCGAACCTATAGCCTCTAGAGAGCATTTTCAGAAGTTTAAGAGCAATTTGATCTGTGGGGTAAGAGATTCTTTCCTTTATGATTTGATTACATGTTTCCAAGTTCTTAAATGGTGATATAGAATGTTTATAAGTTGAGAAAAATGATTTGTAAGTTTTTATTAGATTAAGAGAGTTATATTTTGATATAATGGAGGTTTTATGGATTAGATTGTATTAATATTGTGATGACCCGTCTGGCTGTCACGGAAATTTCCTCACCTCGTGACCAAAACATGTTGTCCAATTATGCCCGAGCATCGTACGTAGTAGAAATTTCAGTTAAGTGGATCCTTAGCTGAGTTAAGGGGTGATTTAAAATTAAGCTAGCATAATAAACCCAAAGCCTCGCCCCAGCGGAGGGTAGGCCGCGGCCAAAGTTCTACCATAGCGAGCCCTCCATCCGTCACAGCGGAGGAAGGGAATCCTCCAGTGTCTATGCTTGCGGGTAGACACGCGCCGCAGCGGTGTATGCCACAGTAGTCACAGCCCGCCCCATTAAGGAACTGGTGGACATACCTAATATTTAAAGCCCATTTTCAAGATTTGGCCTTATTTCTCACCCAACACTCATTTCAAGGCCGACCTCTAAAGGAAAAATTCAGAGAACCTCATGAGCCTTGGGGAAGGTAAATTCTAAACCTCAACATCTTCTTTTCCTTTAATTGATTACTTTATTTAGTAGTGCTTGATTCTAGGGTTTGATATATGGGAAGTTCTTAAATCGTAAAATCAAATGTGGGGTGATAGGTTAAGTCTTGAGCTTGAAAGTTGGGAGAGGAAAGTTATTAATGACTTGTTGGGTTAAATAAACTTAAGCTTAGGGTGTTCCTCAATGGTGGAAACCTAGAAGACTAGTTGTAGGAAGATGGGCTTAAATGATTAGTTCACTACTTAAGATTTAATAGTTAAAAATGGATATTATGGATAGATTTGACTAATGTAAGATTAGAATTTCTCTAGATAATAATCTAAGGGCTTGAATCTTCCATGTCTAGTAAGGAGTTGATTATGGAAAGCTAGAGTTTAGGCCTAAATTGGGGTTTTTACATTGAATAATGTAATTGATCAATACCTTAGCTAAATTAGAATTTTGGGAGTAGATGTGAATCTTTAAAAATGTTAGATTACCTATATTGCTAATAAATTACCAATTTACCCTTCTGTCCTAGTTGGGTTAGAATCACGGGATAGTCTAAATGTTTGGGTATTGATATTGTCCATTCTAACTTAGATTTTCCATGATTGGCTAGACTTTGAATTCTACCTTGATCCTCGGAAAGGAAAATCTCAAGTGCGATTGTTGTGACTCCCGCTCGGCATCCATGTAGGTTATAACATACCTTCTGGTTAGACTTCAGTTAGAAAAGCGTATGTGTAGTTAGATTTTATTGGAGAAAGCATTATGCCTTCGGGCACAGAGTTGGGATGGATTACTTAGGTTGTTTATTGTTGATTGATGTGACTTTTTGCCTTTTTGTAGTTACTGGATTCGTATGTAGTTGACATACCATACATGTGACCTTGTTATCTCTCATTATTTTGATAGTATCATGGATAGAGGAAAGGACTTGACTTGATATTGATATTGATATTGTGATATGTGTCCATGGGTGGCACGGTTGGGGATTCCTATGTTACACTTGATATTTTCATTGAATTGCATTCATCCTCATTTCCATGATATATTAATATTACCTATATTTCGTGTGATGGTGATAAATGAGGAGGAAACAACAATGATTCTAATTTCATATTGGTTGCGTAGCCATTCTATGCTCAGTGATACAAAATGGCTTGCGGGGTGTTCGGTGGAAGAGTCGTCTCTAGGTTGAGTGATACGAAGTGACTAGTACATGGACTTCACGGGTCCCCCATGGGTCATAACTGCTGGGGCGATGAGATATTCCGCCCGAAGCATGTGTGTATGGAGATTACATGTGGCCATTACATTGCATTGTATATTTACTCATCATTACTTTCACATCTATGATTTTGGATTGGTTGATTGTATTTGTGTTGTGAATATTTTGAGTAGCTACCGGAAAGCTTGGCAGACTTGGGTTTAGGTGCTTCACCATAGGCTATGATCCGTCTATTGATCTTTTGGTACTTGGGTGATTACTATTGGACTGTGATATTACTTGTACTTAATTGCGAGCATGTTTATCTTTTAGTTCTTTCTTACATATGTTAGCTAACTATTGTCGGCCCATGTTATCTACTGGTACATAGTGTTTGTACTGATACTACCTTATTGCATTCTTTTATGAGTGCAGAGTTTATAACGTCTACTTCACTTCCTGTTGGTTGATTCTTGTGGCTACTGTGGTGCATCTAGAGCAAGTCCATGGACGGATACGCAACCTGGGGGTTCCTTTAGTTACTTGTCTCCCTTGTTCTCGAGACAGTACTGTACCTATACTTCTTATTATTATATTTAAACTCATATCTTGTATTTTGGAGGCTCTTGTACTGTCTTTGACTAGACTCCTTAGGAAGTAGTTATATTTATGTACTTATGCTAATCAAGTTTTAAACTTTCATTCAATTGAGTTTTTGCTTATGGGTGTTGAATAAGGTTTGAGAGAAGGGTTCACCTACCGAGGTTAGACAAGGTAGGTGCCCGCACGACTATGTGATTTAGGTCATGACAAATATCATGAATTAGTGTTGGAATATGTTTTTAATCAATTACGCCAAATAGGGTGTTTTTATTTATAAGCGAAATTCAAATCAATCCAAAACAAAATAAAACAAAACAACAAATAAAATTTCAGGCCCGAAAAATGGCCTTAGCCCAAAAGAAGAAAGAAGAAAATGAATTTGGAAAGTGGATTTTGATGTTATTTTGGGTATGGATTGACTATCATCATATCATGTAATTCTGGACTGTCATGCCAAGATAGTCACTTTAGCTATTCCTGGTCTCCCCAGGGTAGATGGAGAGGCGCTCCCTGCCCTGCTCCTAAGAAGATCATTTCTTTCATTCGTGCTAGGAAGTTGGTAGACAAAGCTTATCTGACATATCTTGCTCATATTTGGGATACGAGTGTAGAGACTCCTTCCCTTGAGTCTGTTTCAGTAGTTAGTGAGTTTGCCAAGGTATTTCCTTCAGATTTACTAGGTATGGCGACAGACAAGGATATTGATATCTGCATTGATCTGGAGCCGGGTACTCGACCTATTTTGATTCCTCCATACCGTACATCTCTTGTAGAGCTTAGAGAGTTGAAGAAACAGCTTCAGGACTTGTTGAGTTACGGCTTCATTCGATCGAATGTATCTCTATGGGGTGCTCCTATCTTGTTCGTGAAGAAGAAGGATGACACCATGCGTATGTGCATCGATTACAGGCATTTGAATAAGGTCACTATCAGAAACAAGTATTTGATTCCTCATATTGATGACCTATTCAACCACCTTCAGCGTGCTTTAGTATTTTTGAAGATTGACTTGAGGTCCGGGTATCACCAGTTGAAGATCCGGGGTGAGGATGTGCCCAAGACGGCTTTTCAGATTCGATATGGCCATTATGAGTATTTGGTGATGTCATTTGTGCTTACTAATGTCCCTGTAACGTTCATGGACTTGATGAATGGGATATTTAAGTCATATTTGCATTCCTATGTGATTGTGTTCATTGATGGCATCTTTATCTATTTGAATAGTCTGGAGGACCATGAGCAACATCTGAGAGTCGTCTTTTTATTATTAAAGAAGAAGAAGTTATATGCTAAGTTCTCAAAGTGTGAGTTTTGGTTGGACTCTGTGGCATTCTGGGACACGTGGTGTCCAAGAAGGGTATTATGGTGGATCCTAAGAAGATAGAAGCAGTCAGGGACTGGCCTAGACCGACTACTATGACAAAGATTCGGAGCTTTATGGATCTTGCTAGCTACTATTACCGGTTCGGTAAGAGGTTATCTTCTATTGCTTCTCATCTGACACGTTTGACTCAGAAGGAGGTCCCGTTCTAGTGGTCCGATGAGTGTGAGGTGAGCTTTTAAAAGATCAAGCTTGAAGGTGTATCCCTTCCAATGGAGGAGGTAGGACTTTACCATATATTGTGATGCTTTGACGATCGAGTTGGGTTGTGTGTTGATGTAGGAGGGTAAGGTTATTTCTTATACATCGAGGTGGTTGAAGGTGAATGAGAAGAATTACCCTATTCATGATCTAGAGTTGGTTTCTATTGTATTTACTTTGAATATTGAGGGCATTATCTTTATGGTGTCCATTGTGAGGTGTATACCGATCACCACAGTCTTAAGCACGAGTTTAATTAGAGAAACTTCAATTCTAGGTAGCATCGGTAGATAGAGTTGTTGAAATATTATGACATGACCATTTTGTACCATCCAGGCAGGGCCAATGTGGTGGCAGATGCCTTGAGCCAAGAGGCAGTCATCATGGGGAGTTTAGCTCGCTTGATCATTTTTAGCGTCCTTTGGCATTGGAGGTCCAGTCTCTAGCCAATCATTTTTCAAGGCTTGATATTTCGAATTCGGGTAGGATTCTTTCATGTGTTAAGGTGAGGTCATCTATTTTGGATCATATTCTGGCTCACCAGTGTGATTATGTGACGTTGTGCAAAATTCAGGATAAGGTGATGAGTGGTGAGGCCAAGGAGGTCATGATTGATGGTTAAGGGGTATTGAGGATCAAGGGTAGAATATGTGTTCCTAGAGTTGGTGATTTGACTAGACTGATTATAGATGAGGCTCATAGCTCTAGATATTCAATTCATCCAGGTGCTACTAAGATGTACCGTGACTTGAGACAACATTATTGGTGGGGGAGGATGAAGAGAGAAAACGTTGATTTTGTTTCTCCGTGTCAAAATTGTCAGCAACTTAAGTATGAGCACCAGCGACCCGGTGGTGTGTCTCGAAAGATACACATTTTTTAGTGGAAGTGGGAGAGGATTGTCATGGATTTCGTTATTGGGTTGTCTAAGACTTTCGACAAGTTGGATGCTATTTGGGTCATTGTTGATATATTGACCAAGTCTACGCATTTCATTCTAGTCCAGATGACTTATAATGTAGAGAAATTGGCTAAGATCTACATTCGAGAGATTATGCAACTTCATGGGGTTCCTATTTCTATCATCTCGGATCGGGGTACTCTGTTTACTTTGTATTTCTGGTAGACTATGCAGAGAGAGATGGGTACTACCTTGGATCTTAGTACAACTTTTCACCCTCAAATCGATGGTCAGTTCGAGCATATTATTCAGGTATTGGAAGATATGTTATGAGCTCGTGTGACTGATTTTGGTGGTCATTGGGACTAGTTTTTACCATTGGAAAAGTTTGTATACAACAATATCTATCACTCCAGTATTGATATAGAATCATTCGAGGCTCTATATGGTAGGAGATAACGATCTCCCATTGGGTGGTTTGATGCATTCGAGGTTTGTCCTTGGGGTACTGATTTATTGAGGGATTCCTTAGAGAAGGTGAAGGTGATTCAGGACAAGCTCCTGGCAGTACAGAGCATGCAAAAAGAGTATGTATACCAGAAGGTCTGAGACTTAGAGTTTATGGTTGGTCATAAGGTTCTTCTAAAGGTTTCACCTATGAAGGGTGTGATTAGGTTTTGGCAAGAGAGGGAAGTTGAGCCCGATGTATATCGAACCTTTTGAGGTTCTTCATAGAGTTGGGGAGGTGGCATATGAGTTGGCCTTGTCACCAGGTCTTTCAAGCGTTCATCCAATTTTCCATGTGTCCATGCTGAAGAAGTATCATGTCGATGGTTCTTATATCATTTAGTGGGACTCCGTATTGCTAGATTAGGATTTGGAGTTTGAGGAGGAGCCTGTGGCTATTTTAGACAGGCAGGTGAGGAAGTTGAGGTCGAAGGAGATTGCTTCGGTGAAGGTTTAGTGAAAGTATCGTCATGTTGAGGAGGTGACTTGGGAGACAGACTCTAACATGCGGAGTAGATATCGTGACTTGTTTACTACTTCCGGTACGTTTCCCTTGTTCGTTTCGCTCCATTCGAGGATAGACGTTTGTTTAATTGGTATCTGATGTAATGATCCGTCTGGTCATTTTTAGCTAAAGACTCTTATTTGACTATTTTACCCTTATCGTGGCCTTTATGTGGGATTTGTGATATGCGGGGATGAATGACACGGATCCCGAGGTCCATTTATATGGGTTTCAGATGAAAATCCAAAACTAGAACCTTAGAGTTGGATAGCTTGACTCAAGGTTGACTTTTAAGTAGATGGGTTCATTTCTGGGTTGCGTTGCTTTGGGTAGCTCCGAAGAGTCATTTATGAACTAGTCAAGTCATTGGTTTGCTTCTCGAGACAATCTGATATATTTTGTGTCCTTATTTGTAATGCTTGGATTTTTGGTTATTCCAGACGATTTTTTAGAAAAGTATGGCTTAGCTTAATTAAACGGGAAACCTGAGGATGGTACGAGTGAGTTCGTAGCACTGTTTATCTTAGATGAATATGTCTGGTTTGTGTTTGGGGGGTTCTGGGAGTGTTTCGGATGTTGGGTTAGAGTTTGGTAATATTTTCCCTGATCTGGTGTCTGGTGTCCACCTCGGCGACACATTTGTTCGCCATTGGGTGCCCTCCTTGGAGGGAGGTTGTCTTGCAGAGGTGGGGAGATGAGAGATTGTTGGGTTTCCGCCTTGGCAGAGGATGTTTGTGCATGGGCGAGTTCGCCTCTGTAGTATCGGGATCGTTATGGCACTGAGGCGAGGTGTCAAGTGACACCGCCTCAGCAAGGTCATTTCTCACGGCAGCGGATCTGCTCTAGCCAGGTCAATTCCACTGGGATAGAATCACTGTATCAGGCGTCCTATTTAATCCCCTAGGTCAGAATTCATTTCCCAAAATAGCATATCTTGAACCTAGAGCCGCCAGAGAACATTTTCGAAAGTTTAAGAGCAATTTCATCTTTGGGGTAAGAGATTCTTTCCTTTAAGATTTGATTACATGTTTCCAAGTTCTTTAATGGTGATATAGAATGTTTATAAGTTGGCAAAAAAGAGTTGTAAGTTCTTATGAGATTAAGAGAGTTATATTTTGATATAATGGAGGTTTAATGGATTATATAGTATTAATATCATGAATTAGTGTTCAAATATGTTGGATTATCATGTTGTAAGGCTTAATTTAAGAGTAAAAACCTATTTCAATTTGGGTGTAATTTCTAGGGTTTTCAATTTGGGGCATTTTGTATAACGTTCAGTTGAACATTCAAATGTGTATAGTTTTCAAATTAACTTAAGGATATGACTACCTACTATGTATTGATGATAATTAGGTACTAAAGTTCGAGTCATGGCAATGTGGACACGGAGTTGGTATTTAAAGTCTTACTTCGATTAAGGATTATGTTCTTGCTTGTTGTGTAAGATTTATATTAACAAATATTATATGCGTGAATAGACTTCGATTATCACGACGTACAGTAGAAAGGCAAGACTATCTTCGAGAGTTGATTGGTTAGCGCTCCTATTCGGCCCAGAGGTAGGCTACGATTTAGTTTTTCAAGACTTCGATAGAAGTGCGTAATTAGTTATAAATATTGAGGGGTATTGGGCGTGCTTTGGGGGTCCCACTCAACCGGTTGTGATGAACAGTTGAGTGGGTACCAATGTTGAAATGTAATGATGATGATTTGGAGAATCAGCCTTAAGCTGATTCCGACTGCTGATTATTCGGGATTGTCGCCATTATATGGGCTTGTCGCCATACTTGTATCGTTGCGCTTATTTATCACACATGTTTGATATGATATTCTGATTGTACGTAGATTATATGTTGATTTATTTCAGAAAGCATGTGATATTCATCTCTATACCTGTTGCATCTCATGACATTATAATTATTGCATGTCATTATCATTGCATTCATACATTCTTGGTTCTAATGATATTGATATTGGAGTAGTATGATATATGTTATGGGTCCAAGGGATCGGGAAATGTAAGAACACTTTGAGATTATGGCAACATTGAGATCATGATGATATGTGGGGATCGGGGTTGCACGCCTGCAACATATATTATTACAGCTAAGAGTTGGCCTCCGATGGGACATTGCGGAGGGGTATGTGGACTTCATTGGACCCCCATGGGTGTGCAACTCATAGAATTTGAGTGCCTGTATATGGGAAAGGAAAGGTACCTAGCATGTGCATTGTATTCACATCATTCCTATTTCATTGCATTGATCATCTGTCGATGAACTAAGTGTTGGTTGATAATTGATGACTTGGTTGATTTCTGAATAAATGATGATTTAGAATTGATGGTTAAGTACTTGAAAATGATCATTGGACTCTGGAATTGGATAAATCTTATGAATATGAATACTTATGTGAACTACGTGACTTGTTTGGCTACTAAATGGTCTAGCATTGGGTTTGTGGTGTTAACTCGGTATTTGTCTCTTTTTGCGTATCTTCCATCGTTATCGGCCTATGATGTCTACGGGGGTACGTTGTGTACTCATGCTACACTTGTTGTATCTTTTCTTAATGCAGATACATATCTTTCATCTAGCTCTACACCGTGTGGCTGAGTTCGAGTGGTTTATATTCCAGCTTTCAGGGTGAGGATGCTACTTTCAGCATATGTCGGATTGCCCTATCTCATTTATTGTCTTTACTTGGTTCTGGAGACATTTTTATACATTCACATTATGGCTACTCGATTTTGGCACTATGTTTCCCTTGACTCTCAGACTTGTATTCGATTTTATTAGTGCTTTTGTATTCACATACTAGATTTTTGAGGGATGTTATTATGATATTCAGACTTATCTTTTCCGTATTTATATTATGAGATAAATTATATAGTATTTTGTTATTTTATGGTTTTAATTATGTATATCATGTGTATGATTGGGAAGTGCTTCGCCTACCGGTGGGGATGTGTAGGTGCCACCACGATTCTTGAAAAGGGGTCGTGACAGATATATCATTTCAAAATCATCTTTCTAGCCTTAAGTAGGAAATAAATCTCCCTTTAGGTGTTGCGACATTGCCCTTCCATTCAATAATGGGTTACCTTGGAAAATTAAAGCAAACAACTTTCGTCCAACAATCTACATATGCATACCAAAAAGCTATCCAATTCATACCCATGATAACATCAAATTCTACCATTTCTAATTCATATAAATCAGATGCAGTGTGGCAATCATAAATCATCATATCGCAACCCCGATATCCTCGCCTAACAATCACAGACTCACCCACAAGTGTAGACACCTCAATTGACTTGCGTAATAATTCAGGTTCTTTACCACACTTGCTTGCAAGAAAAGGAGTAATATACGAAACTGTGGAGCCTGGATCTATCAAAGAATACACATCAGGGGAAAATACCGATAATATACATGTAACCATGTCTGGAGAAAACTCAAGGTCTTATTGACCTGACAATACATAAATGCGATTCTGATGACCGCCTAAGCTGGATGCTCCACCTCTACCTCTACCTCTACCAGTCGATGTCTGCGTACTTTTCCCAAGAGGGAGTACTGATAAAGAAGAAACTGCTATAGATCTTGTCGGTTGGGCCATGCCGCCCCCGCCTCTCGACGGACAAAGTCTCATAATATGATCTAGCTACCCACATGAATAACACACATTCGAACCCTGGAGACACTGCCCATAATGTACTTAGCCACACTGATCACAATAGGGCAACAAAGGTCTCACTTGAATAGACTTGCCCCTGTACTACATTCTTTATGTACGTGAACTCTGACCCTGACCAGAATAAGCGGTGCATTCACGATGCTAGCCCTGAAACTGCGGTGGTGCGTCGGCTGCCAGATAAGATGGGCGCCTAGAGAATTGTGTCCTGAATCTGCCTCTAAAGTTTGATGTATCCCCCGTGGATCCGGCCCAATAATGCTGGCCCCTCTCTCGCTCACTATCAACCCATGGTTGCTATTTACGATCTTCTAAGTTCGTGCATACGCCTGAATGCGAGCAACATCTATATTTAGGTTCAAAGAAGCCATAGTACATTTATTGACCAAGTGTGGTCCCAAACCACCCACAAATCGATATACTCGGTCACTCATCTCCGCCACGACTTTAGGAGCATATCAAGCCAGGGAGTTAAAATGCATACTACCCTGCTCCAATCGTAGAAATCTGTCTTGCCTAGCTCGACGGAGCTCAATGGGAAAATATTGTTGTAAGAATTCCTCGAAAAACTCTCTACATCCTGCCAATGTGGCATAGGGTCCCCTAGATATATCCAAGTTATCATACCAAGTTACGACGACATCCCACAACCAATAAGAGGTAAGCTCTACCGACTAAGTATCAGTGGCATACATAACTCGCAAGGTCCACTGTATCTGATCTAGAAAGCTCTAGGGATCCGCATTTGGATCAAACTTTGTGAATACCGGGGGGTGCAAGTTGATAAAATCCCAAACTCTCACAGTAACAGCTCTATCAGTAGTAATAGGGGTCTGACGCTATGCCTGAGAGGCCACAAATTGAGTCAATAGATATACGACACTTCATATATCTAAATCCTAATTACGAACAATCGAAGGAGGAACTGGAGGTACATAAACTCCTTTATTCCCATCTAGATGTGGTGGGGGTGCTACTCTGGAAGCCTAAGAGTCAGCCTCATTCTAAGGCTTATGCTGATCCACATTAGCGGGCTACGCCTGACTAGTGTCTTCTCCCAACTCCTCATCTACCCTCTGTATAGCTTCATTTCATCTAGTAGTAGTAGGCATCATTGAGAATATAAATAGAATGAAGGTTATAAATAAACACTTACAACTCGCCTCTATTACACGATATAAATCAAGAACAAAGGTAACAATCCTAAATGTTTTGTAGCCACATGTTTATAAGTGTGGTGCACAACACACCCATAAAAAAGACCCTACTAGACACGACTTGTAGACTCCCTAGGATTGACCTGCTCTGATACTAAGTTTGTCACATACCAACCTTGGAGGGTGTGGCCGGCACCTGGCACCCGAAGGGCCGAGCGTACCAACTATAACACCTGGAATGTCCGACATGCAACTGGGGCTGACAAGGCCTCCAACTAATCATAATATTATAAGAATATATCCCTGCATATAGTAGAGGCCAAACAATAGTATATATACATAACTGAGGCTGACAAGGCCATATCAAGAGTATCGACAACTGACAAGAAGGTCGGCAAGGCCAGACAAGACGAATACACACTAATACTAGTCTGTAAGCCTCTAAGAGTACTATAATACAATAGTTGGTCGGGACAGGGCCCCATTGTACCCAAAATACCAGAAAACAAATACCTAGCGACTCCAAACAACAACTGAGAATGGGCACCCTACTGAGGAGGTACGTCACCTTGTCTACCTGTACCTGCGGGCATGACCACAGTAATGTACTAAATATGTAAGGCGGATAACATATGTGGAATGGAAATGTAATACGAAAGATGAAGGTATATAAGTCAACCTGGAACTCACAAACAGTCCTCAGAGGGCACACAACTGGTACAATCATGAATATGTGCATGTAAGTAAAAATCGAGCCACTCTATGGGGCCATATCATAATGTATCATATAAAATTCCTCTGTGGGGTGAGCTTATAATAAACTACCTGTCCAGATAGGACGCAGTGGTATCTGTCTAACTGATCAGTGGTGTGTACATATAAGTGTCTGCCTGACCGACTATAGAGTGATGCGGTGTGATAAAATAGATACATATATTTCGTGCAATGCATGACCAAACTCAAGAAATACTATAATCAGAGTTGGAGTGACCTATTGTCGTTATCCACCGACTATCATTATTGTCGCTACATTCTTTAATTATAACAGTCATCAAGAGGCATAACGAATATGGAAAGTATGATCAACATAGAATACAAAAGGGATACAAACAACTTGAACAAAAAGGAGAAGAGTAACGTAGGACTTCATTGTAGAAAACTATTTCGAGGAACGTACATCTGTTAAATCATTCCAAAGAAGGATCTGGATAAAAGTGAAAATGAGGCTTCAAATTGAGGTTATCATTTATATACAAAAAAAAATTGCACCGCCCTATTATACGGTACAATTATATGGTTCGTATATTTATGTATGGTCCGTTTAATCAGAACTGCAACTTGAAATTTTGCGGGAAGAATTAGGGTGGACCTCCCCTATTTGTATGGTCCGTACAAAATTGTACAATCCGTACATTTAGACCGTAATTCTAGAAAATTTGTCGATTTCGTCGAAATATATTCCCTATGATCCGTTTAACTTATATACATCCCGGTACTTCTATAAGCAAGTTGTGAACCCTCATTACCCTTTCGTAAGGTCACATATCTCTCCGAGATACTGGTGTCAAGCGATGACATGACTATGACATGACCAGGTATGATACTACGAGGCATAACATAGGGGTTGCCTCACATCTAGGGTTGGGGTATAGTTGCATGAAGGTGAGAGAGGGGTGGGCAATTAATTCCCTTACCCCTTTCGGCCATACCGGCTACAAAAGGTGACCGTACCATGGTTGTTACCATTCTTGGCCATGAAGAGAGCAGTCGTTGGTGTGGCTAAGGTTGCGAGAAGAGTAAACTGACAAAGGGAATAAGGCTTTGCCTCGTTTAAGAATGACCTTAGGCCGAATTTGGGCCTCTTTGGCCTAGGCTCGGCCGATTTGATTTAAATTAAGAAAAGGCCCAATGATCTTTTATAAAGCTTAATAAATAATGGCAACATTTTGAAAATATGACCATTTTTATATTAAAGGATGACCAATAATAATATAGCCTATTTAGACCACAAGCTTCAATTTGAGCCTAATTTTCACACTAATTGAAAATTCGAAAAATTACATCAATCAAAAATCCTTGTAATTTTAAAATATGCTTCGAAATTGAGATGTAATTCTATCATCCTATTCAATTAGTCAATTTTTCAAATTTGACGGAGTAAAATATTGATTTCTTTAAATTAAGGATTTTAAGACAATTAATTTCTCAATTATCTTCACTTTAGTTTTTAAAAATTGAAATCAATAATCAAAATAATGTGAAAATAGGATATGATATACAATAAGTATATTGGATGATATTTTTTCAAATAAAATGGTAAAATATTTCTGGAATAATTTTGTACAATCATTTTCATCTTGTAAAAAGCATATTTTACTCCATCTGTGACTCGAGAACTTTGAATGATTAAATAAAATCATTGGGTAAAAATTAGGTGTCACAAACTATCCCTTCATTGTTCGGGGATGACGGGACCATCCCTTAGCAGTGAACCTTATTTTTAGCCGACCAATTGAAAAATATTTCTCATTTTATGAACTTTTTGGAAATTATGGTCAAACCATGGTTTCTGGGTTTCCTACATATCTCAGGCTATATGAGAATTCAGACCACTTGTAGTTCGACTCAATTAGACTTCTAGAAAGTGATAAAACAAAGCATCTTCCAGAACTAAAAGAATTATGGAATGATATATTGGAATGTGACCGATCCTTGGTACTAAGGTCGCCTATATATCCCCAGGTTTTGGGAATTAGTTCACTTGTAGTTTGATTCGATGGCTTGAAAAGGACATCCCTTATGCGGGAATGCCTTTGACGGTTTTGAAAAGCCTTTTCGGTGTATACCGGACCGGTCATGGGGTTTTTAAAACAAAAATCCTTGTAGTTTGTGAGTGAGTTTGGTATGGAGTGGTCTTCAAGCTCATGTACAGAGAGTTTAACTCTCGTTGGTACAATATTTCAATTGCCTGCCCAAGAACAAGTTCTACATTTGCTCCCTTTGTATCAGGATTTAGTCTGCTTGCTTCCCTCCTCGGGTAGCTTCCAACCTATTTCCATTTTCTAGGACCTGATGTGTTGATTATATTTTATTTATCGGCTTTATTTTTTTCCCTCTTGGGCAGCTACTTTTGAGCGAGTGACAACTCTGACATTGTTTGGCTCGTGTGACTTCTTCAATTGTATAGTTTTGAGCGGAAGCCTCCTCCGACACCTTCTGGCTCATATGAATGTATCTGCTTAAGAGAATGCCACTTCTAACACCGTCTGGCTCATGGACAATGTATTTGTTGAGCGGATGTCATCTCAAACACCATTTGGCTCATATACAATGTATTTGTTGAGTCAATGCCACCTCTGGCACTGTCTAGCTCATATATTTTGTTTAGCAAATGCCACCTATGAAATTGTCTGGCTCGTGCAATGTATTTTTTGAGTGGATTTCATCTATGACACCGTCTAGCTTGTATGTATTTTGTTGAACGGATGCCACCTCTGACATTGCCTGGCTCGTGTGCAATGTATTTGTTGAGATGAGACCACATTCGACTTTGTCTAGATCATATGACTGTGTAAATGTCCCTCTCGGCAGTTTGTATGAATAACCCTATTGGCAGTTTGTATGAGTGGCCCTCTCAGTAGTTTGTGTGAATGACCCTCTCGGCAGTTTGTATGAATGTCCATCTAAGCAGTTAGTATGAATGAACCACCCGGTGTTAGTATGAACGTCCCTCTCGACATGCATATGACAAATATGGCCCTTTAGATTGTCTTTTTTCGTCCTTTTGTCTGTTGTGACCCTCTCGGTCAGATAGTCGTTTTGTCCCTTATGGATCTCAATTGTGTTTCTTTCATCCTTTCGTCGGCTGTGACCCTCTCGGTCAGATGGCCATTTTGTATCTTACGGCTCTCATGGTCGTATTGTCTTTCTTTGTCCTTTTGTCGGCTGTGACCCTCTTGGTCAGATGACCATTTTGTCCTTTTATGGCTCTCATGGCAAGATTATACTTCATTGTCTTTTTTTTATATGACCCTCTTAGTCAGATGGTCGTTTTGTCTCTTTAATGCTCTCATGGACGAATTATGCCACCCTTGTGGCGCTTTGCTCATTTTGTGGCTCTCATGACCGGATTGTGTCATCTTCTGGTGTCAGAGCTTCTTCATTGTTGTACTTGTTACATAATGAACAAACAAGTTAGTGGAATAAAACTATCGTCCTCCTGATGGCATTTTGGGACCCTGCAACCACAAAAAAATTGTTAGTTTTAATGAAGTCAACTCGTGTTGTCGGCTCTTGCTATGTTATTTCTCTGCTTTTCTATGTCGACCCTTTTGGGCTCGGTATTATGAGAGATGAATTTAAATAATGATTTGAAAAGTATTTTGGAAAACGTTGATCATAAAATTATTTTTGACTAAAACATTTTTTATCATATTGAAAAACTATTATCTCATTGTCATGACATATACGCCTGGAGCGAGGTTCTTTGATTGTCCATGGCGCTCCGAGTGTGCTCCTCATTTGTCCTGATGAAATTTTTGAGACCTCCTAAAAAACATTCCCCAGTTGAAGGTTATCTTACGGCGAACTCTCGTGTCAAAATGTCGTGAAGGTATTTTTGAGACCCTCTAAAAATTTTTGCCCCAGTTGGAGGCTTAAGACCGACCGACTCTTAGCAAATAGTTGGATGCAGTGTCGTTGGGTCATAGACCATCAAGACACAAGGTATTCAGCCTAATGGGTCCAGATATGTCTAAAATATCTGAACATGTCTAGGTAAGCATGCGCTAGTTCTGTAAGGATTTGGCTTCGCTCTATCCTAGGCAAACTAGAATGGTTTAGCAAATAACTAAGGGACCCGAGCGGACTACTCAGGGTGACCCATTGTCGATTGTTGGACGACCGTGAACCAACTTCGTCTTCAACGTGTTTCAAAGAAATGATTTTGGTTTTTTACTGAAAGATGATTGTGAAACCGCATAATCATATTTGGGCACTAACGCAAGTGTTTGTGCGTGTCATTTGGTGGAATAATGAGATGCTTGAATGACAATTATAATTTGTGGAAATTTAAACACATAAGCAATTCACATAAATTAAAACATGTTGTATTGGAACCCTTATGGTTAGAACCTACGTTTATCCCCAACAGAGTCGCCATCTGTTACAGTTCACTTTTACGCGGAGGCATAAAAGCTACTAAGAGGTTGTTGATGCTTTAAGTCGGATAATTAAATTTTAGAGTTGCCACCTAACGTATAGGTAAATTAGGAAAACCAAGTTAAAATGGTTTATTCAAAAACGTCCATGAAAAATCATTTTTAAACCAGAGCCAATGTAAGGGTTCTGGTGATCCCCCGGAGAAGGTGTTAGACACTCCGGTATTAAGGATCCGTAGAATACGGTTGACCTTCAGGTTCTATAGCATATTCAAAGTTATAAATTGCTTAAAAATTTTACTTTCCCGCAAAAATTCATGTCATTCATTTTATCTCAAACTCAAAAAGGGTTTTGAAAACCAAAGAATTAAATTCCTCCTGAAATGGATTGCATAAGGATCATTTAGTCAACTTATCTTCATATTAAGTACACTTAAGAATTAATTTGTGTAGAACTCCACTGTTTAGTCCAATAAGTTATCCAATATTCCTTACACAGTATTTTAAAAATCTTTTGAAGAAAAGAGTGCAATTCATTTGAAATGGCATGCTAGGGTTTTTCATAGAAATAAAATATAAGTCTTTTCCTTTGCTTATTTATTGAAGGTCAACTCCATATTCTACTACCCAAATCAATACCCCTTTTCAAGTTCTCAAGGCTTTTTTTTTCTTTTGGAAAAAAATTAGTTTGGTTAGGCCTAGGCCAAAAGTAGTCTCTTAAAGGTTTTGGAAAAACTTAGCCCAACTCATTTAAAATCAATTTTAAACTCAAATTCTTATCCTAAGTTTTAGCCTTTTCCCCTTAAAATAGTCCAATTCTATTATGATCAGTCCGATTTTTGTTCAAAATGGATCCCAGTTCAATTCTTCAAAATTGGTTCAAAGTCCAAGGAGAAAATCTAAATTCTCTTTTATTCTTTTTGAAATTAGTTTGGTGATCATAACTAAACGATGTATGTATTGTTTGCCTATCCTGAGTCATAATCATAAAGGTTCCAATATATATCAAATACATATTTTATACATGTATTATACATAATACAAATATATGGAATGTACAAGAGATGAATTTAGGCTGGTTGCCCTACCTAAGCTCACCAGTTGGCTATTTTCACCCATAGCTGGGCCTTCATGCGCAACTACAATTAATCGGACTCGACAACAATATATTTAGTTGGCCTTGGCCCAACCGGCTGAAAAGAATGAAGAGGCCCATGGGGGCTCATCCCATCGTACATGGGCAGAGGAGAAGAGAAGGGGAAAAAGAATATCTAAGTTAGAACGTACCCAAAATTATCTAAATAAAATAAAAATAATTTTAAATTAAGCATGCATACGCTATACACTAACTCAAAGAGAATACAACATATATTTAGACGAAGGAACAGTTAAGGCTCATGTGAACACATAACTGGGCGTGGCCCATACTTAGGTAACTTTCAGAAAGAAAGCACTGAACTAGGCTTATCCATGTTAGGGATTTATTGATAACACGCGGAGAAGGAAGACATATAGATGGGCCTAGCCAAGTCTTTACAATTTAAAGAAGAAGATAGGAAGAAGCAACACAAATGGGCCAGGCCCAGCAAATTAGTGGCATACTTAACTTCTAAGTGGGATACATAGAAGTATACTTGCCTTATATACTTGGTATACTAAATATACCTGATATACATAGGTTTTATACATCAATGTATACTCACCCTTTCTATTCCTAGTCCCACATACAAGATACTAAATCAAAGAGAGCCTAATCTAAATCATATATCATGTACATGTTATGCACATCACACAAAGGATTAAAGAAGAACGCACACAAAAAATATACAAAGTGTCCAATCATAAACTTTCATATCCCATATATGTCCAGACCTAGATAGATAACATAGATATTTTCTATTCAAGACAAGATATTATTAAAACATAATTATTTAGAGGCAATGTCCTCAGCAGGAGACAATAAATCCAAATACAAACACAAGTAATAACCCCTCATAGCATTCCCCAGATTTCACCTCTTAGTCTATACATATCAACAACAATTTGAGAGATAATAGATTATCCTAAATGCAATTGTGTTGTCTCTAAAGAGTCACATGACACTTTAAAATTCCAAATATCTTAATTGATCTCCGTTAAACTAGTGATAAATAGGATAAGTAGGCAAGATTGGAAAGACCTCCCGGTCATCTAAACACACCTATGCAGTTTATGTGAGACTATTGACCAAACATATGACTCATAACTAATACAGATAATAGGACAGGTAGATATGTTTCAATACAATTCGCAAGTAGCCCATATATCCTTAAGGCCTAATCCCTTTGACAGTAACAAAACACATAAAGCAATACTGGTAGCATGTGATCATGACTAGGCTGAGGATTTTCCTCAAAGCTAAATACATATATGATAGTATTTCAAGAACCAGTTATTCAGTATTAAAGGGAAAAGGACAGATGCAGAATCCTAGGAGCATGTTTTAGAATTGATATAGTTAGGACTGACGTGGTACCACATTCATACTAAAGCTTGGCCATGGATTACAATTTCCCACCTAGCCTTATAGGTTGATATAACATATTCATTCTTTACTTCCTAAAGACAAATAAGTACCAAATAGCACACCATCTTGAT
Organism: Anisodus tanguticus; assembly: GCA_034509755.1. Taxonomy (NCBI): domain Eukaryota; kingdom Viridiplantae; phylum Streptophyta; class Magnoliopsida; order Solanales; family Solanaceae; genus Anisodus; species Anisodus tanguticus. The sequence goes on along the minus strand of CM067560.1, from coordinate 19,893,054 downwards.
CAAGAAAACATGTATCTCATTTTTTTTCTAATCATAGAGGCAGTCCAAAATATGCTAGTTAAAACTGGGCATAAAACTTATCATGGCATGTAACTTTCAGATTTGCATTTCATTTTACTTAGACATCTGATTAAGTGTTCCAAACTCAACATAGTGACATGGACATGTAGAGGTATTCATAGAGTATACAAAAACTTGGCATGGTTACACTAATTCCATGTTAAGACTTAACTAATTCAAAGCAAACAAGCTATACCACTGAGGGAAGGCATAAGAAGATGATGGTGGGGTTAAGACATATAGACTGGCATGTACCACAAAACCATGAGAAGGTAATGTCATATTAATGCATTAAGTGATCACTTGGTCTAAAAATCAACAAGGATCCTGAGGCAGACATGAATAATTCACACAGATACATCATTCTGTTACTCATAATTTAGGACAACCACATATGTATTATGGGTCAACAAGAGATACCAAACAAGTATACACAGTCCAACAAGATTCAGTTATGAAAATTAGACAAGTCTCAATGACTACATTAAATCATATTTTAGGCCAGACTAGCTAAGTATACACAGGTCAATCTATGCAATGAGTTAAACAAATACCAATACATGCACTACTCACATACTAGTCCTAAGTCAATCTTAACAAATACACAATGGACCTAATATGAACCCAAAACCAGGTTCATTAACACATAACAAGCATTCTGAATTCATATCAAATCTATTCTGATTCTAGAACAACATATTCTTAATGTGAGTTTAAACAAACATTGTCACAAAAAAACATAGATGAATAGGTGTTCTATCTTTATTTTGAACCTAGACTAGTTTCAAATCATCCTCAAAGAGCATATGATACTAAAACATGTTCATTCATTATATGAGTTAGAGACAAGTCTTTCTAGGTTAAACTACAACTAAGTGTGATATGGCTCATATACTTAGAGAGGTCTACTATCCCCAAAATCATCAAAGAAACAGGCTTTCTAAGTCATTTTAACTTAAACATATCTTAAAACCAATCACAGATGACATTTGAAAGTTTCAAACAAGCTCGTAATCATTTAAGTTATAACTGAAGCACTTAAATTACTCTTACATCCAAGACATGCATTATTTGAACAGATTCATGACCCTAAAGTGACTTTGTCACCACACAGACTCATTAAGACAAGTTTAAAGGTCATCTTAGTTCATAATAGGCTACATATTCTATTACAAATGTATCTAAGCATGTATTGACATCATATCAAACATGTTAATCATATATACTAATCCTAAAACATTATTTAACTATTAATCATCATGTGCAGAGCAGTTACAACTACATCATATAATAATCTAACCTAAACATGTTAAGATAAACTACATACAATATATAATATTGGCTAAAACATACTAATAAATTATATAATATATAATAGCAGACCATAAACATAATTTAAGAATGAAATTAAAAGGGAAATGGAAATTACCTTGTTTGGAGGCAGCCTAGGGTCGAAGGGGAGCTTGATTCTTTACTCTCGAACCTTCATCACTCGCAAACACACGGAAATAAAAGAATTTTAGTTGTGACAGACTGATTAGACTAAGTAGGATTCCACCAAAGGGCTTGGAACCCAAATTAAATTAAATCGATTGTATTTGAACTCAAAAGGGCTCTTAAAACTTAAAAGCCAGCAATTCGAGTTTCAGATCCATTACAATGAAGAAAGGGGTATTATATTATAGAGGACCCAAACCCTAGAAATTCTAGGTCTGGATCGATGTAGGAGAATGAACTGGGAGGAAATCTCCCTCCAAAAGTTCTCAACCAACCAGAATCGTCAACTTGAAATCAACATGAGACAAAAACCAATTAATAATCGATTTCTGAAATATATTGAATGATATTTTGTCAAAATAATGTGAAAATAGGATATGATATACAATAAGTATACTGAATGATATTTTGTCAAATGAAATGACAAAATATTTCTGGAATAATTTTGTATAATTATTTTCATCTTGTAAAAAAAATTGTATTTTACTCCATCTGTGACTCAGGAACTTTGAATGATTAAACAAAATTATTGGAGGGTAAAATTAGGTGTCAACAGGTGGCACGATTCTCAAGGCAATCGGGTGGGTTTCGGAATGAATTTAGTAAAAAGTGAAAGTTCTTAAGTTGAAGGATTTGAGAAGTTTGACCAAAATCAACATCAGAGGTAAATGAGTATGTGTCAAAGTTTCATCGATTCCATTAGGTCTGCAATACAATTTATAATTTATTCGAGTCATCAGTTCGGGTTGCGAGGTGTTCGGGTGTGATTTGGAGTGGATCACGGTCTACATCAGGTCAAGACGATCTCTTTTGGGAGTTTCGAGTGTGCCAGCAGGTCTGGAACGTGTTTTATGACTAAAATGGATATTTGGTTAGTGTTCGAAAGGTTTGGATGAGTTTCAGGTGTTGGATCGAGAGTTGGGAGAAATCAAAAAAAATCTGGTTCAACTGTTTGAATTTTCTTCTTCACAATCACAGAAACAAGCTCAATACCGCAAAAAAGGAAGTGGTGCAGGTCGCGATCGCCTAGAGAGGGATGTCTCTAAGCTAGGTCACGCGGGCACATCACAACTGTGAAGGCCATATCACATTTGCAATAGGTTGGGCTGGGGCAGGCTCCGATCACACAGACTGGGCCGCTATCGCGAAGAACATTTTATACCTGGATAGATTTAATTCTTCACTTTGAACTTCGTTCTTTCTAAATCAATTTTTGGAGATTGGGAGCTCGGATTTGGGTGATTTCAAGGGCATTTTATCAAGATTCGACTTAGGGGGGAGATTCTAACCTTAAGCTAATTATTTCTTCGTAATTCCATCCATTATTTAGTGATTTCTTCCATGATTTGAACTTAGGAATTGAGTTCTATGTAAAGTATCAAATTGGAGGTCGAATTGTGATTAATTTTTGATATTTTTTGGAATTCTTAGTATTTAGGCTATGGGTAAGATGAATTTATGTCGAAATTATAGTTTTGACTTTTAGGGCTCGGGATTGGATTTTAAATTGACTTTTGGGACCCGAAACGTTAGATTGGGCTCGTTCAGAAGCTCAAAGTAAGGGAATGTCTGTTGATTGACTTTTCAGACTTTGAAATTAAGCCAAGTTGAGACTTACTAGATTCTTTATGAAGTTTTTGTGTTTTTTTAGTTTCATTAAGGTGAGTAATGAGGAATTAGGGGTCTCATACTCGTGAGATGACATACACTTGTGCGGGTACTGGTGCAATGTTATGCGTAATTTAACTAAAATGAATAATTGATTTAAAAGTTTGTAGCATATTCGAGTCACTTATGTCTATGATCAGAATACCAAAGCGTATGGACATTAGCTGTTAGTGTAAATCTACGTGTTTGACTCGATTGTTGATGAACATGGGCTCCTAAGAGCTGCATTTGCTAAAAGTTGTGTTATTGATAGATTGTGCATTCTTCACTCTACATCTCATCTAAATCATGAAAAAAGAACTATATTGGGTATTAGCTTGATATTATGAAATTGTATATTATACGCATATCCATTTCATACATTATATGATATCATTGACATATTATTGATGAATCATAAGGAATGATCCGTGGTGACTCGATTGGCTATTGTATTGGTTGGAGTGATGATGTCAGAATAGCTTATCAACTGGATACCCGATGTGACATGGGAGAACTTCTATTTCGGTTGAGTATATGGACCTCATGAGTTCTCATGGGTCACATGAAACTTACCGTAGCAACGTGTGTATACTGATGCATATTGGTCATTGCATAGTATTACATTATATTGCATACCGTTCTTACTTGATTGCATTACACATTATGTGACTTTTATATGAATTATTGGGAAGAACCAACCTTTTATGACTTGATTCAAATGTGGACTTTCTAATCTTAATTGCTTAGGTATTTATAAACTGTATAATTAGTTACTAACGAAGTGTAAAGGTGAGTATCAGAAGGCCCTCGTCATCACTTCAGTTTAGGATCGATCAACAATTCTGCTGAATACATGTGTTTTCCCGTACATTCTACAATTGCTGCACATTTTATGTGTGCATGTTTTGTTCCTGCTTCCAGGACTGGCCGAGTCATTCCAGATCATTGAAACAGACTTTGTGGAGTTCTAGGGTGAACTACTGGATGTTCCATGGAGCGAGACTTGACATTTATCTTATTTTCTGTCTTTTACTTTTGGAATACTCAGCCTTATACTATTCATGTAGCGGCTCTTGTACTTGTGACTTCTGAATTTTGGGAGATGTATTTGACTTAGTATTTTCTGCGTGTTATGAGTTATTGAGACTTCTTGTTGTTGTTGTTGTTGTTGTTCTTGTTCTTGTTCTTGTTCTTGTGGATCTTCTTACTTTATTTTCGTCTTTTATCGTATTTTGAATGACTTGAGTTTTCCTTGGGTTGCCTTCGGTTAGGGAAGGTGTCCTCACGACAATTAGATTTTTTGGGGCGTGACATCCAAATTCTCCAAAAAGTGGGATTTCAAATTCCAAATTGTGATATTTAAATGCAAACTTGACCCATGAATTTATACTTTGAAAAAGAACCATCATTTAATTAAATTTTACAAAAAAAATGATTCATGCTCGACGTGAAGAGATTGTCCATATCATTTAAGAGAATAATACTAAAGAATAGTTTTTTTGAGCGAATATGCCACTAGGCAGTTTGCCTAGCAGCTATTTTTATTAATAATAAAATAAATCAAAATTCTCATTTGGGAGAAGTACAAATAAGGGGGCTAGGACTTACTTTACTAAATCCTAATGAGGAAACTATTGTTGATTTATTGGACTAATGGATTATTGTAAAACTATATGTATTTGAAAGTTTGTAATAACATGTAATTAAGAAACATTTATTATAAAAGGAACATGAAGATATGCATTTTATTAATGCGGCGTCTTAGGATATTCCGATACATTATTTATGAAATATGATTTGCTCATTTGGTAAGATAAGAGTTGAAGAAGTTGAAATAGTTTTCACAAGTTATAGAGTTTTCATAAAATACAACTTAAAAAGTCTAAATTATATGTCCAAATAAAATTTCTAACTTCAAATCAATCTGATAAATCGATAATTTCAAATCATGTTCAAATGGATCCTTAATACGAACGAGAGCTCAACTTTTATAACCAAACTATAAAATATAATGATAAAATTTTAAAAAAAAATCAATAAATCTCAATTTCGGTGAAATCCACAGCAATTGCAGGCTCAATATTATGTCTCAACATCCATTGGGACCGCGATGACTTGGCTGGTCCTTCATCTATGCCGACCACGATAGCCCATTGCAACATGGGTGACTCCTAAACCTTTGCTTTCACCCTTTGAATGCAATTGTGGTTCCATTATCATAGTGTTCTTTTTATTCTATTTTTCATTTTTTTCTCTTTTTCGTTTTTTGTTCTTTAACCCATCTCATTAACATGTATTAGGACCACGACATATTTTTAACACAATCACAATTATAACAAGCTCAAAGTATGATACGACACGATTATTGAAGATCGAAATGTTACAATGTCGCTCGAGCAGACTCATCACCACTAAAATTGCAACCATTCTATTGCTGATCGGAAAAATGAAAATATTTCTTTCCGATCAAAAAGAGTGTTCACTTAGTTATTTGCACAATGCTTAAGAAAATATTAATTTTTTGACAAAAATAAATAATTTGATTAAAATACCTCTAATTAAATATGTATTGAGATTTAATCACTTAACCCATAATAAAGATAAATATGGATTTTTTTTATTTGGTAATTGGACACTTTTTTCATCTGAGGGAGTAATAGTAATAAGTGTATGTTCATTTTATGTCGGTCTAGGTACCAAATATGGAATTCAAAGGTTGCCTTTTGGTAATAAATGGTTTATACAGTTGGTGTTGCAATAAATTCATGTGCCACAAATTTCCTCATCTAAACTCGTTGTTTGAAAATGTTGTTCCCTTTTTTCACGGATCAATAGTCACTGCTTTTGAATCCTCCTTACCAATGCAAATCATAATTCAGCTTTGACCTTGGACATTGTCAACCTTTCCAATTTACTACTAGTTACATCTAATTAGTAAGTAAAATATTCGTCTCAAAATAATTAACACATTAAAATTTACCAGACTAACTATATTAGTTTATATTCCTTAATTTGGTCGTTAATTAAGTTATCTCTTAAGACTACAGTTACAAATTAAGAGACAGCATGGAAAACAAAAAATTGTAACTAGAGAAGAATTTACTATCTTATAAATGGCACTAGCTAGAAAATTGAAGGAATCGTGTTAGAATTGTGAAATATCTCACATATGTTATTACAAGATTATCATAGTCATCTGTAACTATTGAAATAACTAACACTTTTATCTTAAGATTTTGATAATTGTTTAGAATATTGTATAGAAGAAATATGCAATTGCATGCATTTTTTTGCTAGATTATATGAAATTTTTTATTTTTTAGTTTCTCATCCGGTGTTTGGTGTCCGCATTGGTCCCTAACTAATATAATTTGCACCATACAGGGTCATTTGAAGGGAAAACGCTACCTACAAGATTTTTCTCATACTAGGACCCGAATCTGAGAATTCTGATTAAGAGCGAAAGAATCTTATTTATCCCATCACAATCCCTATTGATAGATTATATGAAAACTAATAGTAATAGACGAAAAGTGACCAAACTGATTTATAACACTCAATGAGACTACATGCAACATGTTCGTCATAAATGTCATAAATGAGACTACATGCAACATGTTCATACTAAATGAAATTAGTCATGAAAAATAAGGTAAATAATTTGATACAATTCGTATTACGCAAATGGTGTAAGAATATTACTCACATTCGTTCCATTCTTGAGATACAAAATATGTGAACTTTGATCGATATTAAAATATATTTTTTTCATTCTATTTGATATTATAGTACAAATCATATAATTTTTGAATATCAATACTTCAATTTTAAAATATTAAATTGATCAAATTCAATTTAGTATAAAAAATTAATAAAATTAATTCTGGAAAGCCATAAATAATCGGACTATATCCCCTAATGTACCCCTTTCACGTGTTTAACCCTTGGGAGAAGAAACACGTTTTATGACTCTGGTCCATTAGTTAATTCATGACGCCACGGATGATGTTTATTTCCTAAATGAATTGACACCATTGACTAACAAATAAGCACTTCAACTCTAAAAGATAACAAGCTACACTATCTAGCATATTTTGTCCTTGTGATTATTATTTTTCTTCTTTAATTTTTTAAATTGTAACGAATAATGAACGTCAGAAAAAAAAGAAAAAGAATTTCCAAATGATAAGATTGTTCAATTCTTAAACTCCAAGTTAACAGTTCTAATAAATAATAGGAGCGACATTCTTTTCACATTGTCGTAATTGAAAAATGAAATATCCAATTTAATAGGAATACATGTTTTCAGTGATACATCATATAACTGATTTTAATTCGAACATGATAATCATATAATAGTTGGTAATTATTATTGATGGTTTTATAATCCATCCATTATTCTTGCATTATAATCCACAAACCAAATAGTGACTTTATAACATACTTAAATATAATCTTATTCTATTTATTTCACAAATCTTAGGAGTCGGTATGGCAATAAATTATTATGCCATAATTTCCATCACTGTTTTTGATTTTCTAATTTCTCTTTTCTAATAATTTGGCCCTTTAAATGGATCAAAACCTAGTCTATATTGCTTCAACTTGCATAAACCTATTTTAATTTGACCGTTGACCTCAGTGCTTATTCTATGTCCACATGGGCCTTTGACTTACAATCTTCAACCTATAAATAACCAACACTAGTTTTTGTCAAACATATCTAGCAAAGTACTCAAACACCTTTCACCATTATTTTAGCAAGAAAGATGAGCAGCTCAGATGAAGGTGGAAGTAGCACAAGTGCAAAATACAGAGGGATTCGGCGGCGAAAATGGGGGAAATGGGTGTCTGAAATTCGAGTTCCAGGAAGCAGTGAACGCCTTTGGCTAGGCACTTACTCTACCCCTGAAGCTGCAGCTGTAGCACATGACATTGCCTATTATTCTCTCCGCGAATCCTCCTCCTTAGATAAATTAAACTTCCCTTTCATGTTACCGCCTAATGTTCAACGAGGAATGTCACCAAGATCTGTGCAAAAGGTGGCCTCAGATGCTGGCATGGCCATTGATGCACAGTTGGTTACAAAAGGAAGAGGTGCTCAACAAGATCAAAGTGTTGATAATTATGGCCAAAATGAAGCTCTCAGCATTTCTGTTGAAGATTACCTATACTGAGATGTGGAGCACATCCCCTAAGCCTGGGAATGCACAACTCTTTGGTTATAACCTCTTTACTCCTTTTAATGGACTGATCTGACACGAATTCAAATTAATCGAGTAAGTGAATTTTGAATACCGAATGCCTAAAGTATTAAAAAAAAGGGGGGCATATTCCCCGTTTCTTTGTCACCGAGGGGGGTCAACTTTTTTGCTTGTACACATCTACAGATGTTTTGATTGGTTTGCATGAATTTTGATGATCTTAAGTAATGGATATCAGAGTACTTGGTTTGAACTTTTTTTTTTGGATCTTTGTAATCTACGTTCATCAATACTTTGAGTGGTCCTTAGTCAATTTCCAGAGCATCCAGTAACGGATTGAATACCGTTAAGCTGACAGGAAATTTTTCTAGTACATAATAAGTATTTAGTACACTCATGTGTTAAGCATATAAATGAAGTCATTTCAAAACGGACCGCCTATGAATCAAAAGAGTACTTTGTAGTGGTAAATTGCTTCTCAGAAAAGAAAAGGACATTGATCGCTATCTCATATGCATACTGATTTATGATTTCTTTGTGCTCTACAAAAGTTCAGTATAATTCTTGAAAGTTGCCTATAAGAATACATTCAGGATAACAATGTCTACTCAATTGGTAGGAACAACATTATTGTAAACTTACAACTTATATTCTAAACTACTGCCCAACTAAGTAAGATATATCCCATATATTATATGTCCATAATGTCCTTCTTGATAAGATAGGAGTACTATATATACACGAATGCAAAGGCAGATGTGCAACAACAACAAACCCAGTATAATCCCACAAGTAGGGTCAAGGGAGGGTAGAGTGTACGCAAATCTGTTGAATTGATGAATTAAAGATATGTTGATGTTGCATCTACCGCTGCATTGTCAAAGAGGAAGAAAAATGATAGATGAAGAGAGAAATTGGGATTCTATGCATTACAAGTGTTTGAGAGAATGTCACCTCTTCTATATTTTGTTAAGCACAAATATCTATACAAGCATGTGTATATATACACCTCTACTACTCTAGAATCATCTAATGACCTCATCTTGTTAATTACTTCTAACAACTTAATTAACTCCATAACCAACTTTGTAACTAACTATACCAACTAACTACTTTCTCAACAACTTTGACTATCCTCAACTAGTTAAGATACTAGAGTGCATTTTCCTAATACTTCAACACCCTCCCTTAAGCTAGAGGACATGAAGATGTTCTTCATTCCTAGCTTGAACAGTAGAACATTACGTTGTTGTCTACTAAGTGTCTTTGTAAGTAAATCAGCTGGTTGGTCCATAGATGGCAGAAAACCAGTGTTGATCAATCCTGCTTGTATCTTCTCCCAAATGAAATGACAATCAATGTCAATATGCTTTGTTCTTTCATGGAACACTTTGGATTTCTTTGCAATCCGAATAGCGATTTGCTATATGTGTGCACTGGTATTGGAGTTTGAATCTCCATACCAAGATCCTGAAGTAAACCTGTGATCCATACCACTTCTGCTATTGAGGCTGCCATAGCCCTATATTCTGCCTCTGCAGAACTCCTGGAAACAGTGTCCTGCTTCTTTGACTTCCATGAGATTGGTGATAAGCCATGCATTACCAAATAACCAGTGACAAATCTTTTAGTATTAACACAAGTCCCCCAATCTGCATCACAAAACACCTTGAGTTGAGGAGTACTTGCACTGGACATTAGAATTCCCAGTCCTGGTGCCTGCTTGATATACCTAAAAATTCTGAGACCAGCTTTCATGTGTGACTTCTTAGGTACATGCATAAATTGACTCAGGCAGTGCACAACAAATGTAATGTCTGGTCTAGTAGTGGTCAAATATAGTAGTCTTCCAATCAGCCTTCTGTAACCACTAGGATCTGACAACTCAGAATCAGGATTTACTCCTGATATAGGCCCTGAATGTGGGCCTGAATGTGATGTATCATCCATATGTTTGTCAAACTCACATGTTGTAAGCTTCTGATTCATATCTATAGGAGAAGGTGCAGGTTTTTCCCCTGCAAGTCCCATGTCTGATATCGATATCGACCGAGCATATTTCCTTTGGTGAATGAGAATGCCCTGTGAGTTTCTGGAAAACTCAATCCCAAGAAAGTGTCTAAGCTCCACCAGATCCTTTATCCTAAAGGTGGACTGTAATGTCTCTTTAGTAGTTTGAATCATCACTGGATCATTTCCAGTGAGCAATAAGTCATCAACATATACCAACACTATCACAATACTACTGTTTTCCTACTTGGTGAAAAGAGAACAGTCTCTATAACTCTGCTGAAAACCAGAAGAGATAAGAGCTGTAGTCAACTTGATATTCCATTGTCTTGACGCCTATTTTAACCCATAGAGATACTTCAACAATATGCATACCTGCACATTTCTTTTCTTGACAGCAAATCCTTCTGGAACTTCCATGTACACTTCTTTAACCAAGTCTCCTTGCAAGAATGCATTGTATACATCCATCTGATGGATTGTCCAGTGTTGTGCTGCTGCAATGGAAATCTGGTCCTCACTTTGTTGTCATTTTAACAAGCGGTGAAAAGGTCTCTTGATAATCAAGTCCCTCCTTTTGATTGTATCATTTTGCCACCAATCGGCTTTAAGTCTCTCCACTTCTCATGTTGCTTTGTACTTTATCTTGTATACCCACTTGCATCCTATAGCCTTCTTTCCCTCTGGTAGAATGACCAACTTCCAGGTTCCATTGTCCTCCAATGCTTTGATTTCTGCCTTCATTGCCTCAATCCATCTGTGATCCTTTGTTGCTGTGGAGTAGTTCTGTGGTTTTGTGTCAAGGGAAACCTTGGCTACAAATTCCTGATACCCTGCTGAAAGACCAACATAAGCAACATTGTCAATTATAGAGTACAAGCAACTGGAAGAGCCATGTGTAGTAATGTAGTCTTTGTGCCATATAGGTGGTTTACTGCTCCTTGTGGATCTCCTAACCTCATGATCTGATCCTGTGGCCATATCAATATCTGGTGATCCTGAGTTTATAATACCAGTACCATGATGCTAAACTGTATTAGGCATATGCACATTCTGCATGTTGTCTTGTATGTGTAGTTCATCTTCATGTTGTCTGGTATGTGTTTGTGAATTATCAAGATCCTGTTGTCAAAATAAGTCTTCATAGAAAGGAAATTCATGTGTCTTAATGTGGTTGGTGTTTTCAGTTATGCCTCTTTTGAAAGGAAAATTTATCTCCATGAACAACACATCTCTGCTCATGAATAGTTTTCTGTTTTCCAAGGCATAAAGCTTGTATCATTTCTGAGCAGATCCATATCCCAAAAATATGGATCTTACAGCCCTTGGACCAAACTTATCATCCCTGTTATTTATAGTAGCAAAACACAAACAACATAATACTCTTAAGTGATCAAGTTGTGGTACCTTGTTATATAACATTTCAAATGGAGATCTGTTATTTATAACAGTGGAGGGGATTCTGTTGATTATATACATTGCATTCTCTACACACAATCCCCGAACTTGTTTGGGAATCCTCCCCGAATCTTAATGGCTCTAGCAGATTTCTAAAATATGTCTATGTTTTCTCTCCACCACACCATTCTCGTTGTGGTGTGTATGGACAAGAACTTTCATGAATGGTACCATATTTCGAAATGACTCACTACGAGTTTTGATTAAAAAACTCGGTTCCATTATCGATCTTACTCTCGAATTTTAGCTCCAAATTGAGTGTTAACCTCAACAAGAAATTTTCGATCAATGTATAAACATCGATTTCGGTCTCATCGAGAAAAATCCAAGTCCATCTAGTGTGATCATCCACAATGGTTAGAAAATATCTCATTCCATTATATGTTTCAGTTTTATAAGGTCCCCATACATCCATATGTATTAGTTGAAAAGACTTTGATGCTCTACTAGTGCTAGCAATAAAAGGCGATCTAGTTTTTCTAGCCAAGGGACATACTTCACGTTATTCAAGACAAAATCAATGTTATTTTTGAAACATGTTATTTTCTTCGGGACATTCATTGGCACATGACACGGTCTACGATGCCAAGTAGCCGCATCAACTTTGTTGAGTTGAAGACATACATTTACTCAACTCCCCATCTTTATTCTGAGGATCCAGTGATAGTATGTATAATCATCCCTCCTCATTACCAACCCCCCTCACCTTCCCAGATGAGAGATCCTGAAATACACAACATGTTGGGAAGAAGGTAACACTACAATTCAGTTCTCTAGTCATTTTTCTTAACAAATATCAAATTGAACTTGAAAGTTGTTACACATAAGACACTTCTAAGGACATCACCTCCTCCTAAGTGGTACTCCCAACATGTGAGATTCTCAATTTGAATCTCATGTGGGTAGTTGCACTTTTCCTGTTCCTTCTGTCAACATGTTATTATGTAAATACTTCTGGTCAGCAATCATATAATTAGTTGCACCTGTGTCTACTATCCAATGAATCAACTTCCCTGAATCAGTAATGTGCTTACCTGCCATGTTGGCATTGACATTATTTGCATTGTTGTTCAACAGGTCAAGGAGTTGTTGATGTTGGCTAGGAGTAAACTGGTTGTATGGTATCACTGTTTCAGCAGTGTGTTTCTGACTTGTGAATGGATGTGCATTTTGCAGAAACTTCGATGAATGGTGGTGCGCCCCTTCCTGTCCAGTGTCCTCAAACAACATATACCCCAATGTGACTGCATAAGCCTTCTTCCCTTTATTGTTGAAATTTTCTGGATATCCAATGAGCTTGTAGCAACCCTCATGTACATGTCCTATTTTGTGACAATAATCACACTTCATTAGTTTGTAACATTCCAATCTTGTGTGTCCTTTAAGATGACAATGGTCACAATATGCATTGGAATTTTACTGTTTCTTCTGTTTTTGAACTCCATTTCCACTTCTGAAATTCTCATTTCTAGATGTGAACATAGCAGATGATTCTACTGACTCAAATGTCACCTTACCAGTTCCTGCTACCATTCTTTGACTCTCTTCCTGATTTATCATGGCATATACTTGGTTTAATGAAGGTATTTGTTGTATCATGAGGATTTGACTCCTTATTGGACTGTAACTATCATCCAGTCCTATGAGAAATTGTACCAGTCTTTGATACTGTAAATGATCCACAAAATCCCTTGACTTAGGGCAACATGATGGGATTGGTATGATGGAATCATATTCATCCCACATATCCATGAACCTGGAGTAATATGTTGACACAGATAGTGCCTCTTGCCTCATAGAGAATATTTCTTTGTGTAGTTGGAGGGCCCTGGAACTATTTATCTTGTCAAATCTCTCTTGTAGTTCTTTCCATATGTTGTATGAATCTGAATTATAAAGCATTCCAAAGTAAGTAAGCTCTTACTCACATTCCCCATTAGCCAAGACACTACAATTGCATCGCATCTGTCCTATAGATTAGCCAAATCTTCATAGAAGGTTTCTCTCTTTACACTTCCATCAATGAATCCTATCTTATTCTTCCTTAGGAGTGCCAACTTCATGGATCTACTCCACAATGTATAATTGTCCATTCCAATGAGAATAATACCCACAGACAGGGAGCCAGGTGCATCAGAAGGGAAGAGATACAATGGATGATTGTGGTCTATTTTGATCACTGACGGAACTCCATCTCCATCCGCATTTCGCCTTCATTATTTTCCATTATTGCTAATCTATATTTCAATTATGATTCACAATACACAGAGTTTTGTCTATTGTAACTTGTGTGAAGTTGTGATAATATCAAACAACAACAGCATCACAAAAAAAAATGATATCAAACCTCAGTAACTTGTTCAATCGATTGCAAGTGATCTGTTTTCACAGATCTGTCTTTATCTTCCTATTTCAATCTGCATGTATCTGTATCTCCTTGAATATCAACAATAACACTTCCAGAAACTATTGCATGCATGAATCATTAAGTTCTGCACACATGATTTTGATTCTGGAATTTCTGGAGTGAAGAACACATTTTTTGCAGATCGAGTTTGTTCAATCGCATAACCAATTGCTTTGATACCATGTTGAATTGATGAATTAAAGATATGTTGATGTTGCATCTATCTTGCATTGTCGAAGAGGAAGAAAAATGATAGATGAAGAGAGAAATTGGGATTCTATGCATTACAAGTGTTTGAGAGAATGTCACCTCTTCTATATTTTGTTAAGCACAAATATCTATACAAGCATGTGTATATATACACCTCTACTACTCTAGAATCATCTAATGACCTGATCTTTTAATTACTTCTAACAACTTAATTAACTTCATAACCAACTTTGTAACTAACTATACCAACTAACTACTTTCTCAACAACTTTGACTATCCTCAACTAGTTAAGATACTAGAGTGCATTTTCCTAATACTTCAACACCCTCCCTTAAGCTAGAGGACATGAAGATGTTCTTCATTCCTAGCTTGAACAGTAGAACATTACGTTGTTGTCTACTAAGTGTCTTTGTAAGTAAATCAGCTGGTTGGTCCATAGATGGCAGAAAACCAGTGTTGATCAATCCTGCTTGTATCTTCTCCCTAATGAAATGACAATCAATGTCAATATGCTTTGTTCTTTCATGGAACACTGGATTTGCAACAATCTGAATAGCAGATTTTCTATATGTGTGCACTGGTATTGGAGTTTGAATCTCCATACCAAGATCCTGAAGTAAACCTGTGATCCATACCACTTCTGCTATTGAGGCTACCATAGCCCTATATTCTGCCTCTGCAGAACTCCTGGAAACAGTGTCCTGCTTCTTTGACTTCCATGAGATTGGTGATAAGCCATGCATTACCAAATAACCAGTGACAAATCTTTTAGTATTAACACAAGTCCCCCAATCTGCATCACAAAACACCTTGAGTTGAGGAGTACTTGCACTGGACATTAGAATTCCCAGTCCTAGTGCCTGCTTGATATACCTAACAATTCTGAGACCAGCTTTCATGTGTGACTTCTTAGGTACATGCATAAATTGACTCAGGCAGTGCACAACAAATGTAATGTCTGGTCTAGTAGTGGTCAAATATAGTAGTCTTCCAATCAGTCTTCTGTAACCACTAGGATCTGACAACTCAGAATCAGGATTTACTCCTGATATAGGCCCTGAATGTGGGCCTGAATGTGATGTATCATCCATATATTTGTCAAACTCACATGTTGTAAGCTTCTGATTCATATCTATAGGAGAAGGTGCAGGTTTTGCCCCTGCAAGTCCCATGTCTGATATCAGCTCCAGAGCATATTTCCTTTGGTGAATGAGAATGCCCTGTGAGTTTCTGGAAAACTCAATCCCAAGAAAGTGTCTAAGCTCCACCAGATCCTTTATCCTAAAGGTGGACTGTAATGTCTCTTTAGTAGTTTGAATCATCACTGGATCATTTCCAGTGAGCAATAAGTCATCAACATATACCAACACTATCACAATACTACTGTTTTCCTACTTGGTGAAAAGAGAACAGTCTCTATAACTCTGCTGAAAACCAGAAGAGATAAGAGCTGTAGTCAACTTGATATTCCATTGTCTTGACGCCTATTTTAACCCATAGAGAGACTTCAACAATATGCATACCTGCACATTTCTTTTCTTGACAGCAAATCCTTCTGGAACTTCCATGTACACTTCTTTAACCAAGTCTCCTTGCAAGAATGCATTGTATACATCCATCTGATGGATTGTCCAGTGTTGTGCTGCTGCAATGGAAATCACAGTCCTCACTGTTGTCATTTTAACAACTGGTGAAAAGGTCTCTTGATAATCAAGTCCCTCCTTTTGATTGTATCATTTTGCCACCAATCTGGCTTTAAGTCTCTCCACTTCTCATGTTGCTTTGTACTTTATCTTGTATACCCACTTGCATCCTATAGCCTTCTTTCCCTCTGGTAGAATGACCAACTTCCAGGTTCCATTGTCCTCCAATGCTTTGATTTCTGCCTTCATTGCCTCAATCCATCTGTGATCCTTTGTTGCTGTGGAGTAGTTCTGTGGTTTTGTGTCAAGGGAAACCTTGGCTACAAATTCCTGATACCCTGCTGAAAGACCAACATAAGCAACATTGTCAATTATAGAGTACAAGCAACTGGAAGAGCCATGTGTAGTAATGTAGTCTTTGTGCCATATAGGTGGTTTACTGCTCCTTGTGGATCTCCTAACCTCATGATCTGATCCTGTGGCCATATCAATATCTGGTGATCCTGAGTTTATAATACCAGTACCATGATGCTAAACTGTATTAGGCATATGCACATTCTGCATGTTGTCTTGTATGTGTAGTTCATCTTCATGTTGTCTGGTATGTGTTTGTGAATTATCAAGATCCTGTTGTCAAAATAAGTCTTCATAGAAAGGAAATTCATGTGTCTTAATGTGGTTGGTGTTTTCAGTTATGCCTCTTTTGAAAGGAAAATTTATCTCCATGAACAACACATCTCTGCTCATGAATAGTTTTCTGTTTTCCAAGGCATAAAGCTTGTATCCTTTCTGAGCAGATCCATATCCCAAAAATATGGATCTTACAGCCCTTGGACCAAACTTATCATCCCTGTTATTTATAGTAGCAAAACACAAACAACATAATACTCTTAAGTGATCAAGTTGTGGTACCTTGTTATATAACATTTCAAATGGAGATCTGTTATTTATAACAGTGGAGGGGATTCTGTTGATTATATACATTGCATTCTCTACACACAATCCCCAGAACTTGTTTGGGAATCCTCCCTGAATCTTAATGGCTCTAGCAGTTTCTAAAATATGTCTATGTTTTCTCTCCACCACACCATTCTGTTGTGGTGTGTATGGACAAGAACTTTCATGAATGGTACCATATTTCAGAAACAGCTCACTACAGTTTTGATTAAAAAACTCAGTTCCATTATCTGATCTTACTCTCTGAATTTTAGCTCCAAATTGAGTGTTAACCTCAACAAGAAATTTTCTGATCAATGTATAAACATCAGATTTCAGTCTCATCAGAAAAATCCAAGTCCATCTAGTGTGATCATCCACAATGGTTAGAAAATATCTCATTCCATTATATGTTTCAGTTTTATAAGGTCCCCATACATCCATATGTATTAGTTGAAAAGACTTTGATGCTCTACTAGTGCTAGCAATAAAAGGCAGTCTAGTTTTTCTAGCCAAGGGACATACTTCACAGTTATTCAAGACAAAATCAATGTTATTTTTGAAACATGTTATTTTCTTCAGGACATTCATTGGCACATGACACAGTCTCTGATGCCAAGTAGCTGCATCAACCTGTTGAGTTGAAGACATACATTTACTCAACTCCCCATCTTTATTCTGAGGATCCAGTGATAGTATGTATAATCATCCCTCCTCATTACCAACCCCCCTCACCTTCCCAGATGAGAGATCCTGAAATACACAACATGTTGGGAAGAAGGTAACACTACAATTCAGTTCTCTAGTCATTTTTCTTAACAAATATCAAATTGAACTTGAAAGTTGTTACACATAAGACACTTCTAAGGACATCACCTCCTCCTAAGTGGTACTCCCCAACATGTGAGATTCTGGCTGAATCTCATGTGGGTAGTTGCACTTTTCCTGTTCCTTCTGTCAACATGTTATTATGTAAATACTTCTGGTCAGCAATCATATAATTAGTTGCACCTGTGTCTACTATCCAATGAATCAACTTCCCTGAATCAGTAATGTGCTTACCTGCCATGTTGGCATTGACATTATTTGCATTGTTGTTCAACAGGTCAAGGAGTTGTTGATGTTGGCTAGGAGTAAACTGGTTGTATGGTATCACTGTTTCAGCAGTGTGTTTCTGACTTGTGAATGGATGTGCATTTTGCAGAAACTTCGATGAATGGTGGTGCGCCCCTTCCTGTCCAGTGTCCTCAAACAACATATACCCCAATGTGACTGCATAAGCCTTCTTCCCTTTATTGTTGAAATTTTCTGGATATCCAATGAGCTTGTAGCAACCCTCATGTACATGTCCTATTTTGTGACAATAATCACACTTCATTAGTTTGTAACATTCCAATCTTGTGTGTCCTTTAAGATGACAATGGTCACAATATGCATTGGAATTTTACTGTTTCTTCTGTTTTTGAACTCCATTTCCACTTCTGAAATTCTCATTTCTAGATGTGAACATAGCAGATGATTCTACTGACTCAAATGTCACCTTACCAGTTCCTGCTACCATTCTTTGACTCTCTTCCTGATTTATCATGGCATATACTTGGTTTAATGAAGGTATTTGTTGTATCATGAGGATTTGACTCCTTATTGGACTGTAACTATCATCCAGTCCTATGAGAAATTGTACCAGTCTTTGATACTGTAAATGATCCACAAAATCCCTTGACTTAGGGCAACATGATGGGATTGGTATGATGGAATCATATTCATCCCACATATCCATGAACCTGGAGTAATATGTTGACACAGATAGTGCCTCTTGCCTCATAGAGAATATTTCTTTGTGTAGTTGGAGGGCCCTGGAACTATTTATCTTGTCAAATCTCTCTTGTAGTTCTTTCCATATGTTGTATGAATCTGAATTATAAAGCATTCCAGTAAGTAAGCTCTTACTCACATTCCCCATTAGCCAAGACACTACAATTGCATCGCATCTGTCCTATAGATTAGCCAAATCTTCATAGAAGGTTTCTCTCTTTACACTTCCATCAATGAATCCTATCTTATTCTTCCTTAGGAGTGCCAACTTCATGGATCTACTCCACAATGTATAATTGTCCATTCCAATGAGAATAATACCCACAGACAGGGAGCCAGGTGCATCAGAAGGGAAGAGATACAATGGATGATTGTGGTCTATTTTGATCACTGACGGAACTCCATCTGCTGTTCTGCCTTCATTATTTTCCATTATTGCTAATCTATATTTCAATTATGATTCACAATACACAGAGTTTTGTCTATTGTAACTTGTGTGAAGTTGTGATAATATCAAACAACAACAGCATCACAAAAAAAAATGATATCAAACCTCAGTAACTTGTTCAATCGATTGCAAGTGATCTGTTTTCACAGATCTGTCTTTATCTTCCTATTTCAATCTGCATGTATCTGTATCTCCTTGAATATCAACAATAACACTTCCAGAAACTATTGCATGCATGAATCATTAAGTTCTGCACACAGGATTTTGATTCTGGAATTTCTGGAGTGAAGAACACATTTTTTGCAGATCGAGTTTGTTCAATCGCATAACCAATTGCTTTGATACCATGTTGAATTGATGAATTAAAGATATGTTGATGTTGCATCTACTGCTGCATTGTCGAAGAGGAAGAAAAATGATAGATGAAGAGAGAAATTGGGATTCTATGCATTACAAGTGTTTGAGAGAATGTCACCTCTTCTATATTTTGTTAAGCACAAATATCTATACAAGCATGTGTATATATACACCTCTACTACTCTAGAATCATCTAATGACCTGATCTTTTAATTACTTCTAACAACTTAATTAACTCCATAACCAACTTTGTAACTAACTATACCAACTAACTACTTTCTCAACAACTTTGACTATCCTCAACTAGTTAAGATACTAGAGTGCATTTTCCTAATACTTCAACAAGACCTTACCTCTACCTTGATAGAGAGGTTGTTTCCGATAGACCATCGGCTCAAGATAAAGCAAACAAAGCAGGTCAAAAAAGAAAATAAAACAGTAACTACAACAAAATAGTACGCTAAGCACACACCAATAGATAATAGATACTACCAAAGAGCAAAGGATAAGAAACTACAAGAGATATGCAACGACTATTAGAATTTTAAGTTTATTAGTTCCTGCAACAATCTCAAGTTAATAATACAATGGTAATCGAACCACTGGACTGGCTTCCAAACTAAATATTCTTATAGATTTAAAATCAGTAACAATTGCAGTTACACGGATGGACCATCTTGCACCCTCTAGCTCCGCCCCCATCTGAAAGTGCCTATTTTATTCTTGACTAGGCAACAATCAAAACTACATCAGTTATCAAGCTGCTCTGCTTTATAGATTCACTCCATTGATAAGGCCAAACAAAGGGTGTTGCTGTGCTTTGCTTCATCTAAAGTTTTTATCCCAAAAAAAGCAGTAACAAGAACACAAAAACCAAGTTTATTTGTTTATTCAGCTCGAGAATAGAAAATATCATCTTATAATGATCTTTACAAGATATTGACAAAGAAACATTCTTGAACATATCCAATGGAAAATCAGAGTAATGACTCGAGTCTTAGTGTTGTCCTCATTCCATTTTCTGCAGCTCTTGCATCATGATAGGCCCTCCGTGTCTCCGAGGAGAGGATGAGTAGGGGGATGGAGATGTGGATGGGGACGACTCCAGAAGAGGGCTTCCAGTTGCAATAAAGGAAGTTCTCCTAGCACCTTGATGCGCAAATAGCAAGCGAAATGTCCATTGGAGGACGTTTGGCGCGAAGACTCTATAGAGAAGGAAAATGTCGTACCATCCCGGATATTTCACGTACGGATCTCCACGACACGCCCCCCGGACAATCAACTTGGCAAATTCCTCCACTGAATTTCCGGATGCACGAACCTTCACCCAGAAGTCATAAACAAACATTGTAATGTGATGGACATAACATCTTACCAGAAGTTACCAAAAAAAGTACTAACATATTATAATTAGCTAAAGTAGACATCCTCATAAATGACAAGGAAAATATATGCTAACAATTTCACATCCTGAACAATCTTAACTCTTCAAAGAACTAATCTCTAACTATAAAATGGAGACCGCTATGTAGCTCATTCCAACAACCTTGTACCAAATACTAGTATCAGAAATTAGAACTAGTGAGAGATCAAGTTTATAATTTCTCCATAATCCATAATATCCTAAATCATCAACCTCCTCCAATAGTGGAGGGGTGAGGTGAAGGGTAACAACTGACTTGAAATGGAAAACGCGTGTAGTTTATGCCTGAAAACATCTATGACGTGTGTTTCGTCCGGCTTGGAAAAGAAATGCATGTAAAGTTTTCACATTGAAACAGCCACGACATGTGTTTCATGCTGCTTAGAAAGGAAAGCATGGCTGTTTTATGCCTCAAAAAATTCATACGTGTTCTTGTTTGCTGCTTTGAAAAGGAAAGCATGGAAGTTTGCAATTACATAGCAGTATGTTGGAACAGGCAGAGAATTCCATTTCCATAAAGAGAAGAATGTCTTACTTCCCTTTCTTCTTTCCATTGCATATCAGCACCTTCCTCCATCATGAATTTTCCCCTTGTTATGTCAGTCCCTACCCATCCATGCGTCGCTATTCTGATCCCGGTGTCATCCTTCACCTCTAACCTCAGGGTCTCGTAAAAGTTTATAACTGCGGCTTTTGCTGCCTATTCAAACCAAAAACGAAAAAGAAAGCTACTGAAAAAGAAGTGTACCACCAAATTTCTTTTGTTGTTAAGGTGAATTATGAACAGGAGAAAAGGAGTCTCAGGAATGTTAGATTCAGAAAGCAGAACAAATGCAGTTTAAAGGTCTATACGGTGTTCAATACTTACATAATATAGGCTCATTCTTGGCAAGGGTAACCAGTTCTCCACTGATGCATTCACGATGACTCGGCCTCTGGTTTGCCGCAGGTAAGGTAGAGCTACGTAGGTTGGATACACGTTACCCCAGAAATTGATATCCTGAAAACAGAAAACTTCAGACTAAGAAATCATAGTTCAACTTAAGGTATATGAAAAGAGTAAAATGACGGTGAAAAGAATGTTGAAATAGCAGTATTTGAATGCTTTTGCATACAAATGAAATAGAATTCTAACGGTTAGCAACTTTAAATGGTAAAAATTAATACTCCAAATACCATCAAAATGGGAAACAAATTTGTGTCTGTGGCTTCTTCCAGGTAGAAAGTATGTCCCAAGCTTACTGTATTCACAAGATGATCCACTGCATAAATGGAACAGCAATAGAGTATCAGCTAACATTTTCACTACAACGTGTTATTCCCCATGATCAAAGCATGTCAATATACAATAATACTCTCTCCTTTCATGGTTGATAGTTTCACTCTGCCCAAGGATCATAAATTTCAAAGTGAAAGCAGAAAAAAAGTATTCGGTCTTTTTCAGAAACCAAAACTTGAACATTTGAAACCACCACTAAAACTACTCTAAAGAAACAAACCTCTTCATTCAAAACAGTTTTTTTTTTTTTGAAGAAAGAACATGAAACTAATTTTTGGACTACTGAGGAAGTAGGAGAGTGCAACCAAAGCAGAGGTCAGTGGTCAATAAAATCAGAGTCCAACTGTAGATAACATCTGCTTCAGAATGTGATTATTTGACACGGACTTCAAGTAATGTTTTCTGCTCAAATGCATGAAATGAAATAACCTCGAAATAGCATTTCAAAGACAGTTTTAGTTGACTAAAGCATGTATAGTTACCTCTTCATAATGCACAACCGAAGGGAATAACATTAAGAAACTATGTTTGGCTCAAGGGAGTGAGAGGATGGTTAAGGGTAAAGGGGACTCATTTGTTAATAACCGAAGTGTCAATCATATGAACCTTGGGTACATTCAAATCAAAATAGAACAATCATTTACGACTAAGGAGAGAAATGTTGATCACATGATGCATCTTTCACGTGATTGTTTACAATCGGTAATTTCCTATGCTTTCGGGTTAAACATAAGAATTGAAAAACGTGTGTCACTTGCTTAGGTCAAAATATGTTGGAATCACTAGAGGGAAGTAAAATTCCAGGCATCAGGTTGTCATCATATATACCCCATTTTGTTTTGTTAGAATTCCCACATCGGTTGTGGGATAGTAACGTGGTCTCTTTATATGCCTTGTGCAATTGTCCTCCATTTGAGAGAGCTTTTGAGTGTGAGTCAGACCCAAGGTCCATTTTTTAATATAAATGAGATCTATTTTAATAGATGAACAGTTAGCTTGATGTTGCTACCCTAAGGCTAGAGATCCCAGTATAATTACATTTTGAGTCATTACTAACGAAATGAGGCAAATATAACTTGGACTTACCACGCCCATAAAAATTTACTGTCTCGGTGATGAATCTCCTACAATCATCTTCCTTGACAACATCTGCAGCCGTTATCAGCACATGTTTTGCACCTAGTTGCCTAGATTTCTAGCGGATTCCCCACAGTCTATTTTCCCACCGTGCAACCAAGACCAGATTCGTTCTTCTCTTTGCATATTCATATGCAATTTGCTAACATCACAGATAAAAAAATCAAGAATCTACAACTTTTTCAATATTGATCCACACAAGATTAATGAGAAGACAATTGAAAAATAGTTAGCTTACACCTATGACCAACCGAGATACTTTTTAGGGATCTTCTAGGTGAAGGACCAAGGTACCATAAATGTCTGATTTTATAGGAATAATATTAAAGCGGGGTTTCTAAGAATTATATTCAAATTACAACCTATGTAATCGTACATTTCTTTTATAAAAATTCTATTTAGTAGTCATAAGCTGAACTTTGGAACAATACTGATAGTTGCGGTAGCTCAATTTGAAAAACAAAGATGCCCTTTATTTTGCTAACGCTTAAGGAGTCCTCTTGAAAATAACAACAGCAGAATGCTGATAGCTAAATTTTCAAATCATTGTATGAAGTTCTGCTACTTCAGCAAATCATATTTTATATATTCCATCAACTTCACCAAAGTTTCACAACAACATTTCTTCTAAACATAGCAACACCAGAGTTATAAAATCCAGTTTAATTTAATTGGTCAAGGAAAAGTTGATTTGGAATAGTTGTACAAACCGGAGGTGAGGCTATTTACATAATGCATTTTAAAATTATTTAATTTAATGTTGTTCTACATGGTTGTTATGTAATTAAGACAAGCCGACAAGGTAAAGGTCATTGGATAAGGTCGTTCAAGAGGTTTGTTGTCAATATTCAAGCTAAGGTGTACTTTTTTTTGTTTTCTGATCCTATCCAGAGCCCGACATTGAATTTGCGTCGGGATGTCCCACATTGTGGGTAGTGCTTCCTGGAGTACTTGCCACTCCACCATAATTTTTGGTGGATGATAGCTAAGGTGCACTTAAGCAACAAAAAAGAAATCTATGTCGTTATTGCAATATACTTTTTGTAGATAAGGTGGTTTAAAGTAAATCTATAACCAACAAAAGAGGTTTGTCTATACAAAAGAAGTCAAAGCAAAATTAATTACATCGCTCTAGAGTTTCTAGTAGAGAGGTAGTAGCAGTTTTCAAGTTCTTGAAGAAACCAAGATGAGTTTGACTATTTAAAGAAAATTGAAACAAATAGAAAAAAGAAGTATACTATGTCCCCTGCCAGAAATATTAGTCGTCAGGCAATTTTTTATCACAAGATATCTCATATTTTTCGTGTTAATGGGTTTAGTAGCTTTTTACAAATTTATTTTTAATTTAATATCTTTTTTAATGGAGATTGTCATTTCTAACGTATAAGTAATCCAAAAATAATACACAAGAACTCTGAAAAAGTCATTTTTCTTATAAATAACCACACGAGACCATTTCTTCCTAAAAAAATAAAAACTAAAGAGGGTGTGAAAACCTTAAAAGGATGGACTAGGGAAAACAAAAACACAATAAAAGGAATTTTTAGTTTAATGTCTTTTTTTTCTGGAGATCGTCATTTCTGCACATCAGTAATATAAATAACCACACGAGACCATTTCTTCCTAAAAAATGAAAATTAAAGAGGGTGTGAAAACCTTAAAAGGAGACTAGGGAAAACAAAAACACAATAAAATGAGAGATGTATATAAGGAGGGGATTGTATTAGGTGGGTCGGAGTTGTATTGGAACCGGATGGACACGAAAGTGGGGGTCAAGTGGAGGTTGACGGATTTCCGGGCAGTGTGTGTTTGGTGGGAGGTGTGCGGGTACCTTCGGGTGGAATCAGACAGAGGGTTTTGAGGGGTTGATTTAGACACGTTGTAGGTTATGTTGGTGGTTGATATTTGATGGTTGGATGATGGTAAGGTGACGGAAACTGATCGGGATAGTAAGGTTGGCGTTTTAGGGACTCGATAGAGACGGTGGGAAACTGGTTGGGGTTTCGGGGGTTTGAGGGAGGAATCGGCTGATGACTTTTTGGGTGTAGGTTTGGAGGGGGGGGGGGGTTGTGGTGTATTGTGATGAAAGGAATCAGGTATTTTTAACAAGGATAGATCACGGAATTGATAGACGAATTCGTGTGCGGATAAGGTGATGAAAGTCGAGAAGACCTTCAATGTATTTGTAATAAGTAACTGGATAGAACCTTGTCTTTGGTATAGTTAGATCACAAAATTTCTAACTAGACTTACACCGAGGGTTTGCCCACAAAAGGACCAAGGGGTGGCCCACAAAAGGACCGGGGTTCGGACCATAAAAGGACAGAGATTTGGCCCACAAAAGGACCAACTAAGGATAACAACACAAAAGTTGAAATACTTAGCAAATTTTGAGAAAACTCAATTTTTTTTCGTATAACTTCAATGTCTCTTTACATTAACTACATGCCCTATTTATACTTAGTTCTAAATCTTATAGAAGAGCAACTAGATAGACATCATACATAACACTCGGCTGAATGGGAAAGGGAGAGGCTTCAGCCGACTTAGGGAAGGAAAAATAATCAACCCTTCATGTTCTCTAGGACACCCTTTTGTGTCATCCATGTAGATAAGTGCATGAACTAGCTAGTTGATGAAATACCTCCTTGGGGCACATTTGGAAGCTTCTCCTTCTAGATGATTCTCGGCCTAGTCATCCTATCTTATTACATGGCCGGTTTAGTCATCTCATCCTATTACACGGCCTATTAATTAAGCTATAAGAAATTTAATCTAGGAATTTAAAATAAGCTAAAAGTTGGTCTTGGCCAAGACCTGCATAAAAGCCAAAAATTTATGGCACTTCTTGGATCTTCAAGTCTTTTCTTCATCTCCACTCCACACTCCATTCCATATCAAGCATATCACCATATGACGGACGACAATCTTCGGCACCCCTAGCAAATCACCTCGCGCCTTATGTTGGACGCTTAAGTTCACAACCTTCTTTTCATCATACTCCCCTTCTTTTACAGTATTGAAAAAGTTCTGCAATGCTTAAGTTCCGATTTCTTCAAGAGTTCCTCCAGGTCGGCATCTTCAATTGTATCTCCCACAAGACTTTCCTTCTCTTTGCATACTAATGCATCTGTAGAACTCCCCTTCTTCAACTCCTCATCCATCTCCGGTTCATTAAGCAAGAGGGCCTCAAACTTTTCCTTGTGGTTTTTGGCATTTTGGACATTCAGTTTCTTCACCTCACTAGGTGAAAATGGTATCAAACGGACTTTCTTATCATCATTTTGAAAAGAATAGACATTCTTTTCTCCATCATGTTGTGCTTTGCTATCAAATTGCCATGGCCATCCCAATAAGATATGACAAGCATCCATAGGTAGGATGTCACACTATATCTCATCTTGATACTTACCAATCCGAAAACTAACAAGAGTTTGTTTCATTACCTTTAGCCCATTGTCTTTGTTCAACCATTGGAGAGCATATGTTTTAGGATGGCTGCGGGTAGGCAATGTTAATTTGTCCACCATTTCCACAGAGGCCGCATTGGTACAACATCCTCCATCAATGATCACATTACATACCTTTTCATTCACCTTGCATCGAGTGTAGAATAGTTGCTCTCTTTGTGTCTCTTCCGGTTCTTCAAGTTGAACATTCAACACACGTCGGAGTACTAAACTTTCACCCTTATCCGCAAGATCAACATCCTCCTCAAGGACCTTCTCGACTTCGGGTTCTTCAATAAAAAAGGAATCCCCACACTCTTCATATTCTTCAATATTCATTACCCGAGGGTTAGGACATTCATTTGCAAAGTGTCCTAATCCTTGACATTTAGAACACCTTTTTCTACTTCTATATACCCTATTTGTAACCTCTACTTTCTTTTCTTTATCTTTGTATACACTTTCTTGCTTATACAATGGGTTAGTAAAAGAGGTACTGCCCTTTTCTTTAACATTAGTGGGCTTTACATAGGATTTTGGGGTGCCTTTCTTTTGTTGTTTTTCAAACCTGAGTACTAAATGACATACGAATTCAAAGGTGTTTCATGTTGCAACTTAAACCTTCTCTTGAATCGCCACGTTCAAGCCTCCAATGAATCATGCAATCTTTTGAGTCTCCTTTTCTTCTAAGTCACAAAGCATGGTGACTTTCTCGAACTCTCGGACGTATTCCTCAACTTCAAGAACTCCTTGACGAAGTTTGTTGAGCTTTAGGTATAGGTCTTTTTCATATTCCCTTGGCAAGAACTTCTTCATCAAATGTTTCTTTAATTTGTCCCAAGATTCAATCTTGGTTTTTCCATTCCTCTTCCGGCTTGTTTTGAGGTTTTCATACCACACAGAAGCAAATTCCTTCAACTTCAATGTAGCAACCTTAAAACACTTGTGGTCATCATATTATTTGTATTCGAAAAGACTCGCAATGGCCCTTAACCATTCAAGAAACTCTTCCGGGTCTATATTTCCTTCAAAGGTTGGAAGTTCCAACTGTAGGCTTCAGTTGTCTTCTATTTCATGCCTTGGGTTGTTTGGGACATCTTCTCTTTCATGACTCGGGTTATTTTGTGCAACCTCTTTTCCAGACTCGGCATCATTAATTATGACACGCTCCGCAAACTCTCTTCTCAAGAGTTGCATTTGTTCCGCCACAAGTTCACTTATGGTCCTCCAAAGTTCTTCGTTTAGGTTAGCCATAGCGTCAAGGTGTGGGATGGGAAAGCCTTGATCTTCTACCAATCTGATATATATAAGGAGATGATTGTATGGTTAGGTGTGTCGGAGTTGGATTGGAACTGGATGGAAATGAAAGTAGGGGTCAAGTGGAGGTTGACGGGTTTTCGGGCAATGTGTGTTTGGTGGGAGGTGTGTAGGTACCTTTGGGTGGAATCATACTGATGCGTTTTGAGGGTTGGTATTTGGCGGTTGGATGATGGTAAGGTGGTGGAAACTGATCGGGACAATAAGGTTGGCGGTTTAGGGACTCGATAGGGAAGGTGGGAAACTGGTTAGGGTTTCACGAAATTGATAGACAAATTCATGTGTGGATAAGGTGTTGAAAGCCGAGAAGACCTACAATGTATTTGTAACAAGTAACCGGATAGAATTTTGGCTTGGGTATAGTTAGATCACAAAAGTTCTAACTAGACTTACACCGAGGGTTTGGACCACAAAAGGACCAAGGGATGGCCCACAAAAGGACCGTGGTTCAGACTACAAAAGGACCGTGGTTCAGACCACAAAAGGACCGACTAAGGATAACAATACAGAAGTTGAAATACTTAGCAAAGTTTGAGAAAACTCAAATATATTTTATATAACTTCAATGTCTTTTTATATTAACTACATGCCCTATTTATACTTAGTTCTAAACCTTCTAGAAGGGAAACTAGATAGACATCATACATGACACTCGGCCGAATGGGAAAGGGAGAGGCTTCAGTCGACTTGGGGAAGGGAAAAGAACCAACGCTTTATGTTCTCTAGGCCACCCTTTTGTGTCATCCTTGTAGATAAGTGCATGAACTAGCTAGTTCATGAACTACCTCCTTAGGGAACGTTTGGAAGCTTCTCCTTCTAGATGATTCTCGGCCTAGTCATCATATCTTATTATATGGTTGGCTTAGTCATCTCATCCTATTACATGACATATTATTTAAGCTAGAAATTTAAAATAAGCTAAAAGTTGGTCTCGGCCAAGACCTACATAAAAGTAAAAAATTTATGGCACTTCTTGGATCTTCAAGTTTTTTCTTCAAATCCACTCCACACTCCATTTCATATTAAGCATATCACCATATGAAGGACGACAATCTTTGACTCCCCTAGGAAATCACCTCGCGGCTCATGTTGGACGCTTAAGTTCACGACCTTCTTTTCATCATTTCGTGTTAATGGGTTTAGTAGCCTGTTACAAATTTATTTTTAGTTTAATTTCTTTTTTTTGGAGATCGTCATTTCTACACATAAGTAATATAAAAATAATACACAAGAACTCTAAAAAGGTCATTTTTCTTATAAATAACCACACGAGACCATTTCTTCCTAAAAATAAATATTAAAGAGGGTGTGAAAACCTTAAAATGATGGACTAGGGAAAAACATTATAAAAGGGGATGGAAATTAACAATAAGTAATCATCATTTTTATTTTTGTTTAACCAGTATTTATAGTTACCAAATAAAAATAGTAAATCAACTCTAACATTTTGCTCGGAAGAGATAGGAATTTAACAGACAAGTTCCCACATGGTGAATCAATCAGGACTCTATTACGTATAGTTAATTATCTCTCGAATTCTAGAATAAGCTCCAGTGATAATAACAACTTTATCCACCATATCTGCACCAAAGAAAGTGTTGTAAATCCATTCACATGTGTTGATGAAAGACAAAGCTGGACATGCACAAGACAACATCACCAAACTTGCTGGTGGTACCACAAAATTCATCACTGAGTTTACCAAATCCATTCTTTCTTTAGAGAATTAAGAGGAGAATCAATGCAGAAAATTGGATTTTGTTGGGTAGCTCAAGATCTAGTACTATACTAGGTTGTAGGAAGATAAACACTAAATCTGCATGCAAATGAGAGAGGGTTTTCTTTTGAACACGTGGTATGAGGTGCTAAGAGAGTTTGTGACGAATGGAGGAATTGTGTTTTTTTAACATTAGTTACAATCTCTCTCATTGTGTTGGAACTCAGTCCACATGACACGAGGCCCATATTTTCTTTCCATTGTATTTTGTATATTTTGTAATGTAGTTTTTGGGCACAATTGGGTTTATAAATTACCCGGTTCATTTTTCATTAAATGAATGGGGACAATCTAGAACACAACTGATCAGTTCATTTTGTAAAGATACAC
Source organism: Anisodus tanguticus (assembly GCA_034509755.1). Classification (NCBI taxonomy): domain Eukaryota; kingdom Viridiplantae; phylum Streptophyta; class Magnoliopsida; order Solanales; family Solanaceae; genus Anisodus; species Anisodus tanguticus. Next base: position 19,862,646 of record CM067560.1, on the reverse strand, counting down.
GGTTAATAAAATTCTCTCTCTTCTCTCTTCTCATTTAGGATTTTCTCTACTTCTCTCAATCGATTCACGACCGTTCTCTAATATAACATGGTATCAGAGCGGGTCAATCGAAATATCTCGTTGTAAGCTTTCTTCCAGTGGTAATATCGCCAGAATCTCACAACATCGGCATTGGAGTTTTGTTGTTTGAAGATTCAAGATTTTAGGGTTCCGGTGTATATTTTCCGACACATTTTCTGATTATCAAGGCCTTGTTCTTCAGGTTGTGAAGAACGTCGGTAACTTCTATCCAATTTTATACATCTTTATCATCTTTGAGATCTAGGGTTTTTCGATTTGCTTCATTTGAATAGTTGAACTTCAAATGTTGTTTCAGATCTGTGTTTTAGATTTGCATGTTCTCTAAAATTGTAGTAATATTAGACTCGATCCGTTGTATAGTACCTATTTTGTTACTTGACCTAGTTATCGATGGAAAATACTATTGGTAATTCATTTGTTTGTCCTAATCATGTGAATAATGCGCAAGGTTTTGTTGAATTTACTCTAGAATCTTCACACACATTATATATTCACCCTTCCGATAGTCCTGGTAGTCAATTAGTGAGTATATCTTTCAATAGAAGTGGTTTTGTTATCTGGCGTAGTAGTATAATGACTTCCTTATCTGCCAAAAACAAATTAGGCTTATTGAATGGGAAAGTACATAAACCTACACCTGAATCTCCATATTTTTCTTATTGGGAGCGGTGTAATGACATGGTCAAGTCTTGGATCATTAATATTTTGACCAGAGACATAGCTATAAGTGTGATATGCTTCGATACTGCAAAAGAAGTATGGAAAGACATTAATGATAGGTATTTCCAGTCAAATGGGTCCAGATATATCCAAATTCAAGGAGAGATATGTGTTATAACTCAGGGTCCTTCTAATATAGCTTCATATTTTTACCAAAATGAGATCACTCTGGGATGAGTTGAACTCAACTTATGTGGGGTCTTTCTGCACCTATGGTGCTCTTCCCAAATTTATAGAGGACCAGCATCTTAGTGTTTTGAATGAGTATGATTCCACTGTCAAGAGTAGTATTCTTATGATGAGTCTTCTTCTGACCATAAACAAAACATCCTCTCTATTGCAACAAGATGAAAGTCAAAGGAAAACTCAGTCTCTAACTCCTGGTTTCTCTGGAGACTCAGCTGCCTCTTTCTATGCTTCATCATCAAATAATTGTCACAATTCTAACAACATGCCATCATTTTATCCTTCTTCCTCCGGTCACAGTAATGGTCCTCCTTCAAATAAACCCTCTTATCAACAAAGGGTCAATTTTGAGCAAAAGAGGCCTTAACCATCTCCCAACTCTTCCTTATTTTGCAAATATTGCAAAAGATCAGGACATGTTATGGAAAAATGCCACATGCTGCATGGCTATACACATGACTTCAAGTTCACAAAGAACAAGAAGCCTAGTGAGAGATCTGTTGCATGTGTTCAAGTTGAAGATGCTCCCTCCACTAGCAACAGTTCTACTATTTTCATTCTTAGTGCTCTTATTGCTAATTTTCCTCCCCATGGATATAGGAACCATGCTCTATATACAACTACTATGAAACTGTATCAGACAACAAAATATAACAAGATTTGAAAATCTGTAAAACCTGAACAATAAGATACTCTGAAGAACTCGGTATGTATACTCAAAACATACATCTGTACATAACTGAACATGACCACAGACGTCTATGAAGTCTGTAATAAAACTAACACCGTACTTATCGGGACATGGTCCCGACATACCTATAAAATGTGTACATAACCATATCGACTCAACTCGGCTAACTCTAGAAAGAAGTGGAGCTCACTAATCAACTGATGAAATCTGGAGATAGACTAATGTGGAGGACCGTCAACCTATCTGTCTGAACCTGTGGGCATGAAACGTAGTGCCCTAGCAAGGATCGTCAGTACAAAAAAATGTATTGAATATGTAAGGCATTTGAACATAAGTAAAGACAATAACAAGTGCAGGAGAGTGTAAAGAAACAACTTAAACCTCGAAAAACCACTGTGGGCGTATGCAAATGCATAATATCACTGAAAATCAGTTATATATATATAGTCACACATTGGGGAAATGCCAATATCATATCATACCCGACCCTAAATGGGACTCGGTGTTATTGTAACTGACTTTAATAGGACTCAGTGTTATTTTAGCCGGCCTTAATAGGACTCGGTGTTATCATACCCAACTGCAGTGGTGTGCACATATAAGTTTCGTACCCGACCAACTATAGCGCGACTCGGTGTCATAATATATATATATATATATATATAAATATATATATAATGCATGAATAACCTCAGGAAAACATCATGAACAGTCGAAGTGACATAAGGTTGTTACCCTCCACCTATCATTATTAACTCTGTACATCAGTTGTTGTGGAACCAATAAGGAGCATAAAATAGCACATATTGAGAGATAACATAAAATGCGAAAAAAGTACTCTTGACAAGGGACAAACAAGATTCAATAACATGTCAATAGAATAAAAGACATTAACAATTCTAACTTTAAGAATAGAGTTATTTTGGAGGGACGTTCGTTTACATTTCGTTGTAATTGGATTCATTCCAAAAAGAAGAAAAGGGATAGACTTAACATACCTTATATGCTCATGAGCTCCTAGAAGGTCGTAGATGAGGAATCATAGTTGGATCGCCTTCAAAAAAACTCTCCGTCGCCTTATTTATTACAAAGTAACCTTCTATTTTGCTTTTAAAAAATTGAGAATTTTTTGTAAAAGAAACCTTCAAATATGTTGCTGCTTCTTCGTTGAAATAGAAAGGAGCAACAAGATGTCTGCTGCACTTTTTTAGAATTTTGAAGGAACGGGAACTTTGTTGAATACATAGTAAAGAATTGAAAAAAAAAAGACATTTTCTACAACATTTATAATCCTGGGCAGTGGGAGCATAATTGCTTAGATAAAAATGAACTTTTCTTTTTAAAAGAAGTTTGTCATGTTTCCACCCAAAAACAATACACAAGGTAAATTACTTCATGTGGAAGTATATCAAATAGACACATACACATATGATATACATATATATATATAAATGCATATCCAATAGTTCTTTTGACGGTGAAGAGATATCTATAGAGTGTACATAATAAAATGTTATATTCTATATTGCACACTAAAATAATTATTTTAACTCGCTAATAAAACAATACTAATGACTTATTGACACCTATGTTATTTTATCAAATTATTATTTTCCAACCTAGTAACTAGAGTACAAAATTTTGTCTACTAATTCTCAAAACAGAAGAAGATAACTTTTCTGGTGAGAAAATAATTTTTAATCTTATAACAAATAAAAATCTCATTTATAAACTTCTTTGTAGCATGAATATAATTTAAAACATATCCAAAAAGTATTAATAATAGTAACTATGTAAAATCATACTCATCAACTTTTTACTAAAAAGTTTTACTTAAAAGAAAATATTTATATCATATCAAGATCATATATAATGGTTTAAAAATTTATCAAACTTACGGGGCGTTACACACAAGTTTCACCAACAGAGCAATTTGGTTTTGCCAGCTTTACAGGTGTGTGCCATTTAGCTGAAGTTAAGCAACTTGAACACGGTTTGTCAGTTCAGTTAGGTAGAAATCCTTGGATTATAGATTCAGGAGTCACCAAACACATGACTCCTCACAAACATCATCTACACAATATCCAACCTTTATCTTCACCTTATTTGATTTCTTTACCAAATAGATATAAAGTTAAGGTTGTGTCTACTGGTTCTCTGCATCTCAGTCATGATATAATTTTACACAATGTCCTATTGGTTCCTCCATAAACTTCATATAACAAATAAAAATATCATTTATAAACTTTTTTGTGTCATGGATATAATTTAAAACATATCCAAAAAGTATTAATAATAGTAACTATGTAAAATCATACTCATCAACTCTTTACTAAAAAGTTTCATTTAAAAGAAAATATTTATACCATATCAAGATCATATATAACGGTTTAAAAATTTGTCAAACTTACAGGGCGTTACATCCTTCCCCCCTTAGGAACATTCGTCAATGAGTGTTGAAGTGAAACTTGTCACACCCCAACCTTGGGAGGTATGGCCGGCACCCGGTGCCCTAAGGCCCGAGCGTACCGATCCGAATATCTGTGACATGTACACTAACCGAGGGGCCGATGAGGACTCTAACATGTACTCAACTGAATAAAAAAAATCACATGCACTAAGAAAAGGCCCAAACCATATATAGACATAAGGCCGACAAGGCCGACATGAGCATAATAATTCTACTAAAGAGGCCTACAAGGCCACACATGACTATCACACATACACAACTGTCTACAAGCCTCTAAAAAATATACTGATAACAACTATTTGAGATAGGATCCCGTCATACCCAACTATATACATATGCACAACTGTCATACCTATCAACTCACCACACAACTCCGGAAGAAAGGAGCGTGACAACTCCAGCTTAGTCAAGTCCTACTATATGGAAAGCATCTGTATCCCAACGTGTACCTACGGGCATGAAATGCAGTATCCCCGGAAAGAGATATCAGTACGAAAGATGTATTGAATATGTAAGGAAGATAACCAATATAAACAGAAGGTACAATATATGAGATGAGGGTACAAAAGTCAATCTAAAACTCATTACAAGTATATATATATATATATATCGTACTCGACATCGATAAGGACTCGATCGTACAAGGCCCAAATGTGGAACTCGACAATATCAAAACTAACTGCAGTTGGGTGCACATCTATGTGCCGTACCCGACCAACTATAGCGCGGCTAGGTAAGAAAATAAATACATATATATAAGTACAATGCAGACAGATTCTGAGGGCCCTATGGAACCAATCGAAGTGACTCAAGGTCGTTATCCTCCGATTATTGTTATGTAACTGTATTTATATTACTAACTGAGAGTCATTAATGATCATAAGAAGCATAAGGTTTAAGATATTATCAAGTCGGGAAAATGCTTCGGGAACAAAACAACAAGAGTTATAAATGGCAATAATATGATACAAAAGTAATCGCCAACTTTAAATTTAAGAGTAGATCTCCTTTTGAAGGGACATCGTTGTGGTTATACTTATTCGTAGATCATGCCAAAGGAATAAAAGAGTCGTCCTTAACATACCTTGTCCTTGACGCAACAATCATCCTATGAGTCTTCACACTTCATATGGGTGATTATCTATATCACATAAAATTTGATATCAATATTGAATGAAAATTCTATAGAAAGATTCATGTAAGTATCTTATCGACAACTTAGAATACCACAGATTCTTAAATTCCTTTACAAAGAATTCTCATATAATTCAATCTCACGGCTCCAATCCAAAAATACAATTTCCATAAAAACTCAGTTAGGTGTTCTTCAATAATTCTAGCATATACGATTCCTTAGGCTTTTCTTATAGGAGAAGTTTTACATGATTCAACCTCACAATTCATTAAATCGTACTTTCCTTAATATTTAACATACGCAATCAATTACATCATTCAATTCAACTCATACTTAGAGTAAAACAGCCCAACAATTCATATTACGAAGATTTCACAATTTTTGCGAAGTTTTGATAATGAAAACTTTTTCATAACTTCCTCCAAATCATCAATTAACCATAAACATAGATGGAGGATGGTGAATCTTACCTCAATGCATCAAATCCTTCTCAAACAGCAACTTTCCCCAAATTCGATGGTTTCCAAATCCGATTCAATACGGACGAGATAGTTCTTATGATTATCACGGGATTAGTAGCTTTAGTATTATGTAATCGATCTTTAAATTGCTCTTAGGATGATTGAGATCTTGGAGAGAGGTCTAGGTCTTTTTGGGATAAAAATGGTAAGAAAATCACAACACTCGAATATAAACCCATAACAAAATTTCCACCATCGTAATTTGACGGTGGGATTGATGGTCTGTCAACCATGTTGAGGGTCCGTCAATCTGGCAATCAATTTTCCTTCTGAGATTTCAAAATCTTAGAGAATTTGGATGGTTCAGTTTGTACTTTGACGGTCCGTCAACTCCGCCGTCAAAACGCATAGTTTTCTGATTTCGTCGAACATATTTCCTTTGATCTGTTTAGCTTCCAAACACTCCAGAACTTCCATACTCAAGCTATAAACCTTCATTACCATTTTGTAAGGTCGTACCTTTTCCCAAAACATCAATATCCTATCAACATCACGACAGAATGCGTAACTATGGGGGTGTAACACCCTTCCTCCCTTAGGAACATTCGTTTGTGAATGTTGCAAATATTCTAACTCCTAAGTTTTCTAGAAATTTTGGCAGAGTTTCCTTTGTAAATAGGACTATCCAGAACCTGTAAAGCAACCCAAACATATATCCAATGCCACACTGGGCAACATAATATCAAAATAACATTAATGGACCTCACAATTTCCATAAAATATTAAAGTGAGTTCAGCTATAACTTACCTTGTCCTTTTGCTAACATCCGAGATACACCTGATACACTTGCTCTAATATAAAAGATACATGATCCATCTTCGTTAAACTGAATAAGAATAGAGGGTTTATATCGCACAAATACTAATAGGAAATCTGAATCATTCTAGTAGAGGAATTTCTTAGGTTCCATGACCTTTCTTGATAGAGTTCTTGCAGACTAAGGACTATATCATCCTACCATTGATATACATTGTTGATATATTCTTAACCTTTACACAGTTATACCTCTCATTCATATTATTATTTGATGGTTGTACTTTGTCTAAGCCGATGTATACTGATATTCGGGTTGCATTCTTCTTTTCCATAGTGTAATATTCATCTTATGATAAAGTTTAGATATCTGAATTCATAGGCACGAAGCACAAGATGATGATGAAAGGTTGTGGCACGATAATCGTCAAAGTCGGAGACGTAAAAGTAGTAGAGTTATTCGAATTCACTTTTCTTCTTACCTTCTCGAAAGTATCCTTATATGATACATAATTTTTAAGCAGCCTACTATTCCAAAAACTTTCTTTGTCAAAACATCATCTTTTCCCCTTTTATTTTGGAGTACCTTATGAATAAATGTCTCCAATTGTGACGATGTTCTTCTTGTTGGTTACTACGTTTCCCAACTGAGTTTGGTATTATGATCTTGGATACCTGTAAATGGAATCTTCCTTCCTTGTTAAATTGAACCTGTTGATCTAACCATTTCCTTATACTTATTTTCTCAAATATGGTATCGTTACTTCCGGTTCCTTCCTTTTCTTGTGACATCGAGAAGAGTTCTATTATTTTGCCATGTATAATCCTTTATTCACCGATTTGACAATATATCTCTTACTAGTCATCAATTCTTAGTTCAAATTTCTCCCAAACTCTATACGTTCACCCTCAGCTTGGGTCCGGTAGTCTGACTTGAAATCTTCATTCAGGACGGAACAATGGAAATTCAGAATACTCAGGGCTTCTTTTAAACTGGTCCTCTGATTAGTTGGTAGTCTTTATAGGAGATCGTATAATAGCTTGAGGTAGTCTTTATAGGCGATCGTATAATAGCTTGAGATAGTCTTTAAAATAAACTGTTTGTGCAAACCTTGATTGTATAACCAGACTTAATAATTACCGTGCGGACTGATGAGTAACTTTGGCATTAATTTTTCCGATTACATAATGATTCTTAAAGATCCCCGATTTGCTCAATAATCCGCACATAATATCTCCACTATAAAATCAATTATTCTTCAGATGCTTCCATTTATACTCTTAATCCTCAGACCTTTATAGGGTTCCCGTTATTATCCTTACTCCACTTCATGATTTTTTTAAAGGGCTTTAGATAGAATGCTTTGTCCTGACGCTTCTCGATTCCCAATATAAGAAAGAATTTATTTGCCTATAGCTCCAAGGGGGTATCACCCGATTTGTATTACGGTTGGCCACCTATCACTTCTTTGGGGTTTTTTTTGTGACTCCCTTAGTGACTCCCGTTGTTCAATGGTACACAACCCTTTGGTCTATTATTTTCCTGTTTTTACTTCTGATCTTCTTGCTTCTCACAATGTCTCGAGTTCATATAATTATCTGGTGATGCTAGGTATTCCAATGTAGACTCATTATCCCGTAACTATACTCAATATTTGTTCGGTTATCATTTCTTGACTTATGTCATCAACTGATTAATTTCTTTATCCTCCATTTTGCCTTAAATACTAAAAGCAAGACGTTCTTTCCTGTCCATTGTAATTTGTTCTTTTGTCGACTTTATTTCTTGATAGATCTGCCATATTTCTTGGCTCTGAATTTATGATCTTTCATAATTAGCATTCCCTTCATTCTAGGAGCGCACACTTACTTTTTATAACTCTGAGATTCTTATGGTCATTCGTTTGTTAGGTATTTCTTACGCACTTGCTTCCTCGAAGCAAACTTTGACGCATTCATGTTATCTTCCAGTATCATTCATTCTAGGAGTCATGCCCTCTCCTTATTCGCTGAAGGTTTTACTTTTGCAAGGTGTTGATCCATCGGGTTCCCCTCGTACTTACTGTATTTTAGATAATGTTTTTATCTTTGTTCCTTAATTTGTTTTCCTTTGTACTAATGTCCTTAACTTTATGATCATAGTATTATTCTTCTTGTGAGGTCCCCAGTTCATTCGGCAGTCAAAGTGTCATCACCTATTCGTTCACTTCTTGATTCCTTGTTCTTATACTTTAGCTCTTTTCCTTACTACTTGTCTTAGGATATTCTTAATTTTCTCATCATATACTCACGTCGAATTTCGTTCATCCTTACTGTCACTCATATGTCCTAGATGTCTAATTGATATTTGCGGTAGAACTAATGTTTGACATATTCAAATTTGAATTGTAACTGGACTAAATCCTTATTGTTGTTTCGGATTTCCTCCCTTAAATTGGTATTAGAATCTTTCTCTATTCGACGAGCATTCAACTAGCTTAGATATTATCGATTGGAATTTCTTCAAAGATTTCTCGTCTTCGCACACTTATGGTATCGTCATTTGCGGACGTCATAACTTATATCTTTAGCTCTAGAAGTTTAAATGTCACTCATTTAATTATACCATTATCCTTTACTGGTATTCTTGTTACCTGGACGTCTCACTCTAATTTCTTTATCGTCGTCCTTACTATTTCTGGTTTTCTCCTAATCTATTTGGGTGAGATATATTCATCAACCTTTGTTAAGTTGTCATAACGATTTTACTTGTGTCCACCAGACATCCATTTACCATTGTCACTGCTTTTTTGTTAATCTCACTTTCATTGCAAATTATTTCCACTTAATGTCGAGAATCCTGCTATCTGTCCTAATGAAGAAAGTATATTGCTTGCCTTTAATTAACAAATTTAATCTCGTTCCATGGTATTCCTAAGTGGTTTAACCCTTATAAAAGGATTAGGGTTACCAATTTACGTATAACCTTTCACATCATGTTCTTCCTTCAATTGTCTTCTGAACAAAGTTTCAGGTAACTTATTCCTGGAAATCTATTTTCTTTATTACTCTTCTGGGGTTACCATAAATTCTTTAGACTCATGAATTCCCCTTTTCAAGTCGCACATTCATTTACTCTATGTCTCTCAATATTGCTTACGCTACAGGATCTAAGCGTATTGGGTACGTATATAGTCAGTAAAGGGTTAATTCCTAAATAATCTTACTTAAAACCCGGAACATAGCTATAATTTCATTTACCATCTTCCATTTACTCTCATCGATTCACGGTCTATATATGCCTTCTATAACATACTTGCTATATCAAAAATAATTGACCGATCATTGGTATAAACACAACTATTCTTAATAAAATTATAAACATACCTGATTGATAGAATGATTCTAAATAACATCAAGACCGGTTACTATCCCTGACTCAACCTCGGGAATATGTACACTCTACGACTCCTGCTACCACACCAGTAATATCCCACAAGATCACTTGGGCATCGCCCGTAATGCACTTGTCCACATGGATGGCACAACGACTAATCTCTCGGGGCATTCTCTGGCTCTATGGCCAAAAGCTCAACATCCAGAACATATCTCGATATTAGATAAGCATGCTCCATCATGCCTCCTTCCACCTTCTTGGGCTTGTCTGATTTCTACCCGGGAACTTCGATCTAACGCCTCCCTCAATATCAATTCTTCAGCACTTGTGTCCATCCCAAACTGTCTGATCTGTCTACTGGCTACTTTTTCCTCGCTTCTAATTGTCAGAGGTAAACCTTGATTAATTGACTTTCCATTATATTGGGCTTCTCAATATCTCTAAATGTCTATTCTGTGGGGGCATATGAACATGACCCTGCTCTAGGAAGATAGATGGGGGTGTTGTTGCATACATAAGACCACTTACCCTAACCTAAATGGAAATGACCGTTGTGCTAATGGCCTTTGTATTGTACGGTCTTTCCTATAATCTGGCACTACCACTGGAATCAGTGGCACTCAGAAGGGTGATTCCTCCGGAATCTCATATGTGTCCTCTTCCATAGATGAATCCTCAGATGGATCTTCCTCCATAGACAGTTCCTCGTCCATGGATGTGTCTTCTTCCTTTGAATAGCTTACATTCTTGTCTGGCGACCTTATACTCATCGGATTCATACTGGCGGGTGGTTATCGGCTAATACCTTCTCCCGCATTCCTAACTCATTTCTTGCTATCAGAACTTTCCCTGGATCTCAACATTACTAAAAAGAAAGATCAAGATGAAAAGATAGGGATTTAGTGACTTATGACTTCGCTTTTATGGCACAGTCTACATTTTCAAGAAATGTAACATCCTAAATGCCCTGTAGCTTTCTATTTATAAGTGTGGTGTGCAACACACCCATAAGCAAGATTCTACTACACACGGCTTGCAGACACCCCTAGTACTAACCTGCTTTAATACCACTTTGTCACACCCCAACCTTAGGGGTAGGGGTGGCTGGCACCCAGCTCCCGAAGGCCCGAGTGTATCGATCTAGATATTTGTGACATGTACACTAACGCAGGGGTTGATGAGGCCTCTGACATGTACTAAACTAAATAAGGACAAATCACATGCACTCAGATAAGGCCCAAACCATACATATACATAACAAGACTAATAAGGATGACATGAGAATAATAAATCTACTTAAGAGGCCGACGAGGCCACACACGACTATCACACATACACAACTGTCTATAAGCCTCTAAGGCATATACTGACAACAACTGGTTGGGACAGGATCTCTCTATACCCAACTATATACATATGCAAAAATGACATACCTATCAATTCACTACACAGCTTTAGAAGAAAAGAGTGTGACAACTCCAGCTGAGTTAAGTCCTACTATATGGAAAACATATGTATCCCAACCTGTACCTGCGGGCATGAAATGCAGTATCCCCAGAAAGAGACATAAGCATGAAAGATGTATTGAATATGTAAGGCAGATAACCATTATAAAAAAAAGGTACAATATATGAGATGAGGGTACAGAAGTCAACTTGAAACTCATAACAAGCCTTTGAGGGCCTACCTGTCATAATCATGGAAGTGTATATGCATGTGTGTCTGTAGAAATCTAGCCACTCAGTGGGGCCATATAATGTAATGTCCAGCCTCACTATGGGGCAATTCATTTCATAATACATATATATCATACCCGACCTCGATGAGGACTCGGTAATACCCGGCCCAAATGTAGGACTAGGCAATATCAAAACTAACTGCAGTTGGGTGCACATCTACATGTCATACCTGGCCGACTATAGCATGACTTGGTAAGAAAATAAATACATATATATAAGTGCAATGTAGACAGACTCTGAGGGCCTTATGGAACCAATCGGAGTGACTCAAGGTCGTTATCCTCTGAATATTGTTATATAACTATGTATGTATTACTAACTGAGAGTCATTAATGATCATAAGAAACATAAGGTTTATGAGATTATAAAGTCGTGAAAATTCTTCATAAATAGAACAACAAGAGTTATAAATGGCAACAATATGATACAAAAGTAATCGCTAGCTTTAAATTTAAGAGTAGAGCTCATTTTGAAGGGACGTCGTTGTGGTTATACTTATTCGTCGATCATCCCAAAGGAATAAAAGAGTATGTCTTAACATACCTTGTACTTGACACAACAATCATCATACGAGTCTTCACACTTCATATGGGTATTATCTATATCACATAAAAATCGATATCAATATTGAATCCAAATTACATAGAAAGATTCATGTATCTTATCGATAACTTTGAATACTTTGGATTCTTAAATTCCTTTACAAAGAATTCTCATATAATTCAATCTCACTGCTACAATCCAAAAATACAATTTCCATAAAAACTTAGTGAGGTGTTCTTCAACGATTCTAGCATATACAATTCCGTAGGCTATTCTTATACGAGAAGTCTTATATGATTCAGCCTCATAATTCCTTAAACCGTACTTTCCTTAATCTATAACATACGTAGTCAATTCCATTATTCAATTCAACTCATACTTAGAGTGAAACAACCCAGCAATTCATATTACGAAGATTTCACAAATTTTGTGAAGTTCTTATCATGAAAACCTTTTCATAACTTCCTCAAAATCATCAATTAACCATAAACATAGATGGAGGATGGTGAATCTTACCTCAACACATCAAAGCCTTCTCAAAATAACAACTTGCCCCATTTTCGAGGGTTTCCAAACCCGATTCAATATGAAGGAGATAGTTCTTATGATTATCACAGGATTAGTAGCGTTAATCTTACGTAATCGACCTTTCAATTGCTCTTAGGATGATTTGGGATCTTAGAGAGAGTTTGGGAAGAGGTCTCAGTCTGTTTGGGATAAAAATGGCAAGAAAATCACAAAACCAGATTATAAACCCATCACAAAATTTCCACCACCGTAATTTGATGGTGGGATTGACGGACCGTCAACCATGTTGACCATCCTTCAACTTGCCTTATGAGATTTCAAAATCTCAGAGAATTTTTATGGTTTAGTTTAACTTTTATGGTCCGTCAACTCCGCCATCAAAACACATAGTTTTCCAATTTTTTTGAATATATTTCCTTTAATATGTTTAGTTTCCGAACATTCTGGAACTTTCATACTCAAGTCATAAACCTTTATTACCCTTTCATAAGGTCGTACCTTTTCCTGGAACATCAGTATCCTATCAACGTCATGACGGAATGCAAAATTACGGGGTGTAACAAAACTGCATGCCCTAACATATGGGTAACTTATCTAAAGCACGACTGGCTTATGAAGGACTTTTGTGATTACATACCGCCTTAGTCACACTCACACAGAGATGAATACTTCTTAAAATATCGCTCTACTGCACGATCTGAGATGTGAAAGAAGGGTAACATTTCCTAAATGCCATGTAGCCTCCCAATTATAAGTGTGGCGCATAACACACTCTTAAGTGAGACTCTACTAGACATGACTTCATGGACTCCCTAGTACCGAACTGCTCTGATAACACTCTATCACGCCCCGAATCTGAATGTGGTGGACCATGCTATATATACAACTACTATGAACCTGTAGCAGACTACAAAACATAACAATATTTGAAAATCCGTAAAACCTGAACAATAAGATACTCTGAATAACTCAGTCTATATACTCAAAACATACATCTGTACATAACTAAAGATGACCACAGACGTCAATGAAGCCTGTAATAAAACTGACACCCTACTTATCTAGAAATAGCCTCGATATACCCATATAATGTGTACATAACCATACCGACTCGACTCAGCTAACTCTAGGAAGAAGTGGAGCTCATGAATCAACTGCTGAAATCTGGAGATAGTCTAATATGAAGAACTATCAACCTGTCTGCCTAAACCTGCAGGCATGAAATGCAGCGCTCCAATAAGGATGTCAGTACTAAAGAATCTACTGAATATGTAAGGCATGTGAACATAAGTAAAGACAATAACAAGTGCAGAAGATTGAAAAGAAACAATCTGAACCTTAGGAAACCACTATGGGCGTATGCAAATACATAATATCACTGAAAATATCATATCGTACCCGGCCCTAAATGAAACTCGGTGTTATCATACCCAATCTTAATAGGACTAGGTGTTATCGTACCCGGCCTTAATAGGACTCAGTGTTATCATACCCAACTGCAATGGTGGGCACATATAAATATCATATACATACTTTGGGGACATTTTCTACAACATTTATAATCCTAGGCAGTGGGAGCATAATTGCTTAGATAAAAATGAACTTTTCTTTTTAAAAGAAGTTTGGCATGTTTCCACCCAAAAACAATACACAAGTTAAATTACTTCATGTGGAGAGATATCTATAGGGTGTACATAATAAAATGTTATATTCCATATTGCAAGCTAAAATAATTATTTTAACTCGCTAATAAAACAATACTCATTACTTATTGACACCTATGTTATTTTGTCAAATTATTATTTTCCAACCTAGTATTAAGAGTACAAAATTTTTTCTACTAATTCTCAAAACAGGAGAAGATAACTTTTCTGGTGAGAAAATAATTTTTAATCTTATAACAAATAAAAATCTTATTTATAAACTTCTTTGTATCATGGATATAATTTAAAATATATCCAAAAAGTATTAATAATAGTAACTATGTAAACTCATACTAATCAACTTTTTAGTAAAAAGTTTCACCTAAATGAAAATATTTATACCATAACAAGATCATATATAACAGTTTAAAAATTTGTTAAACTTACGGGCGTTACACACAAGTTTCACCATCAGAGCTTTGGTTTTTCCAGCTTTACAGGTGTGTGCCATGTACCTGAAGTTAAGCAACTTGTAAACTATTTGTCAGTTCAGTTAGGTAGAAATCCTTGGATTATAGATTCAGGGGCCACCAACAACATGACTCCTCACAAACATCATCTACACAATATCCAACCTTTATCTTCACCTTATTTGATTTCTTTACCAAATAGATATAAAGTTAAGGTTGTGTCTACTGGTTCTATACATCTCAGTCATGATATAATTTTACATAATGTCCTATTGGTTCCTTCTTTACAATTCAATATTATCTCTATATATCAAATTATCACTCAATTATATTGTTTAGCTACATTCAGTGTTACTTCTTGCTTTTTACAGGGCCCTTCTTTTAAGAGGCCACTGAAAATTGATAGGGAAGCACATGGTTTGTATCTTCTCATAGTTGACATGCTTCCACAGTCAACACCATCTACTATCAGTACTATCCCTCCATCTGTTTCAAGTGTCACAACTAGTAATGCTTATAATAATACTATTTTTGATAAGTGTTGTTTCTTCCAGTTCTATTAATAAGTCTGCCATTGTCTGTAATGTTTCTCCTATTCTATGCTTTCCTAGATAACATTATAATTCTGAAGTTATTAATAAAATTAATTTATTCTGGTATCAAAGAATGGGACATATGCCTTTTCATAAGCTGAAGTATATCCCTTTTTATAAAATAAATTATCTAGTAAATATTTTTTTATGTGTTCTGTATGTCCTATGTCAGGACAACAGAGATTGTCATTTCCTCTTAGTCAAATCTATTCTACTGCTCCTTTTCAATTAGTACATATTGATATTTGGTAACCTTATCACACTAGAACATATAATGGGTTAAGGTATTTTCTTGCCTTAGTAGATGATTTCACAAGAGTCACTTGGACCCACCTTCTATCATGTAAGATCAAGGTTCTATCTGTCCTCAAAGCCTTCACTCGGATGGTAAAAGTTCACTTTCTTACTTCTATACAAACTTTCAGATCTGATAATGCTTTTGAGTTGGGCAGTAATTCTGCTGCTACTGAATTTTTCACTCAAAATGGCATTCTTCATTAAACCACCATCTCCCACACCCCTCAACAAAATGAGGTAATTGAAAGAAAATACAAACATCTTCTACAAACTTCCAGAGCTTTTCTTTTTCAATCTCAACTTCCTACCAAGTATTGGAGTGAATGTGTGTTAACTGCAACATACTTCATCAATAGGATGCCATCCTCTGTTATTGGTAATATTTCACCATTTGAAAAATTACATGGCTATTCTCCCACTTATGAAAATATGAAATCCTTTGGATGCCTTTCTTATGCTACAACACCTAATCCTGGGAGAGAAAAGTTTCAGTCCATGGCTATCCCATGTGTTTTTTGGGATACCTTTGTGGGAAGAAAGGTTATAAGCTCATTACTATAAACAAGCATTCTATCATGTTCTCTAGGGATGTAACTTTTCGTGAGCATGTGTTCCCTTACTCTTTGCCTAATTCATTTACCTTTAATCCTCCTTCTAATTTCTTTGATGATTTAGTCCCAGTTCCATTACTCTTTCAGTTACTCCTATTTCTGAGTTATCTCATCCACCATTACTGCAACTTCCTTCTCCTTTTATCCCCTCTGTACCTTCTGACTCTTCTCCCTATCCTCCTTTTGTTACTACTAATTCAACTCATCTTCCACAAAATGTATATGTTCCTATTTCTTCCACTTCCTCTACTCCCTTACCGACTAGAACTTTAGCTAGGATTCATCAACCTCCTTCTTATCTGTCAGACTTCATATGCAACTCAATTTTTTCTTCTTCTTCTTCTTCTGTTAACTTTAAGGTTTCCCCTGCTGAACTACAAATGCATGAACCTCAATTTTACCAGTAGGATGCTTCACATCCTTGAATTCAAATATATATAAGAGGCTATGCTACATGAATTCAAAGCCCTTGAGGCAAATCACACTTGGGATATTATTCTCCTTCCTCCTTATAAGAAATATATTCCCTGTAAATGGGTATATAAGATAAAACAGAGGTCTGGTGGTACTGTTGAGACGTATAAGGTCAGATTAGTCATAAGAGGGGACACTCAAAATGAGGGTATTGACTACATTGAAACCTTCTCCCTAGTTGTCAAATTTACCACCATTAAATGCCTTTTTCCATGATTGTCAAAAGGAATTGGGGGGGCGGGGGGTATATCAACTAGATGTAAATAATGCCTTTCTTCAGTGGGATTTAAATGAGGAGGTGTATATGAAAATTTATCACAACTCCTTTTCAGGAATCGTGATGGCACATACATAATCCCCCCACGTAGGCGAACCACTTTCAAATCATTAACATGATAAGATATCAATAAAAGAGAAAGAAACACAAATACTACCAAATTGTATGATAATATAATGCGGAAGAAAATGATAAGTCTGATACATCCAAAATAACCCCAAGTGATCTAGTCTATGAGTACAAGAGCTCTAACATAACAATATAAGTCTGAAAATGAATTACATCAAGTGCCAAAATGAATACATAATGTTGAAGTCGGAAGACCTGTCTCTAGGTCAAAATATAAAGATAGTAAAAGAGATAAGCAACCTAGGGCATGCTGGAGAAGGCATCCTCACCCCGATAGCTGGGGATCAACCCCTCGAACTCAACCACGATGTCTCGAGCTAGTCGTCGGGTCTATATCTGCATCAAGGAAAGATGCAGCAAGTGTAGCATGAGTACAAATTATATCCCTGTAGACATCATAGGTCGAAAATAATGGAAGTACATAATCAGAGATAAATACCAAGTTGACACCAAGTAATCCTATATTACACTATCCAATAATCCAAGTTAAGTCATATAATCCACATAATGATTCACAGAGTTCACGTGTTTCCTTAATTCAATACTAATCCATATTTACTTCCATTATTTCGTTTCAAGGAGTTCTACAAACTTATGCATCAAAAATAAGTATAATCCTTTCACGTCCGGAACCTAGTCAAATCATCAACAATCACTTCAAATACAAGTAATCAATGATATGACATATATATGTATGATATGAATGCAATACATATGACATGTACCTTTTCATCAATCAGTATACACACTTTACAGGGGTTTGCCATATAAAAGTGACCCATGGGGGACCTGTAAAGTCCATATCCCCCCCCCCGCTCCGAAATAACTCGTCAGATCACGGAGCCTAGCTCTTGGCTGTAATAATATCATGTTGCATGCGTGCAACTCTAATCGCCGTATATCAATATCATCTCAGTGTTTCCATAATCTCATAAGTGTTCTTACCTTTCCCGGTCCCTAAGATCCACAGCATAATCATACCACTCCAATAACTATATCATCATAAGCATGAGTGTATAAATGTAAATGACATATATAAGGCAAGAATCGTGATATAATGAGATGTAACAAGTATAGAGATGACATATCACATGCCTTCAGGAATTCAACACACATATACAATCCAAGAGCCAATCAGGATATCTTATCGAAAGCATGTGTAATTAGTAAAAAAGTCAAACAACTATGGCGACGAGCCCACATATGGTGAGAAGCTCAAATAATCAGCAATCGAAACCAGCATAAGGCTGATTCCCCAAGTCAACATATCATCATAGTTCAACACCGGTACCCACTCAGACGTTCAGCACAACCACCTGAGTAAGACCCCCAAATACGTCCAATACCCCTCAATATTTATAACTAATTACACACTTCTATCAAAGTCTCAAAAAAACTAAAGCATAGCCTACATCAGAGCCGAGCAGGAGTGCTACACGATCATGCCTTAGTGACAACCTTGCCCTTCCTTTGCACCTCGTGACGGTGGAAGTCTATCCACACATATATTATATTTGTTAATATAAAGCTTTTACAACATACAAGGATATAAACCTTACAAAAAAGACTTTAAAATACTGAATCGGGCCCACGTTACTAAGACTCTAACTTTAGTAGCCAAAAATCACAAATACATACTAAGTAGTCATACCCTTAAATTAATTAGAAATCTAAACATATTTGACCCTTCAATTTGAACAATAATAAAAATCCCCAATTTGAAACCCTAGAAATTTTCCCTAATTGAAAATAGGTTTCTACAACTAAATTAAGACTTATAACATGATAATCTAACATAATCCAATTCTAATTCATGATATTAATACAATTTGATCCCTAAACCTTCATTAAAATCAATAGCATAACTCTCTTATTCTCATAGAAACATACAATCATTTTTCTCCAACTTAATAACACACCACATCCTCATTAATGAACTTAGAAGTATAAACTTAAGCCAATAAATGAAAGAAACTCTTACCCAAAGATTGGATTTCCTCCTAGGGTTCTGAGGGAAATACAATTCTGACCTAAAGAATATATAGGACCTGAACAATACTTTCGCCCCAGTAAAATCGACTCTGCTGGAGCAGACCCGCTGCGGCGAACAGAACCTCCACTGAGGTGGTGTCACTTGACACCTCGCCTCAGCGCCAAAGCGAGCACGACTTTGCAGGAGTGGACTCACCCCTGCGGACAGACCCACCGCCATGGAAGAACTCACAAATATCCGAACTCCCACTTCGGCGAGCCAACCTCTCGCCGAGGAGGAAACCAATGCCGCCGAGGCGGACACCAGATCATGAAAAATAGCCACAAACCTCTACCAAACACCTGAAATACTCCCGAGACCCCTCGGGAACAAACCAAATATGCTCGTTATGGTAAATAGTACAACGAACTCGATCATACCCTCGGATTCCATAAATAATCGATCTAAGGCATACTTTTCTAAAGAATTGTCCGGGAAAACCAAATATCCAAATTTCACAAATAAAATGATGAAACATATCTGATTGCCTCGAGAAGAGAACTAATGACTAGACTAAATCATCAATGACCCTCTGGAACTACCGAAAGCGATAGAACTCGGAAAAGAACCCATCTATCCAAAAATTAACTTTGTGTCAAACTAACCAACTCTAAGTTTCTAGACTTTGGGTTTTTAATCAGAAACTCATATGCATGGACCTCGTGATCCGTTCCACCCATCCCTACACATCACAAACTCCTTATAGAGACCACGAGAAGGGTCAAACAAGAAAATATGGGTCTTTAGCTAAAAACAACCAGACATGTCGTTACATCAGATACCAATTAAAATAACGTTCATCCTCAAACGGAGAGGAATGAATAGAGGAAACGTATAAGAAGTAGAGAACAAGCTAGGATATCTGCTCTGCATATTGGACTCGGTCTCCCAAGTCGACTCTTCGACATGATGATGCCTCTACAGAACCTTCGCAGAAGTTATCTCCTTCGATTTCAACTTCATCACATGCCTATGTAAAATAGCCACAGGATCTTTCTCGAACTCCAAATTCTCATCAAGTAATACGGAGTCCCACTGGTAATATAAGAACCATCGGCATGATACTTCTTTAGCATAGACACATAGAAAACTGGATGAACGCCACAAAGACCTGGTGGCAGAGCCAACTCATATGCCACCTCCCCAACTTTCTGAAGAATCTCAAATGATCTGATATACCTTGGATTCAATTTACCTCTCTTGCCGAATCTCAGCACACTCTTCTCGGGTGAGACCTTTAGAACAACATTGTCACCCACTATAAACTCTAAGTTTCGGACCTTCTAGTCCGCATACTCCTTCTGCCTGCTCTGCACTGCCAGGAGATTGTCCTGGATAACCTTCACTCTCTCTAATGAATCCCTCAACAAATTAGTACCCCAAGGATGAACCTCGAATCCATCAAACCAACCAATGGGAGATCGACATCTCCTACCATATAAAGCCTCGAACGGTGCCATATCGATACTGGAGTGGTAGCTATTATTGTACGCAAACTCTACCAAATGTAAGAACTAGTCCCAATGACCACCAATATCAATTACGCAGTCTTGTAACATGTCTTCCAATACCTTAATAGTCTGATCGGACCAACCGTCGGTCTGAAGGTAAAATGTTGTACTAAGATCTAATCAAGTACCCAACTCTCTCTGCAAAGTCCACCAGAAATGCAAAGTATACTGAGTACCTCGATCCGAGATGATAGAAATAGGAACCCCATAAAGATGAACAATCTCCCGAATGTAGATCTTAGCCAACTTTTCTACATTATATATCGTCTGAACTGGAATGAAATGTGCGGACTTGGTCAATCTATAAACAATGACCAAATATCATCAAACTTTCCCAGAGTCTTGGGAAATCCCAGAACAACATCTATAGCGATCCTATCCGGCTTCCACTTAGGAATGGGCATCCTCTGATACACACTACCGGGCCGCTGGTGCTCATACTTGACCTGCTGACAAATCTGACATCGAGACACAATATCAGTAATGTCTCTCTTCATCCTCCCCCACTAGTAGTGCTACCTCCAATCACAATACATCTTAGTAGCACCTGAGTGAATCGAATACTTAGAGCTGTGGGCCTCCTCCATAATCAATCTAGTCAAATCTATCACACGAGGTACACGCACTCTACCCTTGATCCTCAGAACACCATTACTATCAATCATGGCCTCCTTGGCCTCACCATTCATCACCTTATCTCAAATCTTGCACAACTCCACATCATCATATTGGTGTGCCCGAATCTTATCCAAAAGAAATGACCTCACATTCACACAAGCCAGAATCATACCCGGATTTGAAATATCAAGTCTCACAAAATGGTTGGCTAGAGACTGGACCTCCAATGCCAAAGGACGCTTAGAAACAACCAAACAAGCTAAACTCTCAATACTGACCGCCTTTTGGCTCAAGGCATCTGCCACCACATTGGCTTTACCCAGATGATATAAAATGGCCATGTCATAATCCTTCAATAACTCCATCCACAGACGCTTCCTAGAGTTCAAGTCCCTTTGATTAAATACATACTGAAGACTACGGTGGATGGTATACATGTCTCAATGAACACTATAAAGATAATGCCTTCAAATCTTCAAGGCAAACACAACGGCAGCAAACTCCAAAGCATGCACAGGGTAATTCTTCTTGTGCACCATCAACTGCCTCGATGCATAAGAATCCCCTTACCCTTCTGCATCAACACACAGCCAAACCCAATCCTAGAAGCATCACAATACATAGTAAAGTCCTTCATTTCCACTGTAAGGGATAAAATCGGGGTTGTGGTCAATAGAGTCTTAAGCTTTTGAAAGCGTTACTCGCACTCATCGGATCACTAGAACGGGACCTCATTCTGAGTCAAATGTGTCAGATGTGTATCAATAAAAGAGAAACCCTTGATGAACCAGCGATAGTAGCTAGCAATACCCACAAAACTCTAAATCTCTGTCACAAAAGTCAGTTTAGGCCAATCTCTAACTGCCTCTATATTCTTAGGGTCAACCATAATCCCCTCATTGGACACCACATGTCCCAGAAATGCACTAAGCTCAACCAAAACTTACACTTTGAAAACTTAACATAAAGCTCATTCTCTTTCAAAATCCTAAGGACCACTCTCAACTGTTGCTCGTGGTCCTCCCGACTCTTCAAATATATTAGGATGTTATCAATAAATACAATAACAAAAGTATCCAAGTACGGCTTGAATATCCCTTTCATAAAATCCATAAATACTACGGAGGTATTAGTAAGCCCAAATGACATCACCAAGAACTCATAATGGCCATAACGAGTCTGAAAAGCCATCATGAGAACATCCTCAACTTGGATCTTCAGCCGATGATACCCGAACCTCATTTCAATCATCAAAAACACATAAGCACCCTGAAGTAGGTCGAACAGGTCATCAATACGCAAAATCGGATACTTGTTTCTGATAGTCACCTTGTTCAACTATCTGTAATCTATGCACATACATACAGTGCCATCCTTCTTCTTCACGAACAAGACAGGAGCTCCCCATGGAGATACACTCGGTCGAATGAATCTCTTACCTCAACAAATCCTGAAGCTGCTTCTTCAACTTTCTCAACTCTGCTGAAGCCATTTAGAACAGAGGAATAAAAAAGGGTCGAGTACCTAGCTTGAGATCAATACAAAAGTCAATGTCTCTGTCTGGCAGCATACCCGGTAAATCTGAAGGAAATATCTCCGCGAATTCACTAACTATCGAAACAAAATCCAGAGAAAAAGTCTCTGCACTCATATTTCTGAATATGAGCAAGATAAGCCAAATAACCCTGGTCCACTAACTTCCTAGCCTAAATATAAGAAATGACTTTCCTCAGAGCAGGGATAGGACCACCCGTCTACTCTAACCTCAGAAAGACCAGGCATATCTAGTGTAACCATCTTGGAATAGTAGTCCAGAATCGCATGATATGGTCATAACCAATCCATATCTAAGATAACATTGAAATCTATCATATCTAAGATAAACATATCTACCCAGGTGTCGTACCCCATGAAAGTAACTACATACATGTGATATACATTATCTACAATCACAGAATCACCGATTGATGTAGACACATGAATAAGAACATCAAGCATATCACACCACATCTCTAATTTAGCAGTGAAATTGATATACACATAAGAGAATATAGACCTTGGATCAAATCTAGACAATAACCATGGGAAGTAGAACCACTGAACTGACCATGTCACCTCACCTTCTTATCGGGCTCATATCTAGACAATCCATTTCTCACGGGCTTTACCATCCTAGCATGCTTTGCCACAATCTCAAAAGAAGCTCAGAAAACCACCAATTACAGTGTGCCCAACTGAAGCGGAATACACAATACACTAACAAAATATCTCACTCACTCCGCCTCGGTAGGTAACAACAGTGCCACATAACAGGATAAGGCATGAAAGCGAGTCTCATAATGTGCAACTGAAGAATTCCCTTGGCTAATCTTTTCAAACTCATCACACTTGCACAGTTGCAAGCTCAAAGGCACATACTTCTCTAAGGAAACCTTATATAACCTAACAAAAGTCAATTGAGGCATCCCCACGGGCAAGCAATCAACACATGCCCTCCACCACTGCTTCACATCTCCCCGAAGCTGAAGGGCTACCAAACTGACTCTATGAGTCTCAACAATTCCTAGAGTATGCAACCTTTCATGGCTGCTCACAATGAACTCATATGCATCCTCCCTAGGCTGACCATAGAACACTGGAGGCTTCATGTTCGAAAAGTGCTCCCACATCTTTCGATCATCGTGGGTCATAGATGTCCCTCCAATAGGTCGGGGACCAAACTCTGGAGCATGAACCTCACCTATACGGGTCACTAACATCGTCGCAGGCTAAATACCAGGTGTATGAAAATCAGGGGTCTGAGTCTACCTCCTTCCCGCACAAGTTTGAGAACCACCCGGAGTAGTAGGATGTGTGCATGTATGAGCAAAACAATCAAGAACACTCAATAACCTGACCAGCATGTCTTGCAAAATAGGAGTAACAATAAATATAGGTTGATCTTGGGATGGTCCCATCTCCTCCTCTAGCATATCATCTTGAGGCTCAATATATGCCTCTGGGACTTTGATCTAGCACGAGTCGGACCGATTCTCTGTACTCCGCCCCTTATTGGTACTGTTGCTCTGGCTCTCCCTCAGCCCCGACCATGACCTCTACCACGATTGCGCACTACTAGTGCTGGTGCCTCCTCTCTCGCCGCATTGGCGCGAGTCTTCACCATATGTGAGAGAATAGCAATAAAGGTCAGATACAAAATTGATCCAACTTAGCACGAAAGGGATGAAAAAAGGGATATTTCCTAACTGTCTTATATCCTCCCGAAGATAAGTACGGATGTCTCTGCACTGATCCACGAGACTTTGCTAGACATTGTTCTTGTACTTAAGACTATTTAACTTAGGGCTCTAATACCAACTTTGTCACTACCCCTTTTGAGAAATAATGGTGGCACCTACATAATTCCCCCACATAGGCGAACTACTCTCAAATCATTAACATGATAAGATATAAGTAAAATACTATAAAATTGTATGATAACATAATGCGGAAGAAAATGACATGTCTGATACATCCAAAATAACCCCAAATGATCTAGTTTGTGAGTACAAGAGCTCTAACATAACAATATAAGTTTGAAAATCAATAGCATTAAGTGCAAAAATGAATACATAATGTTGAAGTCTAAAGACCTGTCTCTAGGTCAAAATGTAAAGACAGTAAAAGAGATAAGCAATCCAGGGCATGTTGGAGAAGGCATTCTCACCCTGATAGCTGGGGATCAACCGCTCGAACTCATCCATGCGATCTCGAGCTAGTCGTCGGGTCTGTAACTGCATCAAGGAAAGATGTAGCAAGTGTAGCATGAGTACACATCATACCCCCGTAGACATCATAGGCCGACAATGACGGAAGTACATAATTAGAGATAAATGTCAAGTTAGTACCAAGTAATCCTATACTACACAGTCCAATAATATAAGTAAAGTCATATAATCCACATAATGATTCACAAAGTTCACGTGTTTCCTTAATTAAATACTAATCCATATTTACTTCTATTATTACATTCCAATGAGTTCTACAAACTCAGGTATCAATAAATAAGTATAATGCTTTCACGTCCGGAACCTAGTCAAGTCATCAACAATCACTTCAAATATAAGTAAATTCACAAGTAATCAATAATATGGCATATATATGCATGATATGAATGCAATACATATGTCAGGTATCTTTCCATCTACCGGTATAAACACTTTATAGGGATTTGCCATATAAAGGTGATTCATGGGGAACCCGCGAAGTTCATATACCCCTTCGCTCCAGAATAACTAGTCAGATAACAGAGACCAGCTCTTGGTTGTAATAGTATCATGTTGCAGGCATGCAACTCCAATCCTTGTGTATGAATATCATGTCCGTATTTCCATAATCTCATGCTTCTTACCTTTCCCGGTCCCTTAGACCCATAGCATAATCATACAACTCCAATATCAATATCATTAGAACCATGAGTGTAAGAATGGAAATGACATATATAAAGAAAAAATCATGATATAATGAGATGCAACAAGTATAGAGATGAGTTATCACATGCCTTCAGGAATTTAACACACATATACAATCCAAGAGCTAATTAAGATATCATATCGAAAGCATGTGTGATGAGTAAACAAGTCAAGCAACTATGGCAACGAGCCCACATATGGACAAGCCCAAATAATCTAGCTTCAGTGACTGCCTTGCCCTTCCTTTGCACCTCGTGACGATCGAAGTCTATCCACACATATATTATATTCGTTAATATAAAGCATTCACGATATACAAGGATATAAACCTTACAAAAAAGACTTTAAAATACCGACCCGGGCCCATATCACCAAGACTCTAAGTTCAATACTTGAAAATCACAAATACATACTAAGTAGTCATATCCTTAAATTAATTGGAAATGTATACATATTTGAACCTTCAATTTAAGTAATAATTGAAAGCCCCAATTTGAAACCCTAGAAATTTTCCCCAAATGAAAATAGGTTTCTACAACTAATTTAAGACTTATAACATGATAATATAACATAATAAAATCTTAATTCATGATATTAACATAATTTGATCCATAAACCTCCATTAAAATCAATAACATAGATCTCTTATTCTCATAGAAACTTACAATCATTTTTTCTCAACTTAATAACACACCACATCACCATTAATGAACTTAGAATCATAAATTTAAGCTAATAGATGAAAGAAACTCTTACCCAAAGGTGGGATTTGCTCCTAGGGTTCTGAAATTTGCTATTTGGGGAAATAAAATTATGACCTAAAGAATATATAGGACACCTGAACAGTACTTCTGCCCCAGCGAAATCGACTTTGCTAGAGCGGACCCACGGCGGTGAACAAAACCTCCGCTGAAGTGGTGTCACTTGACACCTCACCTCAGTGCCACATCGCCACAGCGAACACGACTCCGCAGGAGCAGACTCACCCCTGCGGATGGATCCTTTGCCACATCGGAAATCATAAATATCCAAACTCCTTTGGCGAGCCAACCTCTCGCTGAGAAGGACACACCTGAGCGAAAACTGGTGTCGTCGAGGAGGACAACAGACACCAGATCATGGAAAATAGCCACAAACCTCTATCAAACACCTGAAACACTCCTGAGACCCTCGAGCACAAACTATATATGCTCATCAATGGTAAATAGTTCTATGAACTCGCTCGTACCCTCGGATTTCACAAATAATTGAGCTAAGGCATATTTTTCTATAAAATCATCCAAGAAAGCTAAATATCCAATTTTCACATATAAAGCCACGAAACACATCTGATTGCCTCATAAAGAAAACCAGTAACTCGACTAAGCTATAAATGACCCTCCAAAACTACCAGAAGTGACATAACTGGGAAACGAACCCATTTAGCCAAAAGTCAACTTTGAGTCAAACTAACCAACTCTAAGTTTCTAGACTTTGGGTTTGTAATCCGAAATTCATATACATGGACCTCGAGATCCATGCCACCCATCTCCGCACATCACAAATCCCACATAGAGACTATGGGAAAGGTCAAACAAGCAAATACAGTCTTTATATAAAAATGACTACACAGGTTATTAATAAAATTCCTCTTGGTCTTCAAGTTTCTGCCTCTTCTTCTGGTTCTCCTTTAGTTTACAAGCTCAAGAAGTCTTTATATGGCCTCAATCAAGCTTCTAGTCAATGGTTTTCTAAATTATCTGAAGCTTTGGTATCCAGGGGCTACATTTTAGGCAAAAATGACTATTCTTTGTTCACAAAGTCCACTGGCAGTTCTTTGAATGTTCTAGCATTCTATGTATATGATATTTTATTAGCTAATGAGCTGGATTCCTTAAAAGCTTTTTTGGAATCTTAATTCAAGATCAAATATTAGGGTTCTGTCCACTATTTTTTGGGTCTAGAAGTGGTTAAGTATTCTAATGAGTCAGCACAAATTTTTTGTTGTTCTTTTAGAAGAATTTCATTGCTCACAGTTTCCCCAGTAGTGACACCACTTGATGCATCCCTTAAACATACAACTGACATGGATGCTACTCCTTGTAATCATACTCTTTATAGGATACTAGTTGGTAAATCGAATTATTTACAACATACTAGGCCTGACATTGCTTATTTAGTTCAACATCTCAGTCAGTTTCTTCAGGATCCTTAGACTACTCATTTATTGGCTGCCACACATGTACTTCGATATTTGATTAATGCACCTGATCTAGGCATATTTTTATTTGCTTCTCATGATTTTTCCATTAGTGCTTTCTCTGACTCAGATTGGGCTGCTTGTGCCCAATCCAAAAAATCCATCACGGATTTTATAATGTGCTTGGAGAGTGTCAATTTCTTGGAAGTGTAAGAAATAGCCTACCATATCACTTTCCTAAGCTGAAGTTGAATACATTGCATTAAGGAAAGTTGTTATAAGATATCATGGCTGACTCATATTTTTGCTGATCTTGGATTGGGTATTACTAATCATGTTCAATTTTTTTGTGATAGTCAAACTGCCTTGCATACTGTAATGAATCTGGTATTTCACGAACTAATGAAGCATATTGACATCGACTGCCATTATGTCTGGGATTGTCTAGTTTCTGGCCTGATTTTCCTTCATCATGTCCCAACTACAAAGTAGCTTGTTGATAACTTGACCAAGTCTCTACCTGGTTCCTCTCATCATTATCTCCTTGGCAAGCTTGGAGTGGCTACCCCCTCTAGCTTAAGGGGGGTGTTGAAACTCAGCACATATGACACGAGGCTCATATTTTCTTTCCATTGTATTTGTATATTTTGGGTTGTTATATTGTAATGTAGTTTTCGGGCCCAATTGGGTTTGTGGATGACCTAGTCCATTTTTCATTAAATGAATGGGAAGGGTCTAGAACATGGCTGATTAGTTCATTTTGTAAAGATACACGGTTAATAAAATTCTCTCTCTTCTCTCTTCTCATTTAGGGTTTCCTATACTTCTCTCAATCGATTCACGACCGTTCACTAATCTAACACCTTGGAGTTTTCTTATTATTATTATAATTATTATTTTCACCCTTCAACTTTAACTTCATTACAATAACCTTCCTTACGATATATGATATTACATATATTTTTGTTACTTTTCACTTTTCGAGAGTCAAACGAGTTATTCTTTGACTGTAATTTTTTAAATATCTTTTAAATATTATGATAACTTATTAGTACTTTTTACTTAGTTTCCAAACATGTAAATTTTATTTCAAAAAATTTAAAGATTCTATTTTCTAACACACGGTCAAAATTAGAAAGTTTGACTCTCGAAAAGCGAAAAGTGCCAATATTTTTGGGACAGATGGGAGTATTTATTACTCCTTCCGTTCCATAATAAGTGGTTCTTTTAGCTTGAGCACACCCCTTAAGAAAGTGCTCACTCCTAGAAAATTAGGAGTGTTTTTACTAACTTACCCTAATCAATATTGTGCTTACATAATTAAATGCCTAGAAAAAGAAAAGGTAGTTAATGAATCTTGATTATTTAAACAAGGGCAATTTTGAAAGAATCTGTTCAAAGTACAACAACAACAACATACCCAGTGAAATTCCACAACGTGGGTTCTGGGGAGGGTAGAGTGTACACAGACCTTACCTCTACCTTGGTAAGAATCTGTCCAAAGTATTCTTGAAATTCTAAAGCACCGCTTATTTTAGAAAAAATTGAAAAGCCTAAAAACTTACTTATTGTGGAACGGAGGGAGTATTAACATAAAAATATTATGGACGAACTTATATGCCTTTGTTAGAGTCGAGTATCATTACCAATTGTAACTTCATTTAGACCTTCATGTTAAGAATGAATAGCAAAATTATCAAGTTTGGCAGTAAGATGGTGTGTAGTGCCACTGCCCATTAACCATGACTGATTTGTCTGTAAAGATATGCAGGCAATGTGTGAAACTGAGTGGTTGGTGCCATTTTCATTCCCTTTCTTCATTGAAGTACACACATGAAATATATGACCTGAGTCCCATAGATGTAGCAATTAATGTTCGATGTGTCTAGAGGATCCTGTTGCATGGTATCCCAGTATGATGTTTCTCATAAGCCAGACTACATTGATGATGCGAATGAATTGCAAGTACAATTACTTGAGTTCGGCCAAAAAGATGGCCCTCGACCGTGACCCTATTATTTCAGCCTTTTTCCCTACCTCGTTGAGTAGAACATCATAGGTGGCGTCTTCGTGATGAGGCTCTAGACCTCGGGTAAAGGGACAATATGAAGGCCCTAACGTAGCCTTGACGAATTTGACAAGGTCGTCTCCCTGAATTGGACTTTGCAATGCTGCTAATTTATTTCCAATACTTTTTGCTTTCTAATTCATATAAGTCTCGACATTATCAGTGTCACATCGAAGGTTATATAACTAATACTTCAGTTATCACGAGAAATTTTTTTACCTAGGTCATAATGGAACCTAACCGTACTTGTCAAACGATCAATCTAAAAGAAAATACGATATACCAAACACTAATAGAAAAGAAAGTACAACAAAATAATATAATAAATATTATCCAAGTTAATACAATATAGAATAGTACTCTACAACATCCAAGAACTGGTGTCACAAGTCATGAGCTACTAAGAATATGAAATACAACTCGGTTACTAAAAACTCGACATCATTTTGAATATAAAATACAAAAGTGAAGACTCTAAACTCCATGGACTAACTGATAGATCACCCCTAGAATGATGAAATAATCTCTGATGCTCTCTCACGAACCCACAACATATCAACTCAACCTGTACATAGAGGTGCAACTAGAGTAGCACGACTACAAAAATTAACGCGTAGTCAATAAGTATCACTAACTGACCCCAACTAGGTAGTGACAAGGGTTGACCTTAAAAATACTTTCTTTAGCCCTGTACAGTTCATATAATCTCAACAGTTAAAGAATATAACAGTCTAAGTAAATCAACTCAATTGGCATAGTAATTTATGCGCAAACATGCGTATGAAGTAATATGAACAATAGAGCATTTAAAGGAATGAAACTATATGAATAAACCAAGTGCCTTTGCAGATATTGAAATGCAACAAAACAACATAAGGCATAGTTAACCACAGAACATGAAATTTATGTACAGATACAACATACGAGATAATGTGCTCAAATAGCAGTCAATAGATCAACGATGCAATACTAACCCTCTATCAAACCACAACTCAGAATTTCTAACACAATATGCGCCCATACTACCTCGCTTAAATAGGATTAGAAATTTACCCCTGAATAAAAACTTGAAGAACACCCTTGAAACCATCCTAATCCGAGAACCCAAGCTCTCAAATTTGAATTATGAACAATGTGGTTTGAAATAGGAATTTATTTTGTCCAGGCCTAAATTGCCCATCGCGAACGCAGACCCTTTCCCGCGAATGCGACCCTACCCGGCCCAGCCCATCAATGTGATGTGGCAATGGCGATCGCAATTTTCCCGCACGACCTGGCCCAGACCTCAATAACCATTCGCGTATGCGAGCCACTGGCCATGATCACAGTTTCTTAGATCCCAAGGAATAGCGAACGCGAGCCCTTCTATGTGATCGCGTGGAAGGTAACCAGACACAAGACATTAGATTTTTCCAGTGTATCCCAAATTTCGACCAGCATCCGAAACTCATTCGAAACTGAAAGAAATAATCCCTTGATTATTTTCATTAATGAAAGAGTATATATACAATTTACAATTTTCCATAATAGTAAAATCCTATTCCAACTCTATTCCCAAAACCTTATTCTAGTTGTACAAGTATCCAATAATTATGGTAAGTGTACAAGCCTAATTTAATATAATATTTACACTTAAATTTCACTCCAAAACTGTGATATACATGAGCTTGTATACCGTGTATACCACGGTTTCACACTTGGTAATATGCCTTGTGAAACCGCGATATACATGGTATACAAACTCATGCATATCACGGGTATAACTAACACACCCCCGCAGTCATAGCGGGCGGTCTTCGTATGCTGAGATTGTCCCTAAAATATTTAAAAAGGACCGATGGAAGACCCTTTGTAAAGATGTCGGCATTTTGATACTTGGAAGGGACATGGTAGACGCGTACTTGTCCACGAGCTACCTTTTCGCGAACGAAGTGAATATCCATCTCGATGTGTTTAGTGCGCTGGTGTTGAACAGGATTACCAAAAAGGTAGATGGAACTAACATTATCACAATAAACCAAGGTAGCTTTCTGAATGGGACAATGAAGCTCTAAAAGAAGATTACGTAACCAACATGATTTAGAGACCACATTGGCCACCCCTCGATACTCGGCCTCTGCATTAGAGCGTGATAATGTAGATTGATGCTTCGCAGACCATGAGACCAAGTTATTACCAAGACACATATAATATCCGGACGTGAAACGTCTGGTATCTGGAAAACCACCCCAATCAGCATCTGTATATGAGACAAGTGTAGACGTCGATGAAGGATATAAATGTAAGACATAATCAAGTGTTCCCTGGATGTATCGAATAATGCGTTTGAGTGCATTCATGTGCTCAACCCTGGGATCATATATAAAAAAACACACCTGTTGTACGGCATACGTAATATCTGGTCTCGTGAAAGTAAGATACTAAAGAGCCCCTGCAAGACTGCGATAGCGGGTCGGATTCTCGTAAGGTGAGCCAGCCACAGCACCCAGCTTGGCTTTAGTAACGACGGGAGTGGAAGTAGACTTGCATGAGGACATACCAGCTCACTCAATAATCTCAGTTGCATACTTCCATTGTGATAAGAACAACCCACATGTATGACGAGAAACAACAATCCCCAAAAAGTAAATCAAGGGCCACAAGTCTTTCATAGCTAACTCAGAACTGAGCATGGTCATGATAGACTTGCGCAAAGCATCAGTAGAGGGAGTTAAGATAATATCATCCACATATAATATAATATAATCCAGGGAAGAACCACGATGATATATGAACAATGAATTATCAGACCTGCTGTGTGAAAACCCAATAGACGAAACATAGTCTGCAAATCTCTTATACCAAGCCCGTGGGGCCTACTTAAGCCCATACAAGGACTTCTTCAATAAACAGACATGATGAGGATATTTTAGGTCTCGAAAACCCAAGGGTCGATGCATATAAATGGTCTTCTTAAGATCACCATATAAGAAAGCATTCTTCACATCTAACTGATGAATGAGCCATGCTTTGGAAAGAGCCATACTGAGAACAGTGTGAATGGTAGCTGGTTTGACCACCGGACTAAACGTCTCACTACAATCTATGCCAACCTGTTGAGTCTTACCATCACCTACAAGACGCGCCTTATGACTCGCAAAAGAACCGTCATAATTATCCTTATGAGTAAAAATCCACATAGACCGAATAATATTAACACCAAAAGGATGGGGTACCAACTCCCACGTCTTATTTTCAATAAGGGCATCATATTCGTCGGTCATAGCCAATTTCCAATTCGGGTCATTTAATGCGGACACTGGGTTACAGGGTAAGGGGGATTTAAGAACGTTAGAATTTAAATTAAAATGTCATTTTGATTTAAAAATACCCTGTTGACTGTGAGTGACCGACCTATCACTTGTGGGAGTATTAGGTGGATTTTGGGACAAAGGCAGAAAGGTAACGGACCAACTAGCAGGTAGTGGGCCTGCTGGCCCAACACTGGATTAGAAAACAGGAGTTGGGCCGATAGCACCAACAGAGGCAAAACTGGGCCCAATATGTGGCCCAGTTGCTGGACCCGAATCGACAAAGCTGGGTTGATGACCCGAAACAGTGACAGGAAAATTTCCAGGTGCTGGACCTGAAACAGTAGCGGGAGGTCCAGCGGGCAATGGGCCTGTTGGCGAATTTTGGGTGCGGAATAAGTCCGAAAACTGGTGGATAATATACGGAGAGACGGTGTCGTCCAAAAAATTATATGAACTAGGCACGGGACTACTCACATAAGCAAACGGAAATTGGGTTCCATAAAAAATAACATGGCGACTAATGATGATTTTATTAGATGATAAATCAAAATATTTGTAACCACGATGATTAGACGGATAACCCAAAAACACACAAGGGGTAGAACATGCCTGAAGTTTGTTAATTGTGGTGGACGGAAATAGTGGATAACATAAGCACCCAAAGACCCTAAGATGGAAATACGAATGAGTCTTATTATATAAGACTTCAAGAGGGGATGAATATGCCAAACTTTTGGTAGGAAGTATGATAAGAAGATATGTAGTCATTTGTAGAGCATGATGTCAAAAGAAAGAGGGTACGGAAGCATGGACTAATAAAGTTCGGACAATATTATTAATGGTATGAATTTTGCGTTCGGCTTTCCCATTCTGTGAAGACGTATGAGGACAAGAGAAACAAAAATTTATTCCATGATTACCACAAAAATCCTGAAACAACCCATTAGCATATTCTTTGCCATTATCACATTGAATATTTTTTGTTTCCCATTCGAACTGGGTATGGATGAAGGCTCTAAATTTTAAGAAAGTGGAAAATACTTGAGATTTTTTCGCTAACGGAAAAGTCCATAAAAAATTAGAATAATCATCCAAAAATAGAACATAATAACAATGGCCCAAAGAACTGAGAACATGAGATGTCCATAAATCGCTATGAATAATATCAAAGGCATTAAAGTACGAGAAGTAAAGTCTACAAACGGTAATTTAACAAATTTTCCGAGAGAACAAGATTGACAAATCGGAGTACTACGCGTACCATTACAAGAAATCAAATTTTTTTTATGTAAGGAAGAAACAATAGACGACCCAGGGTGACCCAAACGTGCATGCCACAAGGAAGGAGCAAGAGCTGCAAAAGTAGATGGCAAGGATTGACTCGAGAGACCGGATGTGGGTGTGATAGGATAAAGATCTCCCCTACTATCACATCTCATGAGAGAAATCCCCATCTTGAAATCTTTCAGAGAAAACCCAAAAGGATCAAAATTAACAGAAACCCAATTATCAGTGGTGAATTTATGAACAGACACCAAATTTTTAATTATGTTAGGGGCATGAAGGGCATTTTTCAAGACAAGAAGTAGATGGGGGGAGACAACGTTTTATGATCATAACCACGAATCGAATTATATTGCCATTATCAAGAATTATGCCACGACAGTTGCTCAAATTGGAATAAGATGAGAGAGTACCTTGGTCAGATGTCATGTGGGTAGTGGCACCGGTGTCCATGTACCAATTTGCATCCGGGGGATTTAATCCAAGTGTGTGCATCGCGACTTCAATGTCGGTAGGGGAGGGACTCGCTGCATGGTGGGTCTGGTGGGGCCGAGGCCCAAGCACGCCGGTTGGCTGCCCCTGCCCAGAATTGCCTCTCGGGTTCCACTGTGGGCCATAATAATTGGGCATGCTTGGCTGTTAAAATTGGGCCCAGTTCGAGTGGGCAGTGTATGACGGAAAATAGGGGTTGTTGGGCCCAGACCCACTGGCCCAGTTCCACATCCATAGGCCCCAAGGCTATGGATAGTTGGCTTGCGGCCCACTACCCCGAGGCCCATTGCCACCCCCATTATTGTCACTCGGTTTCCGCCACGATTTTTGCTATTATTTTTGCGATTCTGACCCTTTTTTCTGCCACCATTGTTGCGCTTTTGGCTGAAATTATTGAAGACAGATGGAGAAAAGTTGGAGTCAGTCACCATGACGATAGGAGGGGCCCCAGTGGCTACTTTCTTAGCCAAGCCGGCTTCTTCGAGCGTGAGCATGGAACGGGCCTGATAAACTGCAAAAGACGACTGCTCTGACGAAAAAGCGTACCGACGCCACTATAGGCCTCAGAAAGGCCTGCAACCATCTGAAGAACAAGACGATTGTTGGTAACAGGCGCACCAACGTTGCGGAGTTGATTCACTAATTCTTTCACCCTTTTGCAGTATACTGAAACGTTGGGGAAATCTTCTACATTGCCGTGGGAGAATTCCTGCTCAAGGGTAACAGCACGAGAATTTTGATTATCTTGAAATATATCATGCACTCTATTCCAAGCATCCATCGTCGTAGCATCTGGTTCGATAATCATTTGCAACAGGTTAGTAGATATAGTGAAGTAAATCCACTGAAGAACGGTAGCATCAAGAGTCGTCCATAATTAAGGATCATCATTGGGTTTAGGGACCCTCATATCCGCAGGACCTGCGGGGATAATGTGATGGAGGAATTGATGCGAGCATGCGTGAACTTTGAATTGTTCGGCCTACGTCGCGTATTAGATGTTTTCTATTTCAAGAATGATAGGGATGTGATTCTTGATGTTAGAAACAATAAGGGCAGGGTGAAATGTGTTCTTAGACATAACAGCAACGAACGACGTGATGAAGGGATTTGGAATAAAATTTGGGAAGAGAAAAGGCAATATCGGGCACGGAAATCGAGAAGAAAGGCTCTAAAACCGATGCATGTCGGACGGAAGTTTGGAGAGAAAATATAAAACCTAGACTTTTGATACCATTAAAGAAATAATCCCTTGATTATTTTCATTAATGAAAGAGTATATGTACAATTGACAATTTTCCATAATAGTAAAATCCTATTCCTACTCTATTCCCAAAACCCTATTCTAGTTGTACAAGAATCCTATAATTATGGTAAGTGTACAAGCCTAATTTAATACAATATTTACACAAAATTTGACTCCAAAACTGTGATATACACGGGCTTGTATACCGTGTATACCACAGTTTCACACTTGGTAATATACAAACCCATGTATATCACGAGTATAACTAACAGAAACCTCCCGAACACAAACCAAATATGCATTTCACTAATAAAACACGCTAAAACTATTAACCTTCTTGCGCATTCACTATGAACCTTCTTACGCATTCAAAACACTCAAAAGAGATTGTTTTGATATGATTTTAACCGTGATCAACTTCAAATCCTTAACTAGTTTCTCAACCAATGACTCAAATCACACCCGAACCCCATGGGACCCGAACCAATGACTCGACTAAGTCATAAATCACATTCCGGACCTAATGAAATTGATGAGACTTAAACAAGGACTCATTTACCCTGATGTTGACTTTGGTCAAACTTCTCAAATCCTTTAACTTCACAACATTTTAATTTTACTGAATTCCATTCTTAAACCACCTGGTTGTCTCGGGAATCATGTCATCCACCCCGCAAGTCATAAAAATCAAAATGAAGCTACAAGAAGGATATTTTGGAAAAATAAGTCTAAAAACTCAAAATGAACAAGTGGGTCATTACATAACCATTTGGTCATGATGAATTCATGACGTAAAAGTTGGGTTAACCTGATTATCTGCTTGGAAGCGATCCGATAAAATGACTGAGCCATCAATACGATGTTTGAGAGCACATACTCTAAGCATCAACATAAGTTGCATCTTCCGTAGAAGAATATTCTTGGAAGCAAGCTTCAAATATATATATCAGATGGGAAATATTTAGCATGGAGAATACAATGACGATGGTGGTTCTCCGAAAACAGAAATTACAACACCAACAGTAGTTTAGATGTTTGTATTTTTATCACCAATTCTCAAATTTTCATACATGATTAGCGGTAGAAGAGGGGATCGACGTCACTAGAGTTACGATGATGTAACCTTGGCTCTGACATGTAAAGGTTATGAAACCATACACACCCATTTTCAAGGGACAAAACTGACAGAAATATGTAGTAAAGAGATATTATCGATACAAAACCGACTGATAGTTATATGTTGGACGATATCACCTTGGAACAAAAATCGATGAACCCTCTTGGAATTTTTCGAAAGTGTCGTCCATCGATAACTTAAATTAAAAGGAATCGGTATTTTCTGAAATTCAGAGGAAAAAATAAAATGAAAATCAAAGGATAAACTAAACAAAAACCGAGTCTCTCGGGCTTCAACTAGGAATCGACCCAATTTTGTACCAAGGTAGGGAATAATTCTAACGATACATCACAAATGCTCTTTGATCTAAGACTTTTATTTTTCTTATTTATACTCTTCAACTGTAGCTTTATGTGAAACTAACCGACAAATGTCCGTCGATTTTCGTAGTAAAAAAGATTAAAACCCGACGGTCTTCCATCAGTTTTTTATTAAAAATAATTATAGTTATTTCCCATTTTTGCGCGAAAACAATCCTCAAACTTCAGTCATTTTTCTTCTTAAAAAAAGTCAATGAAAGTCCGTCATTTTTAACCAACGACGTCCGTAGATTATTATTTCTTGGATAATGTGTTTTTCAAGTATTGATTCACTTTATGTATGTAAATATATTTGTACACATAGGTTACATGTGGTAGCAGAAATTCTAAAAAAGGAAGGTAAGTAACAATAAACATTTCTAGATAGGAAAATATGTACATTCCTAAAATATATTCCTCATCACCCCACTCCCCCAAAGTTGAGCCGGGGAGGCAAACACGGTTAACTTGTCTCAAAATTCCTGAAATTTAGCTTGGAGTAATAGATTTATTAGTGCATCGGCAATCTGGTCATGGGAGGAGATATATTGTACCTTAAGCATACATTGTCGAACCATGACTCGCATAAGATGGTGTGACACCCTGTCACGACCCCCTTCTGGCGTCGTTGTGACACCTACACTTTTCACACCGGTAGGCGAACAACTGCTCAAAACATTAATCATGGAAGATAAATAAAGCAAAAATAGAAGAGATAGTTAATAAAGTTGTCTTTCCATAATATAAATGAAGTAACCAAGTCCAAACATTTAATTATTACATTTGTTACACCCCATAAGTTTCGCATTTTGCCGCGTTGTTAATGGATGTCGGTGTCCCGGGAAGAGGTACGACCTTATGGAAGGGTAATGAATGTTTATAGTTTATTTACGAAAGTACCAGAGTATTTGAAAGTTAAAGGGATCGAAGAAAAGATGTTTCGACGAAATCAAGAATTGTGGAAGTTTGACGAGAAAATTGACGGACCGTCAAACTCACATGAGGAACCGTCAAAGTACCTGATAATTTCTGACCTCAGGACGCAGATCATTGGTCAGGATTAATGGACCGTCGACCACCGTGAACGTACGGCAATGGAAAAACATTGACGGGTTTATAATGGGTTGAACGATTTGGGGGATTCATTTTCTCCATGATAAGACTTCCAAATACCCCTAAAACCATCTCTAATATATTCCTTCATTCCAAGATCAATCCTAAGGTAAATAATGTAAGATTAATGTGATAATCCCCGCGGCAATCATAGAAATCATCATTCTCGTATCGAAGTGATTAAACCCTATGTGTTGGGTTAGGTTGCTATTTCATGGGAGTTTGGATGCCTAAAGGTAAGGATTTACCCTCCTCTATCTATATTGGTGATTAATTGATGATTTGAGATAAGTTGTGAAAGGATTTTCGTAATCGATACCCGTAAACCTATGAAATCATGATATGATAAGTTGTGGGTTGTTTTGCTTGAATTATGAGTTAATAATAATTAGTAAATTGATTGTTGGTATGGAAGATTGAGAATTTCATTATGAGCTAAAGGAAAGAATAACTAGAAAGCATATGAAAGTTGAGTTTTATGATCTTGGGAGCATGAGTTATTTGGAAGTAATTTCTTGAGATGTAATGGCTGGAAATAATGAAGCATAAATTGTCATTGTTGTTGTTATTATGGTTGTTGTCCTTGATATTGAGGAAATATGAATTTATGTGAAGTGTGCTATGACTTGTTGTAGAACGAGCTTATCGCTCGATAGCTAGAAGTGTGCCCCTCATTGTTAACATAGGTGTTGTTTATTGATATAGATGGATGATGAGAAGACGGATTGCAGCGTCGTCATCGAAGATTGTCTCCTAAGGTATGTAAGGGCTATCCTTCTTTCTTTCTGGCATGAATCTGTAGATATGTGCTCCTTCATCAGAATCCGAAGGGGGCTAGTTCACCTCTATGTTCTTAGCGACAGAGTAAGACCATATAAAAGTTAAGAAGTTGGTTTGAGTAGAGTTCTTGTGTAAGTCCTAAGAAGCAGAGTTAGTAGTGCCTCTAAGATATTCATAAGTTATCTACATGTAAGCTAAGCATTCCAAATAGAAAGAGATACGAAGGAACGAGCTAGTAAACTAGTAGCATAACATAAGTGAAGAGATGATGAGATTATACCAAATAGAAAATCATGTTGTAATAGCCTAGTAAGATGAGAGTGTACGTATAAGAGACTTCCTAAAGCCAAGAGAAATAGAGTACGAGTTATGACAGAATGAGTCACTTAAAATGATATAGAACATGAATGTATAAGGTACTTCTCAAACTTGAGAAAGATAGAGATATGCGAGTTATAAGAATAAATTGAGCAGTATATCGAGATAGTCAGCGAGAGCTAAGATAACATAAGACTTCCTGAGACTAACAAAATATATAATGAGATAATCAGTATAAAGCATGAGTTACAGAAAGTACTATATGAGTATGAACAAGTACGAGCTATAAATTAGAGACGTAAGTACATAGCTTACAAAGGGTTGATTGTTGTGGTATGTATACACCACCTTTGGGGCTATAATGTTGCCTTCAGGGCTATTGACACTGCCTTCGAGGTTATTGACATTACCTTTGGGGCTATACAGATATAGATTTTCCTTTGACGTTATTGGCTATACAGATTGCCTACGGGGCTATACAGATATGTACATTGCCTTCGGGGCTATACAGATACAGATTTGCCTGCGGGGCTATATAGATACACATATTGCCTTCGGGGATATACAGATATAGATTTTTCTTCGAGGCTATAGGCCATAGAGAATGTATTTGGAGCTATACAGATATAGATTGCCTTCGGGGCCATTCATATACACTTGCCTTTGGGGCTATATACTTACACACTGGATCCCTTGTGAGCCCAAAACATTGCATTTAGATTGTATGCTAGAGAATAACGTAATGAAGATCAAAAATCAAAGATGCTAAAGATGGTATATAGAGCCGAGAATATATCAGATAGTATA
This sequence comes from Anisodus tanguticus, assembly GCA_034509755.1. NCBI lineage: Eukaryota > Viridiplantae > Streptophyta > Magnoliopsida > Solanales > Solanaceae > Anisodus > Anisodus tanguticus. Next base: position 19,821,740 of record CM067560.1, on the reverse strand, counting down.
GGTAGACAAAGGGGCCAAGCAGCCAAATTACAGTGATTGGGTAAGCAAGATAGAGTGGGTGGTAAGTCCACTCTCGCACTTTCTATTCAACATAGATTCCAGCATATTAATTCATATTCTTTAGCTTCGGAGTTTATATATTTACAGATTATCTTTTGCCTTACATACTTGGTATATTTCTTGTACCGATGTTCCATTGTTAGGGCGCTGCATGTCCTCCCTACAGATGCAGGTAATCAGTTCAACGAGTTCACCTAGTGGAGAAATTAGGATTCAAAGAAAATTAGGATTCAGTAAAGGATTGGTAGGACTCCATCTCTACCAAAGTGCAGTCGAGTCTAGAGGTCAAGTATCAGACTTTTGCACAGGCTATGGGTAGACCGGGGCCATGCCCCGGCCTAGTTTGATATCAGTTATCTATAGAGGCTTTGTAGATACAGGTCCAGTATGTTCAGTATATTAGTGGCCTTGTCGACCCTTATTTTTTATTTTATTGGGTTTACCCAGTGTAAAAGGTTACAGAGGCCTCCTTTGGCAACAAGAGTTTATAGTAATAACAAGTTCGGACTTGTCGGCCTAAGTTAAGCTTGGTTTTTTTGCAGAATGGTCTCAAGGGCTTAGCTTTCCTTCAAGGCTCAGATAGAGAGTTCATCTTAGTACTCTCGGGCCTAGTCAAGCATCAAGCGCTAGCCACACACCCCTAGGTTCGGGTGTGATAAAGTGGTATTAGAGCGGTTCAGTCCTATGTAGTCTAGAAAGTCATGTCTAGTAGAGTCTTATTTATGGATGTGTTGTGCACCATATTTATAAATAGGAGGCTACATGACATTTAGGATTGGTTACTCTTCTTTCTGATCTAGATCGTGCTATATAGAGCGGAGTTATAAGGAGTCAATATTGAGCTCCCATTAGATAAGTATTGGGAAGAGATGTTTGTAGCCCGAAAGATTATAGCCAGCCATAGATCCTAGACAGCGGCATGTAAGAACCGTAGTTGAAAGAATTATGGATGATGTTGAGTCTTGAGGATGAGAAGGTAGAAGTGCAAATTCTGACAGAAGAAAGAAGCAATGTGAAAAGAAGATGAGGTATCCAGTTAGGGAAGGACCATCATGCAGTAATATATCTCAGAGGGAACAGGAACAACCATAGCAAATGATTTGCGATAAATCAAGGAACAAGGGCACAAGAAGTGTATTATCAGGAGAGCGAGAGGCAGATGATGACTTCCTGTAAGAGATTTCGCGTTGAGGGCCAAGAGGGGGTCCGACTTATAAATATTAAGTAACATTAGAATGAATTACCTAGGCTTGAATCAGAAAGGATTAAGCATAGAGATAGAAGTAATAGTAATACGTGGGTGACGACCATAGATCAGAGACCTTGGTGTGAGGACAATTGCAATTATGAGGTAGCTAAATAGATAAACCTTAACATTCGAGGACGAATGTTCTTAAGGGGGGAAGGATGTTACCCCCATAAATTTTTCATTTTGTCTCATCATTAATGGATGTCGATGTCCCGAGAAGAGCACGACCTTATGGAAGGATAATGAAGGTTTATAGTTTGTTTATGAAAGTACCGGAGTGTTTGAAAGTTAAACGGATCGAAGGAAATATGTTTCGATGAAATCGAGAACTGTGGAAATTTGATGGGACAGTTGACGGATCGTCAAAGGGATTGACGGACTGTCAAACTGCCATGAGGAACTATTAAAGTACCTGAGAATTTCTGATCTCAAGAAGCAGATCATAAGTCAAGATTTACGGATCGTCAATCATTCGATGGAACGTCGATCCCACCGTGAAAGTACGGCGGTGGAAGAACTTTGACGGGTTTTATAATGGGTTGAATGATCTGGGGGATTCATTTTCTCTATGATAAGACTTCCAAATACCCCCAAAACCGTCTCTAATATATTCGTTCATTCCAAGATCAATCCTAAGGTAAATAACGTAAGATTAATGTGATAATTCCCGCGGCAATCATAGAAACCATCATTCTCATATCGAAGTGATTAAACCCTATATGTTGGGTTAGGTTGCTATTTCATGGGAGTTTGGATGCCTAAAGGTAAGGATTTACCCTCATCTATCTATATTGGTGATTAATTGATGATTTGAGATAAGTTGTGAAAGGATTTTCATAATCAAAACCTGTAAACCTATGAAATCATGATATGATAAGTTGTGGGTTGTTTTGCTTGAATTATGAGTTGATAATAATTAGTAAATTGATTGTTGGTATGGAAGATTGAAAATTTCATTATGAGCTAAAGGAAAGAATAACTAGAAAGCATATGAAAGTTGAGTTTTATGATCTTGGGAGCATGAGTTGTTTGGAAGTAATTTCTTGAGATGTGATGGCTGGAAATAATAAAGCCTAAATTGTCATTGTTGTTGTTATTGTGGATGCTGTCCTTGATATGGAGGAAATATGAAATTATGTGAAGTGTGTTCTGACTTGCTGTAGAACGAGCTTATCGCTCAATAGCTAGAAGTGTGTCCCTCCTTGTTAACATAACTGTTGTTTATTGATATAGATGGATGATGAGAAGACGGATTGCAGCGTCGTCATCGAAGATTGCCTCCTAAGGTATGTAAGGGCTATCCTTCTTTATTTCTGGCATGAATCCGTAGATATGTGCTCCTTCATCAGAATTCAAAGGGGGCTAGTTCACCTCTATGTTCTTAGCGATAGAGTAAGACCATATAAAAGTTAAGAAGTTGGTTTGAGTAGAGTTCTTGTGTAAGTCCTAAGAAGCAGAGTTAGTAGTGCCTCTAAGATATTCATAAGTTATCTACATGTAAGCTAAGCATTCCAAATAGAAAGAGATACGAAGGAACGAGCTAGTAAACTAGTAGCATAACATAAGTGAAGAGATGATGAGATTATACCAAATAGAAAATGATGTTGGAATAGCCTAGGAAGATGAGCGTGTGCGTATAAGAGACTTCCTAAAGCCAAGAGAAATAAAGTACGAGGTATGATAGAACGAGTCACTTAAAATGATATAGAACACGCGTGTATAAGGTAATTCTCAGACTTGAGAAAGATAGAGATATGCGAGTTATAAGAATAAATTGAGCAGTATATCGAGATAGTTGAACGAGAGCTAAGATAATATAAGACTTCCTAAGACTAATAAAATATATAACGAGATAATCAGTATAAAGAACGAGTTACAGAAAGTACTAGTTGAGTATAAACAAGTATGAGCTATAAATTAGAGACGTAAGTACATAGCTTACAGATGGTTGCTTGTTGTGGTATATATACACTACCTTTGAGGCTATAATGTTGCCTTCGGGGCTATTGATATTACCTTCGGGGCTATATAGATACAGATTTACCTTTGAGGCTATTGTCCATATAGATTGCCTACGGGGTTATACAGATATGCGCATTGCCTTTGGGTCTATACAGATACAGATTTGCCTTCGGGGCTATTGGTCGTATAGATTGCCTACAATGCAGATATGCACATTGCCTTCCGGGATATACAAATATAGATTTGTCTTCGGGGTATTGGCCATACAAATTGTCTTCGAGTCTACAGATATAGATTGCCTTCGGGGCCATTCAGATACACTTTCCTTCGGGGCTACATACTTACACTCCTGATCCCTTGTGAGCCCGAAATATTGCATTTATATTGTATGCTAGATAATAACATAATGAAAATCAGAACTCATAGATAGTAAAGATAGTACATATAGCTGAGAACAGATCAGATAGTATAGGTAGACAAAGGGGCCAAGCGGCCAAGTGACAGTGATCGAGTAACCAAGATAGAGTGGGTGGTAAGTCCACTCCTACCATTTCCGTTTAGCAAAGATTCCATCATATTAATTCATATTCTTTAGCTTCAGAGTTTATATATTTATAGATTATCTTCTGTCTTACATACTTTGTATATTTCTTTGTACCGACGTTCTATTGTTGGAACGCTGCATTTCCCGCCTACAAATGCAAGTAATCAGTTCGATGAGTTCGCCCAATGGAAAAGATTGGGATTCAGTGAAGGATCGGTAGGACTCCATCTCTTTCGAAGTGCAGCCGAGTCTAGAGGTAAAGTATCAAACTTTTGCACTGGCTATAGGTAGGCCGGGGATATTTCCCGACCACGTTTGATGTCAGTTATCTATAGAGGCTTTATAGACATAGTTCCAGTATGTTCAGTATATCAGTGGCCTTGCCGGCCATTGTTTTGTATTTTATTGGATTTACCAAGTGTAAAAGGTTACAAATGCCTCCTTTAGCCATAATTGTTTATAGTAATAACAAGTTCAGCCTTGTCAGCCTATATTAAGCTTGGTTTTTTTCACAGTATGGCCTCAAGGGCCTAGCTTTCCTTCAAGTCTCAGAATGAGAGTTCAGCTTGGTACGCTCGGGCCTAGTCAGGCACCGAGTGCCAGCCACACCCCCTTAGGTTGGGGTGTGACAACATTCTACCTAAAATCTATTATATCAGTACAAGAGCACTAAAGCTGAATAAAATGAGAGTCTGAATAAGTCTGAAACTGTCATATGATCACAAAATACAGACAAAAATAAAGAGGAAACATCTAGGGCATACTGAGGATGTGTAGTCACACCCCAAACGCTCGAATCTACCAAGTCTGGACTCAGCCACGTGGTCTAGTATTGGTGGATAGTGATGTATCGGCATCCAAAACAAATGCATCAAGTGTAGTATGAGTACTCAACGTGCTCCCATAAGCATCATAGACCGACAACTACTGAATACACGTAACAGACATAAATACCAAGTTGACTCACATATACTCTTAATCTATACTGTCTAATATATCACATAAATCACCTTCAATCACATAGATGGTTCGACACTTTAACAACTCAGAAATCATGAAAATACAACCAATACGAGTTCACCTTTTCATGATAGCAATTCCAAGTCAAGTATAAGTCTCATGAATACAATGTAAATGAATGAATACAATGCAAGGTACCTTTCCATCAACTGGTATACACACTCTATAGGTCTTTGCCATATATAAGTGACCCATAAGGGACCCGCACCGTCCATATATCGCTCCTAGTCAGCCGGAAATACCTAGGTCTGACTAGAGCCTAAGACTCATTTGTCGAGCCATATCAAATCATTATTATCATCTCAGTATTTCCAAGCCACCTCATAACAGTATCAGTACCTTTCATTTCTAGTCTTATTGAACCCACAACATTCCACACTCCCTTTCAAGAACCAAATAATCATGAGTGTATGATTGCAACGACAATAAGGAAAGTAGTCATGATGTATGAGGTGCAATCAAGTTCAAGAGATGAATAACACATGCTTCAGAATTATCAATAACACATAATTCCACATAATCAGTCTTTCATATCAAAAGCATATGTGATGAGTAAACACAACAAGTATCAATTAATAACGACAAGCCCACGTAACAGTAGTCAGAACTAACCCTAAGGATGATTCCCCAAAACACCTAAGTTCAATATCGGTACCCACCCAAGTGCTCATCACAACCACTAAGGTAGGACCCATAACACGCCCAATACCCCTCAATATTTATATCAACTACATGCTTCTATTGAAGTCTAGTAATATTAAATTGTGGTCTACCTCAGAGCAGAACATGTGCCACAAACTTTAATCCTCAACCAAGGTCTTGCCTTTGCGAAGCACCTTCGAACGATCGTATTCTATCATATAGAATCTACGTTAACAACGTATTCTAAATACACATACAAGGCATAGCCTTTAAAAAAAACGAATCCCCCAAATTGACCTCAGGCCCAGAAGGATAAAATTGGTAATTTAATAGTCTAGAATCATAAAAATGATCTAATGAATCATATTCTTAAGTTAATTAATAATCTAATCGCTTTTAGGCCTTCAATTGCCTTTATTACTCAAAATCCCCAAATTAGGCTAACCCTAAAAAAATTCCCAATTTTCCATGGAATCAAATCAATAAATGAACATTGTAATAGGTCATACTATCATTACCCAACTCATAAAAACATTATCATAGCATAAATATCAAATCTTAGCCTCCAATTTCAAGATTTTAGGCCTCATATTCTCTAACATAAATCATAAGTTTATTCTACCCAAAACAAGAAATAACACCTAGATTTTAAGACATAAACATGATAAGGTAAGGAAAAAGGGTTAGAATCTTACTTTAAAGGATGAAGAATGTTGAATCTCTCAAATATCTCCTCACAACCGAGCTCAGGCCTCAAAAGATGGAATATGGAAAGTGATAGTCGAAATGGGTCTTTTAATTCTAGGTCTGAAATAGCGATTCCACTTTGGCGAAATCGACCTCGCCCAAGAAGCTCACTTCTGCGGAAAAACTACTGCAGAAGCAGCCCAACTTAAAGTATCCAACACTCACCAAAGTGAAGAAACTCCGCATAGGCGGATCGCTCCTGTGCGTAAAAATACCGCAAAAGTGAAAATACCCAAACTTCCTAAGGCTCGTATTTGCGGACCAACTTCAGCAGAAGCCGCCTCTGGTTTGCTGGTGCGGCACACTAAAAACCAACAACTATAGCGAATATGCAAACTTTTCACCAAGCACCCGAAACACTCCCGAGACCTCTCGGATACAAACCAAACATGCTATCCAAGTGTAAATGCCGGTACAAACTCGCTAGCGCACTCGAATTTCTCATACAACCAATCTAAGGCCAATTTTTCTACGAAACCATCCAAAATACTCAAATACCACAATTTAACCAACTTGGGTTTTGTTACGAAATCTATCTAAAAGCACCTCGGGAATTGTGTTACCCATCCCCACGCGTCACAAACTCCACATAGAGTCTACGAGAAGGGTAATTTAATCAAATAAAAATTTCTAGCTAAAAACGACCGGGCGGATCATTACACACCCCCTCCATTGTCATCAATTGGTTTACCTCTCACCATCACCGTCTCAGCGCCACCCTTGGCAGCAGTGTCTCCTAGAATATTATCACCAGCTCCACTTTCGTTACCGTCTACCACCACTGCTTCACATCGGCGGTAGATCCTTTTGTGTCTTCTCCAATAGACACGCAGAGTAATAATGGCACAAATTTTGTATCATGTGCCGATGTAGAGGAGTCTAGCACTCCCCAAGTTGCTGCCAGTACATCTCTCCAACAGCCTTTTCTAATATATTTCTTGTTTAATTAATTTTATAAATAAAATATCTTTTCGAAAAATCCATTCCCATTCTTATTTATGGTAGTTCGAAATACTCATGTATTCTAAAATTTATTGATTCAACTTCTATCCTCTTACGACATATCATAACCTCTTCTTTGTAAAAACTTTCGATATATGTGCTTGCAGATTGCTAACATATTTTCTTTTAACTGAACAAGCAATCGAACAAAAGTAAGAGATAAGATTTGAAATTGAATCTTATATATGTGGATGACACATGTAATTAATTAACCACTATCAAGTAGAAAGGTGATCCAAGAACAAAAATGAGCAACCACATACGAAGTTGAAAAACAGATCATTTTGTTAGGATTTGTCCTGAATTTTCTATCTTATTTAAATTTTACCATTATTATGTTTTATTTCAAAATGATTTCTTGGTGGAAAATATTTTTTTTTGTAGAAAAGCACTCTATCACACTTATTCTTTTCTTAGAAGAGTATTTTTTAATTTATAAATATGAGATCCTTTCTTCTCATAAACAACACAGTAGCATCTACAATGTAGTCCTCAAACGAAGTCTTGTTTAGTGAGAAATTATTCTCTCATAGTTTTAATGCTTTTTTATATATTAGTCTTTCAATATGTAAGTCAATTCATTAAACTCATAACATATCATAAAGTCTTTCTTATAGTTTTTCTTTGTGTCTGATTTATCGCTATTCAAGGTTCACAATTGCTAGCTTCCGTATAACGCCTGTTATTTCGATCCCAACACATATCCGGTGCAAAAAAATCCAGTACATTAAGAGCTAAAAGATAATGAAATCATAAAACCAGAATTTATAATCCCTACTACTAGTGTGACAGGTCAAGTTCAGGTTGTAGGGTTTTGTTGGGTTCAAAACACATAAGTAAGACACAACGGAAGTTTAAAATTTTATTTCTTACTTACCCCAACAACTTTTCTGGTATGGTTATACAACAATCAAAACCTGTAACATAAAGCATAATACTTATAGGTTATAGTATTTGGAATCTTTATCTACTATAAGGTTGACACGCGGTTGCCCTTTCGATTGCAAGCTCCAAGATTCAATGTACTTCTCTTTCGGAAAGCTAGGAAATCCAGCAGAGGTTCCAGAGAGTATTTGATTATAAGTCTCTAAGGCTTAGAATGATAATCTGAAATTAGTGTATAAATAATGAAGAGAATGCCACTATTTATAGCTGAAAATTAGGTCAAACCGGATTAGGATTTGACATTGGGCCTCGCCCAAAAATTGAGGCAGAGGCGCCGCGGCCCTAGGGTATGGACGTCGCGGCGCTCGACGTGTTCCTGCACTGTCTCGATTTATTTTCTGTGCATTCTTAATTAAATCCAAAATCCAATTTTGACTTAATTAAAATAATCATTATTCATTTAAATATTTCGATTCTAAATCGAACATTTAATTTCTCTCTCAATACATTCTTAGATCGAAAGGACAATCGACATAGTGTGACCCTACAGACCTTCACATATCGATATTAATCAAATTAAGGTCTACGTGGAACTCCTAGACGGCACCGCAAGACGAACTCAATATGTGAAGTACGTTTACACGAATCCAGTAAACTTAACCTTTATGTGGTAAGATAAAATCCTTTCATTCTTGACACACCCGATCAAGCTTAGGATTCTTGACACACCCGATCAAGCTTAGGATTTGTCAAGTGTCTATCCAAATGGCCTAATCATTGTATCCCATCTATATTAGTTGACAACTAGACTATGTTCTAAATATGTCTATTGTGTTAGCCAACGACTTAGTCAACCTAATATCACTGAGAATCTGAGTGTCTCTCGAATATACATTCGAGGAATGAATCCTAATCTTGACTCAACTATCACCTTTAATCCACATCGTAATGTACCCAATACAAGCCGTATCTCAACCTATAAGGCATTTGAGCTTAGGACAGGATCAAAGTATACTACTCTGTAGACAAGGTGTGTATTGACCTCAAGTCTAAGGATTTCTATCTCTAACATGCTGATCATACTTTAGACAAGTATAACAAATAGTATATCAGCAGGATATACCAATACTTACAAAGTATCCATATGTCCATCACGAGTAGCCATTTCTCGTAGCAGGTGAGACATACTACATCCTCTAAGGATGTGATGCAGACCACATGTTGACTTATCACATATCATCGATATCCCATTCTCGATGATCATTAGTCAAGGATATTTTAACAGTTACGCTCTATCATCAATATCTCACTCTATTAATGACAACGTAAGCTCAAGGGATGCATATTAATGAATAATTATAAACAATCAAATAATAATTCAATAATCACAAATGCCATAAATATTAATCTTATTAATAATACGAATGTGTTCAAGTACATTTGTCCCTAATAATGATTGTCTCTAGGACATACATACTTTCAATCTCCCACTTGGCCTAGAGCCAATCTCCGATGTATCTAATACCCATGTTTTCAAAATGACCATTATGCTTAACTAAGCTTAATGATTTAGTAAACGGGTCAGCTAGATTATCATCTGTGGGAACATAGTCTAATTTAATCTCTTCAGTCTCCACTATCTCCTTGAGTATGTGGTACTTCTTTGGTACATGCTTGTTTCTGTTTGTTGATCTTGGTTCCTTAGCTTGTGCAATCGCACCAGTGTTGTCACAATAAATCGTTATTGGACAAGTGGCACTTGGAACAACCCCCAGTTCCTTCAGGAACTCAGATATCGCGACAGCTTCTTTACCAGCTTCCGATCCAGCAATGTACTCAGCTTCTGTTGTCGAATCAACAGTTGTAGCTTGCTTGAAACTTTTCCAACTCACTATTCCGCTATTGAAAATTAAGGCATATCCAGACTGAGATTTGAAGTCATCAAGATCTGTTTGGAAGCTAGCATCAGTGTACCCCGTACATCTCAGCTTCTCTTGTCCACCATAGACTAAGAAATATTCTTTAGTTCGTCTAAGATACTTAAGAATACTCTTGACTGCTTTTCAGTGTTCTTCTCCTGAATTCTGCTGGAATTTACAGGTCATACTAAGTGCATGTGCCACATCTAGCCTCGTACAGGGCATGGCATACATGATAGATCCTATAGGTGAAGCATCTGGGATTCTTTTCATGCGTTCAAGTTCTGTAACAGTAGAAGGACTATCCTTCTTTGATAACTTGATCCCTTGACCCATAGAAAGATTTCCCTTCTTGGAGTTTTCCATAGAGAATGGTCTTAGCACTTTGTCTATGTATGTGGACTGTGACAGCCCCAACAATCTATTAGGTCTATCTCTATAGATCCTAATTCTAAGAATGTAGCAGGCTTCACCTAAGTCTTTCATCATGAAGGTGCTGGATAACCATTCCTTGACTGATTGCATAAGAGTCTTATTATCTTCCATTATTAATATGTCATCTACATATATAACAATGAAGACAATACTCCCTTCCTTGCGCTTTCTATAAACGCAGGGATCTTCTTTGCTTCTAACAAAGTCAAACGATTTGACTGCTTTGTCAAAGCAAATATTCCAACTCCTTGAGGCTTGCTTAAGTCCATAAATAGACTTCTGTAGCTTGCATACTGCTTTGGGCTTAGTCTTGGATGTAAAACCCTCAGGTTGTATCATATACACCTCCTCAATTAAGTTACCATTGAGGAAAGCAGTTTTAACATCCATTTGCCAAATATCATAATCATAGTATGTTGTTATTCCAAGAAAAATTCGAATGGACTTAATCTTCGCAATAGGTGAAAAGGTTTCATCATAATCGACCCCAGGTCGTTGATTATAACCTTTAGCCACCAATATTACCTTATAAGTCTGTACCTTACCATATGCATCAATCTTCTTCTTGAAGACCCATTTGCATCCTATAGGTCTAACCCCTGTTGGCAAATCAACCAAGTTCCAAACTTGATTGATGTACATCGAGTCCATCTCAGATTTCATGGCTTCTTGCCATCTCTGCGAATCAATGTCTAACATATCTTCATTGTAGGTTGTAGGTTCATCGTCATCAGGAATATCTATCTCATTGTGTGTTTCAACAAGGACATTAAGTCTTTCAGGCGGACGATGAGTCCTAGTGGTCCTACGGAGTTGATTATTCTGCGTTTCAGTATTTGTTGCATTCTGATTGTGAGAAGATCTTTGTGTGTTGGACAATCCATCACCTTAAGAGCTTTCAGGAATGTCATTTTCATGTATTTCCTGGATGGAATGATGTACAACCATTGTATCATCTTCCATTGGTTGTGTATGAGAGCCTTGCATTTCTGTACTATATCTCACATCACTCCCACTGGATGAAGGGCATACTCTAAGTACCCAATCTTCACCAAATACTCCCACTGAATCCTTGTCTAGGTCTTTTGACAAGGGTTCAACTTCTGTGTTATCTTGTGGTTCTTGAATTTTTTTCAAGTTCTATCTCATTGCAGCTCTGTTCCTTGTAGACATATTCTTCTTTAAGGAAAGTTGCATTTCTGGAAACAATGACCTTATGTTCTCCAGGAAGATAGAAGTAGTATCCCTTAGTTTCCTTTGGATACCCAAAAAATAATATTTCTCACTTTTAGATTCCAACTTGTCAGTAAGCATCTTCTTTACATATGCAGGGCACCCCCAAGGTCGCATGTGTTTAAGTGCTGGCTTCTTTGCGCTGAAGAAAGAGAAATCCATCGGAGTTGGGTAACAATTCAACACCCAAGAAATAACTGAGAGGTCTCAAATCTTTCATCGAGAACTCAGATTTCATAGATGCAATAAAATGATCAATTAACACCCGTGAAGAACCAAATATAGCTATATCATCAACATATATAAGGAGAACTAGAATATTGATGCCAGACATATAAATGAACAAATTGTGATCAGATGATGAATTAACAAATCCGAAATCAAGTAAAAACATCGTCAGACGATGAAACCAAGCTCTCGGTGACTATTTCAAACCATATAGAGCACAATTCAGTTTACAAACATATGTAGGATAATCTGGATCCTCAAACCCTCTTGGTTGCCTCATAAAAACATCTTCAAGTAATTCACCATGGAAAAATGCATTAGGAACATCTAACTAGTGCATCAACCAATTATGTTGCAAAGCCAAGGAAAGTAACATATGGATTATACTCAACTTAACAACTGAGGCAAAAGTATCACTATAGTCCAAACTTGGTTGTTGAGAATAGCCTTGAGCAATGAGGAGAGCTTTGGACCGTTAAACAGATCCATTCGCACTATACTTGATCCGGTAAATCCATTTATTCCCAACAATGTTAACATTTGGAGGCGGAGGAACAAGAGTCCAAGTTCTATTTTGAATAAATGCATCAAGATCGCCACTCATGGTATGGAGCCAGCGAGGATCTTTAATAGCTTGAGTGAAAAAAGAAGGTTCAGTTAACGTTGACAAAGAGACAGTGAGTGGCAAAATTACTTTAGGCTTGAGAGATCCATTCATAGAACGTATGACCATGCCATGAGCACGTGAAGGAACATAAGGACTATTGTTAGATTGACACTTAGAGACGGGGGAATTTATGAGAGAGGAAGACTCGGTAGATAATGGAGAAGTATTTGATGATAAAGGAATATGATAATTTATATTTTGCGATAAGGACATGTTGCTGCAAGAGCTTGCAAATGAATTAGATTTGCAAGATAATGAAGATGTAGAGTTAGGCTTAGAGGTTGTATGAGTGGAGAACTCTGCTGGAAGTTGTAGAGTTGGAGAGGAACTTGAATTGGTACCAACATATTCCGGAAATATCTTTGTTGGTGATAAAGAAGTGCACGAGACATGTGCTGCTACCAAAATCAATGGATTTAAAGAACGAGAAGATGTAGTTGGCGATATAAAATCAAATTCCATTGTATTTTGATGAGAAACGCGTGGAAACATAGAAGGATATGGAAAAGACTCCACAAATTTCACATGGCGTGAAATTAAAACTCTGTTTGTGGAGGGATCGAAACATTTAAAACCTTTATGTCTCGTAGAAGTTCCTAGAAATATGCAAGGTTTTGATCTCGGCTGAAACTTATTAGAAAAATTAGTTGCAATAAAAGGATAACAAAGACATCCGAAAGTCTTGATCATGTTATAATTTGGACTGCGACCAAATAATATTTCATGAGGTAAAGAAACATTAAAATGGGAAATGGTGTCATATTTATTAAGGTTACTACAAAGAGGTAAGCATCATCCCAAAAAGAGAAAGGCATAGACGCTTGAAAAAGAAGGTAGTGAATTGTATTGTTGACGTGCCTATGTTTACGTTCTGCGTGGTCATTTTGAGCAGAAGCATACGAACAAGAGAGCCGATGAACAATACCATTTTCTTTGAAGAAGGAATTAAAAATGGTATTATCATATTCTTTATCACCATGAGATTGAAAATATAAAATGCTAGAGTGAAATATATTATGGACCATTGCATCAAATTCTTTGAATTTATCAAATGCTTCTGATTTTTCTCACATAAGATAAATCCAAGAACAATTAGTGAAATCATGAAGAAATAAAATATAGTAATGAAAATCAGAATTGGAATTCGAAAAGGCTTTCCACACATCAGAATAAACCAAAACAAAAGGAGATGTTGCATTACTTGAAGAGGAATCAAATTGCAATCTTGTTTGTTTGCCTAAATGGATAACATTACATGAATTATTATCAAAATTGGAACTACAACTAACTAAACTAGGACATGCTAAGGCTGCTAAAAAGCGGTGGCCAGGATGCCCCAAACGATGATGCCATAGAGAAGAGGAAACGATACTCAAGAACACATGAGAAGAGGATATGGAGAGCGGATAGAGTGAGACGTAATTCTTATAGTGGAGAAACACTTGATTGGTCCTCTTGTCCTTAATAAAGAAACCAGAGTCAGTATACTGAATGTAATAATTATTATCACTGCATAAACACTGGATAGATAAAAGATTTTTCTTAAGAGAAGGAACGTATAAAATATTATTTAATTAAAGGGGTCGGGACAGGGTAGAGATTATAGATTGATCAATGGAGACAATAGATAGAAGATTACCATTATCAACCATGACCTGAGATAAGCCATTATAAGAAGTAGAAGAATACAAGAGAGCAGATCATAAGTCATGTGCGCGGAAGCCCCAAAATCAGGATAACATACAGGTGGTTGGACCTCCTCCACGCTCATAGCTGCAAAAGACTTAGGCAAAGTATTTGAAACAAAAGAATGATTGAACCTCTTTCGACATTCTAAGGCAGTATGGTTTTAGTGAAAACATATCTGCATTGTTTTGATGGAACAAAAGGAGAACGACCAAGAACACCATCACCAGGAGTCTGACCAAGATTTTTCACATTGTTCCATTGAGGGGAAAATCCTTGAGAAGAGTTATGAAAAGATTGACCACGATCTCTACCATTATAGCCTTTGTTATTACATCCACGGCCTCGGCCATTGTTTGACCCTCGAGATTGAGAAGGAGAAGAGGACACATTAGAGGAAGAATTAACATTAGAAGAGGCCATCAAGGTTGTTTGAGTGGTGGCATCATCAGGTGTTGCGACATTTATATGGGCTTCTTCTGTTAACAAGAGTGGCCTTAAGACGATGAAGGAAGGGAGTGACCCAGTGGCATTTAGTCCATAAACAATACTACGATAGAAAGTAGGTAACCCTTGCAGTGCCTGAGTGACAAGATTGTCCTATGTGACAGGTTTTCCAATAGCTCTCAAAGAACAGGAAATTGAGTGCAACTATTAAAGGTATTCCTCCATGGAAAGTGAGACTTTCTTGAAATTCTGAAATTTTGATTTCAGATGAAAGACTGAAGAGGATACTTGATCAAGATAAAGAGAGGCTAAAGTATCTCACGCTTCTTTAGAAGTTTCACAGGAAAAGTTTAGGAGAGAATCAAGAACGGGTGGCGAAAGAGTGTCATTTATCCAACTTAGAGTGATAGTATCACACTGAATCTATAAACGATATTCTTCATGTGTGAGAGATGGACAAGGTATCGAACCATCGATCAAAGGAAAAAGATTATGACTTTTCAAGACTGTGAGAAAGACTTTCTTCCAAGTCAGGAAATTCAAATACGTAAGTTCAATAGGTCTGAAACCCTTGATGTTAGAGACAATTGGGGGAGGATTTAGAAGTCCAAGGGAAGTTTTAGAGGGAGTGATTGGATCGGAGGGGGAGGAGGAATTCGTGGAATTTGTCATGGTTCTTGATATCAAGTTGAGATTTTCAAGCCGATGATCATCTCAGGTACATTACATGAACTTATATAGTACAGATTGTAGCTAAGAGATAAATACAAATTAAATACAAATAAATACAAACTAAATACATATAACTACAAACTAGATACAATATTATCCTAACATACTACCCAAAAAATATATTTTAAATTCATGCCAACCTAATTAGAAGAAGCAAAGTGCTAAATGGCCAAGTGAGCAAAATGTAACTCAAAGCAATATAAAAATGGAATGCTTGGCAGAGAAAGCAGATGAAAAAAATATTGTTGCAAGGTTGACCATTCGAAGGAAAAAGAAGATTATAAAAGTTTGAGATCCACATTAAAACTAATAATGGAATTATTGAATTCTCCTTTTTAGAGTTAACAGTCCGTTGATTTAATTGGTACCCACTAGTTTAAGGATTAAAACACATATATTACTTAATTGGAAATTAAATGTGTTTACTTACATATTACAGAGACTAAAATAGAAATAATGCAATAAGATAGGGACTAAAATGTTATTTATGAAAGACATGTTTTATCTTTCACTTCCACTTGCTCTACAACTTTCGAAATTTTGTTAATTTCAAAAATTAGAAAGTGAGTTAAAAGTGAAAAATTAAATATTATTGGTATTAAAGTGAAAACTAAAAACTCTTTTTGTTGGAATTTTCAATACCTTGTAAACTCATAAATAAGCTTTTTGATTTATTGAGATATTTGACAAATTGATGATAGTGTTTCGTTAGGGATGTCATTTTGAAGTTGTGGTTAAAATTAGAAGTTATTCGATGAAGAATTGACCCATTTCAGATGGAATTTTGTGGTTGAAGTTCGTAGGAGGAGAATATTTGTATAAGTTCTTAATTTTGCATAACCGTGTAAAAATGTATATAAGCACCTCTTATACACTTTTATATATGATTATCACATTATTTACAATAAGTGTATAATATTGTATACCGGATATATACATACTGTTGCAAAATAAAATTAATTATGCAGATGTAAACTAAAAGTATAACTACGTAGATATATATTATATTGTGTTAGATCGTTTATTTTTGAAAATTCCCAATTTATAATTATATTCTACATTAAGCCTACTCACTCCGTTTCAACATTTTTATTTTGAGATTCAGCCTATTTTTTCCATTTATTTGTTTTACACAAGTAAATTGTGCACCTACTTGCTCTTTGTTGGATACATTTGGAAGCTAGGGAAGGGCTTCCTAACAGCAGTGAAAGAAAAGCGAAGAGAGAGGAGAGAGGCATAAAAACGCGATTGAAGGCCTGTTTCTGGGACTGATAGGGAGGGGTTACGGATACAGTTGCTTATCACCCACCTTAGAATCAAGCAGTTCAGTTCGACTATACCCATCAATATTCCCTCATTCAGGACAGATGAAAGCAGGATGGTCAGGAAGATGCAGAAACAGTACTTCAATATCCATTATTAACAAAATGCATGTGGTCCATTAAATAATTAAAAGAACATGTTTAACTAGCTCATTTAGGATAGCGTTGGAGGAATAAGATGTTGGAATGTGAATCTTGTCTTGGAATAAGAAAATAACTTTTTTTTATTTTTATGATATACTTCCTTCCGATCAAAAAGAGTATTCAATTAACTTTTTTTGTCAAAAAGAGTATCCACTTATTAAATCAAGAAAGAATTAGTCTCATTTTTTTAGATTTGCCCCTATTAAGTGTTACGTGATCAAATCTCAATGCCTATTTAATTAGGGACAGTTTAGTGAAATTATCTATTTTTGTCTAGAAGTTAATATTTTCTTAAGGGGTGCGCAAATGACTAAGTGAACACTCTTTTTGATCCGGATGGAGTATGAATTATCTTAGTTCATGAATAGTAAGGTTGATGTATTAGTCTTAGATACATGCATTATTTTATTCATGAACTAGGAAAAATTTCTATAAATACTTAGGTACTATAACATTTTATATAAGTTAAGTTGGTGGGAGATTGATGTAAGTCAAGTTGAGTAGAACAAAGAAAAATCATTATTTCACTTGTATTTAAGAAAAAATTTAGTCTTTAAGACAAAATTTGAGTAATTGAGAGTATTCTTAAATTCAACCTCTCGTTAGGTCTTCATTGAAGGATTGTCCACCTTCTCAAGCCTCTCTACCATACCCTTACCATCTGTTTGGATGGTTGTTTCCTGTGGTTCATTAATGTACAGTATGGTATTGTATTGTATTGTATTACATTAATGAACATAATGTTTAGGTAGATTGTATCGTTTGTTGTGGTTTAATGATATTTTTATTATTTGGTTTGATTGTATATTACTGTATAATAACGTATAAGTTTAGTAAAATACCCTTAATCACAAATTAGTTTATAAATATTAATAAAATTAAGGTAAAGGATAAAATGAGAACTTTAAAAAATAAGTCGGTGGTGGTGAGGGGTGTTGGGTGGTGGTGGGGTGAGGGTGGTGGTGGTGGTGGAAGGGTCATGGGTGGTGATGGGGCCGGTGGTTGGTTGGTAGGATGGAGGTGGGTAGTGGGGGTGGTGAGTGGCAGTGTGAGGATGGGGGTTGGTGAGTTTGGGTATGATGGAGGAGGTGGGTAGTTGTGTGGGGGTCGGGTTGGTAGGGGTGGTGGTAGTAGGGTGGGTGGGGAAGGGTGGGGGATTGGGTGAATTTGGGTGTGATAGAGGATTAAATGGGAACATTAAAAAATAAGTAGGTGGTGGGTGGGGTGAGTGGTGCTGAGGGGTCATGGGTGGTGGTGGAGTGGTTGGTTGGTGGGGTGGTGGTGGGGGGAGTGGTGGTCGTGGTGAGTGGTAATATAGGGGTAGGTGGTAGAGGGTAGGGGTAGGGGTTGGTGGTTTGGGTGTGATAGAGGAGGGTGAGTAGTTGTGTGGGGGGTGGGTTGGTATGGGTTAGTGATAGGGGTAGTGGTAGTGTGGGTGGGAGGAGGGTGGATTTGGGTGGGATAGAGGTGGGTGAGGTAGGGTATAATGGGAAAATGAAATACATAATCACGCAAAAACCACCAAATCTGTGGTTATAAAAAAGTTTTTTCATGGTTATTTAACTACGAAATTACAACGGGTTTACAACACTATATAACATAATTTTAACAACAATGGAAACACATATGGTTTCATAGTAAACAATACAATGATAAACCACGGGAAACAACCATCCAAACATGGGGTTAGTTCCTCTTCGATTTTCCAACACAGAAGAGATTGTTAATGTTGGATTTGGTATTGTGACATTTGACCCAACATATCTCCTAAAGTATTAATATGAATGGGTAAGTATGTTGGGACAAATGTTGCACAACATTCAGACCAATATTTTCTGAACTGATTTTTCCTTACTTCACGCGATGCAGTAATATTTATGTAAATATTACTATGAGGTAAAAATGACTTGGCAATGTAAATAGGAGCTGGTAAAAATGAGTGAGGACTAAGTCAAAAGTTGTTACTTGTTGTGAGGATCAAGCCAAAGTTGTTAAGATTATTACTCCCTGACCTTCTCCAACCAATCCCACCAGCAGTCCACCTTTCGCTCAACTTTCAAGGAAGACTTTCTACTATAAATAAAGAGGCTACTATAGATTATCGATATCCAGAATCAAAAAGTAAAAATACCAAGAGAGCTCTCGGGATTTCATCTCAGAAATTTGGATCACCAGTGTTGCCTGAGTGTGTTGATAACATTATGTCCAACATTACAATTGTTGTTTAGATTCTAGATTAGTTTTGTATGGAGAGATTATAATGAGAGGTTTTCTATGTCTACTTAGTTAGATTTTTCAGGCAGAAGTCATCTACGACTTCAACTTTTAATTTTTTTTCCATTTTATCTTGTAAATCTGTAAAGAAAGGAATTTGTATATTTGTATATAATATATATACAATACATTTGGTCATTGACCATCATAAGTTATATTATATATATAACTTATGAAAATTTAAAACCTTTGTGTTCTTTAAATTTCCGCTTAATTTACTCTTCAATGATTTGTGTTTTGCGAAAGTGTTTTTACTAGTATCAGACGACATAATTTTTGACATTCGGAAACAGAATTGGCATTCGAATTTATTTCATTTTTGTTTTTATTGTTCCATAGCCCCCTCCAAGTGGTATCAGAGTAGACACTTAACATAATAAGTGATTGGTCATGTTGTCATAAGCTATGGATCCGACAAATCCAACTATTGGTAGGCTTCCTATTTTAGATGGATCAAATTATGCCTATTGGAAGATTCGCCTACGTTCTCATATCAAATCAATTGATGTTAGGGTTTGGAGATCTATAACCAATGGGTATGTTGTTCCAATATTGCCACCGGATGAGGAAGGTGACATTCTTGTTATACCTGAATCCAACTAGACTACAGAAGAAACCAATAATGCTAGATTTAACGAAAAAGCCTTAAATGCAATTTTTGGATAGGTTGATATGTATATGTTCAAACTCATTTAAAATTGCCCCACGGCTAAGGATGCATGAGATACTTTACAAATTCATTGTGAAGGTAGTTCAATTGTTCGTCGAACAAAGCTACGCATGGAAGAAACATATGATATTAAATCTTATTTTAAAAAGTTGATTGACGTCTCAAATGAATGTCAAGCGCTTGGTGAACCATTAACCAATACTCAACTTGTTGAAAAGGCTCTCCTTCTCTTCCTGAAAAGTTCAATTTAAAGATTTGTGCTATTGAAGAAGCTCACAATATTGCCACAATGGACTTTCATACCTTGATCAGCATTCTCAAAACTTATGACATGGACATTGAGAATCAAAGGAATTGTATAAAATCAAGAATGTGGCACTTCAAGTTCAATCCTCGGAGAGTCAAATCGAATAAGAGAATGAGAATCTTGAAGAAATTGGTGATGGTGCAAATGTTGTCTTACTCACTCGAAAATACAATTCGATGGTGAGGAAGTTCAACAATGAGAGAAATCAATCTAAATCTAAAGAGCACCAAAACCAAGTCTTCAATCAAAAGCCCATTAGATTCCTTCCAAATGTACAAAAAGGAAATCAACTAAGAAGAACCAACTCAGATCGTACTAAATTTGATCCCAAATAACTTGAGTCCTTGCAGTGTCATGCATGCTCGGGTTGGGGTCACTATGCTAACGAATGTGCAAACACTCTTAGAAAATTTGGTAAGAAACTATGAGTTTCTCTTAGTGATGATGAAGGAGAAGAGGAATGAGATCGTGAAATTGAAACACAAGCAATTCTGGTTACTATTTTTGAACAGTCTCTATTGGATAATGAAGATGTCGTATACAATGTTGTCTCATATGCCACGACATTTGCTCCAACATCAGCAACGACATCAACATCTTCAGCGACATCAGAAAGGTATGAATTCTTTAACTATTCTCGTGTTAATTGCTGTAATGGTTCTATTTTTTAGTATTAAAAGGCACGATAACCAGACTTGAGGTTCCACTTACCAAAAAGGATATTGAATTTGGTAAGATCCATACAAAATTAGATTTAGCCAAAGCAACCTTCCATAAGCTCAACAGATGGACTTCGAAATTGAATGAGATACTCAACTTTAGTAAACCTTCACATGCAGGAATTGGGTACAAAAACTCTCTTAAAACCATATGCTCTTATCTGTTTGATAAAAATGAGAAAATATGATTTGTAAAAGAAAAGGGGATGAATAATATGTTCTCATATATGTCAAAGAATATGAAGTTTGTGTGTCATCATTGTAACTCCCCTGGACACTTAAAATCATATTATTTCAAACTTCAAAATTTTGTGAGCAAAATATTGCCTAAAATGTTGTCCAACATTCCAGATAGCAATCGAAGCAACATTTCTGAACCAAAAGGTAAAAAAAATAAAGAAAGTTTGGGTTCCTAAAAAGGATGTAACATGTAATGTTGCTATAACTGCATTAATAACTAACATTTCAGGTTCTTGGTACTTTGATAGTGGATGTTCTCATCACATGACATGTACAAAAGGTTTTCAAAAGAACTATGAGTCATTCAATGGAGGAAACGTGACTTATCGAGGTGGCAGTAAAAGAAAAATAATTGAAAAAGGGATCTTGGATGTTCCTGGATTTCCAGCCTTAAGAAATGTCTTACACGTTGAGAGGGCTTAATGGCTAATTTGATTAGTATTAGTCAACTGTGTGATGACGATCTTGAGGTAAAATTTAATAAGAATGCATGTAAAGTTACGAATGAAGCAAATAAATGTGTCATGACAAGTACAAGAACAAGTGACAATTGCTATCTTGTTGTAAGACAAGAAACATGCAATAATGCTAAGGTCGGTGACAAAACACTATGGCATCAAAAGTTGGGGCATGTTAACTACTGCAATTTAGAAACATTGGTCTCATATGAAGCGGTTAGAGGCATACTCAAACTTAGTCATAAAGGTAAAACTGTCTATGAAGATTGTTTGAAAAGTGAGCAAACTCGTGTCTCTCATAATGTTGTTCAACACGACGGACAACATTCAGGTACGTCTCACTGTTTTCAATTGCTACATATGGATTTAATAGGTCCATTTGATGTAGACAGTCTAGGAGGTATGAGGTATTCCTTTGTGATAGCAAATGATTTTTCTAGATATTCTTGGATATATTTTTTAAATAAAAAATCACAACGTTTGACATGTTTAAAATCTTGCACCCTAGAATTAGAAATTTATTATATTCCCTTATTTTTTGGATTAGATCCGGCCATGGAAAAGAATTTGAAAATAGTTCATTCATATATTTTTGTGAGAAAAATGGAATTTTCCATAAGTTTTCTGCCCCAAAAACTCCTCAACAGAATGGGGTTGCAGAACGGAAGAATAGGACATTACAAGAAATGACTAGAGTGATGCTTAGTTCTAAATATTTGTTAAAACATTTATGGGCAGAAGCCTTGAATACTGCTAATCACATCGCTAATGGAGTCTATTTGAGGCCAGGAACAAAGATGACACCCTATGAGATTATAAATGGAAAGAAACCAAACTTGCGTTACTTTCATGTTTTTAGGTGTATTTGTTATATTTTAAATGATAGGGATCGTTTGGCAAAATTTGACTCTAAGAGTGATAAAGGAATTTTTGTTAGCTATTTACAAAATAGTCATGCTTATCGAGTATACAATCTAAGATCCAGAACTATATAAGAGTCTGTAAATGTTATTTTTGATGATCTTTCTGATGTTTTAGTAAAAACTATTGAAAATAACATTATAGATACAATGGAAAGTCCACAGAGTATAGAAGTGTCGGATGTTGCCACAAATGTTGACACACCTTAAGCAACATTTGAAACAGCAATAGAGACCTCAGAGGCCACAGATGGGGAGTCAAGTGCTGAATTGTTAGACCAAGTTCGTAGGGACCCCTCATTAAAGATTAGGAAGAATCATCCAACGGCCAAGTGATAGGGGGAGTTTTTGAAGGAATTAGAATAAGAGGCAAAGAACCACTCAACTATAGATAAATGGTAAGGTATGTGTGTATGTCGACCATTTACCAAGAGGTTAGTCTTTCTTGTTTTATAGCTACATTAGAACCAAAGAATGTTGTAGAAGTACTTAAAGATAATTTCTGGATACAAGCAATGCAAGAAGAGCTTGAACAATTTTCTCAAAATGAAGTCTAGGACTTAGTTCCACGTTAAACTAATACAAATGTAATTGGAACTAAGTGGATTTTAAAAATAAATCAGACGAATCAGGAACAGTTGTTAGAAACAAAACACGTCTAGTTGCACAATTTATACTCAAGTTGAAGGAATTAATTTTGATGAAACCTTCGCACCTGTAGCTAGAATCGAGTCGATTAGACCTTTACTTGCTATTGCTTGTTGTCTGAAAATTACTTTACACCAAATAAATGTAAAAGGTATCTTCATAAATGGTTATCTAGACAAGGAGGTATATATCGGACAACCAAAAGGATTTCAAGATCCTTACCGTCCATACTATGTGTACAAGCTTAAAAAGGCTTTGTATGGGTTGAAACAAGCCTCTCATGCATCGTATGGTCGTTTACTAACTTTATTCTTGAATTTAGTTTTAACCATGGTGAAGCTGATCGTACTTTATTTATTAAACGACAATGTGTAGATATTATAATTGCTCAAATCTATGTGGATGACATAGTCTTTGGATTGACTTCACAGTCGTACCTAAATTCATTTGTTGAAGCTATGTCATCGACATTTGAAATGTGATTGGGGAATTAACTTTTTTCTTAGGCTTGCAGATAAAGCAAAGTGAAGAGGGAATTTTGATCTCACAGAGTAAATATGTCAAGAATCTAGTTAAAAGATTTGGTTTGGAGAATGCTAAACAGATGAAAACGCCAATGGGTTCATCACAGAAGATATGTAAGGATAATGTTAGTGAAAATATCGACCCAACATTATATCGATCTATGATAGGTAGCCTTTTTTATCTTACTGCTATTCACCCAGATATTATGTTTAGTATTTGTGTTTGTGTACGTTTTTAAGCCTGTCCCAAAATATCCCACTTAAATGTCGTGAAACATATTATTCGATATGTTGCTGGCACATGTGAGTTGGGAATCTGGTATTTCAAAGACACTAATCCTAACTTAATAGTATTTAGTGACTCGGATTGGGCTGGAGATGTGGATGATAGAAAAAGTACAAGTGGAGGATGTTTTTATCGTGGCAATAACCTTGTTTCATGGTATAGTCGTAAACAAAACTGTGTCTCACTTTCAACTGCTGAATCTGAATATGTAGCAGCTGGAAGTTGTTGCTCTCAATTAATATGGTTACGACACATGTTAGACGACTATGGATTTAGCAACATTTTGATTTTGTACTGTGATAATTTGAGTGTTATAAATATTTCTAAAAATCCAGTTCAGCACTCACGTACAAAACATATTGATATTAGACATCACTTTTTAAGAGTTTAGTTGAAAAACAGCTAGTTCAAACTGAACATGTTGACACTCTTCATCAACTAGCTGATATTTTTACAAAAGCTTTGGACCATGAGAGATTTTCTAGTTTGAAGAAATCTCTTGGTCTTTGTATTCTCTAAAAAGGCATTTTTTGTGAATGTCGGCTGAAATATTGTCTAACATTTCGGGTGACATTTACCTATGTTATATCACTAACTGATTATTATTGGTGTATGGTGCATAGCTTTTGGTCACACAAGCATGATCCTTCAATAAAAATATGTTATCAAAGTGATACCGTTCTATGCGATGATATACATATATATCATAAAAATGGAGTATCAAAATAAGGCAAACTCTTTACAAATATTTGGAAACTGTGAAAAGGGGGCAAAGCCCGTGAAAAGATATCGTTCCAATTCTATAGGAGTATCGAGTGCTTCAAAAGAGATTTGAGAATACCATAAAAGTATTCTTATTTTTACACGAAAAAATCTTTTATATGTGTTATATGAGTAGACCAAGGACACGATGGAAAAATGCTACATTGGTCCAGTGGTCATACTCATAAAGTGCATATAAAACGTGTATTGGTTTGTTGCCAAATCTGAAAATTTTTGTGGGATCAAAATATTTGTGTCGTCCAAAATGTTGCTAACATTGTTGTTGACATTTTCAGAATGTGATATGTGTTGGGATGTTGTTCTTATCTGAATTTTGAAATAGCGCATTTTACTCCCTATTATATACCTTGTTTAATGGAATGTCAGAATTTAAAATAATAAGATTAAATTTTATTCCAACCGTGATGTTTATCTTTTTATCCCAATATTTTAGGTGCAAGTATTGTGTAAAATTGAAACACCTAAAAATAAGAGATTTTTGTTGCTAAGAAAAGGTGTGTCATATATATAAATATTCCTCACTTGCTATTATTTTATCATTTCCGATTTTCCCATAAAAATAAAAAAATAAAAAAGGAAGGGAAAATCACATCGGGTTACATCTACATACCTAACCGATGGAATCACCAAACCAAACTCCAATCTCTATCGGAAATCCTAAATTCTCAAAACCCTCTCCCAAATTTTCACCAATGTCTGAACAAATGTCATCCAACATCCACTCCAACACTCCAATGAGCACAAGCCCTCCAATGAATACGGAGGCTTCCGAGCACAATGATCCCTAACAAATAAAACAGCCATCCTCTTCCTCTAATCTCCCAGAAAACCCATGTACAACAATAGTGTTTAAAGGTTTTGATGAACCTTTAGATATTAGCTATCCTGGATATGATAATAACCCATAGATGTTGATGAAACTGTTGATTTTTCATCTTTGGGTAAAAGGCCAAGGTCCTCTACCTTCTCTACTCGTCGATCGAGTAGAGTTTTTGAGAAAACAGTCTAAGAAAGACTGAGTAACAAAAGGTCTAGTTATGGAACATTTATACCCTCTTACTTAATCAGTGCAAGTGAAGATACGGACTATGTGCTTTCAACAGAGGAGAGTAAAGAAGAACCATCTGCTTCAGTACAGCCAAATGTGTCTCAAAAAGGGGAAATCCCAGATGACACTCCTTTAAAATAATTCTTTCCAAAGAGAGTTCCCAGATCTGCAAAGTCGAGTGCTACTCCAAATGTTGCCACTAATTCCACAACATCTCAGGCTACATTTCAGCCAACATCTGCAGAGACATATACAACAATATCCTCCAATAGTACCGAATCCATCGATTCAGACTTTGAGGTATCTACTTACTCAGATAAATTCTATTCTAAAACTAACTATGATATGTGGGACTGTTACAAGAGTAGTGTAATCAAGCCTGAGAAAGTAATTGATATTGCCTCTTGTACTGAATATGGACTGGTAGAATTCTTAAAGGACAGACAGCTCCTAGGATCTGTCACTGAAAAAGGATCGTATGTTAATAATGTAGTAAGGTTGATTTACACTAATCTGAGCTCTGTTATAGATAAGACTTCCTCAAAGAAATTTGGGAAGGTATATCTCTACAACAAGGTCTATCTGTTTAAGCATTCTATTATAAATCAATGTATGAGACTAGATGCTGGAGATAATGTTAGAGAAGCAGAACAGGTCATAGACAATAGGGATGAAGTGATTGAATATCTCACTGGAGGTATGATAAAAAAAAGTGGATCCCTAGATGTCCAGCCTCCAAACTAACAGCCTTGTTTTCAACCCTCCACAAAATTGCTATTCAAAATTGGCTTTCTTCAATGAATGAGTCAATTGTGACATCTGAACAAGCCATCTTGTTGTATAAAATTGGGAAAGGTTTGAAAGTTGATTTTGGAAAAATGATATTTCATCAAATTGCCAACTTGGCTGAGAAAGAATCAACTTCAATCTTTCATTTTTTTCTCTCTGATCTACAAAGTATTAGCCACCGAAGGCTTTGAGCCTAAGAGAGAAGACACTTTAGGTAAGGCTCCTGGGCTTTACACTGTAAACAAAGCAATTTTAAAGAGCAAGGACAGACTCGTCGACTTGCCTTGGAAGAAGGAAGCTGAAAGTGAAAATGTTGCCTGAAATGTCACCAACATTCTGGGCAACACTGGTCCAGGAAAGTCTACACTGTCTACAGAATGGCTTGTGGATCAAATTGGAAAAATCAACCAACAGATTTCTGAGGTTGATGCTGCAAGAAATTCCCTGATACAAGCTAAAGACCATTTCATGATGTTACTTTCTTCACAAAAAAGGAGAGATGATACTGATGTAGGGGGAGGAAGCTAAAGGTTGTTGTGCAGAGGAAGTTGAAGTTGTTATGCAGTAGTAGAAAGCTGTTGGAAGCTGCTGCTGCTGTATGATGAGCATGGTGGGAGCTGTTTGTTGTCGATGATATATGAGAATCTTTAGTGAATTGATATTGATATTTGTTGACAATGAATATTTCTATTTGTGGTTTGTATATATTGGATTATATGTGATATGTATGTTCATATCTTTTTTCTAATCCTATGAATCGGTATACACATGTTTACTTGTATGCCATCACAGGATAAGGGGGAGCATGACCTTGAAATTGTTGATCACAGATGTCGAACAACATTTGTGACAACATCCTAAGTCAACTTTACATTTTAATGAGTTTTGTGAAGAAAGGCAAAAAGGGGAGATTGTTAATGTTGGATTTGGTGTTGTGACATTTGACCCAACATATCTCCTAAAGTATTCATATGAATGTGTAAGTATGTTGGGACAAATGTTGCACAACATTCAGACCAACATTTTCTGAACTGATTTTTCCTTACTTCACGCGATGCAGTAATATTTGTGTAAATATTATTATGAGGTAAAACGACTTGGCAATGTAAAAAGGAGCTGGTAAAAAATGAGTGAGTACTAAGTCAAAAGTTGTTGCTTGTCGTGAGGATCAAGCCAAAGCTGTTAAGACTATTACTCCCTGACCTTCTCCAACCAATCCCACCAGCAGTCCACCTTTCGCTCAACTTTCACAACTAATCGATGAGCTTTTCAAAGAAGAATTTCTACTATAAATAGAGAGGCTACTACAGAGTATCGATATCCAGAATCAGAAAGTAAAAATACCAAGAGAGCTCTCGGGATTTCATCTCAGAAATCTGGATCACCGGTGTTGCCTGAGTGTATTGACAACATTCTGTCCAACATTACAATTGTTGTTTAGATTCTATATTGGTTTTGTATGGAGCGATTGTAATGAGAGGTTGTCTATGTCTACTTAGTTAGATTTTTCAGGTAGAAGTCATCTGCGACTTCAACTTTTAATTTCTTTTTGTTTTATCTTATAAATCTGTAAAAAAGGAATTTATATATTTATATATAATATATATACAATACATTTGGCCATTGACCATCATAAGTATATTATATATATAACTTATAAAAATTTAAAACATTTGTGTTCTTTAAATTTTCGCTGCATTTACTCTTCAAAGATTTCTATTTTGCGAAAGTGTTGTTACTAGTGTCGACCGACATAATTTCCGACATTTAAAAATAGAATTGACATTCGAATTTAATTCATTTTTGTTTTTATTGTTCTATGACCTCCTTGAGAAATCAATACTGAAAAAGCGCCAGATCCGTAATTGACTGCATGGTTTCCTAGTCCCATCTTGGTACATTGATTATAAAATTCAAAACTGGCTAGGATGCTAAATATTGCATACAGCTGTCATTTATAATTTACTCCATAATTCATAGTCAGAATATGGATAGTAGAGTATTATAATTCACAGTTGTTTGTACGCTACATTTGTTTAATCAGATTCATTGTTCAATGTCAATGCCTTTTTTCTTTCTCTAACTATTGACTAAACTTCCACCAGCACAATCTAAAAGCTTTCTGCCGTTTGCTCTCTCTTTGTGAGTGCTTAAAAGATCTGAATATTTCTGTTATTGGATGCTATTAATGACTGACGGTCCAATTTTTAAGCATCAAAGGTGAACTCTTTAAAAGTGAGTCATATTTTGTATTTCTTTCTTCTTTCTTCTTCTTCAAATCTGCCTCTCCTCTTTCAATCATCATACAACTTTCTCAACTCATTGAAAAAATAGATCATATTTCCTTGATAGAAGCTCATGTATTGGGAAGATGGGATTAGACGGGATATGACGTAGGGGTTGTGGAGCACACGGATTAGGGTAGTAAGTAGTTGAGCATAGTCATACTTACATTTACTTACTGTTAGTTGTACTGTTATTATTGTAGATCTGCTTAGCCTATCATACTAGTACACGTAGTATTGTTTATAGTTCCATGTCCTTTAATTTTTGTTGTTGTATGTTCTTTCATGTACTTTGTTTATGTTATTTACCTGCGTTAGTTACTGCTTTTTTTTTTCCAGAATGCTTTATAATGACTTATTCGCTTTTGTTACTCTCATTTTCATACTGCTTTAAATTTTTGTCCGGGTCTGACCGTTTCTCTTCTTGTGCTTATGCTTTTTCTGAGCCGAGGGTCTTTCGGAAAACAACCTCTCTACTTACTAATGTAGATGTAAGGTCTGCGTACACTCTACTCTCCCAGATCCACGTTATGAGATTTCAATGGGTATGTTATTGTTGTTGTAAGCTCATGCTAACCCTTTTATGTTCTGTTAAGTTCATTACTGCCATGACTTTAGTATTTTGAAATATTGAAAAATTTGTTTGAGTAGTATTTAATTGAAATAGTCTTTTTTCACCATTTCACTCACAAAATTTTAACTTTTTAATTTAGTAAAATTGATGTCCAATTCCAACGAAATATTCTTTTTCAACTTTCACTTTCTCTTTCTCTCTCTCCATGTTCTTCTCAAATTAAGCTCATAAAACATTCTGGTTACTGTTATTGATAGTAAATTTTTATCCGAAGAAATTTAAATAAAAGTGATAATTTCATCAACCTTCCTCCAGTTATATCTTTATCACACCAGCCTCCTTAAGGTTTGAAATATTACGTTCACCTATCTTATTTTCTTTTTCGGTAACAAAACTAAATTAAATGGTAAATTATATATAATGCTCCAGGACTGCCCTTTTGTGGCATTGATTGTTAAGTACTATAAGTTTTAATTTTTGGTATAAGACTCCACACCTTATGAAGAGTAATTTTAATTTTTCACATAGCTGGGAATATGAGATTGAGAGTATTTGAATTTTCCAAGAGCTAGACTGATACAAAAGAAATAAAAGAGCAATTGAAGAAACTATTCCAAACAGAATGTTTTGTAATAAACAAACGATTTACAAATCTGTCAAAGAATATAGCTTAATTAGACAGTTGCTGTGCATAAATTCAAAATATCTAAGTTTGTTTTAGGAGAATGACATGATAAATGAAGATGTCACACATGCATGAACGAAAAATATCATGACTAAAATGGAGTGTTAAATTCTTTTTTAAAATGAATGGAAGAGTTCTAGCCTTCTAGGAGAGTGTTATGCGAGAAGAGGATGTCTACTAATGTTAAAAGACAATTTGTATAGACAGTTGTGAGAACAACAATACAAAATGTGAGAATGTTGGACCCAACAAATCCACTAAATAAATTGTCCCTATTCATGTAAAATATATTGCCTTTTGAACTCTAGCATTTTTTTCAGATTCAGCAATCACAAAAGAGATCAAACTTACAAGGATGGAGGCCGTTAAGAATATCTCTGAGAACCCTTCTACTTTTGGATCAGCTCAACAGAGTATTCAAATCATTGAAGAGGAACCTGTGGGTTTTGAGGATGATGCTAATAGGATAATTCAGCTGTTGACTATTGGAAGAAAGGAGTTGGATATTATCTCAGTTGTTGGTATGGCTGGTCTAGGTAAAACTACTTTGGCCAAAAAGGTATTCAAACATCAATCAGTGGTTCTCCACTTTGATGTTAGAGTATGGTGTACTATCTCTCAAACATATGATGTGAGAGAGCTGTTATTTGACATATTTAAGCAAGTTGAACGTATTAAGTTCGATATGGATATGGACAGTAGTGACATTGCTGACATGCTTCGCAAGAGTTTAAAGAGCAAAAGATATCTCATTGTACTGGATGATATATGGGAGGATCTGGCATGGGATGATCTAAGATTATCTTTTCCAGATGACAGATACGGAAGCAGAATAATATTAACAACTCGACTTAAACAAGTAGCAATGCAAGTCAAGCGCTATAGTGAACCGTATTGTCTTCGATTTCTAACTTTGGCTGAGAGTTGGAAATTGTTGCAGAAAAAAGTTTTTCAAAAGAAAGCTTGCCCTCCTGAATTCTGGGATCTTGGACTACAAGTTGCAGAGTACTGTAAAGGACTTCCTCTTGTAATTATTTTGATTGGTGGAATTATTGCAATGAGCGAAAAGATTGTCTCAAAGTGGTCTGAAATCGCAAACAGTTTAAAGACCCGTGTTGGTGCAATTGAAACAAAGAGTGACGAGGCAGTAGAATTAAGTTATCGCTATCTACCAAATCATTTGAAACCATGTCTTCTATATTTGGGGAGATTCCCGGAGGATTATGAGATTAGAGCATCTCAATTGATTTTATTCTGGTTGGGGGAAGGATTTGCTCAATGTAGTGATGAAAGAAGATTGGAGGAGGTGGTTGAAGGTTACTTGATGGATCTAATTTCTAGCAGCCTTTTAATGGTTTCAAAGACGGCCTCTAATGGCAAGGTGAAGTACTGCAAAGTCCATGATAAGGTGCGTGAGTTTTGCTTAAACAAAGCTGAAGAGGAAAAGTTTATGCAGGTCGTAGGATCACACAATCAATATCGACCTTCTGCTTGTGGAGAACAACGATTGTGCATTTATGCTGATAGTAAACTTCGTAAGAATTTAGACGAAATAGACATGTCTATAAATGACTACCTGACAAGCAACTCAAAAAGTCTTAGGTCCTTGCTCGTTACAAATGACAAGACCTTTGGTCTTTACCATAACCCTATTTGTGTTTTTTCCTTGGTGCGCCACTTAAGACTCCTAAGGGTGTTGGATTTGATGAACTTCCATGTAGAGTATAGCTGGTATGAGGTACTGCGATCACTACATTTCCTTAGGTACCTTGCAGTGTGTTGTAGAGAATTTGAATTCTATTGGGTATTACACTTGAGCCATCTAGAAACTTTACTGGTGAATACAGTAAGTGGAGTAAGGGCGCCATCAACTATATGGAAATTGACAAAGCTAAGGCATGTAAGTGTAGGAGTTCATTTTCCAATGAGAAAAACTAATTTTGGAGAACCTAAGCTGGAGAATTTGAGGACATTTAATGGTATTTACTATGAAGTTGGTGATGGAACAGAACGTTTACTGGAGAGATTTCCCAATCTTCAAGAACTTAGCCTTGTGCCTCAATGTCGCTCTAAGATTTGCTCTCTAAATTTACAAGTTCTTACGGAGCTTCAATCACTCTTCTTGTCTTTACTTTTTGTGAAAACAAAGTTTGTTCAGTTTTCCTTCCCTTCAAGTCTCAAGAAGCTGGCCCTCTACATGGCTCATGTATCAAGAGGTGCAACTTCAACAATTGCAAAGCTGCCAATTCTTGAAAAACTTAAATTCGATAAGTGTACCTTTGACAAGAATGAATGGGATGTGACAGAAAGCGAGTTCCAAGCACTTAAAGTCCTGAGAGTGCAAAGTGCAGATACTTTTAGGAAATGGCATGCATCAGAATCATCCTTTCCTGTGCTTGAGATTCTAGTTCTGAAATCTTGCTCGAGACTTAAGAAGATCCCTTATAGTTTTGGGGATGTTCAAACACTTAAATCAATTGATGTGCTCTTTAGTAATGCGTCCGTAGAGGCTTCAGCTTTTAAAATTAAGGAAGATTTAGAAGCAAATACCGGATGTGACAACCTCGTGCTCTATGGTTGTCGATATTTCCACAGGTATGTGTTTTTTCTTCTTTAGTTTATATTATCTAATCTTTTTATATTTTCTTTATAAACAAATTTAACTTGTCATTTTGTTCATGTGCATTCGACCTAGCTAGTAGTATGGATTTCTTGAAATATGCATGTATACATACATCAATGATTTTAACTTATTAAAATTTCCTCCATTTCTAATGCTTAATTTATGCCTGGTAGAATTGTCCAACAGTCAAACCTCTATTTTGGTCTTTTGTTTTGCAGTGGAGTGGGTGCAAATACAATTCAATATGCCTATGAGATTTTTATCAAACTCAATTACCTTTAATTCAAAAAGCATAATATGTCTTAGATAATTTTTATTTTAAACTCAGTGCTATATCCTTTGCTTTTACTTTTTACTTTGTGTTAAACATACTACGCCTTAAGATACAAATTAAGGAAGATTTAGAAGCATTCAATATGCACAATTTGCATTAAGAATATTATTAAGCAGCGTGTCTACTGCTAATGTGCACTTCCATATGTATATCCCTTCAAACGAAAATGTTTTATGCAATTGTTAGCCTACTTCTCTAATGATTGTTAAGAGTCCTACATCGGAAATGGAATGGAATATAAACTCCTTATATGTACTTGGACAATCCTCAGCGTACAAGCTAGCTTTTTGGTTGAATTAGGTCTAAGATCCATTATTTACGGTGATGAACTAAAATTGGAATGCCTATACCACTTCCCTAAGAAACCTTGTTTATTGGAATTTTTTATACTTATCTTATTACTGCTATGTAATAGCAAGAATGAGAGTTAACTCCAAGAATGATGTCTTTGTATTGCTGTAATCCAACATTTCATTATTGTTATTTGGAGAAGGGAAGAAAAAGAAGGAGAAGAAACAGAAGTAGAATCAGAAAACGAAGCGAGAGAAGAAGAAAAGGAGGAGGAAGTAGAGAAAGAAGAAGAAAGAGAAGCCCAATCAAAAGAAGCAAAAGAGAGAGAGATAGAAAGAGAAGCCCAATCGAAAGAAGCAAAAGTATCAGAAAGAAGAAAAGAAGATACTCTTTTCTTGTTTATTTTCTTATTCTCTTTTCATATCATATCTAGATCACAACTTTATTTGTGTCAGTAATATAATTTGGACCTTGAGGGTAATGTTACCCAGGATGATGGATGGACATAAAAGTGGCTTACAGAGGCTGTGCATTTGTCCTTTTGTAATAACCCAGTCTTTGATTGTGAGCATTATTATTTGAATTGTGTTTTGAAGATTTGGATAAGTTTATATTGTTAGTATCTGTGTTCAATGTGTATAATACTAATATACAATATATATTTTATGCGCATCACATGTATATTTTTATCATACTAAAAACTATATGTTGTAGTATATACTATTTATTTATGTGCATCACAGATATATTTATTATACTAAAAATGTGCAGTAGTATATAATGTATATATACTAGTAAGGGCTGCACGGGCCCAACAGCAAAATAGTTCGAACATTGACACACCACCTAATCATACATAAAATCATGTCTATGTGAAGAATCAACTCTATAAGCAGCTAAGAGCAGCAAAAATAATGGCAACACCACTGAAGCTCGCATTTCCTACTTCACAAAATTAGTGGTATAGACAAAAATATCTAATATTTCAAGTTAAACCTCCGAGTTAGAAAAAATTAATAAATCTTCAATAAATTGATCGAAGTCCATGATAACCATCTCGAGAGTCTCAAATCATCTTCCATTTAAACTCTCAAAATATTATCTGCCACTGGAATGATAGAAGTCCATCTTAGACTGGTCTCAAATCATCTTCCATTTGAACTCTCCTGCATCGGAACAATTATGATGAAAATAGTGAGAATTGTGGACAAATAAATAAAATACTGAAGAGGTAAAGGAAATAGTAAGTCAGAAGCAGCATCTAAACTTCTTTCTACCCCTCTGGTATACAAAGACTACTAAACCTTTACCTGTCAAAATATTCTTAACAAATTCCATCCTTGCAACATAAATAAACGTATAATGGAGTAAGTTAATGTTGTCTTCTCATACAATTGTCATAAAAGCATCAAGGGAGAAGTAACTCTTCCATCTTTCTCCAATTCTCCATAATCTCTGTTTTATGTGGATGTACCTTTTTCATCCTTCTTTAGTTCTCAATTCCTATTTTAAGTGGAACAACTATCTCTTATTTTTTCGTGCAAAGTTATATTGGTAGCTACAACTTGATTATGTGAGCTTTATCACCGGTAAATTTCCCTCTACAGGGCGGGGTGTGGAAAGCACTATAAGTTAGTTGACTTCTAGACCAAAGGTGATCTAGCTCTACGAAAAAGTTGTCGTAAAGTTTCGTTCTTCGTTAAGAAAACTCACATTACCTAGAAAGACAGTACTATGTATGTCAGAGTTCTCTATTCGTGTAAGTAAAATGGTTCACATTATGATCCTTTAATATATTGCAAAATTGCCAACAAATGAAGATAGATTACTCATCGGCCACAATTGCTTTCTGGCATATCTTTTGAACAGAAGGAAATTAGGGAACACTAAAATTCTTTATTGTAAAATTAATGGCTTGGACCCTGTAACCTCACTGTTAGGGTAAATAATCTCAGAAGCGGAGCTACAGTGTCACGTAGGGTTCGGACGAATCTAGTAGCTTTTGCGTACTCTATATTTGTATTCGAAATTCCAGTACCAATATATAGATATTAAGGTGCGAATTCATTTACAAAAACAGTGATATAGTTCAGTGGTGAGGGAAAGGGTAGCAAAGCTCTCTCCGTTCCTGATGTGGGTTCTCGAAGCCCCTTACAGCAATCTCTTTTCTTTGTTTTCTAATAAAACATAAAGCTGCATATCCTATCTAAAACAAAAGACTACTGTTTCCTTCACAAATACTCAAAGCCAAGTCCCAAAAAAATCAAATTTTCAATGAAAGTTAGGGTTAAACTTTTCGCCATAATTATTGATAAGAGAAAATGTGGATATTCCTTATTCATTACGTAATGCGTGCAGATACAGATTGGTTCGTGTTGGCCATGAAATTTAGTAACAAAACAATTCTTTTACCCACATAAAGCTAATTTAAAAATACTCTTCCAGAAAATAATAGGGAAAAAGAACATAGAGGAATGACTTTCCTAGGAATATGCAGATATAATCAAATAAAAGGAGAAAGATGGCAACTTAAGCAAAAGAAGACATCGATTAGAAAAAAGATCTAATTACCAAACCAATCAAACCTAAAAATAACTTGAAGTTTTGATAGATCAACCCATTCTAGCCTTTTCTTTCACAAAGCAACATCAAAGGGCAAGGACAGGCCGGTGTACTAAGTTCCCGCTATGCGCGGGGTCCGGAAAAGGGCCGGACCACAAGAGTCTGTTGTACGCAATCTTACCTTGCATTTCTGCCGGAGGTTATTTCCACGGCTTGAACCCATGACCTCCTAGTCACATGAATGCAACTTTACCAGTTCCTACTAGAAGTAAGTTCTTCACATTTGAAACAACCTTAAGGCATGAATAAGTAAGTACTGGAAATAAATCTATCGCAAAAGTCACTTTGAAGTGTT
Organism: Anisodus tanguticus; assembly: GCA_034509755.1. Lineage (NCBI taxonomy): Eukaryota > Viridiplantae > Streptophyta > Magnoliopsida > Solanales > Solanaceae > Anisodus > Anisodus tanguticus. The sequence goes on along the minus strand of CM067560.1, from coordinate 19,785,441 downwards.
CCAATATAAAGTAAATTGAAACAGAAAACATCTCCAAGATCAGCCTATTAAGTTTAAAGTTGAAACACTACTTTGCTCCTTTCCTTAGAGGAGATTCTCACTTTTAAAAATTGTTTAGTGTGCTGAACATATTAAAAACACGGCATTCATCCGACTGTTAGTCTAATACTAACCAACCTGTTATGATTTAATTTTATAATAATAAATGTAAGTTCATATATGAAAAATTCCCCTAGTAAAGTGCTTCTTGATTTGTTTCTCCAATTTGGATCATAGAACACAAGTAATATATTAAGATGCTTCCCAAGGAAGTTTCATATTTAAAGTGTTCCAAATAAGAATAAATTGCATTTGTCCAGAAAATTTGAAGTACCTCATTTTTGTGAGGTCCAATAGGAAACATTAGTAAGCTGAAAAGGAAACAGATTTTTTAAGGAAAATAAGTTAATCGACTCAGTGTAATCAAATGACCTCAATTAAATTTTCTTGGATGGAACAACTTATGATAAAATTCACCTCGGATCACCTCTCTTCGTCACTTACAATTATTTATTATTCAACAATAGCAGTATTTGTTTAAACATTGACGCAACCACTTCCTGTATGCATATCATGTTGCTTAATTTGCATTAAATAGCTTATGCAGCTAAATATAAATCTCTGTATATTTTTTAATCCTTTCAGATTTTGCTTTTCTGAATGAGAATAGTTAATGATTTATGGATTGGTATAGACTTTCAAGCTGCTAATTAAAGTGGCTTTTTATCGATTATGAATAATTATAATTTGATAGTGTAAAATTGATGTTCTTTTTTTTGGGTTGTATTTTACTAATATGGATCTAGTGGAAGACTATGAAATTATTTAAACGATCACATTGAAAAATAGGGGCATCTTTCATTTGAAAGCTTGAGAAAAATCAGACTAGTTGATCGCACTATCAAGTCGATATTTAGTGAAAAAAATTAATATACTGAGCTAACAATAAACTTCTCTCAAGGAATAGATAATCATCCGTTCTACTATAAGTTTTAATAATTGGGAGAAATAATAAAATAAATTACCAAAAGTAAATGAATTGACATGATTTGATAGTCACAAATTAACTCTTCAATTGCAAGATATCTTCTCTTTTTATTTTGGAATGAAGCCATTTTCTTTCTCCTCAGCTATCTTCTTGTCGACATGCTCCCTATGTCATTGTACTCATGAATATTCTAGAGAAAAGGTTACAATATAAATGTTAGTGAAGAATACATTGATTTAGGAAAAAAAGTTGTTGTTAGAATTTAATCGTATTTAAACTCAACCCAGGGATCTGAAAGCACATGAACACACTACTTTAGCACTAATAAAAACATTCAAAAGACAACGCAATAAATTACTAAATAATATTATAAGGTAGGCGAAAAAGTATATTGATCTAATGATATATACCATCTTTTACCTTTTCTTTTCTTGCTTTCTTCACTTCTTCATTCTCGACATATAATACTCGTTGCTAGGGATGGCAATGGATCGGATCTGGACCGGATCCTACTAGATCCAGATCCATTTTTCATACCTGGATCCAGATCCATCGGATCCATAAAAATCATATCCAAATCCGGCTCCACCGGGTCCACGGATCGGATCTGGATCTACATGTAAATTTTTTTGGCTTGAATAATATTCTCACATGTTGAAACTTTTATGACAAAATAAAACGCAATCTGATTGAAAAAATGATTGAGTTCATTCAATCAACCTACACAAACATGACACAATTCTTCCAAAATACTGAACAAAGTTTTAGCATCACAAGAAAATAAAGACGATTGATTTCATTAGTGATGCAAACAGGTTGCAACTTTGAGCTAATTTTTGGAGGCTTTAGTGATGCTCCACTTGTAGTTCTACTGATTGAATTCATTAAATAACATAAAACAATGTCAGTCATATATCAAAAGTCTCAGTTTTTTTTTGCTGATCAAACAAATGAGAGACAGATACTTAAAGCTTACCGCTAGCAGATTTAAGAAAGGAAAATTTAAAGAAGAGTGATAATTTTTTCTTTTTATAGAAATGAAAATATAAAAAACTGCATAGAGCATATAGGTAAAAGAAATGAAACTTCAAAAACAAATTACATGGATGTGTGACTTGTGTCTTATCCTGGTTCAACCCTTTACCCAATACATAAATTATGAAAAAAAAATTAAGAAAATACTTATAAAATTACATTCTAGGTTATGGATATATTTAATAAAATCGGATCCACAGATCGGATTTGGACCGGATACGGATCTTAAATACAAGATCCATATCCAGATCCGATCCGTCAGAAATGGATCCGGGTCCGATCCGGATCCATCGGGTCCAAATTTTGAAGATCCATATCCTATAAAATGGATCTGGATCCACCGGCTCCGGATCGGGTCCAAAATCCATTGCCATCTCTACTCGTTGCATACGCGATAACACTAAAAAGGAACACACACACATATATATATATATACTCCCTTCGTTCCAAAAAGATTGGTATGCTTTACTTATTAGTTTATCCCAAAAAAATTGAAACATTTTTATATTTAGAAATAATTTAACTTTATAAGATCATTTAACACCCACACAAATATTTAAAATTTACTTTGAACCACATATTTCAAAAGTATTAATTTATTTCTTAAACTTTGTGTCAAGTCAAACTAGGTCTGGGACGGAGGGAGTACTAAATAAAAAGAGAGAAACTAAGATGGATAAAAAACTTTTCATTTGTATCTTCCAAAAATGGTAATGTCATTGGGATCCATAGGAAAGTATGTAGTTTTTACCTAGTGTATTAAGTCACTTGAAGATAAAGGATTGTAACACTTCTTAAAACGCATGCAAAGTTCAATTTATCAAAAGTTATTAAATGAAGGACAATTGAAAGACCAAACATTGCTGCTGTTTTCGGGAAGGCAAAAGGATTTTTATTTCATAATCAATTGCACTTTAAATGCACCATCACTATCCATTACTGCAGAAAACACAACTTATTGGATGGTGTAGGTTTATTATATTGTATTTAAATCTAATATATTATTTATTATAATTAATATGAATTTACATTTTTGTCCTTAAGTGCTTTAACATTAGTGTTGAATAGAAGAACATTTTCGAGCTCAGTTTTAGTATAATATGATATATATCAAACTTTTAGTATAATATGATATATATCAAACTTTTAGTATAGTATGATATATATCAAAGGTGTTATGGCTTATGAATCAATTAGAGAAGAGTTGAACTTTGTTTTAAGATAGCAGGTTTCATATACTGAATCTTCAAGCTACTCGCAGACTCATCAATTTTCTATCACTATTCAAATTACTCAAAAAAAAAACAATTTATTTTCATTCACTGATATATACAATTTAGCATTAAAGTTTCAATTACAAGCAATAAATAATAAATATACCTGAGCAGCACTCCTTTGTATGCAAGTGCAGCTTCCTTTCGTTCATTTCCAACTTTGAATTCAGCCAAATAACGATAATAACCTGCCTTCATCTTCGAATAAAACACCAGCAGAAGCCGAAGGAATCAAATACTGATCTAGAATCTTCAGAATTTCAGCCTAAACGTCAGTAAGCTCATATTCAATGCTATCTAGTAGAAATAAGTTATGTATTGTAGAAAAATTGGACAGAAAAGAAATAAAAAAAACTATCCCAGAGTACTTTTGCAGTCATATACGAATTCTGTTTTCTATATCTATCTAAAACTAAGGGACATTCACCAAATTTCCATTACCAACAAAATAAGTGAACAAACAAAAGAAGGAATGGAGAAAGAACTCACCAAATACAAGTAGTGAAAAACACAAATAGGCAGATGCAATTTCTGGATATTAGTGTAAAAACAGAGGCCAGTATCAATCTTGAGAGAGAGTGTAAAAACTCATCAGTTTGAATTTGAGACTGAGAGTGGATATGTTACTGTGGGTTAAGAACAGAAGAATACGCCGGAGCCATTTTAGTAGAATTAGCTCTAACTAATAGCTGATGGTATCGGATATGGCAGTGAAATGGTAATGGAGGGGAACAAGGACCTCAAACCCCAATTCCCTAATTCCTTTCCTCTTCTAGGTTCTGCGAAAAACCCTAGTCGTGTCCTTTGTCCCTGTCGCGATGCCAAAAATGGAGGAGTCAACGTATACGTTGGGCGTGAGCATTAATTGCTCTTGCCTATTCTCACTAAACGCCACCGTTGAACAACCCCAAAGGTGAGGTTGTCCCTCCTTGTTGCTTTTCAGCTGCGATTTTAAATGGTTTTTGTCTTATCGGATTTCAAACAATGGATTCTAACTGGTTGAGAACCTTTTGGGAGGGAAATTTCCTCCCAAATCTATTCTCGCACATTGAATGCCATAGAATTGTTAGTCCTCTAGTGTACTTTATAAAGCAGTACGGAAAGTAAATAATTATTACAAGTATTCGAAAGAATAAACAAATATTCAATATTCAAAAATTGAATCTTGTTGAAGAAATAGGTCAATCTTCAAAACTGCTGCAAGTTTGTTGTGTCTTGAATCTTGATAACCTGAAATCAAGAAACAACTAAATCTGGATAGTTACAACGTTGTGTGTTGAGTCGAGTGATTGTCATCTGTCCTTAAGACAAGATTGCCCCGTATATATGTTTTTACGTTAGCGGGCAATAGTCTCCCAAGATAAAACAACACTTTAATCTCAACGCTACAAAGCCAATAGGTTGAGTCTGACGAAGAAAACAAATATGAATCGACTTGCTGAAGATATGGAAAAGGAAGGAAGCGTTTCTGTTTACTTTTCTCTTTTGTCTCTGTGTATATAGTGTGTCTCTGTTGTGTATATCTTGTGTATATCACACTGTATTTCGTCAATCGTTTTGCATCGAATTTCGATCCCATGTTTCGTGCTATTTTTCTCACTAAAAGTGCATTGTTTTCGTGACTGTTTTGTGCTGAATTTTTGTGTCTGTTTCTTCTATTTTTCAGTCACGAATTGAGCCAAATGAAGAGGCTCAATATATAGCATGGAGGAGGGGCTGATCAACTGCCCAAAACATGGCTGTTAATGGTCATTAGGAGGGCTGTAAATGGCAGATTTAATGCCATTAGTGAGGCTGATTTATGGTCTTGAAGGAGGTTGATAATGGTCATTGAAGAAGGGCTGTTAATGGAGTAGTTAACAGCCAAGTAATGGCTGGTTAATGCTCCAAGAACAGTACAAACGGTAGGCAGAAAGTGTTTGCCTTCCGTCACTCCCAAAATCAACTTTCTAGAAACTCTGCAATTTGGGGTCCAAAAAGATAATATCAGAAAGTCTCCACAGCCCACGACCCGTGACCCGTGACCCGAGCCCGAGCCCGAGACCGGACCGGACGGGACGGGTGGGCGACGGCGACGCGCGTGTGGGCTTAGCCTTGAACCCAAGCATATCTAGGTCCTCCCTCCTTTAAACACATGGGATACCCCTTGGGGTCCCAAACCCTTTACCACATTAGAGACTTATATAGAGAGCAATTCTTCTTATTCCCACCGATGTGGTAGATTTGTCCCACACCATATTTCCATGCCTCAAACATCTTACTTCGTGGACCAATATCTCTTTCATTTCTCAACGAAATTTGACAATTCTTGGCCCTACGGTCATTTACTCACTTAGTAAATTATGCATGTGTGAAGAGACAAAGCCTCCAACATGCGGAACACTAGTGTTTAATTCATCAAAGATGGGTGGACGCATCTCCCCTCCAAAGGCAAATTTCCAACAATCCTCTCTATGAAAGAGAGATTATGGCGCACTCACAAGGTGCCTACTTTCAGCAATCTTTCAGCGAAAAAATATTGCATCAGGAGAGGTAGCTTCCACTTTGAACCTTCCCTAGTTGAATACCATCGGACTTACTTACTGCGCGGTGAACGTGATGTCTTGAACCGTCAGTGTTTAGTGTAAGCCAAGACAATAATACCAACACAATAACTCTCCTTATTCGTTTTCCTTCTTACGTTTTTGTCCGTTGTGGCCGTGGACACACTTGGATTCTTAAGTGCGTTCTTTTGAGGCGGCCATCTTCGCACTTAAATAGGTGATCTCCTACAAGGTATCCTGCTATACCCCACTTCACAAGTGTTAGGAATCATTAAAAGTTTCTCCAACCTTAACCTCAACTGTTTGAGGATCGTTAAAGGTTTGGAAGCTTAACCTTTACCCACCATGCAGATAGCACTTTAATGTCTATCGCGGAAACAACTTTGGATTCATGTTTCCGAATAGAAATCATCATCCGAAGTGCTTCTTGCTTCCACTGAAGCGCTCAACTGAACCTTTTGCCGCTTAGTTTTCCCATTCAACCAAATTCATGGGATCTCCAATCAGTATGGTTGGGTTACCACCGCAAAGGTTCATATTGTTTGGGTTTTAAGTCCATTCCCCTAGACAGGCAGAACACTTGATCTCTGGGTAGTCCCTTAGTTAGTAAATAAGAAAGTGACACTCGTGATGATCAACTGCCATACGGTCTTATGTCTCCTGACAGATCCTGACAGATATGTCCAGACGCCGTCATCTGTGTCCTTCCTAAAGCCAACCGGCTAGCCACAGTGTAGAACTGCTGAAGGCACAGGTTTCTCCCAATAAGGGACGTCCTCTAAGGAGTCATGAAGTTACTCAACTTCTTTCATGCTTTGTATAAAGCGATAAACTCTGATTCCATCATGAATCGGCCGATGCAGGTTTGCTTAGAGGTTTTTCTAAGACCCATCATACACATTTACTTGTGGCTTTGGTGTTCTTCAGATCTGATATCCAGTTTGCATCATTGTGTTCTCCTAGAACCGCTGGACATCCAGAATACTATAATCTGTAGATAAGCGAATAATTCAGATATCGTCATATCCGACTTAACGCCTTCTACCGATCATGTATTAAAATCATCAGTAAACCTTAGTTCAACTGATCTGCTTCGTAGGCCGATAGCAGGTTGGTTGTAGTGTGTACAATACATTGAAATACACGTAACCTGAGCATATCGCTCCTTGTCTATGGGTGCACCATGATTCCAATCAGTTCTATGATTCATAGCCATTGGTGGCTTCAACGAGACTGTCAACTATCGACCAGTCCGTTAGATGTCTTAGAAATCCAATTCCTAAGATGTCATCTCGTGATACCCATATCTTTCATATCGAGACTTTATTTCAATATGACTTTTACTTTCGATCGTTGATTCTCCAACCGTTGGCTTCTAACTTCGAGTCAATGTTTCGTGATCGATTCATTGTTTCGTTTTATCTACGAAACTTTCGGGACCAAAATGTAAACATTTCGGGGACCAAAATGAAAGTTCAGGAAGAATCCCAACAGTTCAGCAAACCAACTCTGATCCTCTTCTTCCAACGCTCCGGTTGGGAAGGCTATTTCAACATCCATGCCACGTAAGACTGCAATGGCCCAGGATGTTAAGCTACTCGCAGGGGAGCACTTGTACAACTAACCGAGGCTTTATCTCGTCAGTAGATCTATCTACTTTGTACTCACATTTGAGTATCCATTTTCACAACCCAAAAGTTCTTTTCCCGGAGGAAAATCAACCATTACGCAAGTATGGTTCTATATGATGGAATTTATTTCTCTCTTTGTAGCTTATTTCCAAAGCAGCACTTTTGGAGATGACAATTATTAGTTAATTGTCCATGGTTCATTCTCAACCATACACGCTAGAAGGACTGGAACAAGTCTTTGTCCCCTTCTTTGCTCCGTCTCGGTTCAATATCTAGAATCCCTGAGTTCTACAGATCTGGAATATTAAGTTCTAGATAGCCAGCAACTTTTGAGTCCTGTAGATACAGAACGTCTAGTTCTGAACAGTCAGGCCCTCACGGGTTCTTGTTAACCTTGAGCAATTACTTCTTTTTCCTTTTCAAGAAAAGTTATCTTCAAAGAATTCAGCATTCTTTGACACCAAGAGGCGATCAACACTACTGTTATTTGCAGATCCAGTGGATATGCAATCTACAGTCTTAGGTACAACTTGACCTGTTTCAGTATTCCAACTTTTACCAAGCCACCCCACATAATTTGGGCGTACGACTTTGTGATTGGCTAACACCGTTGGACTGAAGTGAGAAATGAACAGTCGTTTAATGAACGATGCTTCACATTTTCCCCCTCTATCACTGTGAATTTCGCAATCCATAGGCTTAGTTGATTTACAACTTCTGCTTTGTAGCGCTTCTCCGCTTCAACAATTTTATCTTTGCTTTTCAACAAACAAAGGATTACATACGTTGTACCATCATCATTGAAGGTCACAAAGTACTTGTCTCCCCCCTCTATTTTGTATAAATTTCAAATCACCCAAGTAGGTGTGACTAAGTTCTAGAGGAGCGGTGCTTCTTTCGCTATTCCCTTGACGGAATTTGGAAAGGTGATTTTGCCTCTTCGCCTACCTCACATTTATTTTGAGGGTTTATGTCGACAGAAGGCAACAATCTCAACATCGTTAGCTTTTGAATGACTTGCTATTTAACGTGTCTTAATCTATGATGGCATAGATACACGGATTACAAATATATCATTTATTTGGCTACAGACATACTGTACCATTCTTAGTTATTACAGACCTGTTGAACTAGTCTCAACAGCGTCCCTTAAACCAAGTTTGGGACATGTATCACCTCATCTTAGAGTGATCTCATTCCCTGAAGTCCTATTGATGACAACCTCTCCAACCCCTTCTACTTTAGAGGTGGCGTTGCTTCACATGAACAACCTCTTGCCCTTGGTTAGGGCGTAACCGGATCATATGTGACCTAGATACTCTGGCCCACTCCAGTTGCTTTGGCAGACTGAGTGTCCAATTTCTTTTCTGCCTTTCTTTAGGCCTTCAGATCATTTAAGACCTGGAAACTCTGGCCCCACCTTACTAGGTGTCCATTACTTTTCCTATGAAATGAATTCTGGCCCCACTCCAGTCGCCCGGAGGCTTTATATGACTGAGTGTCCAATATCATCATATCAAAGGAATTTTGACCTACTCCAGTCTCCCGGAGGCTTTATATAACTGAGTGTCCTTGGCCCACTCCAGTCGCCCGGAGGCTTTGTATGACTGAGTATCCAGTATCATCCTATGAAGGATTTTCTGCCAAATAGTGTGATAGGCTCAACGTCTTTAGCTTTTAGACTTCTTCCGTTATGATTGGTGCCCAGACAATTCTTGGCGCTTACTTAAGAATGGTAACAGTTTTCGCACAGTTAGTGGATCTTTCTCCATTGTATGTGCGAACATACTTTACACACTTTTAATAATTACACTTAAAAGGACGGATCTTTTTAAGTCGTTTACAAAATCCAATCTCTAAACGGGAAAGAAGAAGAGATTAAACTTCTGATTTTTTAAAGCGTAAGGAATATAAATTATTTCGGAAAATATTTTCATATTCCTCCTTACTTTAAGCCATTTTAATCAGAAATCATTTAATCTTATTTTTGACAAGTAAGAAAAATAACTTATCCCAATTTCGGATTCTTTGTCTGGGAAAGATATAGGCCTTCTGCTGCAAGATAGAACCACATCTTCAGCCTTCTCCTCTTGTCCCAGTCGACATCCTCAGCCTCTCGTGAACGCTTGTTCCCACCACTCTCGGGAGCGGTGACACCATGAATATGTTGAACTTCAACAATATCATCATCACTGTCTTCAAGCAGAAAACCACAACCATATCCAGATTTGGTCACACAACTTTTGATCGACATCTTTCGAACACTAATAGTTGGAAATTTTCCTTTGGCGGGGAGATGCGTCCACCCATCTTTGATGAATTAAACACTAGTGTTCCGCATGTTGGAGGCTTTGTCTCTTCTCACATGCATGATCTACGAAGTGAGTAGATGACCGTAGGGCCAAGAATCGTCAAATTTCGTTGAGAAATGAAAGAGATATTGGTCCACGAAGTAAGGTGTTTGAGGCATGAAAATATGGTGTGGGACAAATCTACCACATCGGTGGGAATAGGAAGAATTGCTCTCTATATAAGTCTCTAATGTGGTAAAGGGTTTGGGACCCCAAGGGGTATCCCATGTGTTTAAAGGAGGGAGGACATATATGTACTTGGGTTCAAGGCTAAGCCCACACGCGCGTCGCCGCCGCCCGCCCATCCCGTCCGGTCCGGTCTCGGGCTCGAGTCACAGGTCGTGGGTCTGTGGGCTGTGGGGACTTTCTGATATTATCTTTTTGGACCCCAAATTGCTTAATATTTACAGTTTGGTCAAACTTTCTGCCTACCGTTTGGACTATTTTTGGAGCATTAATCAGCCATTACTTGGCTGTTAACTACTCCATTAACAACCATTCTTCAATGACCATCATCAACCTCCTTCAAGACCATAAATCAACCTCACTAATGGCATTAAACCTGCCATTTATAGCCCTCCTAATGGCCATTAACAGTCATGTTTTGGGCAGTTGATCAGCCCCTCCTCCTTGCTATATATTGAGCCTGCTTTTGGCTCAATTGCTAAGCACACATACGTGACTGAAAAACAGAATATACAGACACAGAAAATAGCAAAAACTGAGCACAAAACAGTGAGCAAAACAGACGAAAATCACTGCAAAACAATGAAGATATACACCACAGAGACACACTATATACACAGAGATAAAACATAAGAGAAGATAGAAACTCTTCCTTCCTTTTCCATTTCTTCAGCAAGTCGATTCATATTTGTTTTCTTCGTCAGGCTCAACCTATTGGCTTTGTAGCGTTGAGATTAAAGTGTTGTTTTATCTTGGGAGACTATTGACCGCTAATGTAAAAGCATATATACAGGGCAATCTTGTCTTAAGGACAGAGGGCAATCACTCGACTCAACACACAACGTTGTAACCATCCAGATTTAGTTGTTTCTTGATTTCAGGTTATCAAGATTCAAGACACAACAAGCTTGCGGCAGTTTTGAAGATTGGCAAATTTCTTCAACAAGATTCAATTTCTGAATATTGAATATTTGTTTATCCTTTCGAATACTTGTAATAGTTATTTACTTCCCGTAGTGCTTTATAAAGTACAATAGAGTACCATCTGTCCTTAAGACAAGATTGCCCTATATATATGCTTTTACATTAGCGGGCAATAGTCTCCCAAGTTAAAACAACACTTTAATCTCAACGCTACAAAGCCAATAGGTTTATCCTGACTAAGAAAACAAATATGAATCGACTTGTTGAAGATATGAAAAAGGAAGGAAGAGTTTCTGTTTACTCTTCTCTTTTGTCTCTGTGTATATAGTGTGTCTCTGTTGTGTATATCTTGTGTATATCACACTGTATTTCGTCACTGTTTTGCACTGAATTTCAGTCACTATTTCGTGCTATTTTTCTCACTAAAAGTGCATTGTTTTCGTGACTGTTTTGTGCTGAATTTTTGTGTCTGTTTCTTCTATTTTTCAGTCACGAATTGAGCCAAGGAGGAGGCTCAATATATATCATGGAGGAGGGGCCGATCAACTGCCCAAAACATGACTGTTAATGGCCATTAGGAGGGCTGTAAATGGCAGGTTTAATGCCATTAGTGAGGCTGATTTATGGTCTTGAAGGAGGTTGATGATGGTCATTGAAGAAGGGTTGTTAATGGAGTAGTTAACAGCCAAGTAATGGCTGGTTAATGCTCCAAAAATAGTCCAAACGGTAGGCAGAAAGTTTCTGTCTTCCGTCACTCCCAAAATCAATTTACAGAATCTCTAGGTACCAAACTGTAAATATTAAGCAATTTGGGGTCCAAAAATATAATATCCCCCACAGCCCACAGCCCATGACCCGTGACCCGACCGGCGGGCGGCGGCGGCGCGCGTGTGGGCTTAGCCTTGAACCCAAGCACATCTAGGTCCTCCCTCCTTTAAACACATGGGATACCCCATGGGATCCCAAACCCTTTACCACATTAGAGACTTATATAGAGAGCAATTCTTCTTATTCCCACCGATGTGGTAGATTTGTCCCACACCATATTTCCATGCCTCAAACACCTTACTTCATGGACCAATATCTCTTTCATTTCTCAACGAAATTTGACGATTCTTGGCCCTACGGCCATCTACTCACTTAGTATATTATGAATGTGTGAAGAGACAAAGCCTCCAACATGCGGAACACTAGTGTTTAATTCATCAAAGATGGGTGGACGCATCTCCCCGCCAAAGGCAAATTTCCAACAAGAATTTCTAGGGTTTGAGTTTTTCCTATAAATTGAGACCCAAAGGACCAGAATCTTGAAATCTCAAGCTTTTGTATTTTCAAGAGCCAATTCTCGATTAAGTTGACTAGTTTTGGGTACTTTGGGATCCAAACCCTTCTTCTTTTGTGTGTGTACTAGTGTAATCGAGGTGTGTAAACTTTGGTATATTCAATAAATGAGTGCTTTCTATATTTCTCTCTTGTTCTTCTCTTCGAAATGTATGGAAAAGGCTAGTCCTTAATTTAGTATAGGGTTAGAAAACATTGAGCAAGTTAACTTGCTACAAATACAAAAGTATTTTGAGTTATAACAACTAAATCTATTGATAGTGTAAAAAAAATTTCAAGTTGAGTAGCTTGGAAAGTGGTCCTTAGGGATGTAGAAGCCAACCTATTTGTAGGAAAACATTTTTCATCTATGATCAAATCTACTATTCGACTAGCTTGACAAGCTGTCCTTATGGATGTTGAAGTCAGGTTTGTGGAAAGTTGTCCTTTGGGATGTTGAAGCCCAGTCCTCTCTGTAGGAAAGATATTGTAACTTGTAGTACTTGCTATATTTCTTTCTATTTCGTCGCACTCCCCCCTTACCCCCTGTGATCCCCGACATCGATCCTAGGTTTCCTCATCAGAAGGTATTTGCCTCTCCATTTACTTTTCTTTTAAATTCAATCCATTTACTTGTATATTTAGGTGTTCATGAGCTTATTTGTATGAATTCCTGTCTGTTTATAATTAATGTATTACTTAACTAGGTTTAAAATGACATAAAACAATCTTGTATGCATATTTCGGTAGTGACAATCTTATTCAAACTTATTTTATGAATGATTAGTGTCCATTAGGGTTGATTTAGAGTTAATGTGGATCTAACATGAGCTTGGGATAATATTTGACTTGCCTATTAGAGTGAAGAAACTTGTGTAATTCCTATTATGCTTTTCACATGTTTACCATAGTAATATTAACTTAATATAAGTCTGATGGGTATGTTGGCATTCTGTTCTAGGCCTCTTCATGTTGTATCTACTGATCTGAAGTAGTGTAGCGTAGGTGTGGTTTTCAATGACATGTTTAGCTTTAAATTTGATCCCATGATGCCCTGCGCTCACTGTTAACACTTTGTTACAGTTATGGATGTATGCTGGTATGTAAACTGCCTAGTTTGGGAAAAATGAACTCGAAATTCCTATTTTGTGCCTTAATTAGTATAATGAACTATTGAAGATCTATCTGTAGATAATCACATGTCCACAATTAGTTAACATAAGTGTAAAAGCTGATAGGAGTTGTGTTTCCATAATAGAGATAAGTTTTACATGGATCTGTCAACATTTGTTCTTTTATACCTGTAAAGAGTATGACCTCTGTGTGGACAGTCTAGGTTTAGTATCTGCTAACCTCTTAGTTGATAGCTTTTGTCATATCTATGTGTGTTCTATTTCATGCCTAGATTATGTATGCCTGCTTTGGTGCTACATGTGATCTTGTAATGTCTTTGTTGACTATGAATCCAAGTCTTGGTACTATGACTTGTTAAGAAAATGCTTCTGATAAGCAGGCTTAAAACCTGACATAAGAGCAGCATCTTATTTATCTATTGTGTTTAACTTACCTACTTGTGTCTTATGTTCATTTATGCTAATCTGAGTTTGGTTTAAGTCTAATATAATTGTTGAGGTCATTCTAGTTTGTGTTACATGGATTATGTGACTCATGTGCATTTTTTTGATGTTCTTATTAATCTCAGAGCTTCATCTTTGTGTCATTCTAAATGATAAAGTTCTAGTATGTTAAATATGTCCATCTTGGGGCCCTTAAATTATGGTTAAGTTTATACAATCACCTATATGCTGCACATGACCATGTCTTTGTGCATTATATGCCATGTGTGCTAGTCTAATATCAGGTCCTGCCTTCACTCGTGTATGTTTGAATCTGTTAAAGTGTCTTACTACACATGTTAGCCTAAATGAATGTACACAAAGCATCTCAGAACCTTTTATGAGCCTATGATTGCTCAATTTTAGGATTGTTAGCTAGTAGTGTTAACATGAATGCTCCTGCATGTCTGTTGTAGTTTCCTTTTTCTATGTGAATCTTATTCCATGCTTAGAATCACATGTTTAGAATGATATTAGCTCACAGTCCTGCTATGCCTCTGTTTATGTCAACTAAGAGTCTACTTGAGTAGCTTGTCTATGCCATATTTCAAATTCAAAGAAATCTAGGAACTCAAGTGTTAATTTCATGTTTACATGCTTATATGCTAAATGAATCATTGTCTTGTACCCCTATTTGCTAAGATTAGATCATTAGGTTTGAGCATTTAGTTAAAATGAGACTTTAAACCTATTTGCATGTCCCATATAGTGTTTAGTATCTGTTTGACTAATCCATGTCTAGATTAGTCCCATGCTAACTTAAGAGATGCATGCCTACTTGCTGATATTTGTGTTAAGGTGCTTTAGTATGTACTTGCTTGATTGAGAAGTGAACTGCACCATTATCTGTTAAAATCATAGATAAACATGCCTAGTGATCTGTCTAACTTCCAAGCCATGCTCGTGTTACTTTTTAATCCTACAATGTCTGGAAATTTCCAAATTATCAACATGTATGTATTTTTAGACCAAGTAAGACTTAGGCTTGGTCCTGTTGTTTACTGCTAGTGATGTGTCCTTGTTTCATCATGTTAGTATTGCCATGACCATTTGGTTTGAGCTGTAATGACTTGTCTGGTGCCTAAGTTTAAGTATATGCAACGTGAGGTTGTAACTTAGATAACTTAGCATAATAGTACATGAAAGCTGACTGAGTAATCCCCCTATTTTGGTTACTGCGCTAACTTGTAATTGTGTGTGATAAAATGCATGTATAATCAGTTTAAATTTGAAATCACAAAGAGCATGAGTTAGTTTGAAAATCTATGTGATATACATGATGTATGCCCTATCTATCTGCTTATTCTGCATTTGTGTTTTCCTTTAAGGTGTATGTCTGATACACACCATGATATACCGCTTGTATAGCATATATACCTAGTATATACGATAAATAGGTTAGGTATATCATCAGTAAATATCAATGGGCATTCATTCATTTTTATGCCTCTGGGCCTGGCCCAAGCCTCTGTCCTTCAGACATGCCTCCTTTGAAACTGTTCAACTAAATATTTGGGCCTAGCCTATATGCTTCTCTTCGTCTTCTTACGCATGTTCTTCTAGCTAAATGAATTGGACTCAGCCTATGCGTGTTGATTCTTTTATGTTTATACATGTTTGAACTGGGCTTAGCCATTTGTCACAATTATGTTGAATGATTTGCCTAGTGGGACTGTTCTGTTATGAATTATTCTTGGCCATGAGTGGCATTCTTTTATATGTATGTTTCTCATATCAATGAAATTTAATGTTAAACATTTACTTGCATTATATTAGATAAGTCTAGATATCTTCTAACTTATATTTTCCTTCTCCCCTTTTCCTTTCCTCCTACACACCACGATGGGCAACTTGGGTCACTGCATCTCCAAAACGGTTGGGGAAAAGGCCAAACTAATTCATTTCCATCGATTCTAATTGTTGTAGCTGCGTTGAAGGCCCAGCTATGGGTGAAAATAGCCAACTGGTGGGCTTCGGTAGGCCCACCAGCCTAAACTTTTCTCATTTCCATTTCAATATATATGTATTGTATGTGATATTTGTATAAATACATACTCGGTATATTATTGAAATCATTATGATTATGACTTGGGATATGCAAAATGATGCGTACATCGTTTAGTTTAGAATTGCCACAAAATTTATTTTAAATGGACTAAAATGGCATGTACATTTTCGAGAAATGGAATAATTTTGAAAGGCGAATCAGACTGATTTCAAATTTAAGTTAATTGAATTACGTTTTTAAATGGACCGGTTAACAAAACTGGGTGACTTAATAAAACGATTTGGACTATTTTTGAGAAGAAATGGGCTGAGAACTTGACAAGTGAATTTTTTTAAAACCTTACCTCGACTAAGTTATAAATATTTCATGGACTAAGTTATAAACATTTAAGCTATTTTGGGCTAGGCCCAACAAGTGAATTTTTTTTAAACCAATAAATAAAACCTTTGAAGAACTTGGAAGTGGGGTAAGTTAGGAATGTGGGATATGAGTTGATCTTCAAAATGACATAAAAATGGAAAAAACTTGTATTTCATTCTTAAACTTTAGCATGTCATTCTAAATGAATTATGCTCTTTTATTTTAAAAATATATTCAAGGAAAAATGTATAAGGAATATTTGGACAGCTCATTGGACTAAAATAGTGGAGTTCTACTTCTACTCAAATTGAATTTTGAGCATACTTTAGTTTGAAAATGGATTGACGAAATTACCTCTATACGAACAATTTTAGGCGAAATAACTCTTTGGTTTTTTCAAAACCCTTTTATGAGTTTGAAATAAATTGAATGACATATTAAATGACTTTTTCCGGAAAAGTAAACATTTTAAAGCAAGTTATAACAATAAACATGCTATAGAACTCAAAAGTCAATTGTATTCTACGGTTCCTTAATATCGAGGGGTCTAACACATTCCCTGGGAGATCCCCAGAACTCTTACCTCGAACTCTGGTTCAAAGGGATTTTTTTACTTGAATTTTGAATAAATTCTTTTAACTTGGTTTTCCTAATTAACCTATAAATTAAGTGGCGAATCTAAAAACAAAATATTTGATTAGAGAACCAACAACCTCTTAGTAGCTTTTATGCCTCTTTGAACAGTAACAGGCTTCACATATCAATATGTGATTTCCGGCTACTCCGAGTTGTTAACAATCACTCCTGAAGTATCTTTACTTTCTCTATAGCTTGGTGGGTCTAAGCAATTCCGATTCTCCCCACGTCGAACCAATCGATAGGAGATCTACACTCTTGGCCATACAAGGCCTCATAAGGAGCCATCCTGACACTGGGATTATAATTGTTATTATAAGAAAACTCACTAAGGGTAAATGGTCATCCCAATTCTCTTGAAGTCTACCATACATGCCCGTATCATATCTTCGAATGTTTGAATCGTGCACTCGGCTTGGCCATCTGCCTAGGGTGAAAATTGTACTATTGTTCTCCTTAATTTTTCTATAAACTGAGCTCTTCTATCTTGGATAATAGATATTAGAATGCCATGAAGTTGCAAAATCTCATTAATATACAACCTTGCATAATCCTCAGCCATGTGAAAGGCTCTATTTGGCACGAAATGGGTCAGCTTTGTAAGTTTGCCGACCATCACTCACATGGAGTCCTATTACCGATAAGAACAGAGTAACACATACTGAACTTCATATCAACCACCTTCTATTTTCAAGTCGAGATCTTTATTATCTGTACTATCCCTATAGGCTTCTGATGCTCTATCTTTACTTGCTGATAATTAGGACATTGTGCAAAATCTCGACAATGTTCTTCCTCATATCATTCCACAAATATACATCTTGACATCATGGTACATCATCATCAAACCAGGATGAATTAAATGGTGGAGATAGTGTACTTCTGCCATAGTCTTGTTCCGTAGACCAGTTATGTCTAGGACACACAATCAACATTTGTATCGAAGAACTTTGTCTCCCTTAAGCTCAGACATTGGCTTCTTTTACCATGGAACTTTCTCTTTCAACATCAATAACTCAGAATCCTCGTATTTCTTTTCTTTTACCTCTATCACAAGGGACGATACTGCTACATTCTGCACCACAACTCTACCCTCGTTAGAGTCCATAAGTTGAAATCCCAACTTGCTAATTGATTAAGCTCTTTAACTAACTCTCTCTCTCTCTCTCTCTCTCTCTCTCTCTCTCTCTCTCTCTCTCTCATTTAGGCCTCTAGGTAGGTTAGGCTACCCATAAATCTCATCTTATGTTGTCCTGAAAGCTGTCAGCTTATTCTGTTGTACTCCCTCTTTAAGCTATAATAGGACAAAATATTTATACTGCTACTCTTTTACCTCTACCACCAAGGGTGATAATGCTGAGTTCTGAAGGGTAACTCTACTATTATCTTAGTCTAATAGTCGAAACCTTAAGATGTATGGTTGATGCAACTCTATATTCTTGCTATTCTACTACTTTCATAGGATACTCTTTCATTGTAGTCTAACTTTTTGAAATGTTTCCCTCCCATGGAGGACTATGTTCAACTATATCATCTTGGCTCATCCTTACTTATATTTCTATCCCAAGGATTGTTACTCTCTTTAAGAAGACTCATGTATTCTCGGTACTATCGTGACTTGTCTTAGAGGACGCTTTTACTAGTAATAAGATAAACATGTCACGCCATATCTCAAATATGTGCTCAACTATTGCCAATCCTAAGTCATGGGTTAGTAATTCTCCTCAGCTTCCTCAAACTCCCTTAAGCGTAAACGATCCTATTTTCTTATTCACCCTGGTACGTGCATTACGGATGCATTAACTTATTTCAGTCTCCATCATCCTAGAGTTTCATATATACATAGCCTCAAGTGTTACTCTGGATTCTGATTTGGTTCTTTATTCAACCAACGTAGGTAGAAATAAGTTGTTGATGTGCTTTCTTATTGGACATACTCATATTCTGAAGGAATGGACATTATTGCTCAACTTTTCTGTAATCCTTGCTTTGGATCACTATGCCCAGAGTAAATATTCCTCCATCGTCTCTTTGCTAACATCTTTTATCAATTATACTTTTAGAATGAAACTTCTCGTTAATGTTAAGCTGCAAGCCCATTATCAGATATCCCTGTAGGAAGTTAGGCACTTTTAAACTGCTTGCAATTATTCTTAATCACTTTTACTTCCATCGTTACTCTGGTAGTACCAATTCTGTGTGTAACCTTTAAGTGTTTGCATCAAAGTCTAGACTTTATGACCCCTTTAACTTTTGATCTGCTTTATGTTAAGCCCTTTCTGTCGTTACTTCTGTCTGAAATATTTTTCGAGAGTTACGATCCTTTACTTGTGAAACTGAAACTTCATGCACTTGGACCATTCCACAGTGCATAATTTAGTATCGGTTTACGACTCATCTGGTCTCTGGACTAGCTTTTTCTAGGCTTTACATAAATGATCTTCCGATCTTAACTTAAGTTACCTTTCATTCATTAGTTCTGAATAACCCCTTCTTGGGCATATATACTTTTGTCTTCATTTATACTTAATCCTATTCTTTTATGAGCCTCATACTTTATCGTATTATCTCCCATTTTAGGGGAATGGTCATACTTTGTGCTCAAGAATTTCAGTCATGTAGAGACACATTGTCACCTCAACACCTTTCGCCATTCTATGGACTTTAATAACTTACAACTTATCTTAGAACAAGTCCCTATTATTAGGGATAATTGAATCACTTACATGGATAAAATTTCACATATTCATAACTGACATGCTCAGTCTTGATGAAATTCATCCTCTACTCAAGACGCTCGCCTTAGGGGGCTTCTTTCTTAATGACATTCAATGGTTGCTCTTCTACAGTTCATGCTCTTACTGTCTAATTGCTTACCTTGCAATTTTACAACACCCACTTTTACAACTGTCCTTTAAGTTTCTAACTCGTATTAAGTTTAGCTTAGGTTATTTCCCAATATCTATACTTCCTGATTCAGGGAGCTAAATCATCCGATTAATATATTCTATTTATATTGCCAATTCAATTCTCGTGATAGAGAGTTAATCTCATAACATACATCTCTTTATAACTCAACATTTATTTTCTATTGCCTGGGTACGAACTTTATCACAATACCTTACTTTATCTAATGACTCACAACCATTTCTCATATCTAATTATGTGCCCTACTTATCTTTCTACCAACCTCTTGCTAATGTCATTGCTTCTTATCTTGTTTTGGATAATTTCAATGAAACAATCTTTCTCTTTTAACTTCTCCTTCTTCGACCGGTCTTATCCTCCAGGCACTTATTACATCTTCTTTACTTTAGACAGGAGAATACTCACCTCATATACAAATATTCCAATACTTAACTCCCGGATCTTCAACACTCTCAAGAAGTCCTATCCGACTATTAACTTTTAGGTACATCATGTATACATATATATCTTGTAGGGAAGTACTATTGACATATTCATACTATTCTTTAGTACTGTCATTCTGTTATAATGATTTATCCCACTTATTTCTAAAACTACGTCTGTCAGCATCTCAAAATCATAGGCTATATTAAATGTTATTCACTATAATTCTACCGCTATTGGAACTGGGATTGTAACGCTTGTGTCGTGCTATCTGAGTCCTAGTTACTGTAATAACCCGTCCGATCGTTTTTAGCTAAAGACCCTTATTTGACTATTTTACCCTTCCCGTGATCTTTATGTGGGGTTTGTGATGTGCATGGATGGGTGGCATGGATCCCGAGGTCTATTTATATGATGTTCGGATGAAAAACCCAAAGTCTAGAAACATAGAGTTAGTTAGTTTAACTCAAGGTTGACTTTTGGCTAGATGGGTTCATTTTCGGGTTCCATCGCTTTCAGTGGTTTCGGAGGGTCATTTATGACTAAGTCGAGTCATTCATTTGCTTCGCGAGGCAATTATATGTGGTTGTGGCTTTATTTGTGAAATTTAGTTATTTAGTTTTCCTAGATGATTCTTTAGAAAAGTATGTGTTAGCTCAATTATTTGTGAAATTTAAGGGTACGAGAGAGTTCGTAGCATTGTTTACCATAGACATCGTATTCGATTTGTGTTCGGGGGCTCTCGGGGGTGCTTTGGACATTCGTTGGAAGGTTTGGGTTATTGTTCATCATCTAGTGTCTGATATCCGCCGCGACGGCACCAGTGTCCGCTCTAGCGTGTCCACCTTGGCCAGAGGTTGGCTCACCGAAGAAGAAGGTTGAGTATTGTGGATTTATGTCATGCGGATGGTCTGTCCGCAATGGTGAGTCTGCTCCTGTGGAGTCAAGTCTGTCGTGGCGATGTGTGAGGTGTTAAGTGACCTCGCCCTAGCGAGGGGTTTGTTCGCCGCAGTGGGTCCACTCCAGCGGAGTCGATTCTGTTGGGGCTGAAATAATATTCAGGTGTCCTATAAATATTTTTTGGTTAGATTTCTTTTCCCCAAATAACAAACCCACGAAACCAGCGCCACCTTGGAAGAATTTTAAAGCTTTAGGAGCATTTTTAACCTTGAGGTAATAGACCCTTTCATTTTTATGGCTTAAGTGAGGTTTATAAACTCTTTAATGGTGGTTTAGCATGAAATTAAGTTGGGGGAAAATACCTTCATGTGTTTATGAGAATAAGAGAGATATGGTTATTTTTAATGGAGATTTATGGATTAAAAAGTGATATTTTTGTCAATTAGTATTGGGCGATGATAGACAATCATGTTTTTAAGCTTAATTTGATTACAGAAACTTTTTTTCAAAAGGGGAAAATTCTAGGGTTCCAAATTAGGGATTTAATTATGGTTCAGTTGGGAATTCAATTGTGTATAGATTTTTAATTAACTTAAAGATTTGATTACTTAGTATGTAATAAGGGTTTTTGAATATTAAAGTTTGAGTCTTGGTGACGTGGGCCTGGGTCGGTATTTTAAAGTCGTGTTTGTAAGGTTTTATCATTGTATGTTATGAAAGCTTTGTATTAATGAATAATATGTATGTGGATAGACTTTGACTATTGTGAGGCACATTAGAAGGACAAGTACATCACCGAAGCTTGATTTGTTAGTGCTCATGTTCGGCAATGAGGTAGGCTACGATTTTGCTATTCTAGACTCTAATAGAAGTACGTAGTAGTTATAAATGTTGAGGGGTATTGAGCATGTTTGAGGGTCCCACTAAAGTGGTTGTGATGAACGTTTTAGAGGGAACCAGTGTTGAACTGTGATGATGGGTGATTTGGGGGATCAGCCTTATGCTGATTTTGACTGTTGTTATTTGGGCTTGTCACCGTTATGTGGGCTCGTTGCCATATTTGATATTGTTGTGTTAATTCATTACAAATGTTTTGATATGATATCATGATTGTACTAGGATTATTGTTGATGGACTACTTTGATATGAAATCCTATGTATTGGATTATATGTGTGTTATTGAACTCTTGAAATCATGTGATATTTCATCTCCATACTTGGTTGCATCTCATTATATCATAATATCTTGCCTTATATTATCATTTGTATTCATACACTCATCGTTCTGTGATATTTATATGAAAGTGGTATGGATATGTTGTGAGCCCAAGAGGTAAGAAAGGTAAGAACTTATGAGATTATGGCAACATTGAGATGCTGATAATACAGATGGCTTGGGTTGCACGCCGCAATGGATATTGATATGCAGGGAACAGTGTTGCACGCCTACAATAACATATTATTCAGATAAATGAGTCTGGGGTTATAGCCAGATTCGTGCGTGGAATTTAGGCTGGCTAGGAGCGGTTTATGGACTTCGTGGTTCCCTCATTGGTGTATGGTTCATAAATAAACCTTGACATACTGTATACCAGGTTGATAAAGGTACCTTGCATATGCATTGCATTCATATCATACATACATCTATACATTGATTAATTGTGGTTTGGTGATGAGATACGGTTGGTTATTGGAACTTGGGTGAAAACCTAATTTACTTGGATTGAATTGATTGTATTGGACTAAAATGGTCGTTATGATTAAGCTTTTCTCTGTGAATACTTGGAAATAATGATTATACTGGTCTTTGTGAACACTTCAATAAATGGTTGAGGTTGTTGAATTGATTTGATTGTCTTATGTGGCTTGCTTCCTCATGTATGGGTTTTTGGGGTTTAATAATTGTAAGTCAAAGTGTTTGATGTCAACTACTATTGTTATTGGACATGTCAATTATTCCATGACTATTGTGTATGTCCAGGGAATTATGTGCATTTGTGTGTTGTTTGGTAATTGATCGTGTGACTAGGTAACGAGTCTAGTAAGGAACCAGTGATAAGTGTCACTAGTGGAAAGGTAGATGTGGAACGATCTACGTGTGTCAGACAGTAATTGTATAGAGACTTAACTAAGTGTAAATGCTAAGGTTAATAAAGGAGTTAACGTCATCATGTTTAGATTAGGTGTAACACTCTTGGAAGCGTTCTAAAATGGTTGTTGTCATGTAAGTGATGACTTATTTATTTAATGTGATAAGTTGGCTAAGTGGGGTTGAGCTTGAATATGACTTGGACAAGAGAATATTAGTCGGTGGGTACTATGATAGTAAGGTCCCTGCATATGTGAATGGATTGATTGTACTTGACTATGATTGGAAACTTATGCGAACAATGTAACTTGAGGAATCAGTGAACTGATATGTGTACAACGTGACTTATATGAGCTATTGAACTGTCTAGTATATGCTTATCTGGTGTCAACTTGATATTTATCTATGTTACGTATCTTCCGTCATTGTCGGCCTATGATGTCTATGGGGGCACATTGTGTACTCATGCTACACTTGTTGCATCTTTTCTGATGCAGATACAGGTCCCTCTACTAGTTCATGAGCTCGAGGGTGAGTCCGGGTAGGTGGATTCAGCGTTCCAGGATGAGGATGCTTCTTTTGGCACGCCTTGGATGACTACTCTCTTACTATGTCTTACATTTGAATCTGAAATACGTAGTTAGACATTTGATTATGTTATTCATGTTTGGACCTTGTTGCCTTCTTTCAGACTTGTATTCTACATTAGTGCTCTTATATCATAGGCTAAAGTTTGGAGTCATATTGATGTATTTGATTATATTTCCGCACTTCTTTCATATTATATTATATATATGGGAAGTGGTTCGCCTACCGGTGGGATTGTGTAGGTGCTACCATGATTCCTAAAAAAGGGTCGTGAAAAAGTTGGTATCAGAGCTTTAGGTTAAATGGTCTTAAATATAAGCGCAATGTCTAGTAGAGTCTTGCAGATCGGTGCGGAGACGTCCATACTTATCTTCGAGAGGCTATAGGATATTTAGAAAACTTTTCTTTCTTTATTCCTTTCATGTTAAGTTGAATCAAATTAGTATATGAATTTCTTCCTTCTATTCTATCACTGGTAGTGGTAACACACTCTTTAATTTGTGTATAAGTGGTTTGATATGATGTCACACGACAGGGTATTAGATGTGTTACCATGATTCAGATGCGTGACCGATTTTAGTCTTCAGCTATGATTTGATGTTGACTGGGGTTAAGATTATGACTTCTCAGTTCGATGACATCCTTAAAGAGTAGGAATGATAATTCAGGGATGCAAGGAAAAAATTAGATGGATCAATCTCCGCTATATGAAGGGAAAAATTAGTATTTGATGCGCTTGATAGGTTATGTTGCAAGACGTATGAGGGTGGATGTCATACATGTCATAAAAGGTTAAATTGGCTTCGATTTGGAAGAATTAGGATAACAGAGTAAAATTAGTAGTTGTGAGTTCTTTCAGGGAATGATTATCTTTTCGAGATCAGGCAGCAATGTTACGTATGATGAGTGAAGCTTAATGGAATAGATTGTCGCGTTTCTTTGCCTAAGAGTGTGTTTGTATGTTAACTTGGCATTTCGAGGTTAGTGATAATAGAGGAGATGTTGAGACGAAGAGATGGTTGAGTTGTGAGTTATTTCACAGTTGTTGAGTATCGAGTGAGTGAAAAAGTTGTATATGTGTTGGTATGTTGGATTCATCGTAGGCAAATGGGAGCCAATGATCGACTAATAGGAATAACTCTTGCGCTAGATGTGTGTGAGGTTCTATCGAGGGATTACCAGGTGTTACATTTAGTTATTGGATAAGATTTGTGGGCATGTTAAGGGTTAATACTTGAGAATTTCGATAGCTACTCGTATAATGACTTTGGAAGTGACCGAAGGGCAGGGAAATTGCACGGTTAGTTTGATATGTTATATTTCGGCAAGATAAGGTATAAATTGGGTTTTCGCTGGCAAACATTGTATAGACTCTTGAATAAGGTGTTGTTCAATGGGAATATTTATGGTAATGGGTTGACAACGGTTTGATCTAATTTTAGAGCATCGAGTATCGATGATCGGGTCAGTGAACACATGGACTGGTATAGAAAGAGATTATTTCAGTCAAGTATTTTTGGCAAGGGTATTTTGAAGAAATTATCTGAGAGTGTTAGCAAGGGTATATGTTCGTATTAAGGACCAGTTCAGTAATGGTTTGAGTTACCACGTGGGTACTAATGGATTTTGGTCAGAGTAACCAGAATGGGTCGATACATATTCTAGTCGAGGAATCTTATAAGATATGGTACATGGGAGATGTCAGATTTTGGGAAGAACTCCCAGTTTTAGTGTTAGAGTGAGCGGGAAACTCTCTGTGATTTGGTGTGCATTGTTCTACTATCTCTAGGATCGGTTCAGTTGTTGTGTGAGGCCTTCGAAATTTCAGTAAACTCCGGCACAAGCTCGAGTAAGGGTCGGTTGACAGTGAAAATTGTGATTGAAAGAAAAGATGGAAATGTAAGGAATCGATAATTGTGTGTTGATCTAATTCAGGATGAGTAAGGTGTCTCTTCGAGGATTGGGGAGAATTTGGATTTGAATAATGGAAATTTTGGGGTTAGTTATGAATAATGTGGGAATTATCATCGCGGCTTTAAGATATGGTGAAATGGTTTGGTATGCTTGAAGGAGTATGTCTATCGTAGTTGACTAAGTGTTACAAAGAACGTTCCATGAGGTTTGTGTTGGACGACAGGTTGTAGACTATGTTGAGAAATTGTTGATTGATAGTATGGATGAGTATTCGGGTATTAGAACTTGGGAGAAATTGGGCAATGGCAGGTAAATGAAAGGTAAGATTGATACATCAGAAATTGGTAAGGCTGGTAATTAGCGATATATGAAATATAGAGGTTCAACAAGGTGTCCAGAGTTATGGGTGAGTTAAGAGAAAGTACGAGGAAGATTTGATGTGTTTAGAGTTCATGTGGTTCTATCAGACTTACGTATCGGTAGAAGTTAAAGAACTTGGAGATTTTAATCAAGGGTATGGTTTGTCGGTGCTAAATTGATGACTTAGATAGAATCCAACTTAAAAGTTGTGAGTGACAAAACGCTCTTGATTATTCATGAGGAAAAGA
The DNA here is from genome assembly GCA_034509755.1 of Anisodus tanguticus. Taxonomy (NCBI): domain Eukaryota; kingdom Viridiplantae; phylum Streptophyta; class Magnoliopsida; order Solanales; family Solanaceae; genus Anisodus; species Anisodus tanguticus. The sequence goes on along the minus strand of CM067560.1, from coordinate 19,759,080 downwards.
GATGGAAGAGATCATAGCATGTTTATGAAAAGCTTACTAGTGCATTTGGAATTCGTTCAAGTGGCTAACGGTGATTTACAAATTGAGTATTTTATTTCGAGATAGATTTGTTCATTTAGGGTCAGTGGCCTATGTTACATTGACTGGAGGACTTGTGATATTCTAGTAAACCACCAACAAGGATTCAAGGGATTTCATTTTGGAAATGAAAGTATGATGGTGTTACCGGCTCCTATCGAAATTACAAGTAAGATTGATGATAATTTTTGGATGAAAGCGATTCTGACAGTTCTAATGGTTTGCACGGTCACTTGGTATGTATTAAGGAAGTACAATTGGTTATGGAAACTCTTCAGAACAATCAATCATTTTTCTACAAATTTGGCATGGTAAAGTAATCAGTAGGAATGTTTATAGTATGGTGGTTTGGAAATTTGAGTGAAATTGGACTTGTGATGTATGTTTATGTGTTCTAAGGAATCTTGGTGCGAAGGACAGTATTGATAGTTAAGAAGGAAGACTAGTATCATCAAACTATGTTATCAGTACATGATGGATGACAATTGCGGCTGCAACTAAGGGATGTTGGTAACTATTGTGGTAATTATGGACTCAATCAGGCGCAGATAGAGGTATGACTTTGATCAGGTTAGGGAATTAAACAAAGTCACTTCCTACATTTGAGAATCAATTATGGAGGAAATTTGGGTTATGAATGATTATGAAATTTGGGGTGTTGAGGTAAGTTATAGTAGTTTGATTAACTAAGTGAACAGGCGGTGCTATCAATTTATGTTTTGTTGGATGGGGATCTCAAGAGGTTATCAAGGAGATTCCTTGGTTACTCATCGGTTTCTGTTCTTTCTTTCTTCCGTTCGAGGATGAATGTTTGTTTAATTGATATCTGATGTAACAATTCATCCAGTCATTTTTAGCTAAAACCCTTATTTGACTATTTTACCCTTCTCGTGATCTTTATGTGGGGTTTGTGATGCGCAGGGATGGGTGGAACAGATCTCAAGGTACATTTATACGAGGTTCGGGCAAAAAATCCAAAGTCTAGAAACTTAGAGTTGGTTAGTTTAACATAAGGTTGATTTTTGGCTATATGGGTTCATTTAAGGGTTCCGTCACTTTCGGTAGTTCCAGAGTGTCATTTATGACTTATTCGAGTCACTAGTGCGCTTCCCGAGGTAATTGGATGTGTTTGTGGCTTTATTTGTAAAATTTGGTTATTTGGTTTTCCTGGATGATTATTTAGAAAAGTATGCCTTAGCTTGGTTATTTGAAATCCGAGGATATGAGTGAGTTCGTATAACTATTTACCATAGAAGAGCGTATTCGGTTTGTGTCTGAGAGGACTCGGAAGTGCTTTGGACGTTCGTTGGAAGATTCTTATGTGGAATTCCAACTAGCTACGAGCGGTATATGGACTTCGCGGGTCCCCCGTGGGTGTACAGTTCATACATAAACCTTGACGTACTGTATACCAGGTTGAGAAAGGTTCCATGCATATGCATTGCATTCATATCATACATATATCTATACATTGATTAATTGTGGTTTGGTAATGAGATACAGTTGGTTATTGGAACTTGGGTGAAACCCTGATTTACTTGGATTGAATTGATTGTATTGGAAGGAATGGTCGCTATGATTGAGCTTGTCTCTGTGAATACTTGGAAATAATGATTATGCTGGTCTCTATGAACACTTGGATAAATTGTTGAGGTTGTTGAATTTATTTGATTGTCCTGTGTGGCATGCTTCCTCGTGTATGGGTTTTTGGGGTTTAATAATTGCAAGTCTAAGTGTTTGATGTCAACTACTATTGTTATTGGAAATGTAAATTATTCCATGACTATTGTGTAGGTCCAGGGAATTATGTGCATTTGTGTTGTCTGGTAATTGATCGTGTGACTAGGTAACGAGTTTAGTAATGAACAAGTGATAAGTGTCACTAGTGGAAAGGTAGATGTGGAACGATCTACGTATGTCAGAAAGTAACTGTATAGAGACTTAACTAAGTGTAAATGCTAAGGTTAATAAAGGAGTTAACGTCATCGTGTTTAGATTAGGTGTAACACTCTTGGAAGCGTTCTAAAATGGTTGTTGTCATGTAAGTGATGACTTATTTATTTAATGTGATAAGTTGGCTAAGTGGGGTTGAGCTTGAATATGACTTGGACAAGAGAATATTAGTCGGTGGGCACTATGATAGTAAGGTCCCTGCATATGTGAATGGATTGATTGTACTTGACTATGATTGGAATCTTATGCAAACAATGTAACTTGAGGAATCAGTGAATTGATATGTGTACAACGTGACTTATATGAGCTATTGAACTGTCTAGTATATGTTTATCTGGTGTCAACTTGATATTTATCTATGTTACGTATCTTCCGTCATTGTCGGCCTATGATGTCTACGGGGGTACATTGTGTACTCATGCTACACTTGATGTATCTTTTATGATGCAGATACAGGTCCCTTTACTAGTTCGTGAGCTCGAGGGTGAGTCCGGGTAGGTGGATTCAGCGTTCCAGGGTGAGGATGATTCTTCCAGCACGCCTTGGATGACTACTCTCTTACTATGTTTTACATTTGGATTAGAAAGACGTAGTTAGACATTTGATTATATTATTCATGTTCCTTGTTGCCTTCTTTTAGACTTGTATTTCGCATTAGTGCTCTTGTATCACAAACCAGATTTTAGGGGCGTATTGATGTATTTCATTATATTTCCGCATTGTTTTCAGATTTTTTATGTATATTGGAAGTGGTTCGCTTACTTGTGGGAATGTGTAGGTGCTACCACGATTCCTAAAAAGGGGTCGTGATAGTTGCTTTACAATATTTTCTATTCTGGTACTTTGTACCTCTTTCACTTTACTTCATTTGCATTCCAAAACTTGCACTTTACTTTCTAGGCTTGCATTACCTTCTTTAGTTATGCGTGAGACAAATGCTCACACTCTAAAACTCTAACATGATATCACACCTCTAGTTCATACATAATCTAGTAGGGACCACTCATTTACTTGTCCCATTAGCATGATATTCCTTGCCTCCTGTTTATAAATGTGGTGCACAATACATCTATAAATAATACTCTACTAGACATGTCTTGTAGACTCCGAAAGACATGACCTACACTAATTTCATGTTTGTCACGCCCCAAATCTTGGGCGGTGTGGACAGCATCTGGTGCCTTACTTGACCCCGAGCATACCATCAATATCTTATGAGCTCTGAAAATCCAACAAGCAATCTACGCCGACAAGGCCAATCTGTAAACCAATTATAATATCTTAGGCCGACAAGGCCACCATGGTGACATACTATACACACAGGACATGTCTACAAGCTTCTAAAGAGAATACACTTGTATTGTGGTTGGAAAAGGGACCCGGCCTACCCATCATCTTAGTAAACATATCAATATTCTAGACCTAGCAACCCCAAATGATATGGAGCTTACCAATCAGGATGAGCTCGGCATCGCCTACTTAGAAGGCTTATCTATATGTCTCTCAAGACCTGCACGCATGAAATGCAGCGCCCCCAACAAAAGAGATTTTGGTACGAATATAATGTAATGGTATGTAAGGTAAATGAATAACTGAAAGCTGAAACTGAACTTATAAGCTTAGCAGCTGAAAATATCTGAGAGATAAGGGAAAATTTGAGTATATACCTACATATTCCCAACTCACCCTATATAATGATATCAATAATGTACCAAGTCCTACCGAGGCTCTATGGATATGTATAACATACCAGGCCTTAAATGAGGCTTTGTGGAATATCACAAAACACACCGAGCAACTGGGGGCATCTATGGTGTAAGCAACGTACCATGCCATAGCGTGGATCAGTGGAATAATATAATGTACCAGGCCATAACAAGGCTCTTTGGAATAAGTATACAATGTGACAGGCCATATCTAGGCTCTATGGGAAAGCAACATAGTGCCAAACAACCGAGTATAGCTCGAGGTGTAAATTAGATGTCATCAACCATGGACTATGTCCGCAGATCTATATACACTCATATAGAGAGGAAATAAGCTCTAAGGCATAAAGTACTCCTGATAAGGCACAAATGATAATATTTGAGTGATATATCAGTAAGAGACATGAGCTCGTTATGATTACTTCTTTGTACAACTCGAATAAGTACCATTTTAGGTATGGAATCATGTCATAGAAAGAAATGATAGTCATTATATACCTATACGCTGACCTTTCCACGCCGATGGCAGAACCAGCCTGCCAGAACCCAAAATCCCATTGTGTCGTAAGGGCACCTACCCTAACCTGTAGGCGAACCACAATTGTTCAATATAGTGAATACGGAAATAAATGCGGAAAAATAAGGAAAATGAAAGAGAAGAGATTAACAAGACTTTTAATTTAATACATAATCTGTAAGAAATTACCCCACCCCCAAAACCTGGTTGTCATGAGTACAGAGCTACTAATCGAAATACAAGTCTGAAACTTAAATACAATCATTGTCTGATGTATAGGACATAAAGGTAAAACAACCAGATAAGGAGTTCTAGTTTCGGGATGGAATCTACGGCTCACCCTAGACTCCCAAGATGAATCTCCAAGCTCTGCGTCAAGCTTCTCCACTGGCGTCAGTCTCGGTACCTGCATATAGAGTGCAACAAGTGTAGAGTGAGTATGGGAAGAACGTGTACCCATCAGCATCGTCGACCGACCCTAACTATAGCGATGGCGAGGGTTGGCACTCCTAATACTTTTCTTCTTGCTTGGTTAGTCACATTATACAGTTTCTAAATAATTTAAGAATTTAAGTAAGTAAAGATTTTACAACCTCGCCGAGTAATAAAGTTCATTGCTCTTCACATAACTTAATAAAGTTCTAATTTACTTCAAATAGGATAGATATAACCATAAGGTTCAAACCTACACCCAAACGGCCATTTAAATCCTCAAGATTTCCTTCTTTCATTTATTAGAATAAGTTCTACTCATAAGGGTCTTTCTCTTTCACGAATTAAGGCACAAACACTATCAAGATTCAGTATTTTATACATATAACAGGTATACCATTAAAGGTTAAATCTTTTAATTCTACAGTTCAACAGTGCACAAGTATTATCACAGTCCTCAAAAGCATTGTCAACAGCGTGAACCCCATGACCGGGAGTCTAGTTCCATCAAGTCTCACAGAAATTACAACTCTCAAGTGTAAGTTTTACTCTCTATCAAGCCATAAGATCATATAATTAATCAAACATCATCATCAAGTACACATAACAATAAATACATATAAAAGAATAAGAATGAATGCAATACAGATGATATGTATGTATGCACTGACCATATGTACCTGGTATACACGCTGCTGCAGTAGTTGTCACGTGACCCATGGGGACTCATGATGTCCATATACCCATCCGATCACATTAGATACCAGCTATGTGGCTGTCATATCATAATCAATTATATTCATCTGATCTCATCGGACCCAGCTCTATGGTTGTAGTATCAATCATCACTCTCTTATCATGTACCATATCCAGTAACCAGCTTCCCAAGCCTCTTTCATCAGTATCTCAATAGTTCAATGCCAAATATAATATGTATAAATGATATGGATATGTGTACACCATGCAAAAGCATAATCAATACAATCAGTATTACCAATTCCTTTTCAAGTATTTAGACGTGATGTAGAGTAATAAACGCATGGCAAGTCAAATCAATAATAGAATATCAAACATGTCTATGAGCCCAGATAATCAGCAACTATACCAAACCTAAGAGGATTTATGCATCGCGCTCACGGCCCAAAGGCTAAATATAATATCCTTCAGATATATCCAACAGGTTCATTAATTACCCAAGTTAAGTTCACTAGTACTTGTACTAGTGCTCGTCACCTCACCAGTACGGGACCCCAATACCCCATTACTCCCATTAATTATTAAACCAATATATAACACCATATTAAGGTCTAGTAAGTCTCAATTGCCTGATTCAAAGCTGAAGAAGTCACGCAGCAGCTTTCCCCTTTCATTGAGCCTCCTCGCGAGCCACTCTGGTCAATCATATCAATTATATGAGATTACGGGTCTAATGGTACCCATAATGACATATAAATCTAGAATCCCCAAGTTGGACTTACAAAGAAACCCTGGGCCCATATTATCAAGACACGAACTTTATTACCCAAATAGTACCATAACATCCTAGATAGTCATAATCTCAAGTTAACTGAATAACAAAGCCCAATAGGATCCTTAAATCAAGAATAGGCAAAAAAACCCAATTCTAACCCTAGAATTTCCCTCAATTTCCAAAAGGGTTTATAACATAGAATTGGTCACATAATCATCATTTACTAGGTAAATACAACACTATTTTATAAAATAAGCATCAATAAATTCATAAACAACCCCTAATCCTCAATTACAACCCTCTTATACTCAACAAGCATTTAATACATATACTTAATATGTAATACACTAGTACTCATAAATAGAACGGAGAATGATTACCTTAATGGTGAAAATCTCTTGATTTTATCTCTTTCTTGCGGCCCAAGCTCGAGTCTCAATGAGGTATCAATATTGGGGAATGAAATAAATGCTAGATCTAATCCTACTTAAAAACAGCCCAGTGACCCGCTCTAGCAGACCCGATTCTACTGGGGCAAACCCACTCCGACAGAAACCCTGTCCGTTGGGACGGAAACCATCAATTTACCAAACATCCAAAACACAACAGGCTACCTCGGGACCCTTACCAAAGGCTCAACTAAGTCATAAATATCGTTCCGGAGCTAATGGAACTGATGAAACTACAAACGGAGAACGTTTACCCAAATGTCAACCATGAGTCAAACGAATATTCTCTTAACTTAGAAATTTCCTAAACCTACCAAAAAGAATCTGAAACCTATCCGAACTCCTAGGGAGTTGTACCATGCATCCCCGCAAGTCATAAACACTGAGTTAAAGCTACAGAAAGGGCATTCTTGGGAAAATAAATCCAAAATGACCAAACAGGTCATTACACAACCTCTTCCATAATTCAAGCTAAAATAATAAACAGTACTACTATTAACATGAGGGACATAACAATTAGCCAACAGACAGCAATCGGCTCTATATAAGATTCTACAGCGAATATCTTTGCCTAACTTCTCTTTATTCCTCATATAACCATCAGCAATTACATGAATACTAATACATCAACATATCCACCTTTTTTCACAACAAAACCAACCCCAACACGTCACACAACAGTTAAAACAATACTAGCGTCAACAAGAGAAACATACCAACTAACTAGTGAGCAACAAACTCATTCTACAACAACAACAACAAAATCAAGAACCAATAATCACACTTCCAGCACCTTCCACAACACAAGAACAGTCCCAACAACCCACTACAACAACATTCAACACAAGTTTATAACTTCTAGTTGCTATTCCACGTATTTCCGTGGAGATAGCACAACTATAACTAGCACCAACTCATATAAATCAAAGGGAAATGATTTCTTACCTTAAATAAAACCAAAACAACTCAGATTTTATCTTGCTTCAACTTGGAACAACTTCCAAAATAGTCCAATATACTACAACAACTAAAAAACAATTTTTGAGCTTCACTTTGTAGATTCTCAACCAAACAATCTAGCCAAGACATATATAAGCTCAAACACATGTAGAAGATTCATAACCTCACCTCAAACAACAAGAATGACCTCTAATATGAGATTACTTCACTTATAAGAATTCTCCAAATGAACTACATGAAGAAGAACAACGATCTCACAAGAACTACGAGATTCCCGACGTTAGATTTACGTTGTTTGCCTTTCTTTTGGATCATATGTGCACCTTGTGAGAGAACTTTCTAGTGTTCAGACCTGGAAAGATTGGAAAATGACGCTTAAGGTCTAGCCACCACCTTAAATAAGTGAAAGCAATTCTCCACTGCCTCAAATGTGGCCCAATGAGGTTGTCTATGCAGTCTTATGAAAACATGAATAACTCTCTACTCCGACGTCATATCGACGAACGGTTTAATGTGTTGGAAACCAGACTCGTAGATCTTCGATATGGTGTGTGGATCACCCCATAAATCCAATACATTGAGAGAAAATATCAGTGATATCTAACCCAAAATTTAGTACACTTACGAATGTAACTTGCGATAAATTTTGTCGACTTTTATTTTATAACATGTTTGACATCAAAACTTAACATACGACTATTATACAATTCAAAAAAACATGACCTCATTAGAATATTAATCACTCCTCGTTTTACCCCAAAAGTATGGGTTATAGCATTTTTTATTCCTTTAATGTCTAAGCCTTCCAACATGAGCTATACATGGTTTAAAACACTTATAAACTTGAGAATGATTTTTCTCTCCGAGCTTATGTCGACTAACTTATTCCACACCTCAATGTACAAAACTACGGGATGTAACACTTTCATTACTTTACTCACAACACATATTATAGCGAAAATACGGGGTGTAACATACATGACCTGAACATACAAAACGGAGGCCGGCAAGGCCACAATATATATAATATTAAGATAGGAAGTACGTGACGATTTCAACACAAGAAGAGCCTAATATGCATATATACACAAAGGCCAACAAGGCCCCCATATGTACTAATATAGCAACATCAAGGCCGGCAAGGCCAAACTAACCATACTATGCATATAAGAGAAGTCTACAAGCCTCTAAGAGTACAACATTTGTGATATGGTCGGGATAGAGCCCCGACCTACCCATAAGTCTGTACATATTCATACCAAAATCTATAGACTCGGCAAACTCTGGAAGACGTGGAGCTTAGCGATTAACCCATTGAACTAGAACAATCACCTAGTAAGGAGGCTATCAAACTCTCTACCTAGACCAAATACAACAGCCCCGACAAAAGGGACGTCGATATAAAAAGAATGTACCGAGTATGTAAGGCAGAATGAGTAAACATATGAAAGAGACGTCAATAGTAAGAAGTACAAGAGACAACCTAATAATCCCAATGCCACATATGGCGCATAACATAAGATCTGTAGAACAACAAAGGGTCTCATATATACATATATATTACATCTTCCAACCAATTATAGCTCGGTGGTGTTGATATTGTAATAGCATCACTCAACCACTAGTGTTTCTATCATACATACATCGCCCACAAATAATAATAGTTCAGTGGTGTTTATACAGTAATAACACATGAATAACACTTAGGCTCATTAATCAATCAACTCATGAACCATTCAGAATAATGTAAGGTTGTTAATATTCTGAATGACGTTATGGAAGTTAATTTCGACACATTTTCCTTCCGAATGAATCAAGACTAACAATATGATCCAGAAAATCAACCAACATGATAATAAGATATCAGGAGTGGAGTATTTACGATTTCTTTTAAACTTTTCTTCAAAGATCAATTGGGAAATGGATTCATGCCGGAAAGAGAATAAAACATAGCCATTACATACCTTTAGTGTCGATTTTACTAACAATGATGAACTCAACCTTATCTATATGTTAATCTACAAGAAATGACAATAACACTTGTATTACTAAATGAAGGTGCAAGAACGGCACGACGAACAACAAGTTTGCTATACAATCAACTATATTGCGTCTCTTTATGCATCCATCCCTTACAAACTTCTTAACAAACATAACAACAAATCATACATCCATATAAACACTCCCAGCACTTCATCCTATTAATAACTTTCCCCAAAATACTCTACAACAATCCAACAATCAGGTTTACAACTTTCGATAGTCGTCCCGTAAGTTTCTTACCAAAACAGCACATCTAAAGCTCACGCAAGCCCATACATATGAAGACAGGAAGATTTCTTACCTTATATACACTAGAAAAACTCTTTTAGCACCCTACTTCACCGGAAGGAAAGCTTCAATCTCACAACGAGGTAGAAAGGAATGAGATTCACTAGCACCACGAGTTCCCGAAGGGAGAATCACATTGAAATCTTATGGAACTTGGTCTTAATGATAGAATAACCTTTGTAGATGGAGAGCCTTAGGATTTGATGGAGGTGGAAAATGAAATAAGAGATAGAGCCACCATTTCCAACACTTAAATAGAAGGCTCCATCACCTCAAATCTACTGTTGAATTTGTGGCGCATATCATTATAACCATGCAAAATAACCAAAATGACCTAACGTGTCATTACATACTATTTCATTTATCTCCCAAAAGCATAAAGGAATACACCTTAATGTGACATGGATATACCTCCAGGTATACATAGGTATATACATTCTATATACCTTAGGTATACAAAATATATATCTCTTGTATACCCTAATAAATCTAGAGTATATGTGACTGTATTATCCACTAATAGAAATAGCTGCTTGAAACTCTTCTCCTCATTTCTTGGGTAGACATATTGTGGTATATTACTGGGTATACATAGGTATACACCATGTATATGTTCTAGTATATAATGGTGTACATCATGTATAACCACAATATATTAGAATGTATTGGGTTGTATTATGATTTCTTTGGGCTCAATGTTTTCTGCCCTACACTTCTTTTATACTCTAATGATATATGGGTCGGTGATATTCATGATGTATTTTGTGTACATTGCTATATTTTCTGTTTGTATTTTATGTATATTGAGACTGTCCAAACGTGCTTAAGTGATATATTCATGTAAGACTTCTTTGATAAATAGTTAGTGTTGACACCTAATTTTTATCCTCCAATAATCATATTTAATTATTCGGGATTTTCGAGTCACAGACGGAGTAAAATATTCTTTTTACAAGGTGAATATTTTACAAAATTATTCCGGGAGTATTTTGTCATTCCATTTGACAAAATATCGTCTGATATATTTATTGTATATCATGTCTTATTTTTACAATTTAATGATCATTAATTATGATTTTAGATTTTTTGCGAGATAATTACAAATTATCTGTCTTAAAATTCTAAATTTAAAGAAATTAATGTTCTACTTCGCCAAAGTCGGGAAATTGGCCAATTAAATGGGATGATAGAATTACATCTTAATTTTAAATATTGTTTTCAAATTAATTTTTTTTTACATAATTTAGATCCTTTTTAATTCCTAATTAGTATCAAATTTGGGATTAAAATGAAGATTTTAATTTAATTAGGATATTTATGAAATTATTTGGTCATTTTTTAATTTAAAATGTGACTACATTTGCAAAATGTGACAATGAATGGTTAAGCTTGTTTAAATTCATTGGGCCTGTTATTTTCGTTTAATTTCGACCGAGCCAGGCCTAAAACGGCCTAGACCCGGCGCAACATACAACTTAAGTGTGCAAATGGCACATGCCTTACCATTTTGGCTGCTCTTTACGATTTGGGGGAAAAGCCAACCCTAGCCGCATATCATCTTCCCCACAATGCCAAGAATGGCAAAGGGAAGACAATATGCTTTTGAGGGTTCAGACCTTTCTCGTCCCGATCGGGTAAGGGAATTAATGTCCCTTACCCTTATCTTCCAGTACGCCACCGTCACCCCACCACCCCCACAGGTGAGGTCGCCCCTCTCTATTACTTTTCTGCAGATCTTAATTGTTTCTTTTCTCATTATGTTTAGTTAATGGAATACCCAAAGTTGTTAATTTGAAGTTTATTTCAACAATGTATGAGTTGTTTAGTTCAATGAGAGGGTTAACAATACATAGGGTGACTTTAATATAAACTAGGGGAAGATATATTGGCTTTGAGGTAGTTGAATATGTTACTACATCTTAATATGAAGATTGTGCGTGCCTTAAAAGATCACTTAAGGATTGTTTAGGATGAATTTAAGTTCAGAATAAGTCTCAAATAGTATGCTTTGATATAATACTGGAGATGAAGCTATTTAAACCTGTAAGTCTTGCCACCTAGGACTAAGTTCGGCTGTCTTGGTTCAAAAGTATGGTAGCATGGTTCTTCTATTTCCTTGAATGAGAAATATGGTATATGTGAAGAAAAGATGATTTCTACAAACCTTGAATGCCTCTTAATGTATATTCTTAAACTGTTTGCCTCTGTACTATGATCTATGGGTATAGAGGGAGGTGTTGGGATTGGTATCTAATAGTTTAGTTGAATTATGTTCATCATAGGCCAATTTGGTTAACTGTGTTATCCTACCTTGAGATGTGTCCCCAATGTAACTGGCCTTAGGGGTATTTAGTATTTGCTAGTTTAAATCATGACAACCTGTATGTGGTTTGTGTGTAACTATGTGAGAATCATGCCTTGAATAATCTTGCACATGTCCTGCATGACCTCCTTTACTTGTCTAAATCCTTAAGCTATGCCATCTATCCTACTGCATCAACATCCTTCAAGGCATTCATGTATGATATTAAGTGAATATTAAAGTCTAATCTTGGGCTCCCAGTCAACCAAATCTGTGACATGAATGCCTCGGAAAGAACTGATTGCATCTGTCCATGTGTTCATGCTGCTGCTATCTATTCATGACCCCATTCATCTAGTTTAAGTGCATGTTTAAGTATGAAGAAGACCCTGAATTCTTGTGCTAATTGATGTGTTATTGACCAATGTAAAATGATAAACTTATGGTAATATCAGCATGCTAATTTGAAGAATAGGATCATGACTCTATTTTAAAAGAGTCGTAGGTCTTGATGTTACCCTCTGCTGATTGGTTTAGGTTCCATTGTTAAACTCTAGTTGATACCTGGTATGGTTATTGATTTAAACAAGGAACATACCTCCCCTTTATTGCTTGAATCTGGTAAATAACATGGCATGTTTGGCCTGGTAGCTTTAAGGTGAGGCTAAAGGGATGTTGTGGTTGTTTTGGTCATCATGTTTGAATGATAAATTGCTTTAATTATATATATTGAAGGTTGTGAAATGCTTGCAGTAGTGTAAAAGAGGGGATGCTCATATTGTGTACCGTATGTGCTTCCTTCTGGAAATTGCCTCTTTACCTCTCCTTTGTGTTGACTTCTTATAGGTATTGATATACACTTTGACATACATATAACTTGTATATCTCATATACTTAGTATATCATATGTATAAAATATATATATATATATATATATATATATATATCCTTATGTATCACTCATTGGCTAGTCTATGAAATGTTGTTGGGCCTAGCCCATTTATGCTTTCCTTCCTGTCTTCTTCTTTGTGACCTTAACAACTGGGCCAAGCCCACTCTTCTGATTGCCTCTCTAAATAATTGCCGACTTCTTTCTTTGATATGGACCAGGCCCAATGTTTTGCCCTTTTCCTTTTTGCCTGAATTTTCCTAAGAATGGGCTGCCTTCTAACTGCTTGTTTACGTGGGCTCTAACTGTTAAATATGCATATTTTTCTCTTATATTAATGCATGACATATGTATGTTAAATTTAAATTATCTTCTTGGTAAGCTTAGATGCATTCTAACTTGGATCTTCTTTTTCCTCTTTCTCCACACTGCCGCTGCATAACAGGATGGGCCTTTGGGCTTGTCATCTCATTTCGACCAAGTTAAGCTGAGGCCCAACTAATCCCTTTTGATCGAGTTCGCATAGCTTGTAGTCGTGCATGAAGGCCCAGCTATGGGTGAAAATAGCCAACTGGTGGGCTTAGGTAGGCCCATCAACCTAAACTCGAACCTCTTTCAATTTCTTTTGTATATTATATGTATAAGTGTATATACTTGTAATAAAAACACACTTTGTATATGTTGGAGATTTATTATGGTTACGAGCATAGGATAGGCAAACAATATCTACATCATTTAGATAGAATTGCCAAAAAATGAATTTTCAAAACTATTAAACTCAGAACTTTAAAGATAAATGGACTGTTTTTTGTATCACAAAAAGAGGGATTTTGAACTTGGGAATGAAAACAACTTTTGGTCTTGAACTCAATTGAAAAAAAGGTTGTTTTGGACTTGATTTATGGGCTAAAAATACTTTAAATGGACCAGGCTTTCATTTGATAAATCTGATTTTTTGAGAAATGGACTTGTTTGAAAATAAAAACGGATTTGGGCTATTCTAGGCCAAGAGAAACCCAAGTTGATATTCAAAAGGCTGAATTTTGGGCCAAGCCCAACTCAAATGACTTTGAAAACTTGAACACCATTTTGGACTTGAATTAAGAGTAAGGGTTTTGAGTTTATAGAATATGAATTGACTTCTTGGACATATAATGAATGAAAGGAAAAGTTTGTTTTCTACTACTTTCAAAAATCCAAAACTTGTCATTACAAATTTACATTCATATTCAAGTCTAAAAAGATTTTCAAAAAGATGCAAGTGATATTGGACAACTTATTGGACTAACAGTAGAGTTCTACTTAAGTTAATTCTTGAGTGTTCTTAGTCCAAAAATAAGTTGACTAAATTACTCCTGTGCAAACTATTTTGACGGAAGATCAATCGTATTCTACGGATCCTTAATACCGGAGTGTCTAACACCTTCCCCAGGGGAATACCGTAATCCTTACCTTGATTGTGGTTTAGATAGTATTTTTCAACATTTTTTAATATATCCTTTCAACTCAGATTTTTAATTTACCTATAAATTAGGTGTTGATTCTAAAAACAATTATCCAACTTAGAGCACCAACAACATCATAGTAGCTTTTATGCCTCCGCGTATAAGTGAACCGTAACAAATGGCGACTCTGGTAGGGATAAACTTAGGTTCTAACCATAAGGGTTCTAATACAACATGCTTTTGAATGATATGAATTGACTATGTGTTTAAATACCCGTAATTATAATTGTCATTCTTGTATTGCATACTCCACCAAATGGCACTCACACACACACTCGCATCAGTGCAAAAAGATGATTATGCAGATTTCACAATCATCATCTAGTATAAAACCAAAAATATTTCCTTAGAGTAAGTTGAAGACGGAGTTGGTTCGTGATCGTCCAAGAGTCGACACCGGTTCACCCTGGGTAGTCCGCTTGGGTCCTTTAGTCATTTTCTAAACCACTCTAGTACAACTAGGATAGAGCGAAGCCAAATCCCTATTGAACTAGCGCATATTGACCTAGACAGGTTCCGTTATGTCAGACATATCTGGACCTATTAGGCTAACTACCTCGTGTATTGACAATCTATGACCCGACGACGCTGCATACAACTACTTGTTATATGTGATAAATCATTGTCCTTTGGGAGAAAATTAATTGTGTTATATTTTGTAGATGCATACAAATCTGAAATTTGACATGGTTATCGACGCACTTGAGATGCTGAGTTTTTTAAGGTCGTGGTTAGACGACCCACAAAAGAGAGAAGTAACGAATTGTCTAGGACAATTATCCTCCCTTATGACCATGAAAGGAATAGAGAACTCCTAGAAGTCCTTACCGGGTATTGGGATTGTGATAGAATAGTGTTTAGGTTTGGAGACTTTGAGATGATCCCGACCCTAGAGGAGATCCGAGATTGCATCTCGCTCAGAGCGTATATGTCATGAAATTGAGTTAACAATATTTTAAATATGATAAAATGTTTTAGTTAAAAAAAAATTCTCAAATATTTTCAATTTTTAACTTAAAATTTCGTCTCTCATAATACTGAGCCGAAAGAGGGGTCAATACTGGAAAAATAGAGAAACAATGAACTGGGAGTTGTCGACATGGATCGACCCCATAGGAACTAACATTTTTTATGTGTTTGCAGGTTCCCAAAACGTCGTCGGGAGGACGACAGATTTTTTGACCAACTTATTTATTCATGAATGAAACAAGTGCAGCAAAAAAAGAAACTCTGAAATCGGAGGACGAAAACACGCTATGAGATCCACAAAAAAAGCCACGAAAAGGATGAGGAAGTACAATCCATCCATAAAGGTCATAAAGTACAAGAGCGACCATCTGACTGAGAGGGTCACAACCGACCAAAGGATGAAGAAGCATAATCCAACCATGAGAGCCATACAACTGACAAAATGACCATTTGACTAAAATGGTCACGAGCTGATAAGGGACAAAGAAAATACAATTCGGCCATGAGAGCCATATAAAGGATAAAATGGCCATCTGGCCAAGAGGGTGACAACCGACAAAAAGATGAAAGAAAGATAATTTAGCTGAAAGGGTCATATTTGTCAAATGTATACCAAGAGGGTCACTCATTCAAACACTACTGAGAGGGTCAATCATACAAACTGCCTGCCGAGAGGGCCATTCATTCAAACATTACCGAGAGGGTCATTCATATAAACTATATGTCGAGAGGACCATTCATACAAATTGCATGCCAAGAGGGTCATTCATTGTAACACTGCCGAAATGGCCATTCATACAAACTGCATGCCGAGAGGGCCATTCACACATGAGCCATAAGGTGTCGGATGTGGCATCCGCTCAACAAAAAATACATGAGCCAGAAAGTGTCGGATGTGGCATCCGCTCAACAAAAAATACATGAGCCAGATGGTGTCAAAAGTGGAATCTGCTCAACAAAATACACGAGGCAGATGGTATTGGAAATGGCATCTGCTTAATAAAATACACGAACTAGACAATGTCAAAAGTGACATCCGCTCAATAAATACACACAAGCTAGATAGTGTCAAAAATGACATCTACTCAACAAAAATATACACGAGCCAGACGGTGTCGAAGGTGGCATCCGCTCAAGTCAATAGGGTTATATGAGATAGACGGTGTCGAAGAGGCATCATCTCAAACAAAATTCAACCAAAGAGGTGAAATGAGCTAGACGGTGTCGGAGGTGTCACCTGCTCAAAAGAAGTCGCCTAAGAGGGCACAACAAGCAAAGCCATGCAGGCATGATAAATATAAATAATCAACATGTCAGGTCCCAGTACATGGAAAAAATTGAAAGCTACCGGAAGATGAAGGCAAGTAGACCAGATCTAGACACAAGCGAAGAAAACATGGAACTTATTCTTGGACATCTAGTCGCAATAATGTTCCAACGAGAGTTAAGCTCTATGTACATGAGCTTGAACATCACTCCGTACCGAACACACTCTCAAATCACGAAGATTTTGTATTAAGAAAAAACCGCAACCGGTCGGGTGTATACCAGAAAGGTCAAAGGAATTCCCACATAAGGGATACCCTTTTTTGGCCATCAATTCGAACTACAAGTGACCTGATTCTCAAAAATCGGGGATATGTAAGACAACTCAATATTTGAGGATCGGTCATATTCCAACAAAATCATTCCAAATTTTTCAGGTTTGATACTTTTGCTTTATTTACTGGATTTGTAGTAGTTTAATTGAGTCGAACTACAAGTGGTCTGAATTCTCATACAACCTGAGATATGTAGGAAACCCATAGACTAGGATCCGATCATAATTTTTAAAAAATGCATAAAATGAGAAGTACTTTTCAATTGGTTGGATAAACACTAGGTCAGTCAAATTTCACTACTCAAGGATGGTCTTGCCGTCCCCGAACAATGAAAGGGAAGTTATTTAAACCTAATGTTTTCCTCCAATAATCCTATTTAATTATTCAGGTTTCCCGAGTGACATAAGAAGTGATTTATACTTTTTACAAGACAAATATGATTTTACAAAATTATTATGGGAGTATTTTAATCATTTCATTTGATAAAATATCATCTGGTATATTTATTATATATCATATCCTATTTTTAATTAGGTTTTTATGAAATTATTTGGTCATTTTTAATTTAAAATGTGGTCATAGTTGGTTAAGCTTGTTTAAATTACATTGGACCTGTTATTTTCTTTTAATTTCGGCCGAGCCCAGCCTAAAAATGGCCCAGGCCCGGCCCAAGTCACAACTTAAGCATGCAAAGGGCATAACGCCTTACCATTTTGGCTGCTCTTTACAATTTGGGGGGAAAAGCCAAACCTTAGTTGCATATCATCTTCCCCTCAATGCCAAGAATGGCAAAGGGAAGATAGTACACTTTTTGGGGGTACTATCTTTACAATTTTGGGGGAAATCTGCATAACAGTTCTCTCTGTTACTTTTCTACATATCTTAATTGTTTCTTGTCTCATCATGATTTCAAATACACAATTTTGATTGGTTGAGAACTTTGGAGGGAATTCCTCCCCCCCCCCCCCCCCCCCTACACACACATTTCTTTGTTCTCCCACATCTATTCGTTGGGTCTTCTAGGGTTTCCATCAAATCCTATAAATACCCCCCCAAAGATCCTGGGTCCGAACTTGATTTTCAGGCATTCATATTTTTGAAAGCTAATTCGGGTTAAAATCCGAGTGATTTTAAGTTTAATTGGGATCCAATCCTCTTTGGTGGAACCCTATATAACTTTAATCGGTCTTCACATTTTTAAAACCTTTGTTTTGTGTGTGTGTGCAAGTTCGAGGTGCAAAGAAGGAAGAACAAGCTTACCCTTCGACCTTTCGGTTGCCTCCATACAAGGTATTTCCTTCTCTTTGTCATTACTCTCTTTAATTTTAGTAGATTTAGTTCTATATGTGTGTATTGTGGTAGATATGTGTTCATTAGAGTTGTTATGATAATTTAGAATAGCATGTGTAGTTGAAATGGAGCATGGTGTGTTAATTTCAAATTTATTCTTTGGTTATACATAGGCTGTTTTAGCTGTTTAATATCTAGTGTTGTTAATTTAAAGTTTTTGTAGCTATATAAAGACTGATTAGCCAATATAATGTTCAGTATGGTAGTTTGAAGCCTATTTGGTTATGTAAACTGATTTAAAATGCCTAATATATGAGTATGAAGTTTGTTTTAGTTACATGAAGTTTCTTCTAGTCATATATAGACTGTTTAGTTAATGGAATACCAAAATTGTTAATTTGAAGTTTGTTTCAACTATGTATGAGTTGTTTAGTTCAATGAAAAGGTTAACAATACATAGTGTCACGTTCCAAATAGGGGAATGCGCAAGCACCTACCCTTTTCCCACATGGTAAGCAAACCCATCCCTTAATCACGGTTTAATTAGGAATAAAACAAAACCCAACCATCAATATAAATAACAAGTCAAGGATAGATAAAGAAAGAGTGCGGAAATAATACATCAATCCCTAGGAATCTGGTCGAAGGCGGTACAAGAGCCACTAGTACATAAAAGCAAGTCTGAATATAAATACAAGTCTAAAAAGTGGAATACTATCTCGGAGTAGCAAAATAAGATAAATATATAACAAGAGAGTCATTCAGGCTGCGGATCCATCTAGGTGCTCACCCTAGATGCTCGTGAGTAAGCCTCGGGAATCAGTCACGATGAGAGGAAGTGGACCCTGACACATACTCTACACTCATAAAAGAATGCATTAAGGTAGTATCAGTACAAACACTAAGTACCGGTAAGTATCATAGACTGACAATAGTTAGATAACATATATAAACTAAGAGACTGACAGATAGGCATGCTCACAATCAGATATAAACACTACACATCCAAGATAGCCTCACAAGTTCAAATACCAAGTCTGAAACCAATAAGTATGGATATGAGAGTATGAATGGATATGCAATGTAATTATACACACACGCTCCGAGCGGAATACCTTTACGTCTCGATAGTCATGACCCATGGGGGGCCCGTGAAGTCCATGTACCTACTGTGGCACATAGCCCGATCCAATATAAGTGTAAGTTGTGGAATGTGCAACCTGGTCTAATATATGTATATGTTGCATAACGTGTAACCCAATCCAATATATGTATATATTGCAGAACGCGCAACCCGGTCCAACATAGGTATATGTTGCGGAATGCGCAACCCAATCCATTATATGTATATAAATATATTGCGATGCGCAACCCGATCCAAATGCATGATCATGTATGAATGAATGATATCAAATGCCAATGAAAATATATCAACACCTATGAGAATGTATCTATGAGAATGTATCACGTTGATCGTGCAACACATGGACACATAATCATCATGTCAAGAATGAATCAATCCTTCCTCTATATACGGTCAAGTCTAGTATCGTGCACGTGGCGACAAACCACTAGATCAAATAAGGAAACAACCACAATCAACAACAGTACCAACCTATGTATTCCATCCCAACTTCATACCCGAAGGCGTAACATGATTTCTCCAACAATTACTAACTCTACATGTGCTTCGCTAACTAGTGTCTAACCATAAGGTAAGATCTAACCTACCTGGTGGTGGACCTGGTGCGAAGAACCGCCAAATATGAGCCTTGCCCTTCCAAGAGCCTTTGAATACTCATAGGCTCTCCATTATCGAAGTCTAAGTTAGAACTGGAAACTAACAATACACCATATTGCTATATAATCGTTCAGAAAAGGGGAAATCGGGCCTACAAGGAAAAAATGGGGATTTAAAAGGTGGAATTGGTAACCCAACATTTTAGACGTTCAATACTATCTTCCAATTGCTAATTATACTCATTAAATCATCAATTTCATCATTAGAATCAAAACCCCTAAATTAGGATTAAACTCTAACTAACCATAATCAATTTCTTAGTTTAGGTTAGAGATTACAACTTATAATCCATTATTTCATGAAATACAATCTTAATATTTACAAGATTCACCAATTAAACTGATATTTAAAGCCTAGAATTTATTTCTCAAAGTTAATATTGGAACTAATCTTCTCCAACTAACCCCCTAGTTTCCACCATTAATTCAAGCGAAATGGTTCCCTCTTGCCAATAAACTTTCCCCGGCCTTCGATTAACCTTACTCATAAAGGGTGTCAAAGTGAAGAAAGCTTCTTTTTTGCTTTGTTCTCTGTTTTGTGGTCAAGGTTCGGAAAATCACTCAAAGAGCTCTCCAAATCCTCCTTAGAACACTCAAGGTTTTTAAATTTAGGAATTGGGAAAGAATGATTCGAAATGAGATATTTATTACTTTTTTATTCAGCGATTCCCGCTCCCGCAATCCATCGTTCGCCCCCGCGATCCTGCGATCCCGCGATCCCACCTCAGTGGAGAATTCATCCGTTGGGGCGAATCTCATTAAATATCCAAGGTTTTTCATTAGCGGTCCAGGCCCCGCTGCGGCGCAACTAGTCTCGTTGGGGCAAGACACCAGAAACCAGGAAAATTCTAATTTCAGCAAGTTTCATCCCAAAATGCCGACATACATCCGAGGCCTCCCAGATAGAAACCATATTTTTATACACATATAAAAACACTCTATGAACTCACTCGTGACCTCAAAATTCCCAACGGAGGTCTAATTGACCATGTCAACCCTCATTGGCCAAACCCAACTTTCCAACCAATTACACAAAATGCTCCCAAGTGCCTCGGGAACAGAACCAAATATCCCATGAAGTCATAGTCAACCCTCTGGACCTCATGGAATCGACGGACTTTGAAAAAGGTCTGTTTACTCAAAAGTCAATTATCAGTGGAAGATTTTTCGCTTTAAGGTTCTAATTCTCATAAGTCACCATAAAACCCGCCCGATTACCTCGGAAACCATGTCTCCCATCTCCGCAGGTCAAAATCATACTAACAAGACTCAAGAAAGGGTCAACGGGGAAAAATGGATCAAAATGTAATAAGGACCAAACGGGTCGTTACATAGGATGACTTTTACATAAACTAGGGAAATATATATTAGCTTTGAGGTAGTTAAATATGTTACTAGATCTGAATATGAAGATTGTTGGTGCCTTAAAAGATCACTTAAGGTTTGTTTAGGATGAATTTAAGTTCAGAATAAGTCTAAAATAGTATGCTTTGATATAATACTGGAGATGAAGCTATTTAAACCTTTAAATCTTGCCACTTAGGACTAAGTTCAGTTGTCTTGGTTTAAAAGCATGGTATCATGTTGCTTCTGTTTCCCTGAATGAGAAATATGGTATATGTGAAGAGAAGATGATGTCTACAAGTCTTGAATGCCTCTTAATGTATCTTCTTAAACTCTTTGCCTCTGTACTATGATCTATGGGTATATAGGGAGGCGTTGGGATTGGTATCTGATAGTTTTGTTAAATTGTGTTCATTATAGGCCAATTTTGTTAACTATGTTATCCTACCTTGAGATGTGTCCCAGTGTAAATGACCTTAGGGGTCTTTATTTCATGTCCATCAATTCTGCTAGGTCTGTTTAGTATTTGCTAGTTTAAATCATGACAACTTGTATGTGGTTTGTGTATAACTATGTGAGAATCATGCCTTGAATAACCTTGCACATGTCCTACATGACCTCCTTTACTTGTCTAAATCCTTAAGATATGCCATCTATCCTATTGCATCAACATCTTTCACTGCATTCATGTCTGATATTAAGTGAATATTAAAGTCTCATCTTGGGCTCCCAGTCAACCAAATCTGTGACATGAATGCCTTGGACAGAACTGCTATCATCTGTCCATGTGTTCATGCTGCTGCTATCTATTCATGACCCTCGTTCATCTAGTTTAAGTGCATGTTTAAGTGTGAAGAAGAAGACCCTGAATTCTTGTGCTAATTGTTGTATCATTGACAAATGTAAAATGATAAACTTATGCTAATATCATCATTGCTAATTTGAAGAATAGGATCATGACCCTGTTTTAAAAGAGTCCTAGGTCTGGATGTTACACTCTGCTTATTGGTTTAGGTTCCTTTTTTAAACTCTGATTGATGCCTGGTATGGTTATTGATTTAAACTAGGAACATACCTCCCTTTCATTGCTTGAATCTGGTAAATAACATGGCATATTTGCCCTGGTAGTTTTAAGGTGAGGCTATAGGGATGTTGTGGTGTTTTGGTCATCATGTTTGAATGATAAATTGCTTTAATTATATACATTGAAAGTTGTGGAATGCTTGCAGTAGTGTAAAAGAGGGAATGTCCATATTGTGTACCATATGTGCTTCCTTTTGGAAATTGCCTCCTTACCTCTCCTTTGTGTTGATTTGTTATAGGTATTGACATACATATAACTTGTATATCTCGTATATTTAGTATATCAGATGTATAAAGTATGTATATCCTTATGTATATCATTCATTGGCTAGTCTATGAAATGTTGTTGGGCCTAGCCCATTTGTGCTTTTCTTCCTGTCTTCTTCTTCGTGACCTTAACAACTGGGTCAGGTCCACTCTTTTGATTGCCTCTCTAAATAATTGTCAACTGCTTTCTTTGATATGGGCAGGCCTAATGTTGTCCTTTTCCTTCTAACTGCTTGTTTACGTGGGCTCTAACTGTTAAATATGCATATTTTTCTCTAGATTAATGCATGATATATGTATAATAAATTTAAATTATCTGCTTGGTAAGCTTAGATGCATTCTAACTTGGATCTTCTTTTTCCCCTCTTTCTCCGCACTGCCGCCGCATAGCGGGATGTGCCTTTAGGCCTGTCATCTCATTTCGATCAAGTTAAGCTGAGGCCCAACTAATCCCTTTTTGATCAAGTTTGCATAGCTTTTAGCCGTTCATGAAGGCCCAGCTATGGGTGAAAATAGCCAACTGCTGGGCTTAGATAGGACCACCAGTCTAAACTCAAACCTCTTTCAATTTCTTGTGTATATTGTATGTATGTGTATATACTTGTAATAAAAACACACTTTGTATGTTAGAACTTCATTATGGTTACGAACTTAGGATAGACAAATGATATCTACATCGTTTAGATATAATCGCCAAAAATAATTTTTCAGAACTATTAAACTCGGAACTTTAAAGATAAATGGCTTGTTTTTTGTATCACAAAATAAGGGATTTTGAACTTGGGAATGAAGACAACTTTTGGACTTGAACCCAATTGAAAATAAGGTTGTTTTGGACTTGATTTATGGGCTGAAAAATACTCTAAATGGACCAGGCTTTCATTTGATAAATCTGTGTTTTTTTTTTTGACAAATAGACTTGTTCAAAAACAAAAACAGATTTGGGCTATTCTAGGCCAAGAGAAACCCAAGTTGATATTCAAAAGGCTGAATTTTGGGCCAAGCTCGAACTCAAATGACTTTGAAAACTTGAACACTATCTTGGACTTGGATTAAAAGTAAGGGTTTTGAGTTTATAAAATGTGAATTGAGTTTTAGGGACATAGCATGAATAAAAGAAAAAGTTTGTTTTTTACTACTTTCAAAAATCCAAAACTTGTAATTACAAATGAATCTATCTTGGACTTGGATTAAAAGTAAGGGTTTTGAGTTTATAAAATGTGAATTGAGTTTTAGGGACGTAGCATGAATAAAAGAAAAAGTATGTTTTTACTACTTTCAAAAATCCAAAACTTGTAATTACAAATGAATTACGCTCATTTTCAACTTCAAAAAGATTTTCAAAAAAGAGCAAGTGATATTGGACAACTTATTGAACTAAAAGTAGAGTTCTACTCAAGTTAATTTTTGGGTGTTCTTAGTATGAAAATAAGTTGACTAAATCACCCCTATGCAAACTATTTTGGCAGAAGTTTAACTCTTTGTTTTCAAACAAAAACTTTTGAGTTTTGAATAAATGAATGACAAGGATATTGCGATTTTTTAAAACACTTCTAAGCAATTCAAATCATTTAAGCATGCTATAGAACACGAAGGTCAACAGTATTCTACGAACTCTTAATACCGGAGTATCTAACACCTTTCCCGGGGATCACTAGAACCCTTACCTTGACTCTGGTTTAGATAGGATTTTTCAACATTTTTGAATAAACCCTTTCAACTCGGTTTTCCAAATTTACCTATAAATTAGGTGGCGACTCTAAAAACAATTATCCAACTTAGAGCACCAACAACCTCATAGTAGCTTTTATGCATTCGCGTAAAAGTGAACTGTAACAGTTGTTAAGTGTAGATGCCTTCTAACTCCCACTCTTCTTTTTTTTCTTTGCATGAACAATACCGTTGTGAGTCGTGTGTGTGTATATATATATATATATATATATGTATGTGTGTAAAATTATTTGTATATTATTGAAATCCGGTAGAACTTAGTTGAAATACGAGTAGGCAAACGTTGCTAGTATCGTTAAGAAGAATAGGAAAACCGTTTTAAATTAAGACCCAATTAGACTTCCAAAAGATAAGTGGTACGAATTTTCCTAAAATAAGTTTTAAGGTCTTAACAAAAAAAAGTTCGCAAAAAAAGAATACGTCCCCTTAGGTACACCAAAATGATTTTTATTTGAAGTGTCTAAAAGAGTCATGTATGGTTGGAATAAAAGCGGACTGAAATACGCTGAAAGTATTGCTTTGGATCTCGGCCCATCAAAAAATGAAAAATGATTTGGGGTTTGAGCCTACAAAAATCGACTTCTAAAGGTGGATTGATCTTCAGCTTCAAAACCAAAAGAGTTTTCTTTTAAGGATTTAAAAAAGAGAAAGCTAAGTATAGTATTGCCTAAACTTGCAAAAGCATAGCTTTCTAAACAAACAAGATACACCAAATCATTTTCTTGAGTTAATTCAAAAGAAAACAACTTAAACTACGTAGGGTCAAATTGAAATTTAACTCTATTCAAAGGGAAACTTTGGGTCGATTTGGTCTAGACCAGTAATAAAAGTTACATAAATATTTTCAATAAATTTAAACCCTTTTACTAAATTTAAAAATGTTTTTCACAATTATTCTTTCAAAAATGTGTCATGAATGAACAAGTAAACGCAAGACTTTACTAACTTTGTACTTTTATACATATACTTTAAACACATTTTCTAAGCAAATAAATACTTTTAGCCACAAAATTTAAACCTATAGGTCAATCACATTGTGCAAATTCTTTCTGAGGTGCCTAACACCTTCCGCGGGGAATCACCAAAATCCTTATCCGAACTCTGGTACTTTTTATAAGGTTTTCACAAGACAACCTTCAACAAATGGTTTCCCAATTCCCATAATTAATTATGTGACAATTCTGTTAAGCCAACCAAGAGTCAATTTATGATAGTAGCTTTTGCGCCCGCATACAAGTGAATTGTAACATTCATGACAACCCCTTGTATCCCTCAATATCATCCTATAAATGGTAACGTTGAATATTACATTGTATACACTAGGGTACTTGAAAGAAATAAGAAAGGTTCTCTGTTGATCTCTATATTTCTTGTCTAACCTTGTTTCATATTGTTAATTTTAGCTTCATTTTATAACAATATAAACATATTGTATATACAGAAGAAAGATGGTGTCAAGGATTACGGTCGATATTGACATAGGTGTATAATATATACACACACATAGAGTTTATAAACTTTATATATTATACAATGTTATTTACACAATATCTATGAGGTGTATATTTACTCTATTATTATGTTTATATTTTATATACAGCCTAAATGAACATTCTATCTATTTTCTCTCTCACAAACACACTCTTGTTGTTTCTTTTAGCTAAAAAAATATAAATTAATTATGTTTAAGTTTTGCAATGGATTTTCTTCAGGTCTAAAGAGGATAGGATGATGATATGTGCATTGAAATGATATTGATTGAATAGGGACGTTAATAGAAGGTTGGGGAATTCACATAAGGTGGAGTTTGAGATAATATTTTTCTGAATTTTTCTATTTTTCACATGAGAATATAGGAGAGGTTTCGAAATTTATATACATGTGGTAAAATTGTTGTCTGAATTTGTTAATTTAAGACTGAAACTGAAAAAGTAATGACTAACTTTTATGATGTGTTATTATAGTAAGAAGGATACAGAGTAATGGGGCTATTGTATTTTTGGAGAAGTGGAATTGTTTGGATGGTGGAGTAGGATAGTGGCAATGAGCGAAAATGACTGAAAATTTCAGGTGATGAAAGAGTAGCAAAGAGATAAATATGAAGAAGACGACTTGAGTTTGGGGTCATTTGTTTTACAAATATAATATTTTACTGGCCACAAGTTATAATAATGATTAGTGAGGCTAAACAGATATCTTAAATTAGAGGCTAGGCAGAGGCTCCGACATTACCCTACGACTACATATGTAACTTGAAATATTGAGGTGGCAGGACCATCTAAGTTT
This sequence comes from Anisodus tanguticus, assembly GCA_034509755.1. Classification (NCBI taxonomy): domain Eukaryota; kingdom Viridiplantae; phylum Streptophyta; class Magnoliopsida; order Solanales; family Solanaceae; genus Anisodus; species Anisodus tanguticus. The sequence continues at coordinate 19,732,116 of CM067560.1, read as the reverse complement.
TTTTTCTAAGTGACAGGGCCTTTTATTTATTATTTATTTTTGTCTTAGAAATTATTAATGCTAGGATTAGCAAATAGGCGAGGGTATGTTTATATTTTAAAAAACATTGGGGTTAAGTTTAAACTTAAAAAAAAAACCCTACGAATTTAGGCTCCAACTGAGCTTTCTTCACCGTCATCTTCCCCCCAAATCCATTATTTGATCTTTCCGCTTTTCGAAACTACAAAAAAGTTGATTAAATACATTTACAGTGATTCGAAGTTCTTGAATATCTCCTTCAACTATCCCTGAAAGCTGTGACTTCAAGATTTACATTACCTTGAAGAGAAATATAGGTATAGAACCCTAATTTTATCCTTCTTTTTTATTTTCAGATATCGGTTTGTAATATTTCCTTTTTTTTTGTTTAACTTTCTCAGTTTTTATCTTGGAATTTTCATTATATTCATGGCTAAGACAAAAATCTAGAAAGTAAAAAATCTACAGGAAAAAGTAAATCGGAAAGTAAAAAATCTAGTGTGAAAGGTAAATCGGCGGTGTAATCCACTGAAAATAACATGCGAGGTCAGAAAAGGTTGAGAGTGATTGAGGAAGACGACGACTTTGTAGACGATGACATTGTCTTGTGCAACTTCAAGAATAAACAAAAACTGAATTCTAATTCACAAGTAGAAGAAGAAAAGAATGGTGATGTTCAGGAAGAAAAAAAGAAGGAGGAGGAGGAGGAGGAGGAGGAGGAGGAGGAGGACGAGGATGAGGAGGAAGAGGAGGAAGAAGAGGAAGAGGAAGATGATGATGATGATGAGGAAGAACAAAGAGAAGATGATGAAGAGGAGGAGGAAAAAGAGGATGATGATGAAGAAGAACAAGAAGAGGAAGAAAATAATATTGTTGAGATGGCAATAGACCTCTCGCAAGTTACGGATTGACCACATGGAGGGCTAAGTTTGGTTGTACTTTTCCTGGCAAGATCTCAGTAAGGTCTAGGATGACAGTTTTTTCAAATTGCTAGTTGTTACAGTTCACTTTAAAACAAGGCATAAAAGCTACAAGGAGGTTGTTGATGCTCTAATTGGATATTTAGTTTTTAGAGTCGTCACCTATTTATAGGTAAATTAAGAAAATCAGATAAAAGGGTTTATTTAAAATTTAGTGAAAAATCCTTTTGAATCAGAGTTCGAGGTAAGGGTTCCGATGATCCCCCGAGGAAGGTGTTAGACACGGTATTAAGGATCAGTTGATTACGATTGAACTTCGGGTTCTATAGCATGTTTATTTGTTACAATTTGCTTTAAATTGTTTACTTTCCGTAAAAATCATTAACATGTCATTCATTGCATTTCAAATCATAAAGGAATTTTTGGAAACTAAAGAGTTAAATTGCCCTAAAAAGGATCGTATAGGGGTAATTTTTTAAAGCCATTTCAGACCAAAGTACACCCAAAGTTACATTTGAGTAGAATTCCACTATTTTGGGCCTACTGGGTTGTCCAAATATTCCTTATACATTATTTTCTTTAAAAAACATTTAGAAAGAGTATAACTTGTTTAGAATGACATGCTAAAGTTTTGAGCAAAAAAACACAAGTTTTTCTTTTATTTTCACCTTGAAGGTCAACTCTATATTCTACATTCCAAATCCATTACTTCAAACTCAAATTTCTTTTAAGGCTTTGTTCTTTCCAAAAGAGCCAACTTTGGTTAAGTCCGACCCAAACATTTTTTTTGAATAGTTTCCAACTTAGCCCATTTTTTATTTAAATCTGTTTTGGAACTCAATTTCGTCAAAAATCCATTTTTTTTCTTTTTCAAGAACAAGCCCAATTTCCTTCACCTTTTATTGCCCAGATTTACGTAAAACTTTCCATTTTGTCAAAAATGTAGTCCAATTATGTTAAGTTTAAAATCAGTTTGAGCTATACTTCTGAATAAGTTCTTTCATAAAATGTCCAAATCATACTTAGTCCGTTTTAAAAAAATTATTTTTTGTTGACTATAATCTAAACGATGTACGTATCGTTTTGCACATCCTAGGTCATAATAATAAGATTCCAATACTAATATCAAGTATTTTTTATACAAATATGTTACATATAATACAATAGTAATGAATTGAAAGAGGAAAGTTAGGTTGGTGGGCCTACCGAGTCCACTAGTTAGCTACTTTTAGCCATAGTTGGGCCTTCAAGTGCAGCTACAACATCATACTTGATTGAGAAGAGTTAGTTGGACCCAACTATTTGGAGAAGCAATGGCCCAAATGGCCCGTCGTGGTGTGTAAAAGGAAAATAAATGGGAAAAAGAAAATACAGGTTAGAAGGTACCCAAACTTGTCTAATTTGAATGCATATAATCTAAATAATATAAGTAAACAAGTAGTGTCCAAATAATAATCAAAGCCTAGACTAAAATAAAGATAGTCCGATAGAAAACTCATATAATTACAGCGTACACAGATGTAATGACCCATCTAGTTTTTTATCTAGAGACCCTTATTTGACTATATTGCCCTTCCCGTAGACTTTGTGTGGATTTTGTGATGTGCGGGGATGAGTAGCATGTAGCCCGAGGTTAATTTATGTAATTTTAGAAGAAAAACCTAAAATAGGAATCTTAGAGTGATTAGTTTGACTCAAGGTTGACTTCTGAGTATATGAGTTTGTTTCTGGGTTTCGTCACTTTCGGTAGTTTCGAAGAGTCATTTATGACTTAGTCGAGTCATTGATTCACTTTTCGAAGTAATCAAATGTACTTTGTAGCCTTATTTGTGAAATTGTGATACTTGGTTATTTGGGCGATTCTTCATAAAAGTATGTCTTAGCTCGGTTATATATGATAATCTGAGGGTGCGAGCGAGTTCGTAGTACTGTTTACCTTGGGCTAGCATGTTTGGTTTATATCCGGGGAATTCCGGGAATGTTTTAGGTGTTTGGTGGAAGTGTTGAGTTATTCTAAAGTTGCTGGTGTCTGGTGTCCGCACCAACGGGTGGTGGGCCACCTCTGTATAACTAGCTCTGTAGAGGTTGGCTCGCATCAGTAGGCGAGTGATTCCTTCGCCCGCCTATGTGGAGTGATTTTCTGCTTCTGTGCTGAGGCGAGGTGTCAAGTGATTGTACCTCAGCATACCCCTTTTTTCGCCGAAGTACGACCGCACCTGCGGAGTCGATTCCGTAGGAGCGGAATGTCATGACCCATTTTCAGGAATTGTGGAGGCACCTATACATTCTCACCGATAGGCGAACCACTTCCTATATAAGCAAACAACATGAAAAAAATTACAGAAATATAATCAAAACATCAATACAACCCCTAAAATCTGGTCTGTGATACAACAACACTAATGCGGAATACAAGTATGAATGTCAAAGGTATCAAAGTGACAAAACTGAATACATAACTTAAAGATCGTATATGTCTCTCAAATGCAATAAAATACAAGAGTAAAGATAAGAGTATCCAGGGCATGCTGAATGGAAGCTTTTTCACCCCGAACCTTGGAAGTCTGCCCTCTCAGACTCACACTTGAGCTCACGAACTGGTAGAAGGATCTGTATCTACATCAAGAAAAATACAACAAGTGTAGCATGAGTACACAATGTACCCCTGTAGATATCATAGGCCGACAACGACGGAAGATACGTAACAGAGATAAATATCAAGTTGATACCAGATAAGCCTATACTAGATAGTTAAATAGCTCATATAAGTCACGTTGTACACATATCAATTCACTGATTAATCAAGTCACATTGTTCACATAAGGTTCCAATCACAGTCAAGTACAATCACTTCATTCACATATACATGTACCTTATTATCATAGTACCCACCAACTAGTACTCTTTTGTTCAAGTCATATTCAAGCTTAACCTCACTTACCCAACTTATCACATTAAATAAATGAGTCAAACTTACATCACAACAACCATTTTAGAACGCTTCCAAGAGTGTTACACCTAAGCTAAACATGATGGTGTTAATTCCTTTATTAACCTTAGCCTTTACACTTAGTTAAGTCTTTATACAATTACAGTCTGACACTCATAGATCGTTCCTCATCTACCTTTGCACTAGTGGCACTTATCACAAGTTCCTTACTAGACTCGTTACCCAGTTACATGATCAATTACCAGACAACACATAAATGCACATAATTTCCTTGACCTAGACAATAGTCATGGCATAACCGAAATTTTCGACCACAGTAGCAGTTGACATCAAACACTTAGACTTACAATTATTAATCCCAAAAAACCCATACACAAGAAAACAAGCCACACACGACAACCAAATCAATTCAACAACCTCAACCATTTATCCAAGTGTTCATATAGACCAACATAATCATTATTTCCAAGTATTCATAGAGACAAGCTCAATCATAGCGACCATATCATTCCAATACAATCAAGTCAATCCAAGTAGATTAGGGTTTCACCCAAGTTCCAATAACCAATTATATCACATTACCAAACCACAATTGATCAATATATAGATGTATGTATGATATGAATGCAATGCATATGCAAAGTACCTTTCTCAACATGGTATACATTATGTCAAGGTTTATTTATGATTCGTACACCCATAGGGGACTTGCAAAGTCCATATACCACTCCTAGCCAGTCGAATTCCATACACGAATCTGGCTAGAGCCCAAGACTCATTTGTATTGAATAATATCATGTTGCAGAAGTGCAACTCCATTCCCCGCGTATCAATATTCGTTGCAGCGTGCAACCCAAGCCATTCATATTATCATACGTCAATGTTGTCATAATCTCATAAGTGTTCTTACCTTTTTAGCCTCTTGGGCCTACATCATATTCATACCACTCTCATATCAATATCACAAAATCATGAGTGCATGAATGCAAATGACAATGTAAGACAAGATATCATGATATAATGAGATACAGATGAAATATCACATGCTTTCAAGAGTTTAATAACACACATATAATCCAATACACGAGATTTCATATCAAAGTAGTCCATCAATAATAATCCTAATACAATTAGGATATCATATCAAGCATGTGTGATGAATAAACACAACAATATCAAATATGACGATGAGCCCACAGAATGAAGACAAGCCCAAATAACAGCAGTCGGAATCAACATAAGGCTGATCCCCCAAATCACCCATCATAACAGTTCAACATCGGTACCCACTCGAACTTCATCACAATCGTTTGAGTGGGACCCCCAAACACGCCCAATACCCCTCAGAATTTATAACTACTATGTACTTCTATCGGAGTCTAAAAAACTAAACCATAGCCTACTTAAAAGTCGACTAGGAGCCACGAACTCCTAATCCACAAGTCCTCCCGAGCGAATATCGGACGGTCGTAGTTCAAACAAGCACATGAAATTCCTATGTTACCATACACATTAATCAACACGTAAGGACCAATTCTACATTACATATGATTCTAATGATACCAAACATGTCTTGTAAGAAACTCAGAGTCAAAAGTAAATCTAAACCTCATCCCAGACCCCAAGGGTAAAATAATAATTTTATTGAGAAAACGAGTTCCATATTATCAAAATAGTGTTCTACGGTTTCATAGGAATCTAAAAACACCCATATTGATATACTTTAGTCTGAAACATAAAAAGTGACCAGAGCCCATAAGGGCAAAACTGGAAATTTAAGCTAAAAACATCTTACCAATAATCTAAATAGTCATAATCCAAAGTTTCATGGAATTCTAACCCCAATTGAGCCTCCAATTTTATGACTTTGTCAAAATACTTTTTGTGTCAAAACCCATAAATCGAATTTTTGCAAAATTCGGATTGAAATTGAAATATACATTAGAAATAGTTTACCCAAGGTTTAAACAATGGTTTAAAACCCCCAATTTTGCCAACCAAAAATGGATAAAATCGATAACCAATGGAAATAATCTTAAATAAATGTCAAACTAAAGGTAGGATACTTACCCACTATTGATACGAGAACAACGTCGCAGAAATCACCTCAATCGAAGCTCTAGAACTCAAGTTATGTGCAAAATACTAAATGGATGCAGTCTAATTTCTAATACATAGTCGTTTCCGCTCCGGCAGACCAATTTCCGCCATGCGGATCCACTCTAGCGCCCGAAAGTCCCCCCTGTGGACACAAGAAACAGTAAATTGTCCCAAACTAAAATGGGCATGACTTCCTCATACGGTGTCAGAATATCATGTTGCAGGCGTGTAACGCCATTCCCAGAAGTGTTATTACCTTTCCAACCTTTTGGGCCCACAATATATCCATACCATTCTCGTGTCAATATCACAGAACCATGAATGTATGAATGCAAATGACAATATAAGGCAAGATATCATGATGTGATGAGATGCAACCAAGTATAGAGATGAATATCACATGCTTTTAAGAATTCACGACACATATACAGTCCAAGTACAAATCAGGATATTATATCAAAAGCATGTGTGATGAGTAAACATATCAAGAAACTATGGCGACAAGCCCAAAAAATCAGCAGTTGGAACCAGCACAAGGCTGATTCCCTAAAATCCATCATCACAGTTCAACATTGGTACCTCCTCAAACATTCATCACAACCGTTTGAGAGGGACCCCCAAATACACCCAATACGCCTCAATATTCATAACTAATTATGCACTTCTATCAAAGTCTCAAAAACTAAACCGTAGCCTACTTCTGAGCCGAATAAGAGTGTTAACCAATCAAGCCTCGGTGACCGCCTTGCCCTTTGATGCGCCTCGTGATAGTCAAAGTATATCCTCGTATATACTATTCGTTAATATAAACCTTACACAACATAAAACAAGACTTTAAATACCAACCCCGAGCCCATGCTATCAAGACTCGAACTTTAGTACTCAATTACCAAGAACACATAGTAGGTAGTCATATCCTTAAATTAATTGAAAAACTATATGTCACACCCCAACCTTGGGATACGGCCGACACTCGGTACCCTAAGGCCCGAGAGTACCAATATTGATACATGTAACATACTTAACGACATATACACCAACAAGGCCTCTGACGAGTGAGATTCAGATCAAGAGATACAACCACCTGCACGCAGAAAAGGCCCAACATAGACATATATACAACAAGGCCGACAATGCCGATATAAACACAAGACTATTATGCATCAACTGACTGTCTACAAGCCTCTAGAGAGTACATCAATAACATCTGGTCGGGACAGGCCCCGTCATACCCTACTATGTACATATATGCAACTATCATACCTATTAGCTCACTAAACAGCTCCGCCAGAAAAGAGGCATTAGTACGAAAGATGTACTGAATATGTAAGGTTGAAACCGTAAAAAAGTACAACACTGTAAATAAAGCATAAATTGAAACTATAACCGAGTACATAACCGTAAGATAGAGTAATAGAGAAGCAACCTATACTCTGAGGGCCTCTTTGGGCCAGAATATCCATAAATGAAATATAATCGCATATATATCACACTGTAGGCTTCTGTGGGTAGTGTTATCAATATCATATATGTATATCCGCTTATATAACACTATAGGCCTATATGGGCAATATCATAAATACCATGTATGTATAGTCGCGTATATAATGGCATACGCCTTTGAGGGCAATATAGATATATAATTCATGCTTATGAAGATCCTATAAGGAACATGAAATACTCTTTTGAACCCGTCAGAGTGACGTAAGCTCGTTACACCTTCGACTTATGTTATGAGGTTTACATATTACCTTATCTTCTCATGTGAATCAATAAGAACAATATGACGAGCAATTGACTTAACCTTCAAGAATATCAACATTGAACTTTATTATATCAAATTAAGCACGACTCGATAGGAGACGAATAGTATGTTTAACCAAGAGAAGGAAAGATCCATAATCAAGCGACAAAAATAAGTCACAAGTACATTCTTGGCGATTAGGAGTGGAGTATATATTGGAAAGCAACGTGCAAGTGTCGTTTTCATGTCAATCATGCAAAAAGAGAGAAAAGAAGCCTAACATACCTTGTTAGCATGGAAACACTACTCATATGATGTCTCACTCATCATATAATCGTCAACCTAAACAATTAAGACAATCCGTGTCAATATCCAATCAATGGTTTCACGATTTCGTCATTGCGACATTTCATCGAACACTTAGCGTGCATACTTATCTCGTTTTCATGGTAACTTAATCAATTCTCACCTCATATACAATAACACAACATCATCAAGACTACAACAATCATACTTCATGAATTCCAATCATAGTTATCTAAAAAAACCATGTCAAATCCGTCCAATAATAAAAACCACAACTACTATGAACAACTATAGAGTTTTATCTCAATTATTTCATGGATTACTTTACCGAATGGTTACTTTAATCTAGGAGAATTTAATAATACTAGGAACAACAAGAATCATACCTTAAACTTTCTAGAGATCCTGCATACAAAACCTCCTTCCAATTCTTCTAAACTTCCGAATTGTTTCCAACAATCCAAGGGAGATTCCGAGATGATCCAAGTTTGCTTGAGGGATAATCCACATCCTAATCCTGTAGAATTATTATTTAATGATGTGTTTATCTTGAGAGAAATTTTGAGAGCATATAAGTTCAATTTGGGGTGGAAATGAAATAAAATGAGAAGGGGTTCGATATTTGGCTTATATAGCCAACCCCACCGCCTCACATATACGGTTGCATATGCAGTGCATATGTCCAGATGTGGCCGCATATGCCACCAAATATGGTGGACGTGAGGTGGAAGAAAGGTGGCTTTGGTTCGTGGCCTCATCCGCAAGGCGGAATGGGTTTCGTGGGGCAAAATGTTTAGCGTATCGTCCTATCTTTGTCAAACTTTGCCGAGATGTACTTCCTTTGATACCAATGACTTATAACCATCCAAAGACCTTCTTAACATTCATTTATGTCGTGTATAACCCTTAGAACAGAGCTCAAGTCTCAGAACTTAAATTGATTAATTGGGTTTTAAACATGCGTGAAACGACTAGTATAACTTGAAATCCTTTGAACGTACTTTCAATCTTGGCCCAAGGCCTTTCTTATTCTTTTATGGGAATCATAACTCTTTTCATCTTACATAGACTTCACACGTCGCACTTGACATAAAGATTGCAAGCACGAAAGGCTTAACGGCTCTTAAACACTTGTAACTTCTTCGTGTTTCAACTCGATCATTCCTTAATCTTACTAAAGGAACCCTCTTCCTTACCTTAGGCTTCTTATCTTAAGTATATTCGATATGAGAATTTACGGTGTGTAACACTATACACATTTGAACCCTCAATTGGACAATATACAAAAAAGCCCCAAATTAGAAATCCTAGAAATTTATCCCAATTGGAATAGGTTTCTATACATGAATTAACCCTTACAACATCATCATCTAACAATATCCATCACTAATTCATGATAATAAAAGTAAACTAATCCGTAAAATTTTCATTAATCATTGATTTAACTCTCTTAAACTCATAAGAACTTGCAATTCATTTTTCTCAACTTATAAATACACTAAACCGCCATTAAAGGACTTAGAAACAAGTAATTAAGTCATAAAGGAAGAAAATATCTTACCCTAAAGGATGAATTGCTCTTCTTCTTCAGAAATACCCTACTGGCGGCACTAGGTTCGAGACTTGCTATTTTGGGAAATGAAATCTAACCTAGAAAAATATATAGGATACTTGTTACAGTAATTTCGCTCCGACAGAATCGACTTTGCTGGAGCGGACACGCTACAACAAACAAAGACCCCGCTGAGGTGGTGTCACTTGACACCTCACTTTAGCGCCATGACGGACTCACCCCTGCGGACAAACCCTCTACCAAGGCAGAAACTTGATGTGTCTATTCATGTGTCTACACCAGTCGGTGATTTTGTTATTGTAGTAAAAGTTTATCTCATGCATGTACTTACTATCATGGGTTATGACACTTGGGTAGATTTGGTTATCATAATTATGCTGGATTTCGATGTTATCTTCGGTATGGATTGGCTATCACATTATCATGCGATTCTATACTATTATTCCATGATGGTCACATTAGCTATGCCTGGACTTCTACGGTTAGATTGGAGAGGTGCTACCAGCCCTACTTCTAGGAAGGTTATTTCTTACATTCGGGCTAGGAAGTTGGTAGACTGGGGTTGTTTGGTTTATCTTGCTTATATTTTGGGATACGAGTGTGGAGACTCCTTCCATTGATTCTATTCTGGTAGTTAGTGATTTTATCGAGGTCTTTCCTTCAGACTTACCAGGTATGCCACCAAAAAGTGTCATTGACTTCTGTATTGATTCCTGAGCCGGGTACTCGATCCATCTCTATTCCTCCATACTGCATAGCTCTAGTAGAATTGTGATAGTTAAAGGAACAACTTTAGGATTTGTTGAGTAAGGGCATCATTTGATTAAGTGCATCTCCATTGGATGCTCCTGTCTTGTTCGTAAAGAAGAAGGATGACACTATGCGTATGAGTATTGATTATAGATAGTTGAATAAGGTCACCATCAGAAACAAGTATCCAATTCCTCGTATTGATGACATGTTCGATCAGCTTCATTGTGCTTCTGTGTTTTAAAAGATTGACTTGAGGTCTGGGTATCATCAGCTGAAGATTTGGGCCTAGGATGTTTCCAAAAAGGCTTTCTGGACTCGTTATATGCATTATAAGTACTTGGTGATGTCATTTAGGCTTACTAGTGCCCTCGCATCATTCATGGACTTAATAAATGGGATATTTAAGCCGTATTTGGATTGTTTTGTGATTGTATTCATTAATTACATCCTGATATATTCGAATAGTTAGGAGGACCATGAGCGTCATTTGAGAGTGGTTCTTGGTTTGTTGAAGGAGAAGAAGCTATATGCTAAGTTCTCGAAGTGTAAGTTCTGGTTGAGTTCTATAGCATTCTTGTGACATGTGGTATTCAAGGAGGGGATTATGGTTCACCCAAAGAAGATATAGGCAGACATGGACTAACCTAGACCAACTTCTATGACGGATATTCAGAGTTTCATGGGTCTCGCTAGCTACTATCATCGGTTCGTTAAGGGATTCTCTTCTATCATTTTGCATCTGACGCGTTTGATTCAGAAAAGTCTCTTTTTAGTAGTCCGACCAGTGTGAGAAAAGCTTTCAAAAGCTCAAGACACTTTTGACCACAACCTCAATTTTATCCATTTCTATAGAGGGAAAGGACTTTACTGTGTATTGTGATGCTCCTAGGATTGGGTTGGGTTGTGTGTTGATGCATGATAGTAAGGTTATTGCTTATGCATCAAGGTAGTTGAAGGTGCACGAGAAGAATTACCCTATTCATGACTTGAAGTTGGTTGATGTTGTGTTTGCCTTGAAGATTTGGAGACATTACTTGTATGACATTCATTTTGAGATGTATACCGACCACCGCAATCTTCAGCACATGTTTAATCAGAGGGATTTGATTTCTAGGCAATGTCGGTGGATGGAGTTGTTGAAAGATTATGACATGACCATTTTATATCATCCAGGCAAAGCTAATGTGGTGGAGGATACCTTGAGCCAAAAGGCAGTTAACATGGGGAACCTAACTTGTTTGCTTGCTTCTGAGCGTCCTTTGGCATTAGAGCTCCAATCTCTACCCAACCATGTCATGAGGCTTTATATTTCAAATCTGGGTACGATTCTAGCATGTGTTGAGGCGATGACGCCTCGTTTGGATCAGATTCGGACTCACCAGTATGATGATGTAAAATTATGCAAAATTCTAGATAAGGTGATGAGTGGTGAGGCTAAGGAGGCCATGATTGGTGGTGAGGGTGTTTTGAAGATTAATCGTAGAGTGTGTGTTCCTCGTGTTGGTGATTTGACCAAATTAATTACGGAAGAGGCTCACAGCTCTAGGTATTCAATTTATCTAGGTACTACTAAGATGTACTATGATTTGAGGTAGCACTATTGGTGGGGTAGGCTGAATAGAGACATTGCTGATTTTGTGTCTCGGTATCAAAATTGTCAGCAAGTCAAGTATGAGCACTAGTGACCTAGTGGTGTGTCTTAGGGGATGACCATTTTCGAGTAGAAGTTGGAGAGGATTTCCATGGATTTCGTTGTTGGGTTTCCCTCTTTAGGCAAGTTTGATGCTATTTGGGTCATTGTTGATTGATTGACCAAGTTCGTGCATTTCATTTTAGTTTAGACGATTGATAATGTAGAAAAGTTGGCTACGATCTATATTTGAGAGATTGTTTGTCTTCATGGGGTTCCTGTTTCTATCATCTAGGATTGAGGTACTCAGTTTATCAATTTCTGGCAGACATTGTTGAGAGAGTTGGGTACTCTCTTGGATTTCAGTATAACATTTCACCCTTAGACCGATGGTCAGTCCGAGGGGACTATTTAGGTATTGGAAGACATGTTATGAGCCTACATGATTGATTTTAGTGGTCATTGGGACCAGTTCTTATCTTTGGCAGAGTTTGCATACAATAACAACTATCACTCCAGTATTGATATGGCACCATTCGAGGCCTTATTTGGTTTGATGTATTTGAGGTCTGTCCTTGGGGTACTAATTTGTTTAGGGATTCATTAGAAAGGGTGAATGTGATCTAAGAAAAGCTCCTAGAAGTGCGGAGCAGGTAGAACGAGTATATAGACCGAAAGGTCTGGGACTTAGAGTTTATGGTTGGTGACAAGGTTTTTCTGAAGGTATCACCCATGAAAAGTGTGATGAGATTCGGAAAGAGAGGGAAGTTGATTCTGAGGTACATTGGGCCTTTTGAGATCCTTAGAGATTTAGGGAGGCGACATATGAGTTGGCTCTGCCACCAGGTCTTTCATGCATTCATCTAGTTTTCCACGTGTCTATGCTGAAGAAGTATCATGTTGATGGTTCTTATAATATTCAGTGTGGCTCTATATTGCTAGATCAGAATTTAGAGTTAAAAAATGAGCCTTTGGCTATTTTAGACAGGTAGTGTAGGCATCGTCCTATCGAGAAGATGACTTGGGAGGCCGAGTCTGATAGGCAGAGCAGATATCATGGTTTGTTCGATACTTCTGGTACATTTCCTCAGTTCATTTATCTCAGTTCGAGGATGAACATTGTTTTAATTGGTATCTAATGTAATGACATGTCTGGTCATTTTTAGCTAAAGACCCTTCTTTTCTTGTTTGACCATTCCCGTAGACACTATGTGGGGTTTGTGATGCGTGAGGATGGGTAGCACGGATTTCGAGGTCCATTTTGATGCATTTCAGATGAAAAATCCAAAATTAGAAACTTAGAGTTGGTTTGTTTGACTAAAAGTTGACTTCTGTCTAAATGGGTTCATGTCCGAGTTCCGTCGCTTCCGGTAGTTCCGGAGGATTATTTATGACTTAGTCGAGTCATTGGTTTGCTTCCCAGGGAAATTGGATGTGTTTTGTGGTTTATTTGTACAGTATGGATATATAGTTTTCCTAGATGATTCTTTAGAAAAGTATGCCTTAGCTCGGTTGAACTTGAAATTTGAGGGTACAAGTGAGTTCATAGAACTGTATTAACCTTAAAAACTAGGAAAAAAGATATGCTACGAGCCAAAAAGGCATGCATTATTGGAACCTTCAAAGGAGGAGAAGTGGAAGAGATTATTACCCTATATTACAACAATGACATCATGCCACAGGATACCATGGAACTAACACATTTGCATGATAGAATCATAAACTTGAAACACAAACATGCAAAAGAAACCATTGACCAATATCAGATGGTAATTGGACAGAAGAAAAGGCCTGTACTAAATACTAAAAATACTACTACTACTACCAACACAATAAAAAAAGGAGGAGTTTCTGATCCTTTTGCATAAAAATGTAACCTCATATGAACGGGATCATGTAGTTTTACTACTTGAAGCCCAAATTACTAATATGATAGGGATCATGTAATTTTATTACTTGAAGCCCAATTTACTACTCTGACAGGATCATGTAATTTTATTACTTGAAGTCCTATATAATATCATATTATGGCCCAATGTAGTTTAACTACAGTAAACCCATGTATTATCATATATTACAAACCATACTACTCAAGGATGAAGAAGATAATGACAGATGTCAAAAGATCCAACCAAGATATTATCAAAAAATCTGATGAAAACAACTGGAGAGCAGTTAGCAAAAGCAGCCAGACAAAGGAAAAAATGAAAAAGAAGACAGCTTTGACAAAACTGCAACAAGACAAAAACTTTGAAGAAAAAGCTGCAATCATAGAGGACAATCTACTATTTACTTTTAGACTTTTGTAACACACTACTATTTTCTTTACGACTTTTGAAGCATAGCAATAATGTAAGCAGTTGAGGTTATCTATATAAAGAACATCTTACCAACATTGTAGGACATTCGAAAGACTTCAATATAAATTTTCCTTTGAAAATTCTCTCTTATGTCTAGCTAAACCCCCTCATTAGTCTATAATCCAGATCAATTATACTATCATAATACCAGAGATAGATCAATTTGAAAGGTTATAATTAGAACCATATTAGTCCATAAACCTACATTTTAAAAAGAATCTCAGAAAGAGTCTGTTGAGTCTCCTAGCACCTAGGTCAATAATCCCGAAAATTCAGTGGAAGAAAAAAGGGAGTCGAGAGCCAGGGTGGGTGAGCATTCCGGTGATCTGAAATTCTACTAAGAGGTATGATTTTTAGACTATGTGTTTTTAATTATAATCTTGATAAGTGTAAACTCTACAATTATGATGTTAATATTGGTTAAATGTTATAGACTTTTGTTTAAAAAATGAATTTTGAATTGATAATACTTGCTTCCGTACTACATGCTTATCATTTGATAAACTTAGATATAACTTTGTTAGTGTACCATCTATATTCCTACACTCTTCGGGGTTATTAGATGATGAAAAGATTCGCCCAAAAATTGGTAAGTAGTAGTTGGGGCAGTTGGATTTTTTGCTATTTTGGGGAAATTATTAATAATTGCATTCGGACGAAATTGTATATTTTTAAAATTTGGGGTTGGTTTGAAATCTTGGAATAATAATTATTTTATTTTATTATTTTTTTAAAAATCGTTGGACGAAAATATATTTTTTAAAACTTGGGGGCTTGTTTTGATGCCCCAATAACTTTTCTCCACTTAGGTGTGTTTGGTATGGATGGAAACATTAGGTTTTCCAATTTTTTCATATTTGGTTGATCAAATTTTTGAAAAATATTTTCTCTAAGAAAATAAATTGTTCAAAAATGAGGAAAATGTCTTCCTTGATGAAAGTAGAGAAAACAAGTTACATAATTGTCATTCCAAGTTGTGTTCTCAAATAAAAGAGTGAAAGGTCACCTAAGCAAGAATCCAAGTAAGTACTCATAGTAACCTTATTTATACTCTCCGGATAAAAAAAAATGTTCACTTAGTCATTTGCGCACCCTTTTAAAAAATACTAATTTTAAAGTAAAAATAAGTAATTTGATTAAAATGTCCCTAATCAAATAGGTATTGAGATTTGACTACCTAACAATTAATAAGGCATATCTGAAAAAGTAAGGTTAATTTTTTTTTGATTTGATAAGTGGACACTCTTTTTGACTTAAAAAATAAATGTTAAGTGAATATTTTTTTTGATGTGGACGGAGTATATAAGTACTTTACTCAATTAACCTTTGATAAGCAAAAGTGTGAAAGTGGAATAGAATAATTAGAGCAAGGACATTATGGTCTTAATGTGAAAGAGACAAACATACATCTAGGTCATGTTAAATCTAAAAAAGAGTGCGAGACGGAAGAAGGAGTGAAATTACTTATTAGCTGCCCAAAAGAGAGTAATAATCATAATATATAAATATTAGTCCTAGGAAAGACATATGGGGGCAGCGAAGATGTGGAACGCCATGGAAGTAGCAGAGGGAGCTCTTACCTCCAAAATTCCATCTTCACCCCTCACTTTTGATCATGGTCTCTATTAGCGAATATTCTTCGAATATTCTCTGTATATTTTGTAATTATAATATATGTATATTTAAGGTAACTTAGGATTCTAATTATATTAGGAATCAACCTTTGTAAGGTAAGTTAGGATTCGTACCATATTAGGAATCAACCTTTGTACAGCTATATATATTGTGAATAATGAAAGGAATCCCTAAGGGAAATTATTCTATCTTTCATGGTATCAAGAGCCTAAAACCTTCTCCCTTCTGCTCCCCATTCTCAGCCAAACACAATTTTTTTTTCTGGTTTCCCCGTCCCTTTCTCGGCCAGAAACCAAAAAATTCTCGGCTAGAAAATTCCCTTCCCTTAGCCGGCGGCAACCATGTCTTTCCCCACAAATTCCGGTTCATTCACTGGCACCTTTGACAACCCCTCTCAACGTTCAGTATCTTCTTTTCATCCGGCATTCGCTATTAACAACATTAAGAATTTTATCCCTATAATTCTTGACCAAGAAGACTGTCAATATTCCATATGGATGGAACTATTCTACATTCATGCATGTGCATACAACGTGCTCGATCATATTGACGAATTAGTTCCTCGTCTCACCGATGTTACAGACTCAATCTGGCGTCGTCTTGACGCTATCGTCAAACAATGGATCTACGGCACCATCTCCAAAGACCTGTTGTGCACTATCATGAAAACAGGTGCTACGGCACGTGAACTTTGGGTCCGGCTAGAAGAAATCTTTCAGGATAATAAAAATACTCGGGCCGTATATTTGGAAGAGCAATTCAACAATACCTGCCTCAAGAATTTTAACAACATGTCAGAATATTGTAAGCAACTGAAACTCATAACCGATCAACTATCCATCGTCGGGACTTCTGTTTTAGAAACCAAGATGGTGCTTCAACTTGTTGCAGGTTTACCGAAAGGTGAATATGACACACTCGCAACAATGATTTAACAAGCCGACCCTCTCCCAAGTTTCAATAAGGCACGTTCACAACTATTGTTGGAAGAAACTAGACGTGCTAAATAAGAGGAACATAATCAAAAGGTGTTAGCCGTTGACGGGATGGCAACACTTGTGGCCAGTAGCAACCAGCAGCAGCAGCAGCAGGCCAGTTGCGGAGGTCGTGGCGGCAGAGGTCGCAACAACAAAGGCAAGGGCCGCGGAAAGGGCCAACGCAGCCAGTGGGCTGGACAACAGCCATGCCAAAACACTGGACAGCAGAAGCGGAACCGGCGGCGGCGGGGGTACAACCAGAAGCGGTGGCCCAACCGGCGGCCCGGGCCTCGCATGCATGCCGTACCCGAATGCGGGGGCCCGGTTTCAGCGGCCGTGGTTGATCGGCGGCCTCTTGGGCCCTGCCCCGGCCACCGAGCGAGCCAACCAGCAGAGCGATGGCGGCCCACTTAGTTGCGGTCCGGCGGCAGCACTGGCCCCGGCGATTTGGGCCGGGCCTACACCACCGTGAACCTTCAATGCCCGATAACAATTGGTACATGGACACGGAGCCACATCTCACCTCACCCGGTCGTCGGGTAACCTATCTCAACTACGTCGGTTAAAGTGTCCTCAATTTATTACTGTCGGTAATGGTCATCACAATCCAATTGAAGGTTACGGTAACACACACACCAAACATCCACACCCACCTTTCTCCTTAAACCACGTCCTATACATACCTAACATTATTAAAAACTTAATATTCGTTAGAAAATTCACTAGCAATAATTATGTGTCTGTCAAATTTGACCCTTTTGGTTTTTCTGTGAAGGAACTCAATACGGGGAAAATTCTTACACGCTGTAATAGTGTGGGAGATCTCTACCCATTTACTCAATCTTCCGCTGTCAGACCGCAAACACCTCTATCCCTTGCGGCGATCTCTCCCTCAACTTGGCACAACAGACTCGGACACCCCGGAGACCCAGTTTTTACTTTTCTTAGGACTTCTAAGCGTATTCAATGTAATAATGGGAAAATTGCCCAACACTATTTTTCTTGTCCACTAGGCAAACATACTCGTCTTCCATTTATGTCATCAAATAGTGTTACTTTTTCTCCCTTTGATATTGTTCATGCTGATTTGTGGACATCTCCGATTGTTAGCTCTTTGGGTCATAAATTATATCTTGCATTCTTGGATGATTTTTTACACTTTGTCTGGATTTACCCACTGAAATTCAAATCTGAAGTTTTTGCAAAATTCCTCGAGTTTCAAAAATTCATTAAAACACAATTTGAAAAATCTATCAGATCATTCCAGTGTGATAATGGATGAGAATTTAATAACTCAGTATTTCACAATTTCTGTTCTAAACAAGGCATGGTTTTTCGTTTTTCTTGTCCCTATACTTCCCAAAATGGAAAGGCTGAACGAATTATATGTACCATCAATAACATGGTTCGCACACTTCTATTTCATGCCTGCCTACCACCACCTTTCTGGGTCTATGCTGTCAAAATGGTAGAATCCCTTCTTAATATTTTACCAACTAGCACACTCCAAAACAAGACCCCTACCGAAATCTTATACCGTAGGCTACCATTGTATGATCACCTACGTATTTTTGGATGCTTATGCTACCCCAACATAGCCTCCACTGCACCTCACAAACTTGTCCCTCGCACTCTGCCATGTGTCTTCCTTGGTCTATCTCCTAATCATCGGGGCTACTTGTGCTATGACATTGCTACTCATAAAATCATCATCTCCCATCACGTCACCTTTGACGAGACAACCTTTCCTTTTTCCAATCTTCGGAGATTTCAAACCACCGATTACTTCTTTCTCGATGAACCGAGTCTGTCCTCGGTCATCCAAAATATGTACCAACAGCAGTCCACTATCCCGACAACATCGTCCTCACCAGGACTGCCTCCAGCCACCTGCTCTCGGTCAACAACACCACTGCTGCCTTCAGCAATGCTCTCTGGCCCTCCAGCAGCAATGCTGCCACCCAGTCCAGCTCCATGCTCTCGGTATAATACCCATACACCACCCATACTGCCTCCAGCCGAGTCTCCTGCACCTCCAGCACCACTGCTACCCTCGGCCAAAGCAACCGGTACCCCACGGCCATGCGCCTCCCGGCCCAAAGCAACCCATTCTGCAGCTATGCAACCTCACAGTCCCGACCTCCCACTGCTGCCCTTTCACCGCATGGAGACTCGTGCACAACACGGGATCTTCAAACCCAAGGTTCACTTCAATCTCTCCACACAAACCTTATCACCCATTCCAAAGAATCCAAAACTAGCTAAACTATACCCTAATTGGAATGCGGCCATGTGCGAGGAGTTTAACGCTTTAACCAAGCAGAACACTTGGGATTTGGTATCTAGACCAGCTGGTGTGAATGTTATCCGGTGTATGTGGCTATTTCGTCACAAGTTCAGAGACAGTGGTGACTTAGAGAGGTACAAGGCAAGACTAGTTGCCAATGGCACTAATCAGTAGGAGGGTATTGATTGTGGTGAGATATTCAGTCCGGTTGTTAAACCAGACACTATTCGGACTGTTCTCAGTATTGCTATGGGCATGCATTGGCCGATTCATCAGCTTGATGTCAAGAATGCATTTCTTCATGAGGATTTGAAAGAGACGGTGTACATGCATCAGCCTCCTGGCTTTGTTCATCCGGCAGCTCCGCAGTTTGTGTGTCGTCTCAGGAAGTCATTGTATGGATTGAAACAGGCACCTCACACTTGGTATGATCGGTTAGCCAGGTATCTTCTGCAGATTGGTTTTGTATGTAGCAGGTGTGATACCTCTCTCTTCACTTTTCACCGAGGTAGCAGCACTGCATATTTGCTATTATATGTCGATGACATTGTTCTACTTGCCTCATCGACGGGTTGAAGAATGAAATCATTGCTCTACTCAAAATTGAATTTGCTATGGTGACTTGGGCAAGCTAAGTTATTTTTTGGGTATATCGGTGACCAGATCTGCAACCACTATGTTCCTGTGTCAGCGTAAGTATGCAGAAGAGATAGTGTATAGGGCCAAGATGACAAATTTTAAAATTATGCCAACTCCGGTGGACTCAAAATCCAAGCTTAATGTCAATGACGGTGCGCCAGTTTCTGATCCCACTCTATATTAGAGTCTAGTAGGTGCTCTTCAGTATCTTACATTCACTAGGCCTGATATTGCATATGCCGTTCAGCAGGTGTGTCTGTTCATGCACGACCCCTGAGAGTCCCATTTTGCCGCCCTCAAACGTATTATCAGATACGTTAAGAGCACACTAGACTTCGGATTACATTTATACCCCTCTGCCCCAACCAAGCTACTTGCCTACACGGATGCAGATTGGGCAGGATGCCTCGACACACGTCGCTCCACCTCAGGGTACTGTGTATTTCTTAGGGATAATCTTATCTCATGGTCCGCCAAGCGGCAGGCCACACTTTCCCGTTCGAGTGCTGAAGCAGAATATCGCGGTGTTGCTAACGTAGTTGTTGAGATCTGTTGGCTCCGAAATCTTCTTTTGGAACTCCAGTGTCCACTCTGCAAGGCATCTATAGTCTATTGTGACAACATATCTGCCATCTATATGTCTCATAATCCGGTCCAACATCAGCGGACTAAGCATATTGAGATGGATATCCACTTTGTGCGAGAGAAGGTTGCCCGTGGTCAGGTCAAAATATTACACGTGCCTTCCTCTTATTAGTATGCAGACATCTTCACAAAGGGACAACTGCGACAACCCTTCACCGACTTCCGATCCAGCCTTAGCGTTCGGCCTCCTCCCGCTCCGTCTGAGGGGGAGTATTAGCGAATATTCTCAGAATATTTTGTAATTATGATATATGTATATATAAGGTAACTTATGATTCTAATTATATTAGGAATCAACCTTTGTAAGGTAAGTTAGGATTCGTACCATATTAGGAATCAACCTTTGTACATCTATATATATTGTGAATAATGAAAAGAATCCCTAAGGTAAATTATTCTATCTTTCATTCTCTCTATTCCCATTATCAAGCCTAAACTCTTGTACGTTTTCCTCATTGGAATATTTAATTTTCTCTCAAAATGCACCTTAAGATCCTCTGTGTTTCAGCGAAGCTCATTAGCTAACTTTCAGGGAATATTAGGTCCAGATCCCTTATGTTAAGGATATTACCATTTTCAAAAAAGGAAGGAAAAAAACGAATTTAGCTTTGAGCTCTGTTTGGATTTCCACTTATGTGAATGTGGGATGACATGTTTCTTTGAGCTTAATTTTCGATGCTAACTTTAGGTTTTGATTCGATAAGTTGTGGTTGTGCTTTTAACATGACTTATTATAAGCCCAACTGGATACAAAACAAAGTTTTGATAAGGTTTGGTATTTATTTATGTAGGAGGCAACAGATATCCAATGAAACTAGTTGAGGTTCATATGCTTGTCAGGAAACCATGATTATAAAGAAAAAGGTCTCCCTCTGGTTATTTCTGTAACAAGTATATGTGAAATTAAAATGGGATATGGTATAGTAGGCTGATGAAACGATATGTAAAATGGATGCACTCTATCTATTCATCCCACACTCAAAAGTATATTTAACATATGTGTGCACCTGTTTATTGGGACTAATTTTTGTTCTTCCTCTTCTATTTCTGAACTTGGTTGGAAACTGTGCAAGGACTTGTTCAACCAATGGTCAAATCTGGATGATTCTCACTTCTCTGCTGAGATGGTGTCTGGTGGCATCACTTATTTTGTTTGAATTTGCTATTTGTAAGCATTCAGTTTCTTTCCAAATATATCATTCTAAATTAGGCGTATACGATTTATAGTTTCCTATGACAAAAAGAATAGCTCACTTTTATAATTTTTGTTGCCCGAAATATTGTAAGGCTTTTGTATATCCTAACAATATTCTATTTCTTTTTGCAGTGCTAAAAGTATCTGTAAGAGATGATGGAAAGAATGAAAATATGACAGTTAGGTTATATGGTCCTAATACTGAATGTGTCATTAACCGTGAACAAGAACTGCAGGTTAGTTTCAGAGGTTTCTGTTGATTTTATTGTTCCATGCATTATTCTTATCGTATGGAGCGGTAACAGTTGAATTTTGAGTAACTTAAGTCAACTGCAATTTGGGTTATCTGTATTTCATTTTAACTACATGGTTATTTTGTCTGTCAAACTAGTGTTTGTAGCTTCCCCCCCCCCCCCCCCCCCAAACCCACCCACAAAAGATGTTATGTGGATGTGAACTTGCAGTTGTAGCTTCATAAGGTGTTTTTCCTGCTTGTCTCGTCTTGTTTGTTAGTAGGATTGCTTCCTGGGGAGTATGCGTAGACCTCACATGTGAGTCTTCTACTCTTATCCAGTGGGACAAATAAGCCAGTTAACCTCCTAAACATTTTGAAATCTACCTCCTCTATCTTAAGAAGAATAACGGTGTTTGGACTACGAAACTTACTTTTGGTTCTAGACATTGATTCCTCAATTTTGTTTTAAATAAAGTTTTCATATCTAAAAGCTATATAGAAGAACTATACATCAAAATAACTTTTATTTAAGAATATATATGTAATGTTCAAACAATTGTAAGCAAAGAAATCATTTAATCTCCAAATAGCAATAATGTAATGTAAGATGGGACAACCGTAGTATCTTATAGTGCCAAGTTAATGGCGGAGTTTGCCTTGGTTTTGCACTTTACTTTGAATTCTGTTTTGTTCAAATTGAGGGAAAGAAAAGGTGGAGGAACTAGTTGAATTACTTTCTTCAGACAAAAGTATTTTGGAGTCCTAGTGTCCAAGCACATTTTTATCACAAAATCTCTAGTGTCCATGCCTAATTATTAAGATTTTTCTCACTAATTATTGTTAGAAGTTGTACATTTACCATTCTTCAGAATTATGCAAGAAGTCAGCTCTTTGATTCTAGATGTTCTGATTGATCTTATGCAAGTTTACTTTTGTTCTTGAGATATATTTCCTATCAGATTTTGACTAAATAGGTCTTAAGATTTTTGAGATAAGTTAATATGGTATTTCTTGCATAAGTTTAGCCCATAATTCCACATCTTGGGTTGTGAAATCTGTATTTTCAATAGATGCATCCACTCTTATCTGAACTTAGAAGGTTTGTTGATTTAGTTCTTGTAACTATGGCCATGTCCATGAATCATACACACTTTATGATTGTTAAGTACTTGTCCTTGGCAATTCAACACCTCTCAGCGGCTGGGTTTGGTGCGAAGTTGCTTGGAGTATTTGGGAATGGCATTGTTCAGTCATTTATTGATGCGCGCACTTTAACACCCTCAGGTAGGCATTTAATCAGACTTCCTTTTGTAGCTTATATGTAGTAGACACTATTCATGGTTTAGTATAAATGACTTTTGGCTACCAGTCCAGAGTTTATTTTTCCTTTGTGATTTAGAAATTTTCACGTGTTTCCCTTTCTTATTCAGAATTGTTTAGGACTAGGCATCAGAAGATCTGGGAAGAACTTTTTGAAGAACAAAACTAAGAAGTAAACTATATATTTTTATATTTTGAGAAGTTAAGCATTTGATGTTCCAGACCCCACGTGTGAGATTTCACTTGGTATGTTGTTGTTGTATGTTGATGTCAAGGCCAGGACTTAAGAATGTGCTGCAATTACATCCAAAAAGTAGAAACTAAAGAAACATCAGAAAAAGCTAAAACCCCGAGTGTGTATACAAAAACTTCTATGAACTGTAGTAGTGTTTCTGCATCCTTTCCTACATGACCCTCAACATACCCGGAATACCCCTGTAAAACACCTACACCCGATTCCAACTACTTCTACCCGAAATAGCCCCACAACCTCATACTGCCCCGCTATTAACCGAGAACCCCATTTCCCACCCTTTATCGCATCAACTTGTTCCCTGCCGAACTAGCCCCACTTACCCCCACTTACCCCCACTTACCCCTCCGTACTTACATCAAATTGGTATCAGAGCGAGGCGCTCCCGTCCCACTCCTTGGCGCGATGCCTTACACAAAGAAGGATTTTTGGCGGATCACAAGTGAAGTTTTGGACAACCGTGTGCAAGCCATAAGAAAGGAACTTGCGGAACATGCCATGAATAATAATGCTAGACTTAGTACTCCAACATGTGTTGGAGGATCAACTTGAAACACTTGCGGAGACTCAAAAGGATAGACTCTTTTACACACGATGTTTGGTAAAAGATAGTGTGTAACATGATTGTGGACGGAAGTAGTGTCAACTTGGCCTCCGTAGAATTGGTGGACAAGTTAAAACTACCCATCCGAATCCGTATGATCTCCAACGGTTAAACCAAGACGAAAGGCTAAGAGTAGAAAAACAAACTCTTGTTAGCTTTCTGATTGGAACATATGAAGATAAAATATGGTGTGACATCCTCCCCCTCCCCTTGGATGCATGTCATATTTTGTTGGGACAACCGTGGCAACTTGACACGAAGGCAAAATATGATGAAGGAATGAATACTTATTCCTTTCAAAAGGATAATAAGATCCGATTAGTGCCGATGTCACCTAGTGAGGTGAAGGACATGAAAATCCGACGCGCCAAGAAGTGCGAAGCCGAGACTCTCTTACTTGATGCACAAAGGATACACAAAGGATAAAGGGAGAATCTAAGAAGGGGAGTGCCATAAATGTTTTGGCATGTAGAGAAGCAACCGGTTCGAAGGAAACCTTAGGTTTCAGAAATGGCCAAGTCACATGGACCAACAACCGAGCTACCACCTAGCAATGATGTTGATACTATTTGTGAGGTAGCTCTCGGAAGACCCTTCCCTCCATATGATGATTCGACGACAACAACCGAGTCAGATGTTCAAGAGGACCTTGTTCTATGTCAAGCCCCTAGCCGTGATCATGAAGAAGCAACACAAGGGTGGACCTTCTTACCCAATCCCTTGTACCAAGTTTAAGAAGTGGGGGATACCTTCTTTATCAACCCATTATATGAGCAAACAAGGATAGAGGAAGGAGCCGACATGGAATTCCCAAAGGACAACACATTCAGAATCTCTGTGTGTGATTATATGTTTGTTTGTTGATGACATGTCAATTTTTGGTCCTAATGTGAATGTTGTTAATGAAATTAAGATTTTTTTGTCTTTTAAGTTTGAAATGAAAGACCTTAGAGAAGCATATATGATTTTAGTGATTAAAATCAAAAGAACTGTTAAAGGTTTTTCTTTATGTCAGTCTCATTATATTGAAAAGATGTTGAAAAAGTTTGATTGTTTTGATGTTGTGCCAGTGAGAACTCCTAATGATCCTAGCATACACTTGAGAAAGAATAAAGAATCTAGTGTTTTTCAAACTGAATATGCTAAAATAATTGGGAGTGTAATATTTCTCATGAACTATACTCGACCTGATATAACTTATGTTGTTAGCAGATTGAGTAGATATATCATAATCCCAGTAGTGAACACTGGAATGCTCTTCATCGTATGTTAAAGTATTTGAGAGGTACCATGGATTGATATTTTCATTTTAAATAAAATTTCTTCTGTTTTAGAAGGTTTTTGTGATGCAAACTGGGTAACTAACAATGATGAAGTTAACTCCACCAGTGACTATGTGTTTACTTTGGGTGCAGGTGTTATTTCATGGAAGTCTTCCAAATAGACTTGTATAGCACGTTCTACCATGAAATATGAATGCATTGCTTGAGTTGGCAGGGCAAGAAGCAGAGTGGCTAAGAAATCTTTTGGTAGATGTGTCGTTGTGGGGAAGACAAGCTTTGCCGATTTCTTTACATTGTGACTCACAAGCGGCAATTGAGATTGCCAAAAAATAGTGTGTACAATGGAAAAAGTTGCATCAAACATGATGCAGTTAAACATTTGTTGAACATGGTGTTATTTCATTGAAATATGTATGGTCCGAAATTTTTTTAGCGGATCCTTTAACGAATGGGTTGTTAAGAAAAATGATCTTTGAAATGCGAAGGCGGATGGGGCTAAAGCCCATGGATTGAGGTAATATGGTGGATGCCCATTTGTGGTTAAGCGAAGCCATATAGACCGTGAATATACATTACATTTCCTATCCTTATAGCGTGAGGTAGTATTCTATAAGATTGAGCTTATTTTGCTCTTAATGATTCCATAGCCTTAAGGTATTCTATATAAGATATACTTGATGGAATCACCTACGTGGGTGTAAAGATGTGGTCTTCTTTTACGAAAGACTTGATCCATCTTTCTAGAGTATTCATGAGACCCAAAGTGTGTGCATGACCATAAAAATACTTTGTTAGTATCGCGGAGATTGCATAAAAATAAAGGATATGGTATGTGTTGTGGGATCTCAACCTATGTCCATTCAGTTCAAGAGTACTTCACTTTATGAATATTAGTTGTTGCCTCATTTCACTATGTGTTAATTCAAATTGAAAGATGTTTACACTTAAGTATATGTTCCTTTCTTTTGATCATAATTTATTCTTACTCTTTATCTTTACATTAGTGGGGTACTGATAGAATTAATTATACCTCTGGTCTTTTCCAGTAATGCAAAAGATACAAATAAGTTAAAAACATTAACATATTCATTCCAAATGCATAAATTCTATACATACACATTACAAGGACATGAAAATGGTCCTTAATTCCATTCATCTCCATTACTTCTGTAAACTCTTCTATTTGCAAACGTACAACTCTAATCTCCTATATAAGAAGTGACATTGGTGAAACTGGAAACTGGAAATTGTTTAGGAATATAATTGTAAATACAAGAATTGCCACAGCTCAGATTCAGAAGGAAATTAGGGAAAGGATAGGCTTACTGCATAGTTCTAGGAAAGCACAAAGATGCCATAGTTTGATTAAGAATTACGTAAATAAGTAGTTTGCTCTTTTGTTCTGTTTCTGCTTGAGGTCTAGTAGTTTACTGAAACCTTCCTAGAAGGTGGCTTTGACTCAAGGTGCTCTTTAGGTGTACTTGTTGTCTATGGTAATATTTTCACAGTTTATTACAGAAACAACTACTATGTTTGGTCGGACACATGAAAAATGACTTCGGCCCTACCAAGCACACTAATTCTTAACTGATAATGTTGACGAGAAATGTTAACAAAAACAAAATGCACGACGTTAGCAACCATTTTTTTGGAATTCAAATCTAGAATAGATTGGCCAGATTTGTTTGACTACCGTAAAATTATCTATCCTCTGAGAAATTTACAAAGATAGTTCGTCCTCCAATAATTAACTGCTGATATTAAAGAAGAAATATATTTTCAATCCAGGAAACAGGAAATTCTCCAAACTATACAAGCAAATTTCCCATCCTCAAAGGTGTGTGTATATATATATAAATTAGGTACTAATTCGACAACAAATTTACCCTCCTTCCAAATTGAGGTTTCAGAATTCTTCCCCGAAGGAAATGCATACATTAATGCGAGAACCTTTACACTGGAAATAGACCATGAATGTATCTCTCCTCCTGGGTCCTCAACTGTGGATCTCATTTGCATGACAAAAGAACTAAATAACAACATACTTCTTCCGGCAGAAGTGAGCAATCAGTTCAAAAGATAGGAGGAGTTTCCTTAGTCATGAATTTGGCTGGTCTAGATATAATCATAACAGTTCTTTTTGGTCCTTCCCTTTTCTAGACGTGCTTTTCGAACTGCTTCTTGGATTTGTCTCTCATGTTCCTTTAACATGTCTTCCATACTTCCTCCTGGTGGCACTAGTGGTCCAGAGCAAAGGAGTCTACTTTTCTTTGGCACATAAACCTGAAACAAGGAAAAAGGAAGGTACATGTTCATGTCAAATGAAACAAGTTAGTATCCAAATCATTATCTCCTTGAGTAGTCAAAGTTAATACTTGTTAGCTCAACAGCCTAAAAGGGATACTTAATGACGGTTATTAGACCTCATATTCGGCATGTATATGTGTGTCATGAGTTTCCATGGGTGTTTGACTTTGTAAAAGGGCTTATATAGACTCTTTCATTGAAGCATGTTTGCAGTTCGTGTTCACAAAAGATGAAGATAATTGGAAAGTAAAGATTGAAGTGCACACCGTTGAATCCCCGTAAGATGACCCATCATCCCTCTTTGAATGAACACTAGAAAAGTCTCCTACAGCTCGAGACCTGTGAGAACCCTGCCTTAGAAACTCTCCACCATGTTGGGACACACATGAATCCTCTTTGACTTTGCGAGCATATCCAGCTGCATTAGGATGGATCACTGAAGTAGAATGAGTGAATCCGTTCCTATTTTTCACTCTTAGCGGCTCAATAGGGAATCCGGTTCCACTTTCTTCTAAAGGATTATATTTAACACTGATGCTGATAATTGACTGTCCCTGCAATGTGGAAACCATTTCAATGACAAAGTGAACAGCCTTATTCAATTTTGTTTTTTGGGAAAATAGAAGAAAATCAACCTGCCCAGCATTGGATTCTGTAGTACTTTCTCCCTTTGATTGCCTTGAGGACTTGCTCAATGATTCATCTCCACATCCTTTCACACTCTCAGCTTTTCGCCTGGGATTAGCAAAATAGAAACTGTGAGATTACAGCGCAACGTTAAAGCTTGGTTACCAAGAAAATGCAGTTTCTCTGGAGTGGAACACGAAAGTACAAGTACAGTCCAGCGCATGAGAAGACAAACTTTTGGTCTTAACAGGAATCAGTATCAATCACTTGGAACTTCCAATGAAGAAGTAAGATTGACATTAAATTTCACTTCTAAGATTCTTAATTTTATGTGCTATGCTGTTGAGCAGTGTTAGTTTGCAAATCCTTCAATAATGGATAAACCTTTGAAGTGTAAAGGCGTCCAACTCACTTACATTAAGGAAATAGCCAAAAGGAACTCTAAAGCAAACCAGAAATTAAGCATAAGCCAATGCAGAGGAAAAGAGATTACTAGCAAGACACAATAGGACAGGTTATTGGTACCTTACTAAGATAGTCCAAAGTCATGATTTTATTTACAGATGCTTCGGTTAGGGAAATTTGTTAAGCTACAAGTTTTACTCATAAAAGATAAATCACAAAAGACTGTCTCCCGAAACTAAAATTTGGTAACTTTAACTCAAAAACGGTATATTCTTGAACTCAAGAATGTATCAGTAGCACCACTTGAACTCAAAATAACCTAGTATTTAAAGAAAAAAATCAATGTAGAATAATGTAGCAATGGAATGATATGCAGATTTTAGATAAGAGGAAAAGGTTCGTATAAAGAGCAAAATTAGATACCTTCTTGCTTCCTCTTCTCGAATCTTAGCGTCATATTCCTTGCTTGGAGGATATTTTGGTAAGCTATATGGATCACAAGGTAAGGGCTTTGTACTGAAGAACTGAAAGTGAAAAACCAAAGAAGATAATAAGCAGAGTAAGCCTCCCATGGTACTTAAAAAGATATAGAACACTTTTGGTTATTTGTGGAAGACAAGCATGGTGTGCCAAATAAGAAAAAATAATCATGTCTAGAAACGAAAAAAGAAAAACTTCTATCATATCAATGTTTACAGGCTGCAAAACGTCAACACAGAATGAATAGCTTAACAAACAAACATTAACCTGCTTAGACCATTTTTAGTGCATGAAGTTTTCAAATGATTTTTTTTTTTTGGAAAAAAGATCTAGAGAAAAACCTCCAAGTAATTACAAAAAGATTGCATAACCAGATTGATCAAAAAGCAACAACAAGATTGATTTTATAGCAAATATGATCATTAAAATAACAATTCAGTAAAGCTTTCCAAATGTTCACCGGATGTATATACAAGAGATTGCAATTTCCAGTTATTAATAATGTAGTCATAGTTGCTTAAATGTGAATGAGGTAAGAAATGCTTCCAATCATGATAGAAGGAATCTGAATCACCATTATAAGGAGCACCAGAACACAGTTTCATTACCTCACTGTTGAGTGCAGAAGAAGCAGTACCACGCTTTTCTGGTTCTATTGAAAGTAGGATGTCAACAAGGGCTAAAGCTGAAGGGGGAAAGTCCTTGAATGTATCAGTGACACATCGCTTGTATGGGTGTTGTGGCTTAAAACTAGTAGCATGAGGTAGTTTTGATTTCTTCCAGTATTCTTCAGAAGGTGAACCACAAAGTTTAAAAATCTTATGCATTTGCTCCACCTGTAAATTGTGGAAGTTTTCTCAGTTCACAATTACAGGAACCAACAATCACAAGTTTAGATCGAAGAGTGAATTGTTTGAGTACCTCAGTTCTTCCAGGCATGATAGGCTTTCCAGCAAATAATTCAGCGAGGATGCAGCCAGCACTCCACATATCTATGGCCACTCCATATTCTGTTGCACCAAGTAAAAGCTCAGGAGCTCTATACCATAGAGTTACAACACGACTTGTTAATGGCTGTGTTTGGTTCGGCTCAAACGTTATAGCCAAACCAAAGTCTCCAATCTTTAAAACACCATTATCATCAATCAGAAGGTTTGAACCCTTAATGTCTCGATGAAGCACACCCCGGCTTTGACAGTGTTCAAGTCCACCAAGCAATTGTTGCATATAACATTTAATCTGTAAAGCACCATGTCAAAATGTTCTCTTGGAGAAGATTGAAATATATCTTGTAAATTAAATGAAGAGAAAGATGTACCTGTGCTTCAGTAAACTTAACCCGAGGTGCTGCTGCAAGTCCAGCAAGATCGTGCTCCATGTATTCAAATACAAGATATAAGCTGCCTGATATCCTAGATGTCACCAAGGCCTCAAGTTTCATAACATTTGGGTGGTCCAATCTACGCAAAATACTTATTTCCCTTGCCATAAAGCGAATGCTCTCTGGATCCATATTAAAAAATCTCACTTTCTTCATTGCAACAATTTTATTGCTTTTAAGGTCACGGGCCTTGTAAACACTACTGTATGTTCCTTGACCAATCTGCATAAAATTTCAACATTTACGGACTTAAAGTTTAGCAAATTATGGCTGTTCTAACTAAAAAGATCTAGAACAAAATGAATTAGGAATGATTTGTAGGAAAACAAAAAAAACAAAATGAGAAGAGAGAAGAACTGACTTTGTTTAATTTTTCAAAAGACTCTGCACTTCGAGGAAGCCAGCCATGAATAGCGTCAGCTGCGACAGAAGTTAGCCAGGATGGCCATCCTGCAGCTCCGAGTTCACCCCTTACACCATTAGGCATGCTTACAACTCTAGACATTGATTGTTGCACTCCAAAATCAACTGTGGACAGCCTCTTGTGATGCCCTTCCTTAGGTCTCTCGATAATTCTTGTTTTTCCGTCATCCTCAACTTTTGTTGCATGCATGGATTCTGATGTCCGCTTTGATTTAGATTTCATAGGTGTTTCAATCTTAGGATTAACTAAGTCTACTTTAATCTCCTCTCTTTGTAAGGGAGAAACCATCTGTACAGATTTATCAAGTTCTTTTTCTTTGTCCTTGTCATGTTCGAAAACATACTCATCTTCGGAAGAACCCTTTGAGCAAATGCAGCCCATACTTTTGCAACCAATATGTTCTGTCACTCAAGACACATTCGAGACCCGCATAATAAACCTGCACCAACCCAAAGTTTTCAGTGGAAAATATTGCAATAAGCTTGTGATTTTCTAGTTTCTTCCCAACTTACCAACCAATGCAGGCCTCCAAATCCTAAGAAACACCAATCCCTCTTAGACAATTCAAAGCCTTCCTCTCTTCAATATAATAGCATATACTCTAAAGAAGCCAAAATTTCAAGAATGCCAACCACAAAAGTCTTATAAGAGATTGAAATTGATAACCAATGTCCAGAATCTCAGGATATATATCCTTTCTTCAATATCACCCCATAATAAAGGTCTTGTAACATAACAATTGCAATAAACTTGTAAAGGGGAGAAATATCACATTCAAATATGTATTACTATATTGAATAACGTATGTTACAAGGTACAAAGTTTTGTTTGTAAAAACTAAAAGAAAAGAAATAAAAAGAAAAATCTGAAGAGAACCCCAAGAAGTCAAAAACCCAGACCAGAAAAATCCAGCATTATTACAACCAAAAAGAAGAAATCAAGATTGCAGCATATAAAAGATATACACAGACAGAGGAACAGAACACCAAAAACTATGTATATGGATTTCTATGTTTTTTCTTTAAAAGGATTAATGCAGGAACTCTGGTCAAGGAGGTGATGATACCTAATGGGGGATGGAAGAAAACTAAACTTTTTCCCAGAAAATATTCAACTGGTTTTATTAATTACTACCATTTTTTCATTTTTAAAAAATTACATTTTTCTTTTTTTAAGAAAAAAAGTTTAAAGAAAGGAAAAAAAGGCAACATTTTTACCCATATATTTTAGGATATTCTACATTATTCATCACCATTGATCAGAAAGGAAATACAAGGAGAAAAAGAAGAGTAATCTAGAATCTTGAAATCACCGAAAAATACAAACAAACCACCCAATTTCCAAAATTACTTTTTTCCATAAAACACATAGTAGTACCTTTTTTTCCTTCATTATTACAACATATGCTCTCTTTGTGCATTCATATTTCCATGTAGAAATATACCCATCTCCATGCTGATTTTCCTTCTTGAAAATAAGATGAGTATTTCCTTTTTCTTTTTTTGAAATGGAAGTAGCAAAAGAATGTCAGAAAAATGGCAACATGGAAATTTGAACTCTTTTTCCAGCTTGTAGACGTGCACTGCAGTAAAGGATGGCCCAATATGTGCCACGTGGAAGTCATCAACCTGCAAAAACTGGGACCCAATAGAAGAAACCTTGCGGGAACATCCGTTACTAGTACGAGTACATGATTTTGAAAACATTTATTCTGTGTGAGGTACACGTATTGTCAGTTGTGTGAGGCTCTATTTGACTAACAAATGTACATTATGGGACCTGCAACTTACACATCTCACTTTGTTTCACACTTTCATTTCCTTACTTTTTCTTGCTCATTTTCCCCCCTTCGTTCTATTTTTTCTCTCTTCACAGTAGGGATGACAATTGGGTGGGGCGTGGCGGGGGGCGGTACCCTTCCCGCATCTATATTCATCAGAAAATTTTATATCCATCACTTATCCGTCACCCGTAGCGGATACAATTTCAACATTCATACCCGCCTAGATTAATATATTCTTAAATTTACATCCGCTCCACCACCAAGTGGATATCCGCCACTCGCCAATATCTGCCTGGCATATCAACTCTGGAGAGGGAAAAATAACGGAAAGTGTTAGAGAAACAGAAACCAAAACTTAGCAAATTTGTGGGTGAAGAAAATGAGTACATTGAGAATACCAGATATTGTTCCTTCTCCAACTGAAGACTGTCAAACTCTCATCAGATCATTTAAAGGTCTCTAGACATTAACATAAATGGTGCAAGTGAAATAACCCCAAGTGCAACACCAACATAACCAACAATAGTCAAACCAGTATAGTTAACAAATGACAAAAATAAAGTTGATCCAAGAATTGTCAACTTTCTTGGAACACCATCAGCAAGAACTGGAAATATCTTTTCTAAGTAACTAATACATAAAACATGGATTTAAATACAACATCAGTTAGCAGCAGCCAGTATGTCCATATTTGTAGAATTATTTAGCAGCAAGCCATCAACAACATCGTTAGCGACAAGCCAAAGCAACATCGGTTATAAAGAAACCAAAGAACATCAATTAGCAAAGAAGCCAAACAACATCGATTAGCAACATTTCAGCAACATCTAAGTAACTAACTAATCACCAGCACGACCTGTTCTCCAGTTGAGATATTTCAGGTAATTCAACAAAGGCCTTGAGTATCATATTCCTCAAGATCACATATTTCCATCTCCTTGACATCACCACAACTTGCATAATGTATAAACAAAGTAATTAGAGTCTAACTTCAATTTAATACAACATAAATAATTTAATCAAATTAATGTTACCTTTAATATCCGCCCAAATCCAGTTTTGAGCACACATTAATGTCTCCACCGTTTCCGGAATAAGTCGACTACGATAATGATCAAGTACACGTCCACTAGTGCTAAACGTGGATTCCGATGGGACGGTAGAAACTGGAATGCTCAATATATCCCTTGCTATTTGTTGGAGAACGGGATAATTATTTCCATTTGTTTTCCACCAATTAAGAATATCGAAATCATCCACAAGTGGTACAGTTTTAGCTTTCAAGTACTTCTCAAAATCAGATTTTAGTCCAACTTTACCCTTGTCTTCTGACACAAATTGTGCAAACTCTTGCATGTACCCCATTCCCATACTACTAATAACATCAGTTGAAGACACGTGACTACTACTAGCTGGATTATTACCATTTTTGTGCCCATACTCATCCACCAATTCCTTTAGAAAATCATAAATCCTTTTTACCTCAACATCAACAACAAGCGTATCATAAATTTTAGCAAAGTAAAACCGAATGAGAGCCATCTTGAACCTAGGATCAAGTATAGTTGCCACACCCATAAGACCATTAACATCTAACCAATAATTATTGTATTTATCTAACATTACCTCGACCATTTTTCCTATATAAATGGTAGGTGAGGACAATCAATTGGTTAATAAGATTCTAATCTCACAAATTTTAGGGAAATAAATATTGGCAGTCGGATACGCCGAGATAGAAAATTGATGTGTAATATCATTAAACACTTTCAATAGTTCACATATTTTCACAACCTTATCCCAATCTTCACTAAGTGGTGGATTTTTGTACAAATTATCCCGCGCACTTAAAACAACAGACACCTTCTTAAACTTCATAGCAACTAGAAGCATGTCATACGTCGAATTCCATCGAGTTTTACAATCAAGTATAAGTGATTTTGAACAATCAGGAACAACTTGCTTAACTACTTGTTCAAATTTTTGAGCTCTCTTATGTGATGAAGTCCAAAAGACAATACTTTCCCTAATTCTTTCAATACCCTCTTTGAAAACGGCACATAAGCCATCTTGAACAATCAAATTAAGTATGTGTGCACAACAATGCATATGAATAAAACCCCCATGAAACATCAATGAACCATAAGGAAACTCCAAACGCAATAAATTCATCATCGCATCATTTGTAGTGCAATTATCAATCGTTATAGATGATAATCTAAGATCAAGATTCCAAGATTGAATGCATTCTTTTAAAGACTCGGCAAGCACCTCAGCTGTATGCGGTCCCGGGACATACAAGAACCTATTAGATTGATATGACCATAATACTACTATTAAGAAAATTGAAATAAAAACTTGCATAATCACATAATCACAGAAGACCACACCTATCAAATAATCACAATCAGTTACCACATTAAAATTTGCATAATCAAACAAGAAAGAGTACTTGATGATTCGGCTTTGGAGTTTCCATGAATTACCAACGAAGTGTGCTGTGACAGCCATGTATCCTTTTTTTTTTATAGTTTGCAGTCCACATGTCGGTAGTCAAAGCAACCCTTCCTTTGACTTTCCTTAACAAAACACTTATACTCTCTTTTTCGACATTGTGTCGTTGGAGAATGTCTTTTTTTGTTGTGTTGCGGCAAGGAACCTTGAAACCTGGTTGAAGAGGATTAGAGTACTTTCTAAAGCCATAATGCTCAACTATGCTTAGTGGGTATTCATGGAGAATAATCATTTCTTCTAAGTCTTGTCTCGCATTATCTTGGCGGAACTCATACGGGGATAATGTCAGCGTCTCATTCGTATCACAAAGGCTAGCAAGTGTACCAAACCTCCTTGTTTGTCGGAGATCCATGCATTTCTTTTTTGGACATTTACTTGCATGCTCTTTCAAGTGACTTATTCCAGCTCTCGATCCTCCAGCAAGTTGCTTCAAACAATGGTTGCACTCCGCTTTTATTTCTTCCCCTACTCGTTTCCTTGTTAAATTATCCCAAGCTTTTGATGTATGTCTACTGGTTCAGGACAAAATAGAAGTATCTACAGAATTAGTTTGCTCTTGGCTCTCTTCAATTTCTTTACCCTTTTCCACTGTATTCGGAGTACAACTTGCCGTAGAAGGATCTGATGAGGAAGACATAGTAGTGGCATTACCCTTGCTTGTCATTCTTACCTATTGAATTATATATATACAGATTAGGACAACATTGAAAAATGTTAAATTTGTTTGAGGCAGAACAATAATCAGTAATCAGTCCATAGGATCAGTAATCAGTAATCAATCCACAAATTTGTTTGAGGCAGAACACTAATCAGTAATCAATAATCAATCCTATAGTTCATCTAACACTAATCATTAATCAATCCATAAATTTGTTTAAAGCAGAACACTAATCAGTAATCAGTAATAGTAATGGTTGTGCAATACATACTACTCTAGCCAACTTCAATAGAGAAACAAAAGGGATGGATTTTCACAGTGAGCATACAAAACACATAGTCCTATCTCTCGTTCAAACAGCTCCAAAGATCAAGTATGACCAAAATGTTAATGCATTTTTACCATCAATAAATAGGAAAATATTATTAGTTTATCAAATGATACCTAACACATATTTCTTGTTAATGGTCTGACTAATTTATCATGCTTCGAAAGTGAACAAAACATAAGAGAAAAGGTTTAATATTTTTTGATAGACTGACCTTTTTTGGGTGCAGCGAACTGAGGCAGAGCGAACTAATGGCCGATGGGTTTGGGTGTAGTGAACTAATGGCCGATGGGTTTGGGTGCAGCGAACTAATGGCCGACGGGTTTGGAGGAAATAAGGGCTGGTCGATGGTCGACAGTCGATGGCCGATGGGTTTGGGGGAAATAAGGTCGATGGTCGATGGCCGATGATGGGGTTTGGGGGAAATAAGGTTGATGGTCGATGGCCGATGATGGGTTTTGGGGGAAATAAGGTCGATGGTCGATGGTAGATAGTCGATGGTCGATGGCCGATGGGTTTGGGGGAAATAAGGTCGATGGTCGATGATGGGTTTTGGGGCGTAAGGGTTACGAGAGAGAGATACAGAGTGTTGCTGATTGCTGAAGAAATGAGTAAACCCTAGTAGTAGTACTCACTTATTAATTAAGGGTATTGGGCTTATGGAATACGGACTACAAGTCTACTACAAGGTACAAGCCTACAAATATTATTGGGCTTATGGGGCAGGCGGGTAGGCGGGGGAGACATGTATAACTGCAAATCCACCACCTACCCGTGGCAGGAACATTTTCAATACCCATACCCGCCTACAACCCGCCAAAGTTATACCCATATCCGTCCCAACTGAAGTGGGTGCTGTGCGAAATCCGCAAAATTATAGCCACCTGCCATCCCTACTTCACAGGCACTTGCATTTTCTTTTCCTCTTTCTTCTGCTTGTTAATCCGAACGTAACTCTTATCTTTACAATCAGAAACGCGATTGCTGGGACTTGCAATGGACAATGCATATCATGTCTATTTTCTGTCAATCTCTTTAGTTATGGACTAATTGAAGAATTAAATTAATTAAGTTAATTTTTTAAATTTTGGAAGTTGTAAACAAACCATATCAATTACTCCGTAAGTCGGTTCTTTTTAGCTCTGATTTTTCATTTTATGGATTTTTAATCAGTTTTTGTTGTTAAAATATATGACAATACACTTTAAGGTACATATTAAATTGACTATATTTTAAAAGACACTGCCGAATCAATTACTCTTTAAGAAAAAAATATATGTGTAATTACTTTATATATAGCTTCCTCCAAAACAAATTGTATGAATTGTTTAAAAATTTAGCCATTTCCAAGAAACATAATAAATATTTTTATAATATTTTGTGCAAAATATTAGTAAGGATTTAGTTGTGATATATCAAGATATCTTGACGATAAGATAGTAATGAATAATTAAAGGACTCAAAGATAAGTTATTTTGAACATGAAATAGATTCTTGAATTATAAAAAAACAAATCAAATAAAAAAGTAAAGGTAAAATATTGTATTAATGTAAAGGTAAATATCTAGATTACGAACCAAGATTATAAGAGATTAATATCTATTGTATAATTTTAAGATATATATATATATATCGATTCGATTTTTGTCAGTTATTTTTTTGTGTCAAAAATCAAAACCAAGTGTTGGCGGAACAATATTAGGGAATTGTCCCCCGGAACATAGCTGGATGACAAAGGAGGAGAACTTAAAATCTAGTTGGAGGTCTGCAGCATGGGTTCGAACCCTGGTGGAAGCAATTTGCTCTCTTCTAGAGTATGACCTTGTAGGTGATATCAGTTGGTCTGTTCTCAAACCTTGGTCATTCAAGCACATCCCGCGATTTACTGATAGTAGTGCTGAGGGACCGAGACTACTATCTCCAGGAATAGTATGGCGTAAGCCGGGAAGCTGGATATAAAAAAAAATTGGGGAATTTATGACTACAAAGGAGAAAGAATGTGAAAATAATTTTAGTGGGACCCACATATTTTATCTCTAGCAAATTTTGGCTGTACTTGTAAATGTTGAAGTGAAATATGGTGCACAAATGGGCCCATGTCCAAATGTCAAAAAGACGAATGGATCCTCACACAACTTTTGTTAATAGTGCGTCAACCATACTAAAATATTTTCTATGATTTTGTTAGGCAAAGCATCATATCTACGTAAGAAATACTAATACCATATTCCGTACAAACAAAATGTGTTACATGAAAAGTACTATTGTAAAGGTTAGTCACAAAATTATTTTTGACATATTAAAGTGTCTATTACAATATATAAAATCGTACATTATTTCTTGTAATATTAAAATAACTAAATTTTACATGCTATAACAATAACATGATAAAATTTTACCTAAGTTACATTGACGGATAGGTTTTGTCGTTATAATGAGTAAAACTTAGTGACTTTTCTATTAAAACATGTAAATTTCAATTACTGTAGTGTTACACAAAAAAGTTTTATGACTAAATTATTATAGTGGATAAAAACTGAAAGTTTTGCAACTTTAATATGATAAAAAAATTAATTTTATAATTTTATTTGTTACACGTGATACAGTTCGATGATGATGCCTGAAATTAACCCCTTTTCTAGCATTTGATCACCTGAAAATATTTTTCATCAACTAAATGAAAATGACATTCATCGTTATATGAAAATCATTTTGTTAAAACTATCATAACATTTAATTTCATATCAAGTGACATGTTAACAATTCATGCTAATAAAGATAAAAATGAGATGTTAGAATTAAATAATCTAGAATAATAAAATGTATTATTCATTTTGAAATAGCCAAAAAATATAAAATTTCACATGAAATAAAATGGATGGTTCTTCATGGCAATCATTACCACTTGCTGCATTGACATTATTAATAAACTGATTGATTGTGAATTTTTCAACAAATAA
The DNA here is from genome assembly GCA_034509755.1 of Anisodus tanguticus. Lineage (NCBI taxonomy): Eukaryota > Viridiplantae > Streptophyta > Magnoliopsida > Solanales > Solanaceae > Anisodus > Anisodus tanguticus. The sequence goes on along the minus strand of CM067560.1, from coordinate 19,692,822 downwards.
GTAATATGGATATAGCTTGAATAGTAGGATGAAAATAGAACAACTCATTCAATTTTTATTTTGTAAGACATTATATTACTATTAAATGCTAGATAACCTTTTAATTTTTTTCGTAAGTTACATGATTTAAATCAGTCAGGAGAAATTTCATACCCTTGAGCGCTTCTTCTCAGACGATAAATCTTCTACATATTTGTGCTCTTTGTTTGCTTGAAAGTCAACACATCAGTTTGCCTCCCTCTAGATATATTTGATCGCTTCCAACAAGTAGTTATAATCTTGGTCTCATACAATGATAAAGCAGTGATCATTTTTCCATTAACACATTAGTCGCTAAGCACACGTAGTATGAAACACGTGCTACAGTGTTCTCACCTTATGGCACGTGTGTCTCATTATTTTACTCGTTCAATATCGTACAGATCTTGATCTAGACACTCCAGATATCTAACCCTCGATTCTCTCATCAATGATCCTCAAATCCATCTTCTTAGAGAAACTCACATCTGGCATACAAAACAAATCATAACATAGTGGTGGAATTTATCTCTTCACGTTCCTTCATGTAAGATGCGATTATTCGTGTGAGAGAGGCAATCTTACGACTTGTTTGACATACTTTATCGAGAAAGAAAAAAAATACACTATCACATGCATACGAGATATGAACATAAATTTAAGAGTCAAATGTTAATGATAATATTACAACAATCAAGTTATTTTATAATACAGAAATATGATCATATTCTACGCAAACCTAGAGTCATAACATGTTTCTCAAACAGATCTTTAGATAACACCTTTATAAAAAGATCAACTGTCATTTTTCACGTATGTATTGTAAAGTTACTTCTCCATTTGCTACTGTATCTCTCACAAAGTTATACTTGATGTCAATGTGTTTGATTTTGTTGCGATACTTAGGATTCTTGGTGTATGCAATAGCCGTTGATTATCATAATATAAAATTATTGATTCTTGAGAATTCATTGCAATGTTCAGATGCTCAAAGAATTTTTTTAATCAAATAGTTTTTTGTACTACAGATGCACAAGCCACAAACTCAGCTTCCATAATTGAAAGGGTCGTACAAGTTTGTTTCTTACTTCTCCATGAAATAGCACCACCATTAAGTAAGAAAGCATATCCGAATGTCGATTTTCTATAGGTCCGATCACCAACCCATTCAACGTCTGTATACCTCTTAAGTGTAAATCATTTTCTCTATAAAATAGTGAATAATCAACAGTTCCTTTCAGGTATCGAAAGATCCTCTTCACAGCCAATGAACTCTTCTAGGATTGGACTGATATCTGCTAACCAGACCTACAACATAACAAATGTTCGGAGAAGTAAACATCATAGCGTACATCAAGCTTCGAAAGCACTAGAAAATTAAATTCAAGACATGTCTTCCTTTGTTTTCACTCTTTGGACACATTTTAAGGCTTAAAGTTTCACCTCTTGGTGTAATTTTAAATTCAAACATGAAACATGACCAAAAGTAAGTGAATTGAGGTAAACTTCACAACTAGTGAAAAGGTTCCTCATAATCTATTCAAGCTTCTTGAATAAATCTTTTTGCGACCAATCATCCCTTGTATCTTCCTATTGACTCATCCGCTTTGCGTTTAACTTTGAGAACCCATTTGTTCCCAATAGCTCTACACCCAGAAGGTAGGTCAACCAAATCCCAGACTTTGTTGATTCTCATAGACTCTAATTCTTCTTTCATTACTTTCATCCACTCATTATCACACCTCAAACCTGGGAGGCGGGCCGACACTAGATGCCTTACTTGACCCCAAGCGTACCAACTGTAACTCGTGAGCTCTGGAGCTTTGCAAGCAACCTGTACACTAATCATAACACTTTAGGCCGACAAGGGCACCATAGATGTCTACAATAGTAAACCCAAAACATATACTCCATCCGTTTAAATTTATGTGAACCTTTTCGAGGTATGAGGGTCAAACTTTATAACTTTGACCTTAAATTTTGATATAGTATTTTCAAGTTTGTAAAAATAAAAGTTATATATTTAGAAATTACATTATAAGTACGATAAGTCATGATAATTTATAATTCAAATAATTTAGAAAAAATGTAAGGAAAATATGGTCAAAGTACCACCTCGTACTCTCCCAAAATAGTAAAGGTCACATAAATTGAAACAAAGGGAGTATATATAAAGGGCCGACAAGGCCACCATATTGACATACTACACACACATGATACGTCAAGTCTATAAGAGAATATAACTGTACTGTGGTAGGGACAGGAACCCAGCCTACCCATCATCGCAATATACATATAATCATATCGACTCATACTAGCACCTCCAAACTAAGTGGAGAGCTCTGACACAACCGCTGAGCTGAAATCCTACTTAGAATGGTCATCACTCTGCCTATCTGAACATGCGGGCATGAAACGCAACATCCCCCAATAAAAGGGACGTTAGTACGAAATAATGTATCGAGTATGTAAGACAACTGAATAACTGATATATATATATATGGAGACAATCTGCGAATCAAAGATACTCTGAGATGCACTTACCTGCTCTAACCAATTCTTACATAATACAAAGTATAGCTAGCCGGACACATACAGGGCTCGGTGTATCTATCACCGGTCATAAGGCCGATATATATATATATATATATATATATATATATATATATCTGTTTATCATAGTAGTAATGTATAACTGTATAGATATATGTATAGACTCTTTGTACTTTCAACTAACACTGGAAAAACAAGAACTGAATATGAACTCCCAGTAAGGGACAAACAAGATTCAATAACATTTTCATAGGATGAAAAACACTAGTACTTCTAACTTAACAAGAATAGATTTTTATAGGCGAGACGTTCGTTTCTGTTGGATTCATGCCAAAAAGAAGGAAAGGGATAGTCTTCACATACCTCAAATCCATCTTTAATTAACTATAACGAGTCAATTCTTCAAATAAACGTCTAAACTTGGTTGCCCTCTTGATCTTTTACCCCTCCCTCACGTTGCACATACAATATATCATGGAAACTGAATTGCCGCATGTTTTCGTTTAAAAATAATAACATAGAAGGATTTCATGTTCCCTATCTATAATAGAATATAAACCCTGATAGAGCCATCCATTGCCACCTACTATAAGATATGACTAGAAGGTTCCATGTGTCATAATCTATTTCCACTATTTGATCATGTAATGCATATCTATAAAATATAATAATTAAAGGCTTAACATAGAAGCAAATGGTGATAGTGGACCAAAGTAAAATTGAGCATTTTACCTTTCTAGGTAAAACAATTAATATATATATATATATATATAAATAAAAGTATGATAGTTATATACTTATCTTAACAACAAACAAATGGTGGATAAATTTATAAATAAATTAATCAATTGATAGCTAGAACTCATTTTGAATAAATAATAAATATTTTGTAACAATTAATTCTTATCTACTCAAAATATTTTAATTTATAATATTAATAAATTATAAATATTGGGTAAAATTGAGACATATATTAATATTTCACAAAAATTAAGATATATTATCAATTTCTATTTTTTCAACCTAATCCCAAGAATAAAACTTTTGTACTATTAATTCTCAAAACGGTAAAATATGACTTTATTTTCTTATGAGAAAACAATATTTATCTTTATAAAAATCACATTTATAAACTTTCTCGTGTCCTTTTATATAATTTAAAATGTATCGAAAAAGTAGTAATATTAATAACTAGATAAAATCACATTTATCATATTTTTACATAAACTGTTTCATTTAAAAGAAAATGCCATATCAAGGCAATATATAACAGTTTTGAAATTCGTCAAACTTATAGGATGTTACACTCATCATTTTCAGAACTCGCTAAAGCCTCAGTCACAGAATTAGGCTCATCCAATTCTATGAGAGATACCAAAAATGCGTAATCTTCAATCTCATAGGATCATTTAGGTATACCTCTTCTGGTATTCTTACGTAATTGAAATTCAGATTCCTCTAAAGGATTTTGAGATTCAAACTCCCACTTGGATCAGGTACTGATCCTTGATATATTTGATTATTAAACATGTCTGAAGACTTGTATGATCTTCTGAATTCAATATTTTGTAAAGAGGCTCTCCTTTCTTTATTTCACCTTTTTTGAAAAATAATTTTCTAAAAATGTGACATCTCGTGATTCAATTTCACTAATACTTCCATCATCTAATTCAATCATGAAAACATACCATTTGGAGTGTTAGGAGTATCTTATAAAGATACATTTCTTTCCTTTTGGACTCAATTTTTCAAGTTTTCCAAAATAATATTTTACATATGCAGCACAACCCCCAAGGTCGTAGATCTTTCAAGTTTGGTTTATGACCCGTCATTAGTTCATATGGAGTGGAAGTAACTGATTTAGAAGACACTTTATTCAATATGTAGGCCGCAGTCAACAATGCATCTCCCTAGAAGGAGATAGATAATTTTTCCTGCGCCACCACTGACCTTGTCATGTCTAATAGTGTTCTATTCCTCTTTTCTGCTACATCATTCAATTGAGATGTGTAAGGTGTAGTTAACTGTCTGGTAATGCTTTTTTCATTACATAATTCTTCAAACTGTTTTGATAAATATTTACGGTCTCTATCGGTTCTTAAAGTATTTATACTTTTATCTAATTAATTCTCAACTTCATTCATATATCTTCTAAAGAGTTCAAGTGCTTCTGATTTATGAGAAATCAAATAGACATAAACAAAGTGCATGAAATCGTCAATAAATGTAATGAAATACTAAGCACCAGATCTTGACCTCACATTCATTGGACCATATTTATCATAATGAACTAATAACAATGGTAAATCATCTCTCTTAGGCTCCCCAAATGGTTTATGTGTAATCTTTCCGACAAGACAATTTTTATAAGTTGACATTTCAATTATGGAGAAAGAACCTAAATATCCAATATATTCACCCAGTCTGTCCATATGTGACCTAATCTTTCATGCCATGTAATAACATCACCATCATTACTACTAGAATAATATGTCATTACACAACAATCAACATAATAGTCATAAGTTGAAGAATTACAATCTAAAACGATAAAACCATCATAACAAAATCCAAAACCATAAAAATATTGTCTTGAGTAATTCTAACACCATTACGACTACAATTTAAATAGAAACCAAGATCTAGAAGAACAGACACAGAGACTAAGTTTCGTCGGATCTCTGAAGTATATAGGATGTTGTGCAACATCAAATATCGGCCACCATGCAAGTCCATTTTGCAAGTTCCTATCCATTTAACTTCAAGGTTTGCATTATTTCCTACATATATCCATCTTGATCTAGGTGAGACTCGATGGAACTCCACAAACATTTCTCGATCACAACTCACATGGTCGGTGGCCCTTGAGTATACAATCCATATAGGATATGATTCAGTTAGTAAAACAGTGCTAGAAACATATATAGCACTTAGAGATGCGCTTTTAGATGCTACATTTTTCAGCGCGAGACACTAACGAGTACCTGGAACATAGAAATTATAACACTTCATCTTTCTCTTGTCTTTATTCTTGAAAAAGCCATTTTGGCTCTTTTGAATTTGGCTTGTTCTTTTTCTTAGAGGGTCCTTCTCCAGTATCCTTACCCTTACCACTTGCTTTGCCACATAAGCATTAGGTACAGTTTTAGCAACACCAAATTTCTCGTCTTCAAGCTCAATATGACGGGAAATATCAAAAAACGTTTTGATGATATCATTATGGGTTAAGTTAACCTTTAAATGTTCTCAACTATTGGAAAGAGACCGGATCACCGTATCAACCTGCTCCTCATTATAAAGAACATGACCAACACTTTTGAGCTAAGCAATGATGTTAGACATCACCCTAAGACGTATTTTGACATTGTGATCATGACGCTTCTTGTAATCGTCAACTTTGATATCAGCTTTCTAAGATGTGTCATAGTAGTAACCCCATATGCCTCTAGTAAGTGTGCCTATAGCATGAGCAATGAGGTATTCCTCACATTTGTGAATGATATCATCAACAATAGAATTCAAAATAATTCCACGTGATAAACTTTGAGATCTCTTATGTGTTGAGGAGTTTTATCCTCTTTTGGGTGAACTAAAGTGTGGTTAATACCTTCAAAAATATCTTTCTCTCCCAGTATATTGGTTACGACTCTAGATGCCGCCATTTAGTTTCTCACCTTTGTTTAAATCAGCAATGATGCTCTTGGATGCCATGTCTGTTAAATGAGAAAATTAAGTAAGTTTTATTCATCAATATTTAGTTTAACAATTTATGCATGTGATATACACACTCAAACAAATTAATTTCCATAAAGGTGTCACACCCTTACTTGACCCCGAGCATACCATCTGTAGCTCGTGAGCTCTGGAAACATATACAAGAAATCTGGACCAGCAAGGCCACCATGGATGTCTATAATAGCAACCCAAAATAAATATATACAAGGACCGACATGACACCATGTTGACGTACTATACACATATGACATGTCTACAAGCCTTTAAAAGGAGTAAAACTGTAACTATAATCAGGACAGGGTCTCGACCTACCCATCATATCTGTATATACTCAAAATGACTCTCAAGTCTGGACTTGGTAAATCCGGATGAGCTATAGCTTACCAATCAGGCCGATGCTCATCACACTCTATTGAGGAGGCCTGTCTATCTGTCTCTAAAAATCTACACGCATGAAATACAACGCCCCCGGTAAAAGGACGTTGGTATGAATAATGTAATGGTATATAAGGTGACAGAATAACTGAAAGCTGAAATGTAAAAACAACTGAGGATCAAAGATACTCTAGAATACACTTACCTGCTCTAACTCAACTCTTACCTACACTTATGTTCACATAATATCAATGTTATAGAAAGGAAGTGGCATTTAGACTCTAAGAAGGTCCTCAAAAGTATTTATCCTCCGGATGAACCTTTTTCATTAAAAATGATAGCAGTAACAATGATTTATATGCTCAACCCTATTTGAAGTTATTACAGGGTACTCTGATTCATGGTATTCAAATGGATCATTTAAACAGTCTTTTCAAGTAGAATAATCACACCAATGTGTGTCTCAAAGTTCTTGGCGAACAGATGACTTTATTGCAGAATAAGGTCAACAGACTCAGTTCCCTTATTGAAGAGCAGAGAGTCAAAATGGTTTTGAAAAGAAGCAACCTCCACAGCCCTTGGAAACTTGTGCCAATATCCAGTCGCCTGCATCCATGGAAGGGATAAACCTGGCAAAGGAGCAGACAAATTCATTGAAACTAGATATTGAGGAATTATTGACACAATTTCGTGATAAAATGAAAGTATCACCTGATAAAGCATCGACCTCCAGGTCTGTTGTTGGTATGGTCAACACTAAAGATGCTGGAACCAACAGTGACAATTGTATTGCTACAATGAAGAAAGGGAATAGTTGGACTCCCAAGGTAACCTCGGAAAATTATTATTATTCGAGACCCACTCCGACGGATGTCCTGCTTGAGGAACAAGAATGGAAGAGTGATCCTGCTGCCTATACCGGCATCGAGATCATAGAGTGGAATATTGACTGTGGCGCCGAAAGTCAGATATTCAGGACTTGCCACAAAATGCTAATGTATGCTGCAGCTGCCAAAGGCAATAATCAGTCTGAGGTGAGCATAACAAAAATGATTACTGTAGGATTTACAGGTCAGCTCAAAGCATGGTGGGATAATTATCTCTCCATAGAACAGAAAGCTCAGATCATAGAGGTTGTAAAGAAAGAAGGTAACGAGCTTAAGCCTAATTCGGTTTATACCCTTGTTCTAACCATTTTAGATAATTTTACAGGCAATTACAGTACCAATTATGACAATATTAGGACTCTGCTTCAGAACCATAGATGTCCGACCCTAACATCTTTAAGATGGTATAAAGATGTTTTCCTGAGTAGGGTTTTCAATCTCCCTGAAGCTAGTAATAGTTTCTGGAAGGCCAGATTCATTGATGGCCTCCCTCCTCTCTTTGCAGAGAAGGTGAAACGAACCCTGAGAAATGAGTCTCCGGATTCACAAATTTATTGGGATATGTTCTCATATGGCCAGCTTATAGGCAGATGCATGGAAGAAGGCCTAGCCTTATGCAATGATATTAAATTGCAGAAACAGCTGAAGAAGCAGAGGCTTACTAAGAAAACTCAGTTGGAAGAATTCTGTCAGCAGTTCGCCATGGACGAAACTACCTCATCCCAGAATACCGGGAAGAAGAGGAAGCATCTTGATATTTCAAATGGTTTAGTCATATCAAAACCAAAGATGAATATTTTTCTGACTAAGATTAGATTTCTTGGTCATAATATCGAAAAGGGAAATATTATCCCGATTCATAGAAGTATTGAATTTGCGTCTAAGTTTTCTGATGAGATTCTTGGCAGAACGCAATTGCAAAGATTCTTAGGGAGCCTTAATTATATTGCTCCTTATTATAAGAATTTATCTACTGATGCAGTTGTTTTATATGACAGACTGAAGAAATCTGCCAGTCCCTGGACCAATGTTCTTACTGAAGCAGTCAGGAAGATTAAGAAGAATGTTCAAGCTTTGTCATGTCTTATGCTTGCCAACCCAAATTGGGGAAAAATTATCGAAACAGATGCTTCTGACATTGGTTATGGTAGAATTCTGAAACAGATAAATCCCCAGACTAAGCAGGAATATCTGGTCAGATATTATTTTGGAAAATGGACGAATAGTCAAAAGAATTATGCTACTATAGCCAAAGAAATTCTTGTTATAGTTAATTGTGTCCTGAAATTCTAGGATGATCTTTATAATACTAAGTTCTTAACAAGAACTGATTGCAATGCATCCAAATTCATGTTCCAAAAAGATTTTAAACATGATGTATCCAAACAAATGTTTGTTCGATGGCAGGCACATTTAGCCCCATTCGATTTTGATATTCAATATCTTAGAGGCGAAGATAATTCGCTCCCTTACTTTCTTACTCGTGAATTTTACAGGGATAGACATGCGTCCAGAATGGACAACACCTACTCCTTATAGGAATAGAGGAAGAGGTCGCGGTGAACGTGGCCGAGGTCGAGGAAGAACTGACCCAAGCCCAAGTATTAACATGACTCACAGTGATATGAACTGCTTAGAACTTGAATCTAAAACCTTACTTATTCAATTCATATTCTAAGAGCATTCTTAGACAGTATAGGCTATTAGCCTATCATGAATATTTAAAACAAGAAAATAAAAGGGAGAGGGAGGTATACCGGAATTGTAACCAAGAGAGAGAGCTGAGCGAACTTCCAATGTTATTAATTCAGAGGAAAATTTACAGTGCTCGTTTTTCTGATATTTTTACAAATGAATGATCGTCCCCTTTTATAGACGAAGGCGGACTTCAAAATAGATTACAATTTACAAAATTAAATAGTAAACGAATCTACATTATTACAAGAAGTTAAACAACTTTACATAAGAAAAAGAAGATAGCGACATCTTATCTTCTGAAAAGAAAAAAGAAAATAAAACAAACGACTTTTGATAAAGTCGGAATAAACTTTTAATAAAGTTAATAGGGGCCGAATGTGACCTTCACTTGTCGTTATACCATTATTGATCAATAATGGGTCCCTTTATTCTTTCATCTTTTCTTTTCCCCGTGAAGATTGGTCTTCTTGTCGGGCTCTGGCTTTTTCTTTGACAGCTTCAATCAAGCCATCGAATAAGTCTTTAGTTGATGGATGGTAAGAATAGTCCTCCACCTGTGAGTCTTGGAATAGTCGGTCGTCCTGAGCTTCTCTAATGGAGGCAGTTGATGTTTCTGAATAAGGACTTTCATCAATCTTTGTAGGAAATTTTTTCACAAAGTCTGCTTTTATCTTATCGAGATAAGCAGTCATCAATTCTTCCTCGGTGGCTTGATGATTCTTCATTTTAATAGATTTCTCTAATTTAGAGAAAATGGAATCATCGTCCTTGGATTGTGAACCAATCCTGTGAATAGTTTTTAGACTTTTCAATAAAGAAGCAATTTCTCCTTCTAATTCCCATCCGTAGGTGCGGGTTGGGTTTTCTGTGTCTTTGTCTAATAATTTAGACCAAAACTTGTAGAGAATTTCTCTTAAGACATAGAATGCCTTGCGAGTTTCTTCCTGCTTTAGGAATCCATTTCCAGATCCATGGGGTTCCAGTCTGCATAAAAAACATTAATGATGCAGATCCTTCGACATAGTCAGAAGGATTTTCGGGAGAAACACATGGTGTCAGTTGTATCCATTCCTTATAATAATTCATATAAGGGGTTGGTAAGATCTGAATTTCAGGTCCAATAATATTTCACCATGGGAAGATCCAACCTGGTAGTAACAGTCCATTCTGGCTATTTTTGAATATTTCTGGATTTAATTTAATCCACCATGTGTGACCATGCTTCTTGTTTTCATAATAAAAAACATAAACAAATGCATCAATGTAATCATAATAATTGAAGGCTAACTTAATGTCAGTCCTTGGAATTATAAATTCCTTTGATCGGAATGGGCTGATTCCCCATTCGTACGGAGATATGATCTTCTTTTAGTAGAACTTTGAATAGCTCTTTTCCACCCCTGGTTTATGTTCTGGGTAGGAAGTGATTTCAGCCGTGCTTGTGGCGGTGAGGATATATTCATAATACATCCTGTTTTTCCCTTCTTGGAAAGGGTGGTAGAAATTTTCTACATATCGGTTCATGAGAACCCAGGGGTCATTCAGATAATTTTTTATCTTCATGAGTCAATAGGAGAATAGTCTCCTTATGGGGACGAACCAAATATTGGTTTCGGTCTTCCTCCTATTGCAAGAGTTTTTGGGCATATGAGCCCTGTTGGCTAGAAGAAGCTTGTTCTACTAGCTTGACCTTAGGAATAGTCCTTGGGTCAGTTCTTCCTCGACCTCGGCCACGTTCACCGCGGCCTCTTCCTCTACTCCTATAAGGAGTAGGTGTTGTCCATTCTGGACGCATGTCTATCCCTGTAAAAATTCACGAGTAAGAAAGTCAGGGAGCGAATTATCTTCGCCTCTAAGATATTGAATATCAAAATCGAATAGGGCTAAATGTGCCTGCCACCGAGCAAACATTTGTTTGGATACATCATGTTTAAAATCTTTTTGCAACATGAATTTGACTGCATTGCAGTCAGTACTTATTAAGAACTTAGTATTATAAAGATCATCCTGAAATTTCAGGACACACTTAACTATAGCAAGAATTTCTTTCGCTATAGTAGCATAATTCTTTTGACTATTAGTCCATTTTCCAGAATAATATCTGACCAGATATTCCTGCTTAGTCTGGGGATTTATCTGTTTCAGAATTTCACCATAACCAATGTCAGAAGCATCTGTTTCGATAAATTTTCCCCAATTTGGGCTGGCAAGCATAAGACATGGCAAAGCTTGAACATTCTTCTTAATCTTCCTGACTGCTTCTGTATGAACATTGGTCCAGGTACTGGCAAATTTCTTCAGTCTGTCATATAAAACAGCTGCATCAGTAGATACATCCTTATAATAAGGAGCAATATAATTAAGACTCCCTAAGAATCTTTGCAATTGCGTTCTGTAAAAAATCTCATCAGGAAACTTAGACGCAAATTCAATACTTCTATGAATCGGGATAATATTTCCCTTTTCGATAATATGACCAAGAAATCTAATCTTAGTCTCAAAAATATTCATCTTTGGTTTTGATATGACTAAACCATTTGAAATAATATTTTTCTTAAAAATATCAAGATGCTTAATATGATCTTGTATAGTTTTTGAATAAACTAATATGTCATCAATATAGACAATTATAAAACCACTATAAGGGGTAAAAATGTCATTCATGACATGCTGAAATTCGGATGGAGCATTCTTTAATTCGAAAAGGCATAACATTCCATTCATAATGGCCGAATGGAACTGTGAAGGCAGTCTTGTACCTGTCAGGTTCATGAACCTGTATCTGTCAGAAACCTGATTTCAAATCAAATTTTGAAAAGATGTTAGATTGATATAATCTATCCATTAAATCCTTTTTATTTGGGATGGGATATCTAATTCATTTTAAAACCTTGTTTAAAGGTTTATAGTTAATCACTAATCTTGGAACTCCTCGTTCCTGTTCTGAATTCTTATTAACATAGAACGCTGTACAACTCCATGGGGAGTTCGAGGGATGAATCAACTTTTTCTCTATCAGAGAAGCAATCTCTTTCTTGCAGATTTCCAAATATTCTATATTTATCTGGCAAGGTCTGGCCTTGGTAGGGATGTTGTGTTCCTGAAAATCTCCCTCATCAGGAAGCTTGACGATATGCTTCTTTCTGCTCCAGAAAGCTGTCGGCAAATCATCGCAAATAGAAATAGCGAAATCATGTCCTATTCCTTTGATTTTATTCTGCAATTTAGGATTAGTAAACTGATACTCAATATTGTGAATCATTAATTCTTGCTGCAGATAATCCAGATGTTGCTTCTTATTCTGCACAAGGTTAATAAAGCTGATAGTCTTATATGAAGCTATCCATGGAAAATTGATTTCCTTTCCTTCATGAGTTCCTAAAAAACCCTTTTCTGTAACATTATTGAGAGGCATTAATCCATTAATAAAAGGTATGCTTAAGATAATATCATTAGCAAGATTTTTAACTAATGTGAAGAAATGTTTAATGCAAACCTTGTCATGGAAAATATATGCATAAGATAATTTGTAGGAGACCTGAAAATTACTTCCATCTGCTCCTGATACTTTACGGTTGGTCTTGGTAAAGTATTTTGTGGGAATGAGACCTTCCCTGATGCAATTAACACCTGCTCCTGAATCAATTAATGTAGGAACATCTTTGAAAACGGTTCCACCTTCAATTAATAAACTGATCTGGGTGATCCATCTCTGGCGAGAAATCATGCTGATAGCTCCCATGAGATCTCCATTGACAGGTTCACTAGAGGTGCTAGGCTGTTCAATGATAGGAGTATGTCCTAATTGTTCCGAAATTTCCGGTTCTTTTTCTTCATAGGAGATTTGTGCTAACAGAGTAATTCTGTTTTCTAATCCACTGTAGTGTTTATGAAGATGAGCTATTTCAAGCTTGAGATCATGGATCTCTTCCTTCAATTGCTGAGTAGTCCAAGGATTATTACCACTCCTTTTCTTTTGCTACTTAGTCAAGATTTCCGAGAAATTGTACAGAGGATCAATTCTTGATTTGATCTTGCGAGGGATTCTATCCCTTTCCTGAGCTTTGAGCAAAGCTTCAAGGATCTTGGCCTTTTGGGCATCTTCTGGAATATCCTTAAGAAGATCATTAATTTCTTCTCCATTGATAATGCTAACATTGAAGCTGGAGAATTGAGCTTGGAGTTTATAAAACTCATCATCAGTGTTATCCTCTTTCTGACATTTCCTGGAGGTACACACACAAGGATCACTTTCCTCAGAGGAGGATGAGTAAGGATCTTCCGAATCCGTACTCATGAGTTCTTCCGAATCTTCAGAATCATCAGAGGGTATAATAATTTTCATCAGGGCATCTTTGATATTATCATCGATTTTAAGTGCCTTGATCTTGTCAATCTTTTTCTTTTTACACCGATTGACGTAATGACCAACTTCTCCACATGCATAGCAAGTAGTGGTTTTGGTAGTCCTTTTCTTTGGGACATAGCCCTTTCTGACATTTCTAGCTCTCCTTTTTACAGCTTTCTTTTTGTAAGAGTCAGACTTGTATTTTTCATAATACCGCTTTTTATGTGATTTTACCGCATGCTTCCTCTTCTTCCCGGTATTCAGGGATGAGGTAGTTTCATCCATAGTGAACTGCTGACAGAATTCTCCCAACTATGTTTTTTCAGTAAGCCTCTGCTTCATCAGCTGTTTCTGCAATTTAATATCATTGCATAAGGCTAGGCCTTCTTCCATGCATCTGCCTATAAGCTGGCCATATGAGAACATATCCCAATCAATTTGTGAATCCGGAGAATCATTTCTCAGGGTTCGTTTCACCTTCTGTGCAAAGAGAGGAGGGAGGCCATCAATGAATCTGGCCTTCCAAAAACTATTACTAGCTCCAGGGAGATTGAAAACACTAGTTAGGAAAACATCTTTATACCATCTAAAATATGTTAGGGTCGGACATCTGTGGTTCTGAAGCAGAGTCCTAATATTGTCATAATTGGTACTGTAATTGCCTGTAAAATGATCTAAAATTGTTAGAACAAGGGTATAAACTGAATTAAGCTTAAGCTCGTTACCTTCTTGCTTTATAGCCTCTATGATCTGAGCTTTCTGTTCTATGGAGAGATAATTATCCCACCATGCTTTGAGCTGACCTGTAAATCCTACAGTAATCATTTTTGTTATGCTCACCTCAGACTGATTATTGCCTTTGGCAGCTGCAACATACATCAGCATTTTGTGGCAAGTCCTAAAGATCTGACTTTCGGCGCCACCGTCAATATTCCACTATATGATCTCGGTGCCGGTATAGGCAGTAGGATCACTCTTCCATGCTTGTTCCTCAAGCAGGAGATCCATCAGAGTGGGTCTCGGATAATAATAATTTTCCGAGGTTACCTTGGGAGTCCAACTATTCCCTTTCTTCATTGTAGCAATACAATTGTCGCTGCTGGTTCCAGCATCTTTAGTGTTGACCATACCAACAACAAACCTGGAGGTCGATGCTTTATCAGGTGATACTTTCATTTTATCACGAAATTGTGTCAATAATTCCTCAATATCTAGTTTCAATGAATTTGTCTGCTCCTTTGCCAGGTTTATCCCTTCCATGGATGCAGGCGGCTAGATATTGGCACAAGTTTCCAAGGGCTGTGGAGGTTGCTTCTTTTTAGCAACCATTTTGACTCTCTGCTCTTCAATAAGGGAACGGAGTCTGTTGACCTTATTCTGCAATAAAGTCATCTATTCGCCAAGAACTTTGAGACACACATTGGTGTGATTATTCTGCTTGAAAAGACTGTTTAAATGATCCATTTAAATACCATGAATCAGAGTACCCTGTAATAACTTCAAATAGGGTTGAGCATGTAAATCATTGATACTGCTATCCCTTTTTAATGAAAAAGGTTCATCCGGAGGATAAATACTTTTGAGGACCTTCTTAGAGTCTAAATGCCACTGCCTTTCTATAACATTGATATTAAGCAAAGCATAATCTTCAACAAACCAACTAACAAAATATTTGAAAGTCTGCTTGGTCTGTAATTCATCATAAAATTGATCTCTGATCGCCTCTTGTTCTTATCTCGTGAAAAAGGCAAAAAACCAATTTCGGAAAGGCGTGTAATCAGGACCATTAAAATTATCCTTAATGATCTGGCGTAAACCAGAACCAGCACAATAATTAAGATCACAATAAACGTTATCGTAATCTCTCTCTAAATTGTCAGCCATCACGAAAATAATCAGTATATTCAGTATTACTGTTGTCTGTCGGAATTTCGACAGGAATCTGGTTTTCAACCTTTATTTTGTCAACCTTTTCCTCCTGAGAGATTTTTGAGGGGGTGGTGATTTTGTAAAGGTTTTCATCTACTTGAGATGTTGAAGCTCTAGCAGTAGACGTGCCAGCAGTGTCATCCAGAGGTAATATAATAATGAGATGACAAAGATCTACCTAATTTAGGCTGTTTAGAAAACTGAAGACGGATACTGCCATCAGTAGCCTGGATCACATGAGCGATCTGGGAGTCTATCCTGGGGTGAACCGGGATAGCTTTTTCAATTAACCAATCTTCGGGATAATCAATTTCATCCCAGCTTATAGGTCTTCTGGTAGTAATTTTAGACCTTTTGGCTAGATTAGTCTCAATCAAGACAGTCTATCTACTTCTTTTGTCATCCATGATCCTACAGTTAGGGTTCATGGTATCTAAAACACGGAAATAAACACGATAACAGATACTCATTACTTCTGTTTCAGGCATGTAATTATACCCATTAGCTTTCACATATAAAGTTAAAGCATGAAATATATTCGGATCAGACAAAGATAAAGTAAGATTTGGTCTGACATTAAAATATACTTGGCCATAGGCTAAACTTGACTGCATAGCACTCATAAGAGATTGTTTCCAGTTTAAGTTTCTGGCATCTCTTAGAACAGTCATAAAGCTTTTTGGCAAACCTTCTAAGGTTAAAGGTTTAAAAGCAATTTGCACTAAACCAATATGCAGAAATTTGTAATGCAATTTTTGATATCTTTCAATATCAGAATCAGAAAATAACTGAATAGTTTTTTCTTGGTTATCCATTTGGACAGATTCTTCGATCGTCTTTATGATATGACGATTGCGAAGGTTTTCGAAAATACCAAAATTATAAATTTCTTTTGTAGCGACAAATGGAATAGTCCATTTGTTCAAAGCATCAAGCTGTTGCGGAAGTTCATATTCTTCCGTTCTAGCGTTCTTAACACTATGCTTATAATTTTTGAAAATATTCATTCTTAATGAAATACTGTCTATGAATACTCAAATAAAATATGGGTTTGATACCATGAACCCCAACTGTAGGATCATGGATGACAAAAGAAGTAGACAGTCTGTCTTGATTGAGACTAATCTAGAAAAAAGGTCTAAAATTACTACCAGAAGACCTATAAGCTGGGATAATAACTGAAAGCTGAAATGTAAAAACAACTGAGGATCAAAGATACTCTAGAATACAGTTACCTTCTCTAACTCAACTCTTACCTACACAATAGTATAGCTAGCCGACCATATACAGGGCTCGATGTATCTCTTTCCACTCATAATCCAGGATGTATCTATATCTCTATCCGACCATATAAGGCTCGATATAGCTCTCTCCGGTCATAAGGCCGAGATATCTCTCACCAGTCGTAAGACTGGGTATCTCTCACCGGCCGTAAGGTCGGGATATATCTTACCAGCCATAAGGATGGAATATCTCTTGCCAGTCATAAGGCCGAGATATCTCTCACCAGGCGTAAGGCTGGGATATCCCTCACCAGCCGTAAGGCCAGGATATCTCTTACTAAGGTATAAGGCCGGGATATCTCTCACCAGTCCTAATGTCGTAGTATCTCTGGATATATATATAAATTCTCTACTCTTTCTATTAACGTAAAACAAGTATGAACTGGACGTAGATTCCCTAGAGGGGATAGCTAAGACATGAGGACAACAATGACAATATGGACATGAGAGTTCTATGACATACTCTTTTCTTATAAGTTCATTCGACTCTTTCTGGATATAGATTCATGCCAATGAATGAAATAGGATATCCTTTACATACCATGAGATAATCTTCCCAACAACATCATGATAAGAATAACTCACCACACCATAATCTACAATAATGAAAGTGATGCAATCGTCACACTACAAGTGATACAACTATCGTATTTCAGACGGTAAACTTATCCTATAACAAATTGGGAAACATATCCTCTGTTTTTCTTACTTTCTTCAAGTATCCAAAGATAACAAAAACCCAAATAACAACCAACAACTACACGATAAGATTTTCAACCAAAACAATGATACAACGAGCGGCAAGCTCTGTTTACGATTGATAAATCTATACCTTTAAACCCTTTCTTCTTTCAAATATATGTCAACAACAACAACAACATACTCATGTTATTCCAACAATTTCCAGCCATAAATACCACAAGAACAACCTCAAAACAGTTCAGCAACCAACAACATCACAACTACAATTTCCGACCTTTATTTCACGAGTTTTCAACCGTACAAGTTAGATACGACTTCTATAAGCCAAAATATATGAAGGCGTATAATATTACCTTATAACACTTATAACCACCCCCCACATGATCTGGAACCACACCAAAAGCAGAAATAATGAGAAGAATAAGAAACTCACTAGCACCACGGGATTCCCGGTGTTTGATTTACGTTGCTTTCTTTGGATTTCACTCTTGGGTGGTTGGGGATCTCTTAGATTTCATTTGGGGGTGTTTGGGAACTGATCTGGGTGAGAAATGGCGAAGTGATAAGGCTTAAATATCCTTACAAGGTCGTCCACTGCCTCAAGTAGGTCCCAAAGGAGCTGCCTGCGCAGTCTTGCGAAAATGTGAATATATCTTTACTTCAATGTTGTATCAATGAATGGTTTAATGCATTGGAAACTAGAATCATAATCCATCTATATGGTGGATGTATCACCTCGTAACTACAAGTACATTGGGATAAAATCTCAGTGACATCTAACCTAAATTTCAGTACACTCATGAGAGTAACTTGCGATATCTTTTGCCGACTTTTGATTTACAAATTGTTTGATTTCAAAACTTAACATATGACTATTATATGATTAAAATGCTTCATAAAAATACTTTATTAGTATATTAAACACTCCTAATCTCACCCTGAAGGTACGGGCTGTTACAATCCACTTTCGTTCAGTGAACTTCGTCGAAAACTGCTTTCTTTGATTCATGTTTCCCCGAACTCTTACGAAACTTACGTAAAACTTGTTTAAACTCATTGTTATCAAAATAAAGGGTCTTAGCTCACTGGACTTACATTATTTTTCTTATGACGCATACTGGTGCGAAAATACCGGGTGTAACATCATTCCCCTCTTAGGAACATTCATCCTCGAATGTGGGAGCGTACATGGAGGAACATTAGCACTAGATGGTTCTGAAAATTTTGAAAGAATTTACTCTATAAATGTGACTACTCAAGAACCTATAAAGAAGCAAAAATATCAACAAAATGCCACACATGGCTACATAAATAACATCAATCTCATCTCGGGCCTCTCACGGCCACCTCATAATAAATATAGGCATAATAACATAAACTCACTTTGAGTACAAGAAAATCTGTCCCATGTGACATCATAGCGTCTCAACTCTGAATATCATCTGAGTATCACATAGAATTAGTCTAAATATTTCCTAACATGGACAAAGGAAAATATGGAATCAATCAGGTTGTAATTATTGTGAACCTTCTATCTTGAACAAGCGAGGGTATTTAGATTTCATCTCCTCCTCAGCTACCCACATTATATCTTCAACATTTTTACATTTCTATAGAACTTTCACAGAATCTACTTTTTTGGTCCTCAACTTACAAACGTGTCTGTCAAATATAGAAACTAGGACTTCCTCATAGGGAAAGTCCTCAGTAACTTGAACATCATTAACTGGAACAACTCTAGAGGGATCTCTAATACATTTCCTTAACAAAGATTCATGGAAGACAGGACGTACACACTCCAATCATGGAGGAACCTCAAACTCGTAGACCACTTGACCTATTCCTCAAACAATTCTGTACGGTTCAATGTACCTTGAGCTAAGATTGTCTTTCTTACCAAATCGCCTTTCATAGGTGACACCTTCAGTAAGATCCAATCATCAACATAAAAATCTAAATCTCATCATCGCACATCCGTATAAAATTTCTAGAGACTCTGGCTTGTCAATAATCGCTCCTGAACGAGCTTTAATTCCTCTACCTCTAAATTATTATTATTCCTTTACCCCTATTACAAGGGATGATACCTCTATATTATGCGCCATAACTCTACCAATATCGGAGCCCATATGTTGAACTCCCAAACTTGCTAACTAATGGATATTTTTGGCTAACTCTCTCTTCTCATTTCTAGGTAAGACAAGATGCCCATATATCTCATCTTATTTTGCCTCGAAGGTAGTCACCTTATTCCGCTGAATTCCTTTCTAAATTGTAATAGGATGGAATCTTTATACTGCTACTCTTCCAACTATACTACTAAGAGTTATAATTATTGAGCTCTGAATGGTAACTTTACTATTATCTTAGTCGAATAGTCAAACCCTTAAACTGGTTGGCTGATGCAACTCTGTATTCTTACTATTCTACCACTTTAGTAGGATGCTCTTTCATTATATTCTAACTTTCCGAATCGTTTCCCCCTGTGCAGGACTATGTTTAACTATATCATCTTGGCTCATCTTTACTTACATTTCCATCCCAAGGAATAATACTCTCTTTAAGAAGACTCGTATATTCTCTGTACTATTGTGACATCCCAAAGGATGCCTTATGATTAATATGCGAAACTTGTCATGAATTCAGATACTTCTATTTGAAGATAATCTGGAAGTTCTTATGGTTTATAAAGATGCCATATTATATCTTAAATGTGTGCTCAACTGTTGACAATCCTTAGTCATAGGTCAATAATTCTCCTTGGCATCCCCAGCTGCTCTTAAGTGTAAGCAATCTCATTTCCTTGTTCATCCCGATACATGTATTACTAATGCATTACCTTATCTCAAGCTCCACCATTCTAGAGTTTCTTACATATCTAGCCTCAAGTATTATTTTGGATTCTGATTTGGGTCTGTATTCAACCGACATAGTTAGGAATAAACTATTGATGTACTTCCTTATTGGATACATACCCATATTATGAAGGAATTAATGTTACTGGTCAACTGTTTTGTAGCCCACACTTTAACCCACTGTACTTGGAGTAAATTCTCCTCCTTAGTCTCTTAGCTAACATCCATGAAGCTCCTCATTCATATTAAGCTGCAAGCTCATTATCATATATCCCAGTAAGATCTTAGGCGCTTTTAAACTGTCTATATTTTTCGTAATCACTTCCACTCCCATCCTTACTCTGATGGCATCAATCTTGTATGCGACCTTTAAGTGTTGCATCAAATTCCAGGCTCTATGTCCCCTTTAACTCATGATTTGCTTTATGCTAGACCCTTTCTGTCATTGCTCCTGTCAAAAATACTTTCTAGGATTTGTGATCCCTTACTCGTGAAATTGAAACTTCAGGCACTTGGGTCATTCCACGATGTGTAGTTCTGTCTCGGTTGACGGCTCCTCTGGCCTCTGACTAGCGTTTTCTAGGTTTTACATAAGTCATCTATGATTATTAACTCGACTTACCTTTCATTATTTAGTTTGAATAACCCCTTTGGAGCCTATATACTTCTGTTTTTGTTTATACTTCATGTTATTCTTTTTTGAGCCTCATATGCTTAGCTGCTCTTACTGTCGATTAACACCTCTATCCTGGAGGCTGCTACTGTCCCTTTTTTTATCATTCATACTCATATGATGTTGTAGATTCATAACACCTTCGTAGAGTCTGAGTAAATAAAATCTTATTCATTTTGAACCTCTTCGTCGTAACCCCCTCACTACTCAATCACTAAAGCGACACGTGATTTTGTTTTGATACTTTATCATACTTTCTCCCCTTATGGGAGAATGTCCACGCCTTGCGCTCAAGAATTTCATTCCTATAAAATCACATTATTACATCAATATCTTTCGCAATTTTATGGAATTTAATACCTTACAACTTGCCTTCGAACAATTCTCTCTTACTAGAGATAACTGAATCACTTACATGGATAGAGTGTCATGTATTCATAAGTGACATGCTCAATCGCTATAAATTTATGATTTACTTAAGATGCTGGTCTTATGGGGCCTCTTTTTTAATAACCCTAAAAGGTTGTTCTTCTCCAGTTCATTCTCTTACCGCCTAAATGCTCACCACACATTTATCACAATACCGACTTTACATCAATCCTTCGAGTTTCTATCTCGCACCCAGTTCAGCTTAAGATACTTACCAATATTAGTATTTCTTTATTCAAGGAGCTAAATCATCCTGCTGATATCATTTATTGAAATTATCGCTAAGGATTACTCTAACCCTTACTAGATCCCAAAATCTCACTTATTTCTAATACTACATCTCTCGGCATCTGTAAATCATAAGATAGATTAGATGATACTCACCGTTATTCTACCATTGCTGAAAGTGGGATAATAACACTTGTGTCGCTTTATCTGAACACCCACTGCTTTACAATATTCTTTATTAAGGTACCTCGTACCTCTTTCACTTTAGTTCGTTTGTGTTGGCATTAGAAAGAAATATAGTGTGTGATTTTGATGATTGACAAAGCAATTGAACATACCTAGTTTTCTGGATCAATGAAACAAATTAATTAACCTAAAAATTAAATAAATAGCTAACCAACGCATAAGGAGAATGAACTTGGTAGACATGTATGTTTATCTTAAAAAAATATGCTCTATATCAATGAAGTGAACCAATAGCAGTTAGAGGTACATATTATTATGATCAGTGATACAAAACAAGAGAGTTCAGTTTATCACTGGATGAATGAGATCAATACAATGTTTCCACATCAGAACTAGAACTGGTAACAAGGTGAATAAACAAGGTATGTGGACTTGTTCTATCACAGAGATAGATATAAACAAGTACAAAGGAAGAAGAGATTGTGAAGAGAAATAGATACACAACAACACATGAGGAATGGAATAGGTCTGCCAACATGTTCCATCCAACATCTGAGAAGCAAGTCAAAGCCATCTGCTGAATGTACGAGAGGTGATTAATGAAACAAGCATATGACGATGTTCCAGCTCAGACAGTCAGAAGATTCAGAGGCTAGAGTACCAGGTGCTTGAACTAGGTCCGAGAACATGTTCTGTCTTAGACACAACAACGAGACAGTGTTGACATGAACAAATGCAAGGAATAGGTCTAGGAACGTGTTCCTTCTCAGAGTCCTACCGCGAGTAGGATTTGTGTTTTTATGGTATAGACTTGGCGTACAAAGCGGAAGGACTCCGTGTTACACTTATCAGGATTTTGTACCATAATTATCAAGAATTTCAAATTCTTACAAATAAACTAAATATGTGAGAAGGTGTAAGAATCCTAAACTAACTAAAACCCTATTATACCTTGATGGGCTATATGCGTTGATGAAATACAGTTGTTATATATCTCAAGTCTTGCCATGAAGAAACTTGAGTACTCATAAGAGAGAAACTAGAACATTGATTGAATATTATCAATGCTATATTGAGAGTTCTAATTCAAGAAGTGTCGCCTAATACAACAACAAGAAGATTGAAGAATCTATGAGATAGAGTGTATGTTTTACAGTTCTTGAGTCTAGCTTTATGTATTAGGATTATTTGTCCAGTTGTACCTTTATCCAATTTCATAGAAGCAATTGTATAGGTATACAAGTTAATCAAATTCAACTTTAAGTTGGAGTTCAACTTGAAGGTTGCTAACTAGTCTGGGTAGATTAGTGAGATATGAATTAGAGTTTATACTTCCTAGGTTACAAAGTTTGTAACTTGAATTTATAGAGGCTCACTTTATAGTGGAGTTGGGAATAAATCCTATAGAGGTGTAGGTCATGGTTTTTACTACCCTTGTGAGCTGAGTGGTTTCGACACAAAAGGGTTGTGTCCTTGCTTTAATGTTCTTTATTATTCTGTAAAAGCTACATAAAGAACATGTAGGTTAACGTGGTTCATCTTATAGCCAAAAATTAGGTATCACATAGGATATAGATCTACGTGTCCAGAATATCAATTGGTACCACAACAGGCTCTCTTCAGAAAGGTTAACACCTTAAGAGTAGATCTTGATACAAGTTGCACCACCCAAAGAACTCAGTGACGGAAGATCAATTCACAGGCCACCAAAATTAAATATAGAGCATTTTTCTCTATGGAAGAAACATATGGAGACCTATCTGATGGCTATGGACTATGATCTCTTGTTAATTACAACAAGAGGAAAACTTATTCCTATTACGGTCCGATCTGGATGACACAAGAAGACCTAAAACTGAAGAGCAACTCTCAGGAGAAGACTTTAGGCTGTTTGAACTAAACGCAAAGGCAGTATACATTCTATACTGTGGTCTGGAAAGAGAAGAGTATGAAAAAATCGCTGGATGTTCCTGTGCTAACGAAATCTGGAAGTTGCTGACACAAATATATAGTCATGTGTCTCAAGAAGAGTGACCCAAACTTGATGAGCTCATGAAGGAATATGAACTATTCACCATGAAAAACAAGGAATCAGTCACATACATGTTCACCAGATTTGTAAGTAATATCAGCGAGGTTAAACGTCTTGAAAGAGTGTTCTCCACAGAAGAACTAATAAGGAAAATCCTGACAATTCTTCCTTTCTCTTGGGATACTAAAGTACATGCCATTGAAAAAGGGAATAAGATAAGTACAATGTTGATGGAGGACTTATTTGATCATCTAAAAACTCATGAACTTGAGATGAACAACTTGATCCTATGGAATCTTTCAGACTCATAAGACATACACACTGACATATATCATACAGAGGAATAGGATATGCAAGAGTGCAGTCACAAAAATAAGTCCGAGGACAAAAATCTGATTGAAGGATGGGTCAAAAGCGTAGTATCAGATCAGGGGATCAAGACATATGCATCATGGGGCTTAGGATAGAATAAGGCAATGGTAACGGCCTGAAATTCACGCTAAAAATAAGAGGATGAAGCTAATCACATGTCTCTCATGGCAATTGACGACACAGACTCAGATACAGATGAAGATTCAGAGGTGAACATTTATGAATTAAAAAACAAACATGATATATTTTCCAAGAAAAGATTCACTTCCTCAATGATCACCTTGATCGATGAATATCAAGAAATGAGTATAAAACAATCTCAGTTGCTCGATGCTTACACAATCGTGAAACATGAATCTATAGAGTTAGAAGCTGGTAAGCTCAAAGCTGAAAAGGAGGTTAGTTCTATAAAAGAACGAGTTATGCAACTTGGTTCTTCAGTGGGTTCACTCAAATTAGAAATTTTGAGACAAAATAAGGGAAACTTGGGAAGGCTGAAATAAGTAAGGAGCAACTAGAGAAGCTAAGTTTGAACTTAAGAGTAATAAAAATGAGTTATCTCTGAAAAAGAGAAGTAAAAATTGCACTTAGATCTAAAAAAGAAGAGTAAAGATTATGAAAAGGTTAGTCGCTAGTCTCAATCCTCTCACATGCTCACTAGCAAAACTCATAGTGTCAGGATTGGTCTAGGATACGGAAGAGAAACTACACAAAAGAAGTCTACGGAGGAAGAATTATGCACTATGTGTGATAAAACTAGCCACTCATGAGCCAAATATCCTGTGAATCAATGGCATGAAGAAAGAAACATGGAGTTCACACACAAAAATACCAGACCCGTTGAAATAACAAGAGCAATTTTTCATATGAACACCCTTAGTGGAAAAAAGGCATGTGACTCACCCCTTGTAACGACCTGTTTGGCCATTTAGCACTTTTAGAACTAATATCCATAAAACACCCTTCTCGTGGTCTTATTTTGGTGGTCAGAGAAGAATTAGTGAAATTAAAAATTCTTAAGTTAAGAAAATGGAAATTTGGAGCTATTCCTTTAACTACTATTATTTAATTGACGGGTAATTTTAAAATATATTTATTTAATGTATGTGAGTAGTTTATTCATAGAAATATTATTTGCACCCATATAAGTTATAAGTTGGTAAATATAATATTTGACGAAGTGGATAAAGTTTAAAGTAGATAAAGTGGTTAAGTGAAATAGATAAATTAAAAAAACTACTGTGATAAGTTACTGGGTCAGGACCACTTTTTATGCTCCATACATCTTAGTGGCCTAGGATTTCAAAATTAGACATTTATTTTTTACTTGTAAAAGAAAAGAAAGGTGCCCCCAGGGGCACATGCGAGTTGGTAAGTGATAAGGTGATTGGGGTACAACCACTCCGACGTCGCGGGTTCGAATCCGTGTGGTGACATTCTTTGCTGAAATATTGCAAGAGCTGTTGCTGGGTTCGTGTCCCGTTGGTCCTCTCCCTTGCAGGGCTGCCACTCGCGCATATCCCTCGATTTACATCCCACCTAGCCAAGGGGCCTCTGGTATAGGTGGGGGGTTTTGCCTTCGGGACTTTCCCCTTCACAAAGAAAAGAAAGGAGAAACAACTCGACAACAACTGAGGGCATTTCTTTCGTGGACCAAAAAGAATTTAGAGGCTTCAGGTAGAATTTCCATACATGTGGTTCTTGGTGTTAAATTATATGTTTAATCATTGGGTTATAATGGTGCAAATGATGAGGTATAACGATTATGAGGGGTAATGAGTTAATAATAGTATAATGATTAGTAATCATTGAGAAATAAATAGCTACGAGAGCAACTAGTGTATTAAATTTAATAGCAGACATACAACTAATAGTGTTAGTGAGCTTTGTCTTTTCCTCCTTATTCAGCTTGGCATTTCATTCGCTGTGTTTTACGTCAGTTCTGTAGCAAATGTTCTTGATTCACAACTTGGAATTCAATATTAGGCGTATTAGATTATATGAACACCTTCAAATTCATGGTATTTGAGTTGTGGAAAATGAGATTTTAATCCTAAGTTAAGACTTTGGGGAAATTGAAGGTTTTGAGCCCTAGTCTTAGAAATGAGAATTTTGATTTGGGAGTCCATTTGTGGATGAAATTGACTAATTTTCTAGATTTCCTTAGGTTATGGATGAAATTATTTTTTAATAAAATTTCAATTTTGTCCGCGGGTCTTGAGTTTGATTATTTTTAGTCTATTTGAGGTTCCAGATAATATTATAACAATATGGAATTTCTTAGATTTGTGTGTTAATGTAGAATTCATTTATGATAGATTCCGATCATTCGGAGGCACTTAGTAAAGGGAAGGCATTTGCTTGATTGTTCATGGTTCCTGCTCATCCTCGAGTTAGGTTACGGCTTACTTTAGTTAGACTTTGATTAGATAATCACATGTAGTTGTAGAAATTAATGGGGATAACATGATAGGCCTTTGGGCATGGAGGTGGTGATAAACTCCACTGGTTTGGTATGGATATTGTTATGTGGGCTTGTCGCCATATGTGTTATTTTCTGTGATTTTTGCCTATCTGTTTCTCTGTCACATAATAGCTCACCCATATCATAAAAACAAAGGGTAATATTGATAATTGAATCTGAACAATAATATGACTTGTATTTGTTGGTTGTATATTTGTGATACTATTGAGATTGATATCATGCATGTTATGCTTTACATATTAATCTTATTTTGACATGATGGTGAGGTGAGTGATTAAGAGTCTTTGAGGTCTTTGTCTGAGAACGAATGTGATTGATAGCCTCCGAGGTTTCTGGTAGAGAGCGCGAGTGATACATGAACTTCGCGGGTCCTCTATGGGTCATGACTTTGAGACATTGCCCTTAGCATGTGTGTACTAAAGTGGTTTAAGAGAGGTGACTACTACACTGCATTGCATTCATCCATGCATATATTCTCAAATGTTCATTGGGTGACCCATATATGTCTTTGGTTGATTTCCTAGTTTCCTTGATACTGTACTTATATATGATACGTAAGCATACCTATTTGCTTTATGTGCTACATGTTTGTTTCCACTTCTATATGTGTTATATAAACATTATCGACCTATGATACTTACCAGTTCTAGTGTTGTACTGATACTACTCTTTCTGCACTTTTTGTTGAGTGTAGAGTACGATCCAAGTTCTAGCTCTACGCCCCGTGGATGATACGCGAGGGTGACATTCTTCAGTCATTTAGGGTGAACTACTTGGTAATCCGAGGCCCCTGAAAGACCCTCCTTATTTACTTATGTGTTTTCTATTTAGTAGACAGAATGTAGCCTTCGTGCATTTCTAGACTTGTATTTGAGATTGTATTAGATCTATTTTACACATTTGACAAGATTTTGATGTGTTGGATATTTTTAGCTATGATAAGTATTTTAAGACTTGGTAATTTATTCTTATTTCTAGAATTTGGGGGATGTGGTTCGTCTACCCTGGGAAGGGGGGAAGGGGACAGTGTAGGTGCCACAACGACCCACGATTTAAGTGGTGACTAATTGGTATCAGAGGTCCTAGGTTAATCGGTCTATATGAGTACAAGAGCAATGTCTAGTAGAGTCTTGCGGATTGGTATGTAACATTTCATTATTTCTTTCTCTCCGTGCTAGTTCGATTCAATTGGTATCTAGTTTATTCTTTTTGTGCTAGTTCGATCCCATTGGTATTTGGTTTATTCTTTACATGCGAGTTTGTTCAGATTGATATCTTAACCTCGTTCTTGTGTTCTCTCACAAATGGTGAGGACGCAATCGACTACTATTAGAGTGCAGGAGCCTGCATTTACACCCGTACCCGTTGCCTGAGCAACTATCCGTGAGCGAGGCAGGGGATGTGGTAGAGGCCGTGGCGGGGGCGGAGGCTGTGTAGCTATGACAACTAGGGGCCAAGCACCATCACCCACTTAGGACCCCGACATAGATTTGACTCCGAAGCTTGAGGATATTCCGGGTGAAGAGCCAATTCCAGCTGAGGAGGTTAGGGCCGCAGAGGCATAACCTGGGTTTGTTGCTACTCTTGATCTACAATAGGTTGTGTTTCGAGTGTTGGGGTACTTTGATAGTTTGGCCCAGGTGGGTATGCGTCAAGTTACTCTAGACGGTTACAAACGAGGGTGGGGGAGGGGTCAGACCCCCGATGCTAGAGTTGCTCCAGGATTTTAGACTTTGGGGGTACTGCCAATAGATAAAGTGGCTCCCTGTATTGATGCGATTTCGACCCCTGAATTTTCTCTTCCTCCTATGGATAGGCCAGTGTTGACGGTTGAGAAGGGAAATTGTTCGAGAGGTTCACTAGGATGTCTCCTCCTTAGTTCTGTAGTAATCCGGGGAAGGATGCATATGAGTTCATTGTTAACTGCCATGAGATGCTTCATAAGTTGGGTGTGGTAGTGTCTCACGGAGTAGATTATGCTTCTTTTCAGTTAGTTGGGGATGTCAAGAAATGGTGGAGATCTAACATAGAGTGTCGACCAGCTGGGTCGCCACCTTTGTCTTGGACTCAGTTTTATCAAGTGTTCTTGGAGAAGTATGTTCCCTGTACTCTAAGAGATGTCAAGAAGGATAAGTTTTCGACTTTATATCAGTGGGTTATGTCCATTGCAGAGTATGAGATATGCAGCAACACTACTTCATGTAGATGCCGAGAGGATTAGACAGTTCGTGAGGGGTTTGGACCTTCCACTTCGGTTGGAGACCTTACAATTGGAAGCCGTTGTGGCCTCATTTCAATCAGTAGTTGATCATGCTTGGAAAATCGAGGCAGTGAGAGGTCAGGCACATAGCGGAGGTGGTGACAAGAAGGCCCGCATATTTAATAGCTATAGAGGTCCTTCTAGAGGTGGGGGACACCATGACAGAGGTCGTTATCATCCCTACAGTCGTCTCATCTAGTAAGCACTTTAGATTTCTGTGAGTGGTTCTTCAGGGTAGAGTGGACATAGTCCAGGATAGACTTCTCGAGGTTCTTACTCTCGATTTTTAGACTGCGGGGA
This sequence comes from Anisodus tanguticus, assembly GCA_034509755.1. Taxonomy (NCBI): domain Eukaryota; kingdom Viridiplantae; phylum Streptophyta; class Magnoliopsida; order Solanales; family Solanaceae; genus Anisodus; species Anisodus tanguticus. The sequence continues at coordinate 19,663,474 of CM067560.1, read as the reverse complement.
GGGTAGGGTGGTATTTGAGTTCTTCTATGATAGTTTAGCAGCCTATGTCCAGAGGGGAATGGTTTGAGTATGGTGAGATAAGGCATTTTTCTAGAGAGTGTCCTAGACTTAGATAAGGTTCCAGAGTTCAGACATCTAGGCCCCCAACACTACTAGCTAGAGAAGGTGGGAATTCGGTAGAGGTAGTTCGCAGTCTGATAAATGTGGCCATCAATCTGGCATAGGTGGTTATTAGTCAAGTAGGGGAAGCACTCAGTCAGGGAAAGACTGATATCAGTCAGACCTGGTGGTCATGGAGTCATACAATCCGAGGGCGTACGTGCCCATTGTTATGCTTTTCTCGGTAGGCTAGAGGCCGAGGTTTCTGACGTACTCATTACAGGTATTATTTTGGTTTGTCATTGGCCGGCTTCAGTCCTATTTGATTCGGGGTCTAATTTCTCCTATGTGTCTACCTATTTTTCTATAGGTCTAGATATGCCATGTGATTTACTTGATGTTCCTATTCATGTTTCTAACCATGTTGGTGATTTTGTGGTAGTGGATAGAATTTATAGGTCCTGTGAAGTTACCTTCCTGGAATGTGATACTTGGGTAGACTTGTTTATTGTTGACATGGTAGATTTTCATATTATCCTGGGTATGGACTGGTTATCGCCTTATCATGCTATTATGGACTGTCATGCTAAGAAAGTCACGTTGGCCATGCCAGATATTCTGAGGTTAGAGTGGAGGGGTATTCATAGCTAGAGATGGCAGTGGATCCTGGATCCGGTGGATCCGGATCCATTTTATAAGATATGTATCTTCAAAATTTGGACCCGACGGATCCGTTTCTGACGGATCTGGATCTTGTATTTGAGATCCGTATCCGATCCAGATCCGACCCGTGGATCCATTTTTCATTAAATATATTCATAACCTAGAATGTAATTTTATAAGTATTTTCTTAAAATTGCTAAGAACATCCTTGCAAGTTTAATTTATTCCCGCGTTAACTCAAAAACCAAAAAATAAAGAGGTAACTTCGATAATAAAATCAATGTTACATTAGTGAATAACTAACATCTCCATAGACAAGTAGTTAAAATTATATTCACTTCATTTGTGAAGATTCCAAGCACATGCAAGTTCTGCATTGTGGAAATACTAGTCATCATTTTCCGCAACTATTGTCATTGTCCAACATTTTCAATTAATAACTCACAATCAAAATGAGACAACAGACAAAATATCTCATATGAACATTTCAAAATTGAAACACAATAAACTGTTAGCTAAGTAAAAATCATTTGTCAGTTCAAAAAAAAAATCTTAGCAAGGTTACATTCTTAACAACACAATTTTTTTACATGTGGATCCAGATCCGATCCGTGGACTCGGTGGATCCTATGGATTCGGATTTGGATCTGATTTTTATGGACCCGATGGATCTGGATCCATGTATCAAAAATGGATCTGGATCTGGATCTAGTAGGATCTGGTCCAGATCCGATCCGTTGTCATCCCAAGTCCTAGCCCTGCACCTAAAAATATCATATAGTTCCTTAGAGAGAAGAAGTTGGTGAGTAAGGGGTGTTTGGCCTATTTGGCCCATATTCAAGGTACTAGCATGGACACTCCACCACTTGAGTCAGGACCGGTAGTGAGGGAGTTTTTGGAGGTATTTCTGACAGATTTGTTTGGTATGTAACCTCATTGAGACATTGACTTTTGCATTGATTTGGATCCGGGCGCTCAACCTATTTCTATTTCGCCTTATAGGATGGCGCCTATTGAGTTGAGAGTGTTGAAAGAATAATTACACGACTTGCTAAGCAAGGGTTTCATTAGACTGAGTGTTTCTCCTTGGGATGCTCCCGGATTGTTTATAAAGAAGAATGATCGTTCGATGCGGATATGTATTCACTATCAGTAATTGAACAAGGTTACTATTAGAAACAAGTATCTAATTTCTCGCATTAATGACTTGTTTGATCAGCTTTAGGGTGCATCAGTATTTTCCAAGATCGACTTGAGATCGGGTTACCATTAATTGAATATTCGGGTGGAGGATATCCCAAAGATAGCATTTAGGACCCACTGTGGTCACTATGAGGTTTTTGTCATGTCTTTCGGGCTTACCAACGCCTCATAACTTTTATGGATTTGTTGAATAAGGTTTTCAAATCCTATTTGGATTCCTTCATCATTTTCTTCATCAACTATAACTTGGTTTATTCTCGTAGTGAAGAGGATCATGAAAAATATTTTAGGATCGTGCTTGGATTGCTATAGGAGAAACAATTGTATGTCATGTTCTCCAAGTGTGAGTTTTAGCTTAGTTTAGTGGCATTTTTGGGACATGTGGTGTCTAAGGACGACAACATGGTGGATCCTAAGAAGATTGAGGCAGTTCAAAATTGGGCCAATCTTACTATGGTGAAAGAGATTAGGAGTTTCGTGGAGTTTGAAAGTTATTATCGGTGGTTTAGGAAATGGTTCTCATCTATTTCTTCTCATTTGACCCGGTTGACCTAGAAAAATGTGCCTTTTCAGTGGTCGGATGAGTGTGAAGAGAGATTTCACAAGTTCAAGTCATTGTTGACCTCAACCCCAATTTTGGATTTACTTGATAGAGTGGAAGGACTTTGTAGTTTATTGTGATGCTTCGGGGCTTAGTCTAGGTTGTGTGTTGTTGCAAGAGGCAAGGTGATTGCTTATGCTTCGAGGCAGTTGAAGGTGCATGAAAAGAACTACTCCACCCATGATTTGGAGTTGGCAGCGGTAGTATTTTCTTTGAAGATTTGAAGGCACTATTTGTATGGGGTCTAATGTGAGGTGTTCACAGACCATCGTAGTCTTCAACATGTGTTCAATCAGTGGGATCTAAATTCGAGGCAGCTTAGGTGGATAAAGTTACTCAAGGACTATGACACCACAATTCTTTATCATCTGGGTAAGGCTAATGTGGTAGCAGATGCTTTAAGCCAAAAGGAAGTGAGTATGGTTAGTTTGGCTTGTTTGATTGTGGGAGAGCGTCCTTTGGCTAGAGAGGTTCAGTATTAGGAAAACAACATGGTGAGACTTGATATTTTGGAACTGGGCAAAGTTCTGGCTTGTGTTGAGGTGACGTCGTCACTTTTATAGCAAATCAAGGCCCAACAATTTGAGGATGCGAAGTTGTGAAAGATTCGAGACAAGGTATAGAGGGGGAAAGCTAGAAAGGCGATTCTTGATGATGAGGGTGTCTTGAAGATTAAGGGGATCGTGTGTGTTACTCGTGTGGGTGGTTTGACTATGTTGATTATGAGGGAAGCTCACAGCTCTAGGTAGTTTATTCATCCTGGTGCTAAGAGAATGTATCGTGATTTGAGGCAGTATATTAGTGGGATTGCTATGGACTTTGTGGTAGGGTTGCCTAAGACTCCAGGCAAGTTTGATGCTATTTGGGTTATCGTGGACAAATTGACTAAGTCCTCACACTTCATTCCGATTCAGACACCTAAAATTCAGAGATGAGGAAAAAACTTTACATTTGGGAGATTGTGCGGTTGCATAGAGTGCCCATCTCTATTATTTCGGACCGAGGCACTCAGTCCACTTCTCATTTTTGGAGGACCTTACAGAAGGAGATGAGGACTCAGTTGGATCTCAGCACGATATTTCACCAATAGATGGATGGTCAGTCTGAGAAGACTATTCAGGTTATGGAGGATATATTGTGGGCTTGTGTGATTGACTTTGGTGGTCACTGGGGCCAGTTCTTTCCATTAGAAGAGTTTGCCTACAACAAAAGTTATCATTCGAGTATCGAGATGGCACCGTTTGAGGCTTCGTATTGTAGGAGATGTTCGCCTTAGATTGGTTAGTTTGTTGCTTTTAAGGTGAGGCCGTAAGGTACAAACTTGTTGAGATATTTCTTGGACAAAGTGAAGTTGATTTAGGAAAATATCCTGGCGGCTCAGAGTAAACAACATGAGTATGTGGATCGAAAGGTTCATGATATGGAGTTTATGGTAGGTGATCTGGTTCTGTTGAAGGTCTCGCCTATAAAGGGCGATGAGGTTTGGAAAGAAAGGTAACTTGAGTCCGAGGTATATCGGGCCATGGATCACGACTTTGAGGAATTCCTTTAGCATGTGTGTACGAGTGTGGAGTGAGAGAGGTGACTACTGCACGGCATTGCATTCATCCATTCATATATTCTTAATTGTTCATTGGGTGACCCATATCTATCTTTGGTTGATTTCCTAGTTTCATTGATATTGTACATGTATATGATACTTGATTATACATGTTTTCTCTATGTGCTACTTGTTTGTTTACACTTCTATATGTGTTATCTAATCATTGTCGGCCTATGATACTTACCAGTATTAGTGTTGTATCGATACTATTCTTGCTGCACTTTTTGTTGAGTGTAGAGTATGATCTAGGTTCCAGCTTTACGCCTCATGGTTGATACGCGAGGGTGACATCCTTCGGTCATTCAGGGTGAGCTACTTGGTCATATGTGGCCCCTGAAAGACCCTCCTTATTTAGTTCTGTATTTTCTATTCAGCAGACATAATGTAGCCTTCGAGCATTTCTAGACTTGTATTTCACATTGTATTAGAGCTCTTGTACACCTTTGACCAGATTTTGGAATGTTGTATATTATTAGCAATGATAAGCATTTTAAGACTTGGTAATTTAATCTTATTAAATTTTCTGCTTATTTAACTTATTTCTAGAATTTAGGGGATGTGGTTCGCCTATCGGGGGATAGTGTAGGTGCCACCACGACCCACGATTTGAGTCATGACACCCCTCTCCTTAGAGGAGAAGAATCATGCATGTTCAAAGAACCTTCAGACCAGCAAAAAGGAATGAAATAGGTAAATGACACATATAGTGGCATATGTATTCAGGAAGGACAAAAAATAATAGAAATCACCCTCATGGTTATGGGAGAAGAACTGAACCAATGAAACGAAATACTAAACATGTCATATGGGAGGGAACAAGTAGAAGAAACAGGTGCTCTTACGAACTTTCAGCCTGGACAAAGAAGAACTTGATTCACCCCTTTATTTAAGGAAAGAGACCCAAGTTAGTCTGGGTTCGTAAAAACTGCCCCTGACTAGCTTAAAGCAGTAGTGAAAGGATGGCAAGCACAAATATGACAGAATCTAGGCTTGCTCAAAATGCTGGAGATGATTCAAATATGATCTCTCACATTCTGGCACTTCAAGGGAAGATACAAGATCAGGAAAATGATGAGAAACATGGATCAAGAAAATAATCCTACACATGATTGGCATTCATACAGGGGAACTGGTGAGGAAGCATGAAGACAAATATGATTCTTTACATGAAAATAGTATCAAGCTCACTAGTAGAAGCAAAAAGAAATAAAATTACTGTCGAATGGGAATCAACTACCTAAAGATCAACTAAAGGCAATACCAATCCTTTGGTTATTTCAGGGCAAAAAGAAAACACTAACAACCTCGACAATAGAGAGAGACGAATTAGTAGATGACATGAAAGCACAAGCATGCCAAATAATCAACTCAAGATGGGTGAGTATGGGAAAGATAAAAATGAGAAGATCATGTTGATACTCCAGGATAATCAGCCAAAGAAATGGGTTGGTGTACCTTTTCTATCCTAAGTGAGCAAAGGCATACTCAATTCAAGTGGTTCAAATAGGATCAGGGGCTAGGAACTACAACAAAAATAACTAATCTGAAACTACATGGATGATCTCAAATAGAAGTCACCTTGAAGAATTTGGAGAAGTATGAGCACAATGAAAAATTATGGTTCACTTTTATGTAGAGGTATAAAAGCTACTGAGAATTTATGATGGTGCTCTAGGTTTGATAATTGCTTTTAGAGTCGCCACCTAATTTATAAGTAAATTAGGAAAACCAGTGCGAAAGTGTAACAACTCGAAAAGTCATTTTGATTGTTTTGCTTAAAAGTCCCTAAATTACCCTTCTTGAGCCCTTATTTGCTTATTTGTGACTTGCAAGGACATGTAGCATGGTTTTCGAGGTGATCAGGTAGGGTTAGGATCTATTTAGTTAATTTTGAGAAATCCTACGTTAAGAGATTAGAAGAGTTTGACACATAGTTAACTTTTGGTTAAACGAGCTCTGTTCGTAGTTTCATCAGTTCCATTATCTCCGGAATGACATTTAAGACTCGGTCGAGCCTTTAGTTTGGGTCCCGAGGCAGGCCGATGTGTTTTTGGGATTGGTTTGTAAAATTGTGGAATTATAACTTAAGTATTGACTTTAGTCAAACCCGAGCTTTAGAGATATTTTACGGGAAATCCGAGTACATGAGCAAGTCTCGAATGTATTTTCTGATAGGGTAGCATATTCGGTTTGTGTTCGGGAGGTCCCGAAAGTGTTTTGGGTGATTGATGGAGAGTTTGAGGAATTAGGCTACTGTTGATTGCTGGTGTTCGCCCCAGCGACCAGGCATCCACCTCGGCAGGTCTGCCTCAGCGGAAGTCTAGCTCGCTGAAGCAAAAATCTCACATCAGTTGGAGATCCGCTGAAGCAGATAATTTCCTAGCTGAGGTGCGTGCGCCTCAGCGGAGGTGGCTTCTACCCCACCAGAGGTTCAAAAAATTAATGATTTCCGCCCTAACAGACAGGATTTCCGCCGGAGCGGGTTTACCTCAACAGATTTGGGTCCGTCGGAGCGGGTTACTGGGTAGTTTTTAAGTAGGATTAGACCTAGCATTTATTTCATTCCCCAATATTGATACCTCCTTGAGATTCGAGCTTGGGAAGCAACATAGGGATAACTTCAAGAGATTTTCACCATTAAGGTAATCATTCTTCCTTCCATTAATGAGTACTAGTGTATTACATCCTAAGCATGTGTATTGAATGAGGGAAAATGTATAATTTCTTGTTGAGATTAAGAGAGTTCTAATTGGGGATTTAGGGTTGATTAATGAATTATTGTTGTTGTTATCCTAAACTAGTGATATATTCACCCAGTAGATGATGTTTATGGGATCAATTTCATGTTAAGAACCCTTTTGGGGATTGGGAAAAATCTAGGGTTAGAATTGGGATTTTCTATAATTCTTGAAATTGAGAATCCTTTGGGGCTTTGTTGTTCAATTAACTTGAGATTATGCACATCTAGCTTGTATTAGTACTAATTGCGAAGAAAAGTTGGCATTATAGGTAACTTAGACCATAATCTCATTTATACTCGATATATTTGATTATAGTTGATTCCTGAGGAGGCCCAACGGAAAGGAAAGGTTGTTTCTTGAGTCTTCGGCTTCATTCAGGAAAGTTGAGACTTTTTTAGACTCTAGTATAGCGTTATGTGTTGGTATGCTTAATTAATGAACTTTTGGGACTAATGCAAACTTGGGGGTCCCGTATTAGTGAGGTGACGATCACTAATATGGGTACCGATTGAACTTAAGTGGGTAATCAATAAACTAATAGTGTAGCAAGTGAAGGATTTTATGTGTTTAGCGTCTGGGCCACAATGTGCGGTGCAAGAGTCCGCTTAGTTGGTATGTTTGTTATTTACTTGGGCTTGTAGCCATTGATATGATATCCTGATTTGACTATCATACATTTATCACTCTATACCTCATCTGAACACTTGATTAAGACTGATAAATACTGATAAACTTATTATGGTGATTGCTTGGTGTACTCATATCCATCTCATTCATACATTATATATACTTGGCATTGGTTACTGGTGAAATTACTGAGAATGTCTTGGGAAGTTGGATTTAGGGATATGATATATGTTTATGAGAGTGATGATCGATATGACACTTCATCCATAGAGCTGGTATCTGATGGGATCAGATAGGTATATGGACCTCATGAGTCCCTCATGGGTCACATGACAACTACTGCAATAGCGTGTGCACACCAAGTATTGTGGGCACTTGCATTCATACATATCATTCATTTATATCATGATATGAGCTTTATGACATATGTGCTTGGCTTTAACTCTATTATACTTGTGCTCTTGTACTATTAGAAGGTATACAATTAGCTTATGATTAACCTTATGTAAGACCTGAATAGAGTGACTTGAGGGATCTAGACACCCTAATAGGGTTTAGGCTAGACTAGTGTGACATGTGACTTGTGGGTACTTACAGTGGGTTAAGCTGTAGATTCATCGTAGGTTGGTTAACTATTTTATTCTATTCTCATGTAACTAACTAGTAGAGAGATGTATTGTAAAGTACCAGCCCTCGCCACCGTTATAGCTAGCGTCAGTCAATGATGCTTGTTAAGTACACGTGTTTTCCGTACTCACTCTGTGCTTGCTGTACTCTATTTGCACGTACTGACCAGGAGGTGATGCTAGAGCAGCTTGATTCTTCCCTCTCATCAGCATTGAGTGATACCTTGGAGTCTAGGGTGAGTCGTAGCTTCTTCCCCGGTGCTGGAACTCTACTCTTCCTTATTGATATGTGTTGCCATTAACAGACTATGTCTTATTATTATATTCTGACAGATTATATATTCATCCTTTATTCGGACTTGTATTTGGTTAGAGCTTGTTACTCATGACTACCAGATCACTTAGGTTGTTTTTTAAATTTCAGACTGCATATTTGTATTTTTAAAACTATTTAAGTATTCCTTTTGTACTTCTTTTATTTCCGCATTATTTTCTGCTTATATGTATGATTATTGGTTGGGTTCACCTATGGGTTAGGGAGGTGCCTTCATGGACAAATGGAATTTGGGGTCGTGATAAATTGGTATCAGAACCCTACATTGATGGTTTTATGAGTACAAGAGGTGTCTAGTAGAGTCTCGCAGATTTGTACGAAGAGCTCTGTACCTATCTTTGAGAGGTTGTAAGACATTTAGGAAACTTCAATTCTTTTATACGATCGATTATGATTCAATTCTAAACTTCTTTGTTTCATTCTTTCTCACAGATTGGAGGACTAGATCAGTCGCAGGAGAAAATGATGATCCCACGCCCGCGCCCGTTGTCTGAGGAGGTTCTTGGGGGAGGGTGCATGGCAGAAGTGGAGGCATAGGTAGGCCTCAAGTTGCAGCCCGAGGTTGAGCACCTGCAGTTGCTCGAGCTCATAAACCGAGTAGAGTCTTCGGAGCCTAAGGCTATTTTGGAGGATGAAGAGGTTCTGATCGAGAAGGATGAGTAAGGTCAGGTTGACGGGGCCAGATAGAATCAGATGTCCCCGGGTTTCATTGCCACACCAGTACTTCAGCAGACCTTGGTTCGAATGATGTCTTTTTTGGAGTCTATCGCTCAAGGTGTACATCCGGTTACTTATGATGGATCTCATACTAGGGTCAGATGATAGACTCTTGACTATGCTGCTATGTTGGGATTTCGGACACCTGGGTTAGTCCCACTCATGCTATAATCCCTTAGTTTCTGGGTGTGCCTATACCTGGCCTTATTACATAACTATAAAGACGCACAAACTGCCATGTCCATAGAGAAGCAGAAGATGTTTGAGAGATTCAGGAAGTTGGATCCTTCCATATATAATGGGGATCTCGAGGATGATGCTTATGAGTTCCTGATCAACTTTCATGAGAGGTTGCACAACTTCGGACTTGTGGTGTTGATTATACTGCTTTGCAGATGGTCGGGCCAGCCAAGTTATGGTGGCGGTCCTATATTGAGTCCAGACCAGTAGAGTCCCCTTTTGTGACCTGGGTTTTTACCTAGATCTTCTTGGAGAAGTTTGTGCCCTATAGCGTCAGAAAGAGGAAACATGCTCAGTTTAAGGGTTACACCAAGGGTATATGTCTGTGACCGAGTATGAGACGCGTTTCTATGACTTGTCTCGACATGCTTTAATGATTCTACATGATGAGGCTGAGAGAGTGATGAGGTTCACCAATATGTCCTTTTCGGTTGATTGTAGCACAGATGGCCACCACCGGTTCCACCTTCCAGCAGATTGTTGATGCCGTGAGAGAGGCTGAGTTCATTCAGAGAGAGTATTGGGAGGATAGAGCAATCAAGAGACCTCGGTTTAGAACTCATGTAGTTGCCTCATCTAGAGGCCAAGTACATTATAGTGGAGGTCATCACCTTCTGAGTGTCAGACCCATTATTGTTTCTATGCCTACATCAGAGGTAGGCCAGTCTATGCGTATTTCTCAGGGATCGAGGTAGTTATTCTCGAGTTCTTATCGACCTTCTATTCGAGGTGGTCATTCGGGCGCCTGTTCTTATTCTTCCTAGCCATCGACAGTTTCAAATAATTGCTTTGAGTGTGGAGATCTTGGGAACTTCAAGAGGGATTGGCCAAGACTCAGATGAGGTAGACAGTCTCAGGGTTCTAGAGCCAGAGCAGCTGGCTAGAGGCAAGTTTCAGGGAGTTCAGGGTGATGCTTAGAGAGGTAGATGTGGCCCTTAGATGGGTTGAGGCGGTGCTAAATCTGGTTGATGTGGCAGACGTGGTGGTAATCATGGCCATTTCTATGATTTTCCAGGTAAACCTGAGGTAAAGAACTCTGATGTTGTGATCACAAGTATTCTTTCCATTTGTTATCGACCTGCTACAGTTTTGTTCGATCCAGGGTCTACCTATTCTTATATGTCTGCCCACTTTGCATTGAACTTGGATTTGATGTGTGAGTCTCTATCCATGTCTATTCTTGTGTCTACAACTATTGGGGATTCCGTAGTGGTAAATTAGGTTTATTTGGGTTATGTTGTTACATTATTAGGGTATGATACTCAGGTAGATTTGAAATTCTTGCATATAGTAGACTTTGATGTTATATTAGATATGGAATGGTTAGCTCGTTATCATGATATCTTGGATTGTTATGCCAAGACCGTCACATTAGCCATGCCTGGTATTCCTCAGTTAGTTTGGAAGAGTACTCTTAGCTAGTATCCGAAAAAGGGTAATCTCATTTCTGAAAGCGCAAAAGATGGTAGGGAGGGGGTGTTTATCTTATTTGGCCAATGTTCGTGACAATAGTGCGGAGACGCCTTCCTTAAATTAAGTTCCAGTAGTCCGGGAGTATCGAGATGTGTTCCCTACATACCTTCCCGATGTTCTGCCGAACCGTGATATCAACTTTTTTATTGATCTAGAGCCGAGCACTCAGTTTATTTATATGGCTCCCTATCGGATGGCACCGGCCGAGTTGAGAGAGTTGATGGAAAAATTGGAAAATCTACTAAAGAAGGGATTCATTCGGCCCAGTATTTCGCCTTAGGGTGCTCCAGTGTTATTTGTTAAGAAGAAGGATGGGTCTATGCGCATGTGTATTGGTTACATGCAGTTTAACAAGGTGACTATCAAGAACAAGTATCCGATACCGCGCATTGATAACATATTTGATCAGCTACAAGGTGCTTTCATCTTTTCGAAGATTGATTTGAGGTCCGACTATCATCAGCTGAAGATAAGGGCTGATGATGTTCCTAAGACAGCCTTCCAGACTAGATATGTACATTATGAGTTTCTGGTGATGTCATTTGGGTTTGCCAATGCACCTGCAGCCTCTATGGAGTTGATGAATGGGGTATTTAGTTCCTACTTGGATTCCTTTGTGATCATGCTTATTGATGACATTTTGATATACTCACGGAGCGAGGAGGAGCACGAGCAGCATTTGAGGATCGTGCTTGGTATTCTGAAGGAGAAGCAACTCTATGCAAAAAATTTAAAGTGCGAGTTTTGTCTTAGTTCAGTGTCTTTCTTGGGTCATGTGGTGACTAAAGATGGTATTATGGTGGATCTCAAGAAGATAGAGGTGGTTCGATATTGGATGGGTCCTACTTCTATTACCGAGGTTCGGAGCTTTGTTGAACTCGCAGGGTATTATAGGCGATTTATGGAGGGTTTTTAGCCATGGCAACCTCGTTGACTAGATTGACTCAAAAGGAGGTTCCTTTTGAGTGGTCTGATGCTTGTGAGGAGAAATTTCAAAAGCTCAAGGCCTTATTGACTACCGCTCCTATTTTGACATTGTCATTCGAGGGAGAGCAATTTACTGTGTATCTTGACGCTTCTGGAGTAGGTCTTGGGTATGTGTAGATGAAGAAAGGAAAAGTCATAGCTTACCGTTCGAGGCAATTGAAAGTACATAAAAAGAACTATCTCACCTATGACTTAGAGTTGACAGCGATCATATTTTCCTTGAAGATTTGGAGATATTATCTCTATGGTGTGCGTTGTGAGGTTTACACCGACCATCATAGTCTTCAGTATTTGTTCAACCAAAAGGATCTTAATTTGAGACAGCATCGGTGATTAGAGCTTCTGAAGGATTACAGTATGACTATATTTTATCACCAGGGTAAGGCGAACATTGTAGTGGATGCCTTCAGTTGCAAGGCGGTGAGCATGGGTAGCTTGGCTATGTTAAATGTGGGGGATCGTCCTATGGCTATGGATGTTCAACATTTGGAAAATCGATTTGTTAGGCCTGATATCTCTATCCTGGTATGGTATTAGCTTGTACGGAGGTGAGGTCTTCCTTGTTAGAGCTGATTCAGTCCCAGCAGTTTGATATCAGGCTAATACCAGGGATCTCAAATAGCTCAGGGTAGTTAGCCTGCATATCAGACTCGGTCTCGCATATAGCCTTCTCTACTGGGTGATTCCTCCGTTGAACCTTCACGGAAGCTATCTCTTTGGACCTCAATTTTCTGACATGCCTGTCAAGGATAGCTACAGGCTCCTTAGCATAAGCTAAATCCTGATCCAAAATCACCAAGTCTCACCTAATCACATGAGAATCACCCGGAACGTACTTCCTCAGCATCGAGTGGAACACGGGATGCACACTATATAACCCCAGGAGGTAGAGCCAACTCATAGGCCACCTCATCAACTTTGTCTAAGATCTCAAAAGGGCCAATGAACCTCAGGCTGAGCTTGCCCTTCTTCCCAAATCTCATCACACCCTTCTTGGGTGAAACCTTCAGCAACACCCGCTCACCAACCATAAACTCCAAAGGACGAACCCTCTGGTCATCATAACTCTTCTATCGGCTCTGAGCTGTGAGAAGCCGATCTTGAATCAACTTAACCTTGTCCAGCAATTTGCTCAAAAGGTTAGTACCCCAAGGTTAAACCTCAAATGCATCAAACCACCCGATGGGAGAACGACATTGCCTACCATACAATGTCTTAAATAATACCATCTCAATGCACGAATGATAATTTTTGTTATAAGCAAACTCAGCCAGTGGTAGAAACTAATCCCAACGACCTCCGAAGTAAATTACACAGGCTCGCAACATGTCCTCAAGAACCTAAGTAGTTCGCTCAGACTGGACATCGGTCTGAGGATAAAATGTTGTGCTAAGGTCCACTCTAGTACCCAACTCATTCAGCATGGACCGCCAAAAGTGAGAAGTGATTTGTGTACCCCGGTAAGAAACAATGGAAATGGTAACCCCATGCAATCAAACTATCTCTCGGATGTAGATCTTGGCCAAATTCTCTTAAGTATAGGTAGTTTGGACTAGAATGAAATAGGCAGATTTGGTCAACCTACCCACAATGACCAATATAGCATCAAACATGCCCAAAGTACGGGTCAATCCTACTATGAAATCTATGGAAATCTGTGACAAGGTAAATCAGCGAGAGGTGAAAGAGACAGTGATTGATAGTGATGGTGTTATGAGGATCAGGGGTCAGACTTGTATTCGGTTAGAGCTTGGTACTCATGACTACTAGATCATTTGGGGTTTTTTTATTTCAGACTGTGTATTTGTATTTTTAAAACTATTTAAGTATTCCCTTTGTACTTCTTTTATTTCTGGATTATTTTCCGCTTATATATATGATTATTGGTTGGGTTCGCCTACGGGTTAGGGTGGGTGCCCTCACGACACAAATGGAATTTGGGATCATGACATATGGTTTATTCAAAAGATATTTGAAAAATCATATCTAAACCAGAGTCGAGGTAATAGTTCTTGTGATCCCTGTGGAAGATGTTAGACATCCCGGTATTAAGGATCCGTAGAATATGGTTGACCTTCAGATTCTATAACATGATTAAATGATTAGAATTGCCTTGGTGTTTAAAATATCTGCAGAAATAATTGTCATTTATTTCATTCAATACTAAAAGATTTTATTTTAAAACAAAAGAGTTAGGTTTCCGCTAAAATGGTATGCACGGGGATCAATTTTTTTTCGGACTAAGAACACCCAAATATTATTTTGAGTAGAACTCCAATTTTAGTCTAACAATATTGTCCAATTACACTTGCATCTTTTGAAAATCATTTCAAGGCCAATTCATAATCCAACACTCCAAAATCCATTACCACAACTCAAGTCTAAAATAGGTGTCTTTGTTTTTGTCAAAAATCATTTTTGGGCTTAGCTTGTAAAATCAGCTTAGGAAAAAGTGTCAAACTTGGTCCAAATCAGTCCGTTTAGAAAGTCCAATTATATTCATGATCCATTTTACAGTCCAAACTCGATCCATTTATTGTCTTTTTCAGTTTAAACGAGTTCACACTTAATTTCCAAAATCCAGGTTATAAGTTTGAGGTCTAAAATACCTTTAGTCAGAGTAAAAAATCCATTTTCTCAGATTTTAAATACCAAAACAGTTGGATTTCTTTGAAAATTCAGATTTAAACAAAAGTTTGAAATTTATTTTAAAGCGGTTAAAAACTAAACGATATGCGTATCGTTTGCCTATCCTAAGCTCGTAACTATAGGGGTTCGAATAATAATACAAAGTATTTTTTATTACAAGTATACATACATATATATACATATACATAATTGAAATGAGAGAGTTTAGGCTGGTGGGCCTACCTAAGCCCACCAGTTACTATTTTCACTCATTGTTGGGCCTTCAAGCGCAGCTCCAAGTGGACACGATAAATAATGTTTAGTTGGGTCTTAGCCCAACTTGGCCGAAATTGACAACAATCATAAATGGTATTTCTCGGCTGAATAGAGTAATGGGACGAGCAGGGACCCATCTCGCAGTGATATGGCAGGAGCAGACAAGGTGGAAAAACAAGGGTACTAGTTAGAAAGTATCTAAAATTATCTAATCATAATGCATGTAAATTAATATGCATTTAACGAGAATAAATCATGTCAGAATTGTCAATCATGGATTGTTGACGATTAGAATAGAAAATAAGAATATCTAACACTTAACACAATTGTAATCTGGATCAAGCCCAATTTGAATTAATAACACAAAGAGAAGGGGAAGAATAGATGGACTCAGGCCCAGTCATATAAGTTGCAAAGAGGAAATGAAAGAATTAGTAGAAATGGGCTAAGCCCAACCAGTTTTTGGTCAATACAAGCAATAAACAAGAGAGTATACAATCCTTATATATATAATATACCAAGTATACTAGATATATAAACTATGTATACTGACCTAGTTTTTAGCCGACCAATAGGAAAATACTTCTCGTTTTTATGTAATTTTTTAAAATTATGATCGGACCCTGGTTTCTAGGTTTCCTACATATCTCAGGTTGCATGAGAATTTAGGCCACTTGTGGTTCGACTCAATTAGATTACTAGAAAGTCGATAAAATAAAATTATCAAACCAGAAAATTTTGGAATGATTTTGTTGGAATGTGACTGATCCTCGAAGATTGAGTGGCCTACATATCTCTATTTTTTGGGAATTAGATCAATTATAGATCGACTTGATGGCCCGAAATGGGTATCTCTTATGTGGGAGTTCCTTTGACCTTTTTGGTGTATGCCGGACCAGTTACGTGTTTAAAAAATAAAAATCTTTGTAATTTATGAGTGATTTTGGTACGGAGTGATGTTAAAGCTCATGTACAAAGATCTTGAATCTCGTTGGTACATATTTTCGACCTGCTACCTAAAAACAAGTTCCACGTTATCTCCGCATATGTCTGGATTTGATCTGCTTGCTTTCCACCTCTGTTAGATTTGCCATGTTTTTCATGTGTTGGGACCTACGTGTTGATTATTTATATTCATCATACCTGTGTGGATTTGTTCGTTTTACCCTCCTGGGTGACTTTCCTGAATGGGTGACACCTCCGACACCGTCTAGCTCTGTAGACTTTGTTGGTTGGATGTTGTTTTAGTAGATGCCTCTTCCAACACCGTCTGGCTCTGTAGACTTTGTTGGTCGGATGTGATTTGAGCGGATTCCACTTCCGACACCGTCTGGCTCATCTGACTCTGTTGGTTAAATGTTTTTTGAGTGGATGCCTCTTCCAACACCGTCTATCTCATACAATTCTGTAGATTTTGTTTAGAAGATGCCACCTGCGACACCGTCTGATTCGTGCGTATTTTTTTTAGTAGATGCCACTTGTGACATAATTGTTCTCGTGCCTTTTTGTTTATTGAGCGGATGCCACCTGCGACACTGTCTGGCTCGTGTGCTTTTGTTGAGCGGATGCCACTTCCGACATCGTCTGGCATGTGCATATTCTTGTTGAGCGGATTCCACTTCCGACACCGTCTGGCTCGTGCATATTTTGTTGAATGGCCATTTCGACAGTTTGAAGCTACTACAAAAATATAAAATAAACTTATTAGTAGAAAAATGCAATGTAGTAGTTACAAAATCTTGAAGATGATCAACATAATAATTTAAATAACTGTTTCATTATCATTAGGTAGCGTTTCACTTTAGGCCTTCTTGGTGCTTGAGAGAAATGGGTACTTCCATTGAATTTGATCAACTAGTGCGAGAAACCAAGAACTAGTTCCAATCATTAGTGCCGACTGGAGACACAAACCATTTCATCCTATCGTAAAATTTGAAAATTCTATTTGAGTCACTGAAGAATATGTCAACCATGTTTGGACATTAGTAAAAATGCTCAATTGCCCTCATCTGCAAGATAAGGTTGCAGCCTTTAAAGAAATTTGTTTCACCCCTTTTACACTTTCCTAGAGCTCAACATATTTATGCTAAAATCATGGGAGCCAAGGTGAGTTGTGCGCCGTCAACTCCTTCAAAACTGCTCGAGCCACAACACATATGCAAATACTGATTTTCTCGTATTCAAGTGGAAATACCAAAGTCCCTAGCAAGGTGACAACACATACAATAGGACGTCTAGCTCGCCAATGGGCGGTAGTACCATAGAATTCCTTCTTGAAAAACTCGTAACCATCTCGACGACCGTAACTCTCATACAGATAATCCAAAGAGTCCCAGTTATTATCAAAGCACCGGAGTTCCTTAGTGTTCTTCAATCCTAAGTATCGGAGAAATTTCTTCCCTGATTGACTATGTGGGATAATCTGACCTCTCCCTTGGTACTGCAAATTGGTGAAATAACTTATTTCTTCCAAAGTGGGTGTGAGTTCAAAGTCCTTAAATTTGAATACAACTCGATCTGGATCCCAAAATCGAATTAACGCTCTAATCATGTGCTTGTCGGGGGTGATCTCAAGCAGTGACATGAGGCACCCCAATCTCCTCTTAATTGCTAGTTTACTACCAATATCAAAATCCTCCCACCATATCTTCATCTTACTTGGAATGCCACTGACCATCATAATTTCGGGTATTTGAGGGGCAAGATCCATCCTACAATACAAGTAAAGAAAAATGAACACCTAATTTCCGAACTCAGGATGTCATGATTAGGATTGGATCCATCTATCATTATCACGTTACACCTAATATGCTCTTTGGTCGTTGGGTTATGAAACCCGTTAACAATTTATCACCCGTCAGCAAGTCGTCGACCTACCAAATTCCTTGTGGTCATCGTAGTTGAGTTAATGCTTCTTTCTTTATTTCTTGACTCCATCTTCCTTCACAACCAATGTCTTTAGACTTACGATCATTACATTATCCATCTCATGGAGTTTCTATTCCACTCGACAAATCTAAAATTTACCATCATTCACCCACTTATATTGTTGTTTCATTGCCCTTATTCTTTAACTCCTTTCCTCAACGTCTACCTTGGATCCTTGATATTTGTTGACCATGTTTTCATTTCACTATATGCTCACATCGGCCTCATTCATCCTTCCTTCCACTTACATATTCTCAAGCGTCTTGTTGACATTCGGGGCAAAACTAATGTTTGACACATTCTAATTCCAATCATATCCTAGCTTCACATTACTACTGATACGGGCTCCCCCTCCCTTTGGTCGGTATTAGATCTCCTTTTTACCCGTCATTCCATCATTCAAATTTTACAGTACGACTTGAATTCCTTTAGAGATTCCTTGAAGAAGGCATGGCTGAAATCTCAAACAGGGCGAGGTTAAGAATAGGATACTTATATCATTGGCTCTGTGGCACGATCTAGATCAAGAAAGAAGGAAACCATCCTAAATGCTTGTAGCCTCCTATTTATAAGTGTGGAGCGCAATACACCCACAAGCAAGACTCTACTAGACATGGCTTGTAGACATCCCTAGGACTGACCTGCTCTGATACCACTTTGTCACACCCCAACCTTGGGGGATGTGGCTGGCAACCGATGACTAGATGGCCCGAGCATTCCATTTGAACATCATTTCGAGAACGTACAACTTCCTAGGCTGACAAGGCCTTAATAATGGTAACTGTGAAACAATATCACCTAAAAACCATGCAAACATGATAGCCCAACATATACATATATATGTGTGCCAAGGCCGACAAGGACAAAATACTATTTAACGAACAACTCGCCCTACAAGGTCATGCCGAATAAGCTATACAATACAAGACCTGTCTACAAAGTCTCTAAGAAAAAGTCAACACAATATATAAATTGGGACAGGGCCCCCGACATACCCAACATACCAAAATGATATAAACAAAATCTTGACTCGGCAATACTCTAGGAGAAAATGGAGCTTACCAATAAAGGTTGATGTCTACACGTGATCCACAAGGGCGGGTCCTCTCCCTGCCTACCTGAATCTGCATGGCATGAAACACAGTATCCTCAGGAAATAGGACATCAATACGAATAATGTACTGAATATGTAAGGCGGAAATAAAACATAATAATACATAATCACCAAAAGAAAGGGATACGAGTTAACCTAAACCGCTAAAATACTACCATGCCACAACATACATAAGGATCATTCCTATTTTAAAATCTTAAATTATGATGCTACATCAACGTCATAATTCTAACTTCTTGACTACCCAACCGATCAGTTGTAACTGTCCATCCGACTGCAACTTAGTGGTAAATAACGATAACAAGAGTACTGAGAGTGTGTGTTAGAGGCCTTATCGGCCCATGAGTTGTGGTATATCTCTTAGGTATTAGGATCGGTACGCTCGGGCCTTAGGGGATTGGGTGCAAGCCACACCCCCAAGGTTGGGGTGTGACAAACTCAATGAAATGTTTTGTTGAACACTTAGTGAGCGTAATTCTCTTATCTGGTTCTTTAAGGAAATCAAGTTACTATCATCTTCCACTCATCAATCACAACCAAGTTAAGGTGACTACTCTCATGTTTAACATATCTATCCATAATTATCTCAAGAGTTTAGCCAATCCAACCACCAACATACTCCCATCATAGATCTTAGCCAAGATTTTGCAAGTTATATCTATTAATGAATAACTAACTAGGAGAAGTTAAAGGACACTAGAGAGAGCCAATACTTACCTTAACACAGCCGCAACATCCTCTAGCACAAGTCTCATTCCAAGCTCAAGAACACCAAGATTCACCAACCATGTAGAAGGAGAAATTTCAAGATGATCCAATATTCCTAAGAGGGAAATTTACATCAATAAGCTTATGGAGTTGTTATATACTGGTGTATAACCCCTTGTAGGGTGTTTGAGAGCATTTGGAAATATTCTAGGTCGAAAAATGAAATAAGAAGAGGCTGCCTCAAACTTGGCCTTAAATAGGCCTCATGTGTGATGTTGATGGGGTTCTGTGGCCAAATTCTCCACTGCTTATGGTGGAAAGGAAGTGGCCAAATATTAGTCTTAACTCGCGGCCTCATCCGCGAAGCGAAATGGCTTCCGTGATTCAGAACACTTAGTGTATCATCTTATCTTCATCAAACTTCATTGAGATATGCTTCATTTGATCCCAATGACTTATAACTATCAATAGACATTCTTAACATCCATTTATATCATAAATTACCCTTGGAATAGGGCTCGAGTCATCGAAACTCAAATCGATTAATCAGGTTCCTTAAACATGCGCGAAACGATGAGTATAACTCGAAATCTTTTAGATATACTTCTAATCTTAGGCAAAGTCCCTCCTTATAATTCTATGGGAATCGTAACTCTTTTCATCTGACCTCCGTCTGACACAATGTACTCAATGTAAGGATTCCAAATACGAAGGGATTAGCGGCTCTTAACTCTGACGACTTCTTCAGGTTTTATCTTACCTATTCCTTTATCTTCCCAAGGGAATCCTCTTCCTTATCTTAGGCTTCCAGACTTAAGGTATATTTATATATATGAAATTATGGAGTGTAGCAGTAGATGACCCAAGTTTTCACAATTTTTAGAGTGGACGACCCTGATTATCACAATTTTAGGGTGGACGACCCTGCTTGTCATAATTTTAGGGTGGACGGCCCTATTTGTCACAATTATAGGGTGGACGACCTTGTTTGTCATAATTTTATGGTAGATGGCCCTGTTTGTCACAATTTAGAGTGGACGGCCCTGTTTGTCACAATTTTAGGATGGACGACCCAGTTAGAAATAAAGGTATGTTCATTTCTATTTCACCACTTCTACGCGGTTCTGCCATAATAACCTCTGAGTTTGATCTTATGAGGGACCTTCTCGGCACCGTTGTATGAATGACCCTTTTGGCGATGTTTGTACGGATGTTTGTTGAGTAGGTTTCTGACATGTTGTCTTAATTCTTGAAAATGAATATTGCGGTGTCCCCGACATGATTCATATCGCTTGTACTTTGAAAAACAAATATTGTGGTCTTCCTGACCAAATTTACATCATTTTGACTTAACATTGCAGTCTCCCCGAATGGATTTACATCATTTTGACTCTTGGAGCAAAGATTGTGGCCTTTTTTACCAGATTTATATCACATGACTCAGTGTAAAGACTGTGGCCTCTTTCACCGGATTTACATCGCCCTGAATTTGAAAAACAAACATTGTGGTCTCCCCAATCAGATTTATATTATTTTGACTCTTGGAGAGAAGACTGCAGCATCTTTGACCAGATTTACATTGCTCTTGACTTTGAAAATGAACACTGCAGTCTCTCCGACTGGATTTATGTCATTTTGACTATTGGAGCAATGACTGCAGCCTCTTTGACTGGAATTACATCATCTTTGACTTTGAAGACTAATATTGTGGCCTCCAAACCAGAATTACATCTTCTGACTCTTGGAATAACTATTGCAGCCTCCTGATCAGATTTACATCATTCTGACCATTTGAGCGAATATTGTAGCCTTCTTGACCAAAATTACAACGCTTTGACTTTGAGGATGTATATTGTGCCCTCCTGACTGGAATTACATTGATTGACTCTTGGAATGAATATTATGGCTTCCTAACTGGATTTACATCATTCTGACGCTTTGAGCGAATATAGTAGCCTTCTTGAATAGAATTACAATATTCTGACTTTGAAGACAAATAATGTGGTCTCCCGACCAAAATTATATCATCTCATCAATTGGAATGAAGAATGCGATCTTCTGACCGGATTTACATTGTTTTGACCCTTTGAGCGAATATTGCAACCTTCTCGACTGGATTTACAGTGCTCTGACTTTGAGGATGAATATTGCGGCCTCATAAATATAATAACATCGTCTCGACTCTTGGAATGAAGACTGCAACCTCCTGACCCTTTAAGAGAATATTGCAGCCTTCTTGACCGGAATTACAACGTTTTGACTTTAAGGACAAATATTGTGGCCTCCTGATTGGAATTACACCGTCTAACTCTTGGAATGAAGACTTCGTCCTCCTAGCCGGATTCATATCATTTTGACCCTTTAAGCGAATACTGGAGCCTTCTCGATCGGAATTACAATGCTCTGACTTTGAATATGAATATTGCGGTCTCCCCAACCGGAATTACATGGTCTCGACTCTTGGAATAAAGATTGTGGCCTCCTAACCGGATTTACATAGTTCTGACCCTTTGAGCAAATACAACAACCTTCTCAACTGGAATTACATCGCTCTGACTTTGAAGAAAAATATTGCAGTCTCCCCGACCGAAATTACATCACCTGGACTCTTGGAATGAAGACTGCAGCCTCCTGATCGGGTTTACATCATCCTAATTTTTATGCGGCTCTCATGGATGAATTGTTTTTCTTCATCCTTTTCATGGATCTCCTGGCCAGAAATTATGCCCTTGTGGCATTTTTATCCTTTTCATGGCTCTTATGGCCATGTATTATGCCTTTATGGCCATTTACAATGTATGTGTCTCTCAGGGACCGGTTGTCATCTTACGGTGTTGCTTTGCTCTTTACATGTCCCTTATAGTCAGATTATACCGCCCTTATGGCACTTTGTCCATTTTGTAGCGCTTTTAGCTTCACTGTGCCAACTTTGTGATGCTTAGTCTATTTTATAGCCATTTTAGCTCGATTGCACCGACTTTGTGACGCTTTGCCCATTTTGTATCTCTTTGGATCAATTGCGTCGACTTTGTGATGCTTTGCCAATTTTGTAGCTGTTTTGGCTTGATTGGATCATTTCCTTTGGATGTTAAGAGAGGTCATTACACTGATGTCTTTCGATCTTATTGCAATCACCCTGATGCCTCTCCACAAATTTGTAAGTAATATCATCAAATTCAACTCTGATATTCTTACTAGCATGTACTCAAAGAATATGATTAGTATCTAACATCCCGTACTTTCGGGTCACCGTTTGAATCGCTAGGCGTATGTAAAATCGCTTGGCGTGTGTCAATAGAACCGAGCGTTGGGAAAAAAATTTGGATCATATTTACGTATGCTAATCAAGAGATTAGTATATAAAAGGATAAAACCCCGAAATTATTTTGGACATAACAGGTGTGACAACGGGGATCGGAAACAAATTTGGTGCATGCATAAAGAGATTATGGAATAGTGTCATATCACAAAATTATGACATTGAGTATATGAATGTCTTACAAGTTATCAAGGTATAAGTGAATTGGGATCACGAAATTAATTGTGTGTGTGATTGATTAATTATGGGATTGATTAATTATTAATGAGGGGACAAGCTTAGTGGAGTTTTATTACGTGTAAGCATTAGGTAAAGCACCTAATGACTAAGATGATAGAATCTAAATGGTGGTAGCTGGTGAGAATTGGGTGGAGACAATATTATGAGATCATTTAATGCTTAACTTAAGACATTTCATTTTTAAGGCATATCAATTGCAAGTCGTGATTCATTGCCAAAGTTTCTCCGACCCCTTTTTTTGCACGAATTGAAAAGCATAAGCAGCAACCCCTTCAACATTTCATTTTTAAGGTATATCATTCTTTTGCTAGTTAGAGGATAAAGTAGGCAGTGATGTTTTGATATTGCTCCTAAGAACAAGTGCATCAACAATATTTTCCTTCCAGTTAAGCGAAACGAAGGTATGTTAAGGTAAATTATTTCTTTCTTTTGGCATGTTCCATGTAACGAAATATAACTGTGATATTGCTCCATAATTTATTCTACTCCTAGTAGTTAAGAATATTCATGTTATTGATTCCTATGTAAAAAGCATGTCTAAATATGTTCCTAAGTCCTTATTGAGGCATACAGAAAAGATATTGATATTCACAGCGTTAGCTGAATGGGCAAGGATATTATGTCCTCCGATAAATTCAGAAAATGTTATATTGTCATGCATGCATCACATTCATGTACATACCTTGACCTCAAAGGAGTTATATACTCTACTATATGTATGGTTTATATATATGTATGGGGAATGGGAAAAAGGAAAGGTGTTATATACGCACACCACCTGCATCTGGTACAGACTATCACAAAAGAGCCCTATTAGGCCAATATTGATGCATGTATGGACAATACGATATAACCTGATGCCCACAGAGGCGGTTATGGAAAGGAAGATGCATGTGCGGCCAATATTATACCGCACTTGCATCATGCATACATTCATTAACCATTACATGGTATGGTGCCCACCGAGGCTATTATAGTAATAAAGATGGCCGATGAGGTTGATGTATATGTATACTGCATTGTGCATAACATTTAGGCATATGTATTAGGGCCTCAGAGGCATTTATTATTGGTCTGCTGTTTCTATTTCAGTTGTTGGTATATCCCTGTTATGCTATTATTCATGCCTGACATACTCAGTGGATCAGTCGTATTGACGTCCCTTTTGTCGGGGGACGCTGTGTTTCATGCCCGCAGGTTCAGTTAAAGAGGGTGATAGTTCACGCTAGTAGGTTGCTGGTTCAGCTGATGTTGGAGCACTCTATTTGTTTCAGAGTTGCAGTCTGGTCGTGGTACAGTATTTTTGCATACGCGTATGGGTATGGCGGGGTCCTGTCCTGACCTTTTGATATCACATACTCTTTAGAGTCTTGTAGACAGGTGTCCTATTTATAGTAGTCTTGTATGGCCTTGCCGACCTTGGTATGGGTATGTATATATGATAATTGGATTTCTAGTTAAGATTTTCTATAATCTCTTTCGGCTTAGTCCGTATTTAATTATGATTAGGTGTTGGATGTACGATTAGTGGTACCCGACGGGTGGGATCCGGGTGCCCATCGCGGCCTTACGGTTTGGGTCGTGACATAGTAGCTACGTCGTCGCTTTGCTAGTGACTTTAGTCAAAATAATCTTAAAAAAAGCTTTTAGAATAATGACATTTATGAAACACTGAGCATCGTTCGCTTGTTGTAAAGGTAGGCCTTGCTTTCTACCGATTTGGGCGATCTTTGACCATACTTTTTAGTTTGATGTAGATTTCCTACTTTTGCATGAGAGCTTAGTACTCCTCTTCAGCAAGTTGTCCCGATTTATGGTCAAGGGGAGTCATCGATGACTTGAAGTTGACTCTGCAAAACTTCAAAGCAAAGTCATTAGAGTAGTCAAAGGCAATGACTAAGTAGTTATTAGAGGAGAGTAGAGTTAAAAAATGTCATCGTTCAGCTTGTGCCATCAAATAGGCTTTTTGTTCGAGATTTATGGTCATTATTGAAGACTCGATGTCTATTCTGATCGCTTAGTGATGATCATGTTTGGTCAAGTGATGTCGTTGATCCTTGATACTTAGTCTTGATATGCTAATCTTTGGCAATATCGACGTGCAATTCTTGCGAGATTCGACTATGATTGTCAGTAAAATCATAATGAATAAAAATGAAGGATAAGACAACGCAGGGGTTAGCGATGAAGCCGTTTTGACTTATGTGGATTAAGGTGTGAAAATCTAGCTGGCGCCACGTAGTCTTGATTCCTGATCTCAACTTTACATAATGACATCACCTTCTATATTTTAAGAACAAGTGTTAGTAGACATAATGAAGTGAAAGGAATATAATTGAAGGTGGAGTTAGAGGTAAAGCTATTTTGGCTTATAAAGCCGAGGTCGTGGTGGGCCTAATAATTCCTTTGGTAAAGATTGATGGACTTAACGTCGACTTGGGGCTTTTCGCCATGCAGCTTTCTTGTCCCTATGCTCAAAGAAAGTTTCTTCAGGGTAAAAAATGATTGACTCGTGTTGATCCCACTGTGTGTCATGATAGAGTGATGGAAATGGGAATATGAACCCTGGGATAAGCGTTGAGTGGGTCGAGGGCTAAATAGCCGATTTAGGGACGTTACGCAAGGCACGTTCCCATTTTTTTAGATTCCCGTTAAAGGGATGAGTTGTTTGTTTGATTGGGTAATTGGTGTTTCTATTTATTTTGATTCAATATAAGGGAAGAGTTGCTTGTTTGATTGGGTAACTTATGTTCCCATTTATTTGGATTCCCATAAAAGGGAGGAGTTGTTTGTTTGATTGGGTAACTTACATTCCCATTTATTTGGATTCCCATAAAAAGAAGGAGTTGTTAGCTTGATCGAGTAACTTTGGGGTTTGAACAAGGATAGAAAAGTTGTCGAATTGTTTTGAACAAATTGCCCCAGATTTCAGTCATAAGGGTACTTAGTTCAAAATGTTCAAGAATGAAAATTTAAAGATTTGAAGAGTTTGACTGATTCAAAGACGATCCGTTCTGAGGGTCCATAATTTGAAATAGCGGGAGGACTGAAGATTTGAAGACTGATTCAAAACGTGCCCTAGTTCCTCACTAGGGGTTTGTAGTTTGAAACA
Source organism: Anisodus tanguticus (assembly GCA_034509755.1). Lineage (NCBI taxonomy): Eukaryota > Viridiplantae > Streptophyta > Magnoliopsida > Solanales > Solanaceae > Anisodus > Anisodus tanguticus. The sequence goes on along the minus strand of CM067560.1, from coordinate 19,637,235 downwards.
ACGGGAAGATTGAAGATTTAAAGACTGATTCGAAAACGTGCACCAGTACCTCACCGAGAGTCCGTAGTTTGAAACAGTGGAAAGACTGAATATTTGAAAACTGATTCAAAAATGTACCACAGTTCTCACTGAGGGTCCATAGTTTGAAACAGTGGGAATACTGAATATTTAAAGACTGATTGAAAACATGCCTTAGTTCCTCACTGAGGTCTGTAGTTTGAAACATTGGGAAGACTCAAGATTTGAAAACTAATTTAAAACGTGCCCCAGTTCCTCACTGAGGGTTCATAGTTTGAAACAGTGGGAAGACCGTACCCTTATATAGGATTGCCTAGGTATCTTGCTGGAACAAGAATCAAGTCTGACGTAGTTCAGACCGAAACTGACGTATTAGTCCGTACATTAAAAGGGAGGGTGGGCGGAGACTGGTAGCGTCTGAATAAATGACGACTATCATTTTATAGATGTCATACATTTTAGTGTAGCGCATGGGTGGGATAAAAAAGGGTCAGGACTTAAGTTTTTGTAAAATCACTATAGCGTAGCGCATGGATGGAATAAAAAATATCATGACTTAAATTTTATAAGATCATGATAGCGTAGTGCATGGATGGGCTAAAAAGGATCATGACTTGAGTTTCATAATAGAAACCCTTTGGTGGTCCCCATGTGTAAATCAAAAGAATAGAAAAAGAAAACCCCAAAAAGGTAACCGCGTTCGTCCATTGATCATAATAAATAGGGCATGTAACATTTGTTTTGCTTGAAACAAAATAGTCCGAAACTCGGCTTAAATGAAAACTTTAAACGACGACCTAAGGAGTGAACTGAATGGACATGATTTTGACTAGCCGGCTAACTTTGGAACTCCAATTATAGGATTGTGACTGACTATAAACTAATTGTGTGTTACTAAAACAATCGATGACAAGTGTGACTTTGGTAATCTTCGGGTGTGAAAATGAATTTTAAGGATGACGTGGTCAACGAGCATTGAATGATGACCCGACTGTTTTTTCTAGACAACTTGAAGTGTCTGGACTTTGGTAGGGTGTAACCGTAGCAGTCGTTTAGATGCGGTAAAATGAGTTTTAGGAACGAAGTGGTCAACGACAATTGCCGATGACTTGGGCTATTATCCTAAAAACTTTGAAAGTTTCAAGGACCCGAGGGGTGAGTCTCTAGCATAATTAAATGCAAAAAAGTGCTTTTTAGGAATGATGTGGTCTACGTGGGTTAGACGGTGACCCAACGATTTTTCTAGAAAACCTAGAATGTTTGGATTTTGACGCAATGTTTTGAGGACTTAAGAGCTGCGACTCTAGCAACCATTGGGATGTGACGTGATCAATGATAATTGGACGATGACCGGATGACATTTCTGGAAGACTTAGAATTTCCGACTTTGACGTAAGGTTTCCAGGCTTACCTTGGGATATGCTTAATGACATTCTAAGATTTTAGAACCGAATAATGGATCATTAGTGTTCGAAGTAAAATAGATGTATTTATACTCATAAATCAAAATAGGCATGGAAAAGCAGATTATATAGCACGTAGCACGTAAACAATATATATCGCGTCCGAGCATATATGTGACCTTTTTTCAAGCAAATTTAAGCCTATCGTTTGAAGGATGTATATGCCATTAAGATGTTCTGTTTGCCCCATGTTTATACAAATTTATGAATATCGAATGGGGATACATAATAGGGGAACGGGGTATATAGAATGTCAGTCCAGTGGGGGTGCAAATCCTAGACTAAACCACCATGGGAGGTTCTCAATTGTTCCTCAGACTTTCCGAACTCCTTTCGGATGAAGTCTAAAAAGCAAAAATTCCCAACCCTAAGAACAAAAGGCTCGTATAACGGCATGTACATTTTTCAATTTTTTCACATAGTTGGATGTGGTGTTTTTGGGTCATAGACCATCAAGACACAAGGTAGTCAACTTAATAGGTCCAGGTATGTCTGAGATACCCGAACCTGTCTAGGTCAGCATGCGCTAGTTCAGTAGGAATTTGACTTTGCTCTATGCTAGTTGTACTAGAGTGTTTTAGCAAATTACTAAGGGACTCGAGTGGACTACCTAGGGTGAACCGTTGTCAACTGTTCGACGACCACGAGCGAACTCCGTCTTCAATGTGTTCCAAGGAAATATTTTTCGTTTTATACTAGAGGATGATTGCGAAATCCACATACCTATCTTTATGCACTGATGCAAGTGTGTGTGCATACTATTTAGCAAAAGATGAATGCATAAATGATAGTTATAATTGCGGGTATTTAAATACATAAGCAATTCATATCATTTAAAAGCATGTTGTATTAGAACCCTTATGATTAGAACCTAGGTTTATCCCTAGTAGAGTCGACATTTGTTACGCTTCACTTTTACACATAGGCATAAAAGCTATTGAAAATTTTTTATGGTGCTCTAAGTTGGATAATTTCTTTTAGAGTCACCACCTAATTTATATGTAAATTAGGAAAACCAATGTGAAAGAGTTTATTCAAAAGATATTTGAAAAATTCTATCTAAACCAGAGTTGAGGTAAGGGTTCTGATGATCCCCGGAGAAGGTGTTAGACACCCTAGTATTAAGGATCCATAAAATACGGTTGACGTTCGGGTTATATAGAATACTTAAATGATTAGAATTGACTTAAAGCATTTAAAATATCAGCAAAAATACTTGTCATTCATTTCATTCAAAACTCAGATTTTATTTTAAAACAGAAGAGTTAGGCTTCCGCTAAAATGGTATGCACAAGGATCAATTTGATTTTGGACTAAGAATTCTCAAATGTTAATTTGAGTAGAACTCCAATCTTAGTCCAACAATATTGTCCAATTACATTATCTTTTGAAAATCTTTTCAAGGTTTTGAAATGAATATAATTCCTTTGTAAGACAAGTTTTTGATTTTTTGAAAGAAGTATGAAGAAATGGTTTTCTTTTACTCTTTTACATGCTATATCTCCCTAAGGTCAATTAATATTCTCACTCCAAAATCCATTACCACAACTCAAGTCCAAAATAAGTGTCTGTTTTTGTCAAAAATCATTTTTGGGTTAATCCTGTAAAATCAGCTTAAGAAAAAGTGTCAAACTTGGTCCAAATCAGTCTGTTTAGAAAGTCCAATTATATTCATGACCAATTTTAACGTCCAAACTCGGTCCATTTATTGTCTTTTTCAGTTAAAACGAGTTCAAACTTAATTTCCAAAATCCAGGTTATAAGTTCGAGCTCTAAAATACCTTAGTCCGAGTAAGAAATCCATTTCTCAGATTGAAAATACCAAAACAGTTTGATTTCTTTGAAAATTCAAATTTTAACAAAAGTTTGAAATTTATTTTAAAGCGGTTCTAAACTAAAAGATATGTGTATCGTTTGCCTATCCTAAGCTCGTTACTATAGGGGTTCAATAATAATACAAAGTATTTTTTATAAGTATACATACATATATATATACATATACATAATTGAAATGAGAGAGTTTGGGCTGGTGGGCCTACTTAAGCCCACCAGCTACTGTTTTCACTCATAGTTGGGCCTTCAAGCGCAGCTCCAAGTGGACTTGATCAATAATGTTCAGTTGGGCCTTAGCCCAACTTGGCAGAAATAGACAACACTCATAAATGGTCTTTCTCATGGATTGTTGATGATTAGAATACAAAATAAGACTATCTAACACTTTAACACAATTGTTAGAATTGTCACTCATGGACTGTTGATGATTAGAATACAAAATAAGACTATCTAACACTTAACACAATTGTAATCAGAGTGGATCAAGCCCAATTTGAATTAATAGCAATTAATGTTTGGCTAAAAATCCTTTCTGGCATCATTATGTTTTTATGACCAGAAATTATTTCTTGATTTTCATAAAAAATTGTTCTATGGACTTTTTATCAATATGAGGTGATCGTAACACAGTATATAAGACTCGTGATTCAGGCAATTCAATCTTCTGTGTGTAAGGCGGAAGCCCCCAATGCCTTGCAAGCCTACATAGGGTACAAGATCGAAAATAATGCATTGGATGGATGCCCGGGCATTGAGAAGGAAGGACACTTTCAGAGGCGAAAGGCCATGGGGAGATACCGTCTGTGATCCATGGATCTCCGATCGGGAAACCGTATCCAAGCTCCGTGGATAGTCTATGCTCTTTGAACTTTTCAAACATAGCGAACTGAAACATCTTAGTAGCTAAAGGAAGGGAAATCAACCGAGACCCCGTTAGTAGCGGCGAGCGAGAGCAGATTGTGGGTTTGAAGAAAAACAAAGATGAAGCTTCGTTCCTCTCCTTTTAGGCGAGCTACTTCATTCCTCTCTTTTTAGGCGAGCTACTTCGTTCCTCAACTTCGTGTTCACTTCTTTTTTGCCAGGTTTCATTCTATTTTTTGTGGATTGGATGATGGAAAAACCAGCAAGCTATAACTTCAAAGCTTACCTTATTTAGAAAATGAGAAAGGGCTTTTTATAGATGTTGAGGTTGAGTAAGGGTGGCGGAGCTTGAAGAGCAAAGCGAGTCGCGCTAGCCTAGCAATGTTTTTCAGCAGCAAGCTTTTGATTAATTAGCTAACGACCCCCTAACCTAGGTTGGGGTGAAAACTTCAAAATCCAAAATGTTGGTTAGGGTTCCAAACCTTTCTCTAATAATAAGGTAAGCTTTCAAGCCGCCGCCCTTTAAAGGGGCGGGCGCAGTGAACTGTAATTGTGAAAAGATTGGAAGATCTGGCAAAGAAGGTGATAGCCCTATAGATTTGTTCCCATGATTCGATCCTTCCCAGTAAAACGCGCTGTTCAAATTCTGATCGTTTTTACGCGAGAAGGGGGGACCACCCTCTAAGCCTAAGTATTCCTCAATGACCGATAGCGTACAAGTACCGTGAGGGAAAGTTGAAAAGAACCCTATTTAGGGAGTGCAATAGAGAACCTGAGATCCGATGCGAACAATCAGTCAAAGGAGCGGAGCTTAGAGCCTTTACTTTATGTAAAGCGCACTCACTCTAACGTTGCATGATGGGTCGGCGAGAAAATGGGAACAACGACTTAATCCATTAGGTATAGGCGCTTTCCAGAGGTGGAATCTTCTAGTTATTCCTATTTAACCCAAAACTGATCGATCTAGCCATGAGCAGGATGAATAGAGCTCTAGCAGGTCTTGGAGGACCGAACCCACGTATGGGATGCCCTGGACCTAACATGTCATTTGGAAAGAGTAACATGAAGCTCAGAATTGGGGTGTAGTCAATACTCCCAAATAAAAAGGGAATTGATCTATGGTCGATTTTGTAACAAATCAAATAAAAAGGAATTTCTATTTGTACCACGTAAAAAAAGCTTTTTATTTTGTGGAATGAACCATTTCCTTTCTATTCGTGGAAAGAAATTATGTTCAAGTAAGCAAATATGTCATGGTTCCAGGAGTCTATCTATCACGTATAGTCTTTAAGGGCGTGGTGCCCTAACCAATATTTCGACCTTCAGGTATTAGAGAGAAAGGGTCTTGTCCAAGACAAACTTAGTGATTTAATGTTGTCGGAAGAGAATCTTTCGCAAATTCTGGACAAATCCCCGTATTCAAACATACGAAAGGAGGCTTATCACTTTCTTGAAGACAAGTTGAAGCCTGTTGGCGATCCGCGCCATGATTTTCAATGACATCTTCTTGAAGAAAGTCTTCGCTTTTATATAGCAGACATGACTGCACAGGGGAAACGTTCCACAATTTATCAAAATTTTCTGACTTATTTTCAAGATTCTGATTGATTGCCTTTTTTTTCCGGTATGCCGCTCTGCCACTCCGCCAGCAAGGAGCGAAAGAACTAAGTTACTCCATCGTGGGAAGTACCGCTTCCTTCTTGCTTGATAGGAGGGGCTTCCATTCACCAGCGCAGACTAAAAGTTCTCTCCGAACCGTGCTGGATAGTCACCCATCACACGGCTATCAAACCTAACCTGTGGTAGATCCCGAAAGACAAAGTCAAAACCCATAGTCCATTCATGTTGTTGGGGATGGTTGGAACCAATCAGAAGTGCAAATCGCACAAGCGAACCCGAAAAATGGACTGCACTGCAACAACTAGGACTCGTATCGGAGGAGTTTTGAGCGTGAGCTAACACTCCAAAGAGAAGGGGAAGAACAGATGGGCCCAGGCCCATTTTCAATACACAAACAGAGAATGCAAGTGAAGCTAATTGGCCAGGCCCAGTCATATAACTTGCAAAGAGGAAATGAATGCATTAATAGAAATGGGCTAAGCCCAACTAGTTTTTGGTCAATACAAGTGATATACAAGATAATATACAACTTTTATACATTCAATATACCAAGTATACTAGATATATAAATTGTGTATACTGAACATGTATATCAGCATCTAGCATAAGAAAAAGTCAAGAAATGCGCTCAGTCCTACTTTATACCATTGTCAACTCCTAATGGCATATATATATATATATACACACTCAAAGACACGGGAGAGGCTAAATAGGCATATGAGAAATGTGAACAGGGATAAACAAATGTCAAAACATATGACTTAAACTTTTATCAGACAAAAAAAAGTTAAGGCAGACACATGGTAGTCATGAAGAGGTGAAACAAATCCATAATCACATAACTAAACATGGTCAAGTGTGAAGACACTTGATCACATCAATGAACTAACTAATTATTTCTATATGCAAGATTCAGACACTTATTCATAGTAGACAAGAACCAGGCAGCATGATAGGCAGGGTGCAATCAACATCAAAGAAACATACCACATGAGCATATATCATGTTAACATATATGGTATAACCTTGTATCATGTATGATCCTAAGGACCATCATTTATATATGCTGAGACAAAGGCAAATGACAGGACACATATATCATCTAGAATCAGGATAAACAGGGAAACAAACACAAATGGTCAATATGCCAATAAGTGAGCTCATGCTAGGGGGGAAGAGGCACCAGAACATTTTCAATACTTAGACAAAAGCATGGAGGCATACTCATCTGCTGACTAAACATGAAGTAGGCAAAGGCATGTAATAATTTTGACAGGTACCCAGTGGTTATAAGACTTAAACTCTTAAACACAAATCCTTATTTGTTTAGATATTTGGTTTAAGTGACATAATTCCTCATATCCTTAGCATGGACATTTGATGGTCATGACAGTAGACTCACAATAAATGCACTTAAGATGCCACATTTATTTAGCACAAGTTCACATGAGATCAGAGGCAGGAAGGCTGTGATTCATATTCTAAATTACCAAATTTACATAATCTGAGAACATCAAGAAATGCACAGAAGCAAACTCACTTTAGTAACTTAATACAATAACTCAAAATATTCTTATTTCTTTACCTAAGCATGTTAGAGACTAGATGAATGAGCCCATGAATAAGTAGCAACAACATGACACATATAGAAGAAGATGCAATAATTTCTCCCAAGCATGAATGACACAAATTCAAACCAGTTGAGCACACAAGGAAGGACTTCACTTGATTGCAGACTTGTACAGGTAAGTGCTTTTACATGACATGGATGATAAGATTAAAAGGGAAAACTACAGCATACAAACTTAGACAAAGAAGAATCATGACATACAAAGGTTGTTTACCATACAAACCATACATGCCACCATTTAGAACTAAGAACACACATTCAGAATCTTGAAAAGGTAACAAAACATGTATTCGGGCTTATGTGATTCATATATTTGACTGACACAACCTCAAATTAACAATATTAGACATTTAACCAAACCAACTTATCTATATGATAAATACAGGCATGCTGCCACATACTATGTCTAAATTTTAAAATACACATACTGATTTACATCATAACAACATACATTAGGTTAATAAGACCCTCAAACTACACTATCACTACAATTTTAATCATGACTAATCCATATGTTAGCTAAGTGAGCTTCCAATCCACATTTTGTATATGTTAACCTAGTTTATGCAGTTAAACTAGTGCAAAGCGACATCATATCAAACCATACTCACCCAGAACAAACTTCACATTAACATACTAAACTACTTAAGTCATTTGAATGGATAACCTAATTTGAACAAGCCTTGAATTAATCAGATTAAGTTTTAAATAAGAAACAGTCTACACATGTTTAACAAGTTGTACACCCAACATACTAATCAATTTGAATCAGACATATAGTTAATCAAGCTTCATACTCAAACAATAACCATCTTAAATCAGTATACTTAGCCAAATAGGTTTCAAACTGACATATTGAGCACCATATTGACTGCACCAGCAAATACTTAACTAATCAAACCCTAAATTAGCATATTATGAACTTCACAATGCATCATACTAACTAAAACATGCTTCAATGATCAAATAACACATAATACACATTATAAAAGACAAATTAAGCAAGAAAATTAAAAGGGACTCGAATTACCTTGTGTAGAGGCAGTTGAAAGGTCTAAGGTGAGCTTGATATTCACTCCGAACTCTCCAAAGCCTGCATACACGTAAAGAAAAAGGTTTAAATTTGTGGATGACTAATTACACTAGATCTGGATTCCACCAAAGGGCTTGGATACCAACTTAAACACAATTAGTCAGATTTAAGCTTGAAATCGTCTCTCAAACAATGTGAATGCCAATATCAAGCCGCGGACCCTTAACAATGAAGAGATAGGTCTCAATTTATAGAGAACCCAAACCCTAGAAATCGATGTGGGAGAACAATGAAGAGATAGGTCCCACTTGGCTTCAAGTTCCATAGTGTATAACCAAATGTGCTCATTGGGACCAAACTTATGATAAATACTAGTCAATTGATCATTTCAATAATTTGATAAGGATTGCACCAATATACTCTAGGATTCCCAATCTGAAACATATTTAAAATGTTCAGACATTAGTTTTGATAGCTTTCTCCCAAAAAGACAAAGATGATCTGGTATAGATGCAAATGAGTCCATTTTAAATTTTTGAAACTCTTTATAGTTTCCTCTCCTTACGCAAAACTCTATCTTTCCTAAATATATTTTATAGTGTCCTTGGAACATTACTGATGACTTCAGGTTCAGAGTCTGAATCATTATTGAATCTAATCCTTTGATGACGCATTCTTCTATGTTGTATTTTTGCTCGGCAATTATCACTACTCCCCACTTGAAGTAATTCGAGCTTGTCCCCGTCCAGTCATATCTGAAAATGAAATAAGGAAATAAAATGATTGTTACAATTCAATATGACAACATATGTCACAACAACTCGTAAAAGAATAATGAAAAGGGATTAAGACTAAGTTTGAACTAATTAATGGTTGCAGATTCAAATTAGAATTAACATATACTTCTGTTACTACAACAGAATCATGCACAAAGATTTTCCATCTTAAATTCAAACAATTACAAAGGCAGCAACCAACCTAGTTCTTAGCAACCTCAATGAATAAAAAGAAATAAAATAATTATGTTTAGGCTAGTTCATTGATTGATGTCACATTATTGCAGACATGTGATCTCTCAATTTTAGAAAATACATTTCATTAATGTGTAACTAATGACTATTGAGAATATCATATTATTTTTCAAAATCAAACTTACAGCACTTTTTACACAATAAAGGAATATATCAACAAGTGAGCCACAAAGACAAAATATTTTTATTAAAGAATGTCTTTACAACTGGTTTTAGTTCCAGTGAATCACTTGAGTTGATATATCTTTAATGTTATGGAGCTAGACCAATGAGCTATTACGCTTTCTTCAAAGGTTGGTTGCTTTCAGTTTTTGTTCATGTCACAGTCATTAGACACATAGGATTTATTTTTTGAAAAATGAAATACAATTATAACCACACATTCTACTGTATAAATAATTCATCTTCTCTATAAAGTCTACAACATCACACTTTATTTACACAAGGAAGAGCACAATTAATTGAAGAGTAACTCTTTCCATTTCACACCAAAAAAAACGGACGACCAATTTTGACAACAATTTTTTGGCAATAGAGTAGCAAAAATAACGACAACAATTGTTTTCTTCATCAATCTGTTGCAGCATAATGCATATCCGAAAGAAAATAACAATGCAGATCTTTCAAGAAATAACGATGCAGATTGGGAATAATAACAATGGACCTGATACAAATGTTAGATTTTAAATGATGAAACAAGAACAAGGATGATGTACTTATTAGCAGCGGAAGTTTTGTACGAGATCACCACAAAAAATTCCCCCAAATCTGACTTCTTCCATCTTGGAAACGAAGTACTTTTTTCACGAACTAGATGTCTTTCTCTTTTCTCCTTTTACTGTGTGTTATTTCTTTTTCATGTGTAGAATGCTATAGTAATTCTCTTATATAAGGAGGAGATTGTATTCTACGGTTGATGAAGTGAAAACCAACACTTGCACACACCCACAATCTGGTCCCGCTATCATGTTTTTTTTACTGTGTTGGTCACTTATCAAGGAAGTTAATTTTAATCTTATAACTTCAAAAAAAGTGTCGGGTCGATCCACATGGGAGACATGCGACCCATAATCAATATCCAACAAATGTGATCACATTATCTAAGTCTGAATTGAATTTGAACAATGCATACAATTACACACATAACAAGTACTTAAATCACATCATAGAAGTTATTCATAACAAGTACTTAAATTACATCATAGGCTAACAGTATAAGCATAAAAATTCATATGCTCACTGGAATGTTAAAACCTATAGGATTGGATTATACACAAGCATTCTATCACTTCGTATGCACATTCCAATCTAACCCTTGACTTAGAAAAGAAACCATAACTCACCGCTAAATATGTCACGACCCATAATATAAAGTCGTGATGGCACTAACTTCCACGAGTCAGTAAGCCAACCACCAAAACCATTTAATAATCATTGCGAAATAATAAAGCAAATCAATAATTAAGTATTTAACAAAATCCATAGTCATAAAATGCGGAAAATACTACAATTCTCAAAACTTGATATCACCAGTACAAGAACTTACTAAAATAAGGTTTTACAATGTGTGGGTATAAACCTGAATATTGTCTAGAAATAAAAAGACGGAAAGAGTAACGTAGAAAGGGAATCCAATGCTACAGATCATCTGGTAGATCACCCAGAATCCTCTGAGTCAACTGCTCAACGGGCTGGATAGTTGCGAGGTCCACTCGAACTGGGAACAAAACCTGCACACAAAAAGGTACAACAAGTGTAGCGTGAGTACGGGAAATACGTACTCAACAACATCGTCAACCGATCATATTTTAAAAGGAGATGAGAGTTGGCGTTCCGAATACTACTTCCACACCAACTACCATTAGTTCACCATGATAACAATAATCATAAATTTCACTTTAATCACAAGTCCAAGCCTAGGTTATAGCATATAGTTCCTCGAGTCTTGATTAAGTATCCACATAGTCAAGGCAATAGAGTCAATCAATAGTTTAGGAGTCAATCAAACGAGAAATAGTGAGATGATATGAGATGCAAGAGGAATGCAATGCAGGCCTTTCTTCCTCATCACTCGTATACACACGTTCGAACATTAACGAATTGTGACCGATGGGGGACTCACGAAGTCCATATACTAGAAAAAATCATTTCCACGTACTCGTGCGAATGATCTCGAAGCACTAATCAATAATAAATATCACTCGTGCGGACAGTCTTAACGCACTATAAATGGGCAATATCACATAACTCTGTCCGGAACTAATTCCCCTCAGACCCACATATGTATTTGCAAATGTACATTCATGAGAAGACATATGAAGCATGAATACGACATGCACAAAAATAAGAAGTCAAGATATGCAATAAAGATTCAACCTTTAAGCTCACAATGCCTATCTCTAGCCAATATTAGTATCACAATACCTCTCTCTAACCAATATTATGCTCTGAATACCTGTCTCTAGCCAATATTAAGCTCTCAATACATGTCTCTAGCTAATCGGGCTCATATACAACTCATCACTCTGTCCGAAAATATTTCCCCTCGGACCCACATATATACCCGCAAATGTGTATGCATGAGATACCATATGAAGCATGAATTTGACATGCACAACAATAAGAAGCCAAGATATACAATAACGATTTAATCTTTAAGCAATATAGGTCATAAAGATCTGACCTTTAACCATTTACACAATAAAGACTCGATTTTTAGCTTCTTTTCCATTTTTAAACGAGCATTTAGGAGTGATGGGATCACACAATCATAAATAATACACGCATATAACAAAGAGATAGAAAGTACGGGCTTCATACCATAATAACATATCCAAAAGATCATGCTATCTATCAGCTAGTGCCCAAAGCATGACATTCACTATATATTTTAAAAGCGCAAGTACACATAACATGTCATCGGTACCCGATACAAGCACTCGTCACCTCACAAGTATTTGGAGCCCCTTATATTATCCCCATTACACCCTCTTATTTATTTTACTTGACCAACTACGAAGTTTTAAATAAGATATAAGATCTCAACTTGTCTGGAGTAGTGTCCCGATAGTCACATCGAAGCCTTGCCCTTGTGTAATGCCACCGAGTAGTCCAAATCTATTCAACTATGGAAAGTATGTCAACACATGATTCTAAAGACACCTATATTTCTATATGGATGATTCAGACTCAAAAAGCTACCCAAAATAGGATCTCGAGCCTTGAAGGGAAAATGGAAAAATCAATCCCAAAACTAAATTATTCAAGGTTTATGGAGTTTAAATATCAAATATCTACTCAATCCAAAAACAAATCCATGATTAATTAGAGAAACACTCCATATTCAACTTAAGGTTCATACACTCATAAAACCCTCATCCTAAAATCATGATATGTAGCATGCAATCTCTTAAAAATCGAAGATATAATCTTAAGAGGGTGTTAAAAAACATACCCCTTAATTCTTTAAAAAAACTCTCAAAATCCACCTTAGACCGAGTTCTCAAGTCGCAAAAATGAAGAATAAAATGTCCAAGTTTGAAATAGGGCTTTTAATGATCTGCCCAGTGGTCTTCGCAACAACGTACCCTTTTTCGCAATTATGAGCCTCACAAATGCGAGATTCTGCTGCAAATGTGGGCTTCCAACAGACCCGCCCATTCGCAAAATCAAGACTTTCCTCGCTATTGCGGAACTCATAAATGCAAACCATTCCTCGCAAATGCGAGCTTTCCTTTGCAAATGCGAGTGCACCAGAAGCCAACAACTCTAAAATTAAAAAACTTTAAGTCAATCCCCGAAACTCTCCGAGAACTCTCGTACACAAACCAATTATGAAAACCACTACTATAACATGCAGCAGGCTTTCTCGCACACTCAAAAATCTCATACGAGGTCATCTTGACCCATTGTTGACTATGGTCAACTCCAAATTCCATAAATTACTAAAATTTCACCCAAGTGTGCAAAATACACTCGAGTCCCTCGGGAACCGAACTAATGCCTCTACTAAGTCATAAATGACATTCTGAACCTAATGGAATAGAAAAAACTTCAAAAAACTCAAATGCCCTCAATGTTGACTTTAGTCAATCAAAAATCATATTTTAAATTAAGACTTTTTAAAATCCATATTCTTATCTAAATCTCACCCGATTCTCTCGAGACTCATTCCGACCATTCACATAAGTCAAAAATCACGATCCGGAGCTAACATAACCTTTGGAATTTGATTTTGAGTACGTCTTCCCAAAAGTTAATTCTTAGTCAAACTTTCCAAACTTAAAGCTTCAATTTCCAAAACTTATGATTTTCTTTCGTTATTTTCATCCAATTTCCCTGGGAATCGCATCACACATCCCCACATATCAAATACATCAAAAATGCTAAAGGGAATGGCAAATACGGACAAACAAGAAAAATATCCAAAATAACCTAATAGGTCGTTACATCATCCACCACTAAAACACATGTTTATCCTCGAACATAAAAGAGAAAGAAAGAAAGTACCTGAATCACAAAAAAACTGAGGATATCTAGCCCGCATGTCCGTCTCAGTCTCCCAAAAGCCTCCTCGACCGGACGATCCCTCCACCGAACGATCCCTCCACCGAACCTAAACTGAAGCAATTTCCTTAGTCCTCAACTTTTGAATCTACCTATCAAGAATAGCTACGGGCTCTTCCTCAAATGTCATGTTCTGATCAAGCAATACCGAATCCCACTGATTCACATGAGAACCACCTAAATGGTACTTTTTAAGCATCAAAATATGAAATACAAGGTGGACACCTGCCATACCAGGTGGAAAATCTAACTCATAGGATACCTCGCCTATATGCTAAACAATCTCAACATGGCCAATATACCCCAGGCTCAACTTGTCCTTCTTTCTGAACCTCATCACACCCTTCATGGGTGAAACTTTCAACAAAACCCTGCTCACCAACCATGAACTCCAAAACAAGGACCTTATGATCTGCATAACTTATTTTCCTACTCTGAGTTGTGAGAAACGTCTCATGAATCAATTTGACCTTGTCCAAAAAATCCCTCAACCAGTTTGCACTCCAAGTCCTAACCTCGAACACCTCAAACCAACAACCGAAAAGAAACATCTCCTATCATATAATATCTCAAATGGTGTCATCTCAACACTTGAATGGTAATCATCATGGTAAGCAACTCTGAAAAAGGTAAGAACCGACCCCATTGACCACTAGGGTCAATCATACAAACCCACAACATATCCTCAAGGACCTAAAAAGTCCTCTCGGACTAGCCAACTATTTGAGGGTGAAATAATGTGTACCTTCCACCTGAGTTATAAAGAATCTGATCCGGTATAAAAAGAGCCAACTTAGTCAAATGGTCCATAATGTCCCAAGTAGCTCCATAGTTTCCCAAAGTTCATGGTAGTCCTACAACAAAGTCCATAGTAATTCTCTTTTAATCTACGCAAATCTTTTTTTATCTTAGCTCAATAGTCTAATTCTCACACATTTGATCTGGTTTCACTTGAAATACCCAATTTTAATTATAACCATAACTCTAAACAGAATTTGTTAATCCCATAATTATAATTATAGTCACCACAATTGTTTAGCTCAAGCCGCAACCCATTGTCAAACATGTACCCGTAAAGTACCTTGATTATACTTATCTTTCTTCCACACTTTCCAAAGTTATCTTTAGTACTAGGAATCCATAAACATCACGTTGTCACACACCACGAGTCTAAATCATGACTCCATCTGACCAAAAAGCATTTGTGCTTGAACTAAGCCAATTTCTAAGCATTTCTGTCAAAAATGACCTTATCCAAGGCTGATGCGTGAATTTCAAATCTATTAGTTTCATTTCGATGAGCTGAAACTACTGAGTCATCACTCATCATCCAATTCCACTTAATCCTTCAAATAACATACTATGCATATCATCCTAGTGAGTATCTTGCCGTGCCAATTCTGTAAAAATCAACTAATCACTCCAAAGATTTCTCATATCTATTTGTACCTCCTCTAAAGACATTACCAAATATTTGCGTAGACTATTAGAATTATATGTATAGCTATCATCAATAAAATATTATCAAATATCTTTGTAAACTCCAATAACGCTCGGTAAACATGCCATACTTCTATTCCAAACTGAAATCCATCAATCCTTCAGAAATGGGTTTCTAGAATAACCATAAATCTTTCTGGTAATATATTCATAAGCCACCCGACATTAAATGAACGGACTTGACCCGGTTAAATGCACCATTCCCTAAATGTCATCAATAATCACCCAAACTGTTTTCAAATGTTCATAAAATTAAAAGTAAGTCTTTCATAAATCTGTGGTGACCCATTCTAATCTATTGTTCCCTAATACACAACCTTGTACTGTCGTTCCCAACCTCAAAACCTGGAATTTTCCCAAGTCATCAACCAAGTACCGATGAATCTTCTAGGAATCTAATTACATCAAACCTCCTACTTGGAAATTCACTAAACTCGTTCATCACCTCGAATACTCCAATGTAAGGCGTATGGTCTCGTACTCCAATTTTCACAGCCATAAAATCTCTTAATGCAATACCTTATTACGCTTTTAGCAATCCCAAGAGTATCAAATCTTGCAATCCATGTGACTAAACATGAATGAATATTCTTAAGTCATTCATATTTGAAATACTCAACCATACTATCTAACCATCACTTCGACACAGTCTACTACCACTAACATAGTCTTACCTCAAAATTTTGACTTCAACTTTCAATTGTAGAGATTCATTCTTATCAATCAACTCTTATTTGTCCATTTACGGATGCCATGAAATTACTCATCTTGGTACTGCACAAGTTACCTCCTCATCAATTCTTCAATCGCAAAGTCCCATTGGTACTTGCCATACGCTAAGTCAAATCATCCATAGTCTTCCTTCCTCAATCATAGTTATCACTTTTACACTGTATCATAATGATATATTTTATTAATACCATAGCCCGTACGTCATTTGAGTAGTCACGCTGCTACAAATTCAAGTCTTATGAACCTTAATCCTCAAAACCAAGTAGCAAGATGCCATTATCTTAATTCTTCAATATTTATATTCTATTAACAACCACTTCCATCATTATCAACCGAAAATCACTCAAACTCACTCGTGGGGTAGATAGAAATATCACATATCTTGCAAAATAACTAAGTCAATCATAGAGGTAATAGTAAACCACAATCTTGAGCATCTGAAAGGTTTTCTTTCCTCACTCAAACCTTAAAAATAAACATTCCTCTAATCCAAACACATCACATATACAATATCCATATTTTTTCTCCAAATTAAGCACAACAACTAATAACCCTTTAAGTAACTAAATTTTCACCACTCTTCTATCACTAGAGTCATTTCTATTAGTCAATCATTGTTTTCTCCAAAAGCCCACGACATAGTCAAACTTACTGATCAATTCATTCTCCTTTAACATTCACTTCACAAACAGAGTAGTCTTACAAAATCAACAAGCTCATAGTTCAAAATGACTCCTTCTTATAACCATTCTCCACTATATCAAGCAAACCTTCATAAATACCCATTACTGAAAGACTACACCTGACTATCCTCACAAGATTCAATCATTCGTAGTAACTTTTTGCCAGATGAAAACACCCACCATTTGTGCTCATTTTATAACTGAGAACGATCCATTTGAATTCCTTTCATTACATCTTTATTCTGTCGAGTAGCTGAAGAATCTTCACACGCACCCCAATACGAAGTCCTACTCCCTCATACCTATCATAAAAGGTCATCTTTCATGTTCATATCATTACTGAACTTCTATTATTATCCTCATCAACTATTCTTCTTGCCCGATCAACTAATTCGTCCAAGTTTTCCTTCGTCTTTAGAATATTTGTACATGTCCCATCTCATTGCACCTCAAGAATTCCTTATGTTATGCCCAAGCGTCTCAAGCGTAGTCTTCAAAGCCACAATGCTTAACACTTGTTCATTCTGCTAACACCTCTTAGAATCACCAACTAACCTTTCATTACTCCTTATACAATAGATACACTCGCCCAACTTCCGAGTGACTAACTGTAGAAGACATGCCGGTCAATGCAGTCCTTCACACTATTACCCTTATTTCCTAGTGTATATCACCAAACCAAAAGGTATGAAACACAACCCCACTCAACTAAGCCCTCACGACATTGCTATAATTTTAACTTGGTCACACATCCTTATCACAGATACATATCTCTTACTTTACCATGCAACATCACATCTAGTTGCTCATCACGCAAACCCAAGAATATGTCCTTACCGTCATTGAAAGAGTGAAACAAAGAAGTTTAGACCTTGAACTGAATCACATACACATGATAAGAAATGAAAGAATAGAATTTTCCTAGATGTCCTATTGTTACACCCTGTGATTTTTACATGCGATCGAACATATAGTTAGTCAATTTGAGCTCTGGCAACCCAAGACCCTTCTCGAGGGTCATATATGACTTATATGAGTGTTACAAAGGCATACGGAAGGTTGGAAGTTAATTGGATTAAAGAAATAACATCTCAACAAAGTTTGGCAAAAAGTAGATGATACGCTAAATGTTTCGCCCAATGGAAGCCTTTCCACCCCGTGGATGGGGCAGCAAATTAAGTTGACTTTTCAGCCACCTTTATGCCACCATATACGGTGGGATTTATAGACACATACCACCATCTACGTCGCATATCCACCCGCACATGAGAGGCGGTGGAGAGGCTTATTTAAAGCCAAAGTTGAGGCAGCCTTTTTATTTGGTAATTTTCGACCTAGGCTGCTCCAAACTACTCCCAAATACTCTCCTAAGGCCCCTTTATCATTGAAGAGCATTTCCTTAAGGGTATGAAGTGATTTATCCCTTGGATGATCAGCATCACCTTCTAGTCTTCTCTAGTTGATGTTGGAAGATCAAAATCTCTTTAAACTTGGTGGAGAACTTGTTATGGAATGGGTTCTGTCACACCCTAAAATAAGGGGGTGGCTAACACCCGGTTCCCTTCTAGCCTGAACATACTACTTTGATGACCAGTCTCTTATACAAGTAGAACTTTCAGCTGACAAGGATGTACTGGGATATATCATAACAACAACAATAGATAAGAGGGATTAACCCAACACATATATATTATAGACCTACAAGGTGACAACATTGTCCAACAAAGGAAACTTACCCAACAAGGCTATATATTAACATTGAACATACCCAAAATATGTCTGTGAGCTTCTATGAGTGATTGAACTGACATATGGCCGGGACAAGGCCCTGACCTACCTATATTGTACATAAGTTCGTAAAATACTATATATATAACCAGGAAGCTTCGAAAAGATAAAGCTTACTTACTGATGGCTAAACTTGACAGCTCCTACTATAGTGGCCTAGTAGAGTCTCTATCAGAGCCTGCATCATGAACATACAACGCCCCCAGTAAAAAGGATGTCAATATGAAATAATGTACCGAGTATGTAAAGAATGAATATAAATGTAAATCTATAAGGTGTAAAGAAACACATATGAGCAATATAAAATGATTAGTTCTAAGGGAAGGCATAATCAACCTGGGCCACATGGGAAATAATGAAACTCTGAAACTTAATACAACCTATTTGAATAGGCTTTTACTATATGAACTATCCTCATCTTATAGTGCGAGGTATAACATGTCCTTACTCTTAATTATATGTATAAATATGCACTCTAGTTCATATATATGTTGCAAAATGCACAACCCGATCCATCATATGTGTATGTTGCGGAATATGCAACCCGATCCAATATATGTGCTTGTTGCGGAATGTGCAACCCATCCTCTATATAATGCAGTTGTTGCAGAATGAGCAACCCAATCCTCTATATGTATTATTACGGAGCATGCAACCCGATCCTCTATATTGTCATGATTATATGCATGATATCAATATTAATAAAAGCATATCAATACTAATGCATATCAAGTTTAGACTACTTCCGGTGATGAGCATGTTATCTATGTAAAGGCATATCATGACAAATGAGTCAGAGTTCCCTTTTATATAGATACATTTATCACATTCATTTATGTAGAAACCTTTTGATAATAAAGTATTATCAAACTTTTCATGCCATTGTTTCGGGGCTTATTGAGTCCGTACAAAGACTTAACAAGTCGATATACTTTCTTTTCTTGTCCTGGAACCACATACCCCTCGGATTGTTCCATGTATATTTCCTCTTCAAACTCTCCATTTTGGAAGGCTGTCTTAACATCCATTAGATGTATCTCAAGGTCACGCAAAGCTGCAATGGCTATGAATACCCTTATAAACGTTAATCTAGACACAAGGGAGTATGTGTCGAAGTAATCGAGACCTTCCTTCTGTCTGTAGCCTTTGACTACTAATCTGGCTTTATACTTGTCAATAGTTCCATCTTCTTTGTACTTTCTTTTGAGTATCTACTTACAACCCAAAGGTTTGCTTTCCAGAGGAAGATCAACAATTTTCCAAGTATGGTTTTGCATGATGGAATCTATTTCGCTTTCTATAGCTTCTTTCCAAAGCGGTGCTTCTAGAGTTGACAATTCTTCCTTAATTGTCCTTGGTTCATTTTCAACCATATATGTTAGAAAGTCTGGACCAAAGGTTTTGTCCTTTTTGGCACTTTTCTATATGTATTATTGCAGAGCGTGCAACCCGATCCTCTATATGGTCATGATTATATGCATGATATCAATGTTAATGAAAGCATATCAATACTAATGTAAATAGGGGTGTGGAAAATATACTTAGGATAACAACGACTCTTTGGCCCTCTTTAAAACTCATAACTCTTTGACTTTATGCTTAGGACGACTCTTGATCGACTAGAAGATTATATCTTTTTGGGAATGCTTCCTTTCGAGAACTTATGATATGATCAGTAACCAACAACGAGGATCGTAATAACTTGAATAACAGTGAATACTTCTCAATATGAAACTTTGATAGATAATAGAATGGAGTTCTCAACGTTTCTTTTTTAAAACAATAATCCTTTAGATTTCATGTTTATGAAAGAAAGGGATAGCCTTACATACCTTATCCACAAAGCTATACATCATGCTATAAGCTCTCGTACTCTTCATGACCGATTATCTATAACAAACAAAGGGTCGATATCATTATCTAATCCATATTCACTTAGGCATCTTAGCGATCATCATAACATAAAAGGTTCTTAGACTTGTTAACAAAAGGGTATTCATGTAATTTGGCCCCACAATTCTACTAAACCTACCCTCTTAGGTTTACAACATCAACAACCAATATATTAATCAATATCAACTTACAATTCCAACCGAAAGAACCCACAATTCAACATATCTTAACTTCATAAGTTTATAGGTTTCGGTTACGAAAATCCTTTCACAACTTATTCCAAATCATCAATTAATCACATATATAGATAGAGGAGGATGAATTTTACCTCAACACAACCAATCCTTTGCGAAATAGCAATTTGCCCCAAATTCTATGGTTTCTGAAACCGCTTCTCCACGGGGATGATGATTTCTACAATAAACACGGAATTAGTGACGTTAATCCAACGTAATATGCTTTGTAATTGATCTTGGGTTTTAGGGATTCGTTAGAGAGGATTTAGGAGTTGTTTACAATCTGATTTGGGTGAAAATGATCTCAAAATCACATAACCTGAATAAATACCCGATTTAGGAGTTGTTTACAATCTGATTTGGGTGAAAATGATCTCAAAATCACGAACCATCAAACTTCTGACGGTTTTTAAATCTTCCCCTTCAAACTTACTAGAAGATTGATGGCTCAGGATGGGTATTTGTCAGTCAGCCAAATTATTTGACAGACCGTCATCATCCCGTCAAGTTGCCCAGTATTTCCTTATTGTCAAAACGTACTTCCTTCGATCTGTTTAGCCTTCATATACTCCAAAACTTTCGAAAATAAGTTATAAATCTTGGTTAGTCTTTCGTAAGGTCGTACCTATTTCTGATACTCAAGTATCAATTGAGAACGCGACGAGATGCAAAACTACGGGGTGTAATATCCTTCCCCCTTAGGAACATTCATCCGCAATTGTTAAAGATATTCTTAACTTCTGAGGGTTCTAAAAATTTGACAGAGTTCTCTTTGTAAATTGGACTATCCAAAATGTGGAAAGCAGCCCAAGAATATATCAAACGCCATACATGGCAACATAATCACACAATAAGTTCAACTTGGCATCACACGACCATCTATATACGCAAGAATCAAGAGGGTTAGCCATAACTCACCTTAACTGTTCGTTGTCGTATTCTGAGTTGCACCTAATACATCTGCCTTAACATTAATAACTGAAAGCAGACATAAATAAGGATATTTAGACTTCATATCTTCTTCGGCCACCCAAGTCATCTCTTCTGTATTGTTATTCCTATTCCTCCACAACTCCTTAATGGATGTTATTTGTTTCGTCTGAAACTTCTAGACTTAGTATTAAAGAATTATATTTGGGACCTCCCCATAGGATAGGTCTTCAATAATATGAGCACTCCTTACATGTAATACACGAGGGAAAATCCTATGTACTTTTATAATATCATTACGAGAGAACTGAATAAATTGCCTCTGGCTCAGAAGGTAATCTCAAGCTCAAGGGTCAATTTCATTTAGCCAGGTCTCTAGGTAATACAATACGGCCCGTTGTATCTGTGGTTTAATTTTGTTTTTTCAGTCGAATTCTCGTTACACGTTTTATGAGTAAAACCTTCATGGATATCCAATTATGAACGGTGTTCTTTAAGTCTCGGCATCACATATCGCAAGTAACTTCTGGAAATCAGTGACTATTATGCTTACTTCTAAAAGAGATTTATCTCTTCTATATTCTGGGGAACTAACACGACTAACACAGGTTTAATCAAGTCTCATTTTCTTACGTCAAGTCAATCCATAGATAATATTTATTCCCAACCAGACCAGGTCTCATAAGGATTTGTCCTGATGATGACATAATAATCTTTATAATACGCATCTCGTAGTCGGATAAATGACCATCCCAATTCCTTTTAAAATCAAGCATGTCTGCCTGCATCAAATTGTCGAGCGTCTAAATCGCGTGCTTGGCTTGACCACCTATCTAGGAATGAGCTATATCATGGATTTCCTTGTGCTTCCAAACCTTCCTAGAAAAGTCATAAAATTTTACTGTATCTGAACCTCTCCATTCTTTATTAGACAGTTAAATGTCCCAAAAGCATACCATCTCTTTTAGTGTATAGCTAGTATAATCCTCAACTATATGGATCACTTTATCTTGGCAAGAAGTGGGTCAAACTTATATATTTATTGACCATTGACTACTTAAAGCCGCATTTCTGATAAGATCAGGGATAAACCCATACTGGACTTCTTCTTTGAATTATTTTATCCTTTCTAGGTAGAAATCTGTATTTCTCTCCACTAGCCTACTAGGCCTTTAATGATTTATCGTTACTAGATAACTATGGGGTCTCTATGGAAAAATTTGGCACTGCTTTTCCTTTTCATTGTTATCTCCATCCATGCCTTGGGTACGGTGGTACGTCTTCATCGAACTCAGACGAATAGAATAGCGAGAATGAAGCACATTTACTCTAATCTTGTCCCGCAATTAGCTAGATCTGGGACGCATGATCAACCTAGGTATTAGAGAACTCCATCCCCCTTTATCTTACACATTGGCATTCTTTGTTGTGGAACCTTCTCTTCCAGTAGTATTAACTCCAATTTCCCACATTATTACTTCTTTACTTTACCATAGAGGCGACACTGATACTTTGTGTGCTATAACTCTATTGTCATTGGAGTCCTAAAATTGGACCCCTTGATCTTGCTAACTGTTGAAGCTTTTGGCAGATCTTCACTTTCCCCGTCCTCTATATGGGCTAAATTTTTTATACATTTTATCTTACGTTGTCCTAAAGGCTGCCATTTTGTTCTGTCAAACTTTCTCTTTAACTTGTAATAGGATCGAATCCCTGTATGGTTATTCCTCCATTTTATCATCTAAGGGAGGCATCACCGAGTTTTCGGTCTAATATTTCTATTTTTATTGAGTCCTATACTTGGATTCTCAAATGGTTGAAGGAACAACTTTATACAATTTTCTATTCATCGCATTCGCGGAATATCCTTCCGTGAAGTCTAACTTCTGAAACATCACACTTTTAAGGAGAATCATGCTATAATGTATCAGCTGGGATATTCTTTATTTACGTTCAGGCTCAAGAATTGTTATTCTCTTTCATAAGGCTCATAAGTCTTTGTATCACTGTAACTTGTCTATGGCAGAAGGTTATCTTGAATTCGACTATTGTCGCTTAAGGGTGTACCAGAGATTCTCTATCTTTCTCAACCGCTCTTAAGCGTAAACAACATCATCTCTTTGTTTATTTGGAATATGTGCATTACAATGCATTAGTTTATCTCAACCCTTATTATTCGAGAGTTTCATATCTATTTTGGCTTAAGTCCCACACTGAGGTCAACTCTTGGTGTCTCATTAGACACATATAGTTCGCAATGAACTGTTTAGATCTTCCTCTATTGGATACACGCCCATACTCAAACCTCTATATTCAGAGTAAATTCCTCTTTTGTCTATTGGCTAACATCTTTTTAGCAATATACTTATAGCAATCATGTCATCATGTATTCCTACAAGATCTTAGGCCCTTTAACTGCCCGCAGTTATCTTCTTACTCTTACTCTCGCTTTTGCTTTAGTGTTACTAGCTCTGAGCATGACCTCTAATTGTTTGCCTTTATCTCCAGGTTTCATACTTCTCTATCTCAATTTGTTACATACTAGTCTCTGTGTTTGCCATTACATTATATCTGATATACTCCATGGCAGTTGAGATTACTTATGGTGAGATTAGAACTCCAAGATCTGAGACCATCCTACAATATGAAATGTTTTATCAACTGATGGCTCATCCGACCTTCTATCTTGCCTACTTCTAGGCTTTCACATACATCATCTCTTGATGTAACTCGACTTACCCTTCCATTCGTTAATTCTGAATGACCCCTCCTAGGTTTACATGTGCCACTATCTTGATTACTCCTCATATTTTCCTTTATGAGTCCCGTGCATTTGGCGACCCTTATCATTGCTTTAACTCTTCTAATTGGAAGGCTACCACCCATCATTTCTTAATGTTAACACCTACATACCATTTGGTAGCCATGTCATATCCAGAACTGGATATCACAATCTTGTTTGTTTGGGAATTCTTCGTTGTAACCTCCGCATATGCTTACTAAACCATCATATGAGTTTATGTCGGTTATTTCCTATACTATATACCCTATGCCACCCTTTATGCTTGGGGACTTCCTTTGTGAAATATCAGGTCGTTAAATCGACATTCTCTGTAGCCCGTGATCCTTTAATAACTTATAACTTGCCTTAAAGAAATATCCTCTTAAAAGAGACCACTGAATCGGTTGCATACATAAGATGCCACGTGTTCGCAACTAACATGCTCTGTTACAATAAACTTTTTTCCTTCTAATCAAGGCGTTAGCTTTAAGACTCCTTTCTTGATAACCTTTAAGGATTGCTCTTTTCTTCCGCTTATTCTCTTACTATTTGCTTTTTTACTCCATAATTTATCAATATTTTTTGTTACAACCGTACCCCGAGTTTCCGACACGTGTTTCATTTGACTAAGGAGACCATTTTTCTGGTATTTCCTTATTCAGGGAGCTAGATCATCTGATCGGTATATTCTGTTAATCATTATCAATTCAAATTTCCTAATATGCTTTGTCTCATAACACCTTTTTCTTCTCAACCCGGTATTTAGTTATTCTTACCTTTTTATCTTACTTAACTATGCTCTAGTTACCTTACCATACTTTATTCTACGACTCTCAATCGTTCCTCGCATTTATTCCGATGTCTCTCATCCTTATATTATCATCTTGCTATCATCCTTACTCCTTATCTCAGTCTAATTCTTGTAACAAAACATGTTCTTACGTTTAATGTTCTTCTTCTTAATTACTCTCATTTCTAGGCATTTGAAGTTCCTGCTTTACTCCAAACACGAGCCTTTGTAGGAAAAACCTTTACCTTGCACCTCAAGGGTTAATTACTTGGCCCCCATGGACCTTCAATATTCTTAAAAGTCATATTCGACCATTTATTTCCTGGGCATGTCAAGTACACACCTTCTGAGGGGTGCCCCTAACCGTCACAGCTTTAGCACTTTCTATATTTATTGGCCACGACTTGCCATCCTTTTATACTTTATTTCGCGACTCTCATTTATTTCATACCTTTACTCCAGTGTTTCATTTACCTTTATGTATTTCTTTTTCTACCAGTCTCACCCTCTATCCTTGTCTATACCATCATAATATAATATTTCTTATGTCTAATTCCCTCATCGCCTATACTTTCTAATAGGAGTCTCACCAAGGGAAACTTTTATCTTTCGTGCGTCGGGCTTCATGCCTGGCCCACTAATCTTTGAATTCTTTCAAGGTCATACTTGGCTAACGATTCCCAAGTATATCATGTCTATATTCCTAAAAGGGAGGTATCACTACCTAACTGTACTATCCTTCGGTACCGTCCATGTTGAGGATCGTGCTACATCCTGAGGTCCCACTTCCTTTGAGACTACATCCATTGATATCAATAGATCAATAACATAAATAGTTACTTCTTACTAGGATTCTATCACCGCTGAAGGTGGAACATCATTACCTTGTTCATTGTTATCTGAATTGCGCCCTCGTTACAATATTCTGTACTTAAGATGTTGGGTACCTCCATCACCTTACCCCTCATATATTTCTAAGTCAATGTTTTATATTTTTGGTCTTACATCGCTTCCTTCGTATATAAAGGAAAGGTAGTCGCTCATACTCTGAAATTTCAATATATTACTCGCATCTCTGGCCCATCAATAATCTGATCAGAATCTTTCGTGGGCTGACTTTGAATACGAGTTAACCAAGGTCTTTCCGGTTATTATCATAACTGAAACTGGTTAAAGTATGAGTTAGACTAGAATTTTCACAACTCAGCTCTACCGCATGATCTATGAGATGAAAGAATAGAAACCATCCCTAAATGCCCTGTAGCCTCCTTTTTATAAGTGTGGTGCAAAACACACCCATAAACAAGACTCTTCTAGACACAACTCACAAACTCTCTAGTACTGACTTGTACTGATACCAAGTTTGTCACACCTCAAACTAGGGGGGTGGACCCGGCACCCGGTGCTCTACTGGACCGAGGGTACCACTCTGATGACCAGTCTCCTATACAAGTAGAACTTTCAGCCGACAAGGCCATACTGAGATATATCACAACAATAACAATGGATAAGAGGGATTAACCCAACACATATATACAATAGGACCTACAAGGTAACAACATGGTCCAACAAAGGAAACTTACCCGACAAGGCTATATAACAACATTGAAAATACCCCAAATAAGTCTGTGAGCTTCTACGAGTGACTGGACTGACATATGGCCGGGACAAGGCCCTGACCAACTTGTATTGTACATAACTCCGTAAAAGACTATATATATAACTAGGAATCTTCAGAAAGATGAAGATTACTTACTGACAGCTGAACTCGATAGCTCCTACTGCGTTGGCCTAGTAGAGTCTCTATCAGAACCTGCTGCATGAACACGCAGTGCCCCTGACAAAAGGGACGTCAGTACAAATAATGTACCGGGTATGTAAAACATGAATAACAATGTAAATATGTAAGCTGTAAAGAAAATCATATGAGCAATATGAAACGATTAGCTGTAAGGGAAGACATAAGCAACTTGTGCCAAATGGGCGAATAATGAAACTCTGAAACTTAATACAACATATTTGGATAGGCTTTTACTATATGAACTATGATCATCTTATAGTGCAAGGTATAATATGTACTTACTCTTAATTATATGTATAAATATGCAATGCAATATGCACTCTAGTTCATATATGTATTGCAGAATGTGCAACCCAATTCGTCATATGTGTTTATTGCGGAACGTGCAACCTGATCCAATATATTTGCTTGTAGCAGAACGTGCAACCCGATCCTCTATATGTATTATTGCGGAGCGTGCAACCTGATTCTCTAAATGGTCATAATTATATGCATGATATCAATGTTAATGAAAACATGTCAAAACTAATGTAAATAGGGGTGTGAACAACAAATGTATGATAACAACGGCTCTTTGACCCTCTTTGAAACTCATAACTCTTTGACTTTATGCTTAGGAAGACTCTTGATCGACTCGAAGATTATATCTTTCTGGGAATGCTTCATTTCGAGGACTTATGATATGATCAGTAACAAACAACGAGGATCATAAGAATTTCAATAACAGTGCATACTTCTCAATATGAAACTTTGATAGTTAATATAATGGAGTTCTCAACGTTTCTTTTTTTAAAACAATAATCCTTCAGATTTCATGCTTTTAAAAGAAAGGGATAGCCTTACATACCTTATCCACAAAGCTATACATCATTCTATAAGCTCTCGTACTTTTCACAACCGATTATCTATAACAAACAAAGGGTCGATATCATTATCTAATCCATATTCACTTAGGCATCTTAGCGATCATCTTAACATAAAAGGTTCTTAGACTTGTTAATAAAAGAGTATTCATGTAATTTGACCCCATGATTATACTAAACCTAGCCTCTTAGGTTTACAATATCAAAAACCAATATATTAATCAATATCAACTTACAATTCCAACCAAAACAACCCACAACTCAACATATCTTAACTTTATAAGTTTACGGGTTTCGGTTAAGAAAATCCTTTCACAACTTATTTCAAATCATCAATTAATCACACATATAGATAGAGGAGGAGAAATTTTACCTCAACGCAACCAAACCTTCGCAAAACATCAAGTTGCCCCAAATTCTAGGGTTTCCAAAACAACCACTCCATGTGGATGATGATTTCTATGATAATCACAGAATTAGTGACGTTAATCCAATGTAATATGCTTTGGAATTGATCTTGGGTGCTAGGGATTCATTAGAGAGGATTTAGGAGTTGTTTACAATCTGATTTGGGTGTAAAATGATCTCAAAATCACATTACACAAATAAATACTTGACTAAAAATTTCCACCTCCGTACTTTGACGGTATACTTGACGGACCGTCAAACTTCCGATGGTCCGTCAATCTTCCCCATCAAACCTCTTGGAAGATTGACGGCTCAGGCTGGGTATTTGATGGTCCATCAAAGTATTTGACGGTCTGTCATTTGTCCCATCAAGTTTCCCAGTTTTCCGTTTTTATCGAAGCGTATTTCCTTAGATCCGTTTAGCCTACAGATACTCCGGAACCTCCGTACACAAGTTATAAACCTTGGTTATCCTTTTGAAAGGTCGTACCTCTTCCCGGGACTCAAGTACCAATCGACGATGCGACAGAATGTGAAAATACAGGTTATCCTTTTGTAAGGTCGTACCTCTTCCCGGATACTACTTCTACACCAACTGTCGTTAGTTCACCATGATAACAATAATCAAAAATTTCACTTTAACCACTAGTCCGAGCCAAGGTTATAACATATAGTTCCTCGAGTCTTGATTAAGTATCCACAGAGTCAAGGCAATAGAGTTCAATCAACAGTTAGGCTTCAATTAAACAAGAACAATTAAACAAGAAATAATTAGATGATTTGAGATGCAAGAGGAATGCCATGCAAGGCCATTCTTTCTCATCACATGTATACACACATTCGAACATTAATGAATCATGACCCACGGACGATTCACGAGATCCATATACTAGCACAGATACATTTATCATATTCATTTATGGAGAAACTTTTGATAATAAAGTATTATCAAACTTTTCATGCCATTGTTTCGGGGCCTGTTTGAGTCCGTACAGAAACTTAATAGGTCAACATACTTTCTTTTCTTGTCCTGGAACCACATACCCCTCGGATTGTTCCATGTATATTTCCTCTTCAAACTCTCCATTTCGGAAGTCTGTCTTAACATCCATTAGATGTATCTCAAGGTCACGCAAAGCTGCAATGGCTATGAATACCCTTATAAACGTTAATCTAGACACAAGGGAGTATGTGTCGAAGTAATCAAGACCTTCCTTCTGTCTGTAGCCTTTGACTACTAATCTGGCCTTATACTTGTCAATAGTTCCATCTTCTTTGTACTTTCTTTTGAGTATCTACTTACAACCCAAAGGTTTGCTTTCCAGAGGAAGAGCAACAATTTTCCAAGTATGGTTTTGCATGATGGAATCTATTTCTCTTTCTATAGCTGCTTTCCAAAGCGGTGCTTCTGGAGTTGACAATACTTCCTTAATTGTCCTTGGTTCATTTTCAACCATATAGGTTAGAAAGTCTGGACCAAAGGTTTTGTACTTTTTGGCCCTTTTCTATATGTATTATTGCGAAACGTGCAACCCGATCCTCTATATGGTCATGATTATATGCATTATATCAATGTTAATGAAAGCATATCAATACTAATGTAAATAGGGGTGTGGACAATATACTTATGATAACAACGACTCTTTGGCCCTCTTTAAAACTCATAACTCTTATGATAACAACGACTCTTTGACTTTATGCTTAGGACGACTCTTGATCGACTCGAAGATTATATCTTTTTGGGAATGCTTCCTTTCGAGGACTTATGATATGATCAGTAACCAACAACGAGGATCGTAATAACTTGAATAACAGTGACTACTTCTCAATATGAAACTTTGATAGATAATAGAATGGAGTTCTCAACGTTTCTTTTTTAAAACAATAATCCTTTAGATTTCATGTTTATGAAAGAAAGGGATAGCCTTACATACCTTATCCACAAAGCTATACATCATGCTATACGCTCTCGTACTCTTCATGACCGATTATCTATAACAAACAAAGGGTCGATATCATTATCTAATCCATATTCACTTAGGCATCTTAGCGATCATCATAACATAAAAGGTTCTTAGACTTGTTAACAAAAGGGTATTCATGTAATTTGGCCCCATAATTCTACTAAACCTACCCTCTTAGGTTTACAACATCAACAACCAATATATTAATCAATATCAACTTACAATTCCAACCAAAAGAACCCACAATTCAACATATCTTAACTTCATAGGTTTACAGGTTTCAGTTACGAAAATCCTTTTACAACTTATTCCAAATCATCAATTAATCACATATATAGATAGAAGAGGATGAATTTTACCTCAACACAACCAATCCTTTGCGAAATAGCAATTTGCCCCAAATTCTAGGGTTTCTGAAACCGCTTCTCCATGGGGATGATGATTTCGACAATAAACACGGAATTAGTGACGTTAATCCAATGTAATATGCTTTGTAATTGATCTTGGGTTTTAGGGATTCATTAGAGAGGATTTAGGAGTTGTTTAAAATCTGATTTGGGTGAAAATGATCTCAAAATCACATAACCTGAATAAATACCCGACTGAAAATTTCAATCGTCGTACTTTAACGGTACACTCGACGGACCGTCAAACTTCTGACGGTTTTTAAATCTTCCCCTTCAAACTTACTAGAAGATTGATGGCTCAGGATGGGTATTTTTCAGTCAGCCAAATTATTTGACGGACCGTCATCATCCCGTCAAGTTGCCCAATATTTCTTTTTTGTCGAAACGTACTTCTTTCGATCTGTTTAGCCTTCATATACTCCAAAACTTTCGAAAATAAGTTATAAATCTTGGTTAGTTTTTCGTAAGGTCGTGCCTATTTCCGAGACTCAAGTATCAATTGACAACGCGATGAGATGCAAAACTACGGGGTGTAATATCCTTCCCCCTTAGGAACATTCATCCGCAATTGTTAAAGATATTCTTAACTTCTGAGGGTTCTAAAAATTTGACAGAGTTCTCATTGTAAATTGGACTATACAAAATGTGGAAAGCAGCCCAAGAATATATCGAATGCCATACATGGCTACATAATCACACAATAAGTTCAACTTAGCCTCACACGACCATCTATATACGCAAGAATCAAGAGGGTTAGCCATAACTCACCTTAACTGTTCGTTGTCGTATTCTGAGTTGCACCTAATACATCTGCCTTAACATTAATAACTGAAGGCAGACATAAATAAGGATATTTAGACTTCATATCTTCTTCGGCCACCCAAGTCATCTCTTCTGTATTGTTATTCCTCCACAACTCCTTAATGGATGCTATCGGTTTAGTCTGAAACTTTTAGACTTAGTATTAAAGAATTATATTTAGGACCTCCCCATAGGATAGGTCTTCAATAATCTAAACACTCCTTACATGAAATACTCAAGGGGAATCTCCTATGTACTTTTATAATATCATTACGAGAGAACTGAATAAATTGCCTCTGGCTCAGAAGGTAATCTCAAGCTCAAGGGTCAAATTCATTTAGCCAGGTCCCTAGGTAATACAATACGGCCCGTTGTATCTGTGGTTTAAATTTGTTTTTTTGGTCGAATTCTCGTTACACATTTTATGAGTAAAACCTTCATGGATATCCAATTATGAACGGTGTTCTTTAAGTTTCGGCATCACACATCGGCTGGTGATTTCTGGAAATTGTTGACTATTAACACTTACTTCTAAAAAAGATTTATCTCTTCCATATTCTGGGGAACTAACAAGACTAACACAGGTTTAATCAAGTCTCATTTTCTTATGTCAAGTCAATCCATAGACGATATTTATTCCCAACCAGACTTGGTCTCATAAGGATCTGTCCTGATGATGACATAATGATATTTATAATACGCATCTCGTAGTGGGATAAATGACCATCCCAATTCCTTTTAAAATCAAGCATGTCTGCCTGCATCAAATTGTCGAGCGCCTAAATCGCGTGCTTGGCCTGACCACCTATCTAGGAATGAGCTATATCATGGATTTCCTTGTGCTTCCAAACCTTCCTAGAAAAGTCATAAAATTTTACTGTATCTGAACCTCTCCATTCTTTATTAGACAGTTAAAATGTCCCAAAAGCATACCATCTCTTTTAGTGTATAGCTAGTAAAATCCTCGACTGTATGGATCATTTTATCTTGGCAAGAAGTGGGTCAAACTTATATATTTGTTGACCATTGATTACCTGAAGCCGCATTTCTGATAAAATCAGTGATAAACCCATACTGGACTTCATCTTTGAATCTCTGTATTTCTCTCCACTAGCCCACTAGGCCTTTAATGATTTATCGTTACTAGCTAACTATGGGGTCTCAATGGAAAACTTTGGCACTGCTGTTCCTTTTCATTTTTATCTCCATCCATGCCTTGGGAAGGGTGGTAAGTCTTCGTCGAACTCAGACGAATAGACTAGCGCGAATGAAGCACATTTACTCTAATCTTGTCCCTTAATCAGCTAGATCTGGGACGCATGATCAACCTAGGTATCAGAGAACTCCGTCCCCCTTTATCTTAAACATTGGCATTCTTTATCGTGGAACCTCTTCTTCCAGTAGTATTAACTCCAATTTCCCACATTATTACTTATTTACTTTACCATAGAGGCGACACTGATACTTTGTGTGCTACAACACTATTGTCATTGGAGTCCTAAAATTGGATCCCTTGATCTTGTTAACTGTTGAAGCTCTTTGGCAGATCTTCTCTTTCCCTGGCCTCTAGATGGGCTAAATTTTTTATACATTTTATCTTACGTTGTCCTAAAGGCTTCCGTTTTGTTTTGTCAAACTTTCTCTTTAACTTGTAAACTGATCGAATCCCTATATGGTTATTCCTCTATTTCATAATATAAGGGAGGCATCACCGAGTTTTCGGTAGAATATTTCTATTTTTATTGAGTCCCATACTTGGATTCTCAAATGGTTGAAGGAATAATTCTATACAATTTCTTTTTTATCGCATTCGCGGAATATCCTTCTGTGAAGTCTAACTTCTGAAACATCACTCTTTTAAGGAGAATCATGCTATACTGTATCTTCTGGGATATTCTTTATTTATTTTTAGGCTCAAGAACTATTATTCTCTTTCAGACAGAAGCTTGTCTATGACAGAAGAGTAACTTGTCTATGACAGAAGCTTATCTTGAATTCGACTATTGTCGCTTAAGGGTGTACCAGAGATTCTCTTTGTCTTTCTCAACCGCTCTTAAGCGTAAACAACCTCATCTCTTTGTTTATTTGGAATATGTGCATTACAACACATTAGTTTATCTCAACCCCTATTATTCGGGAGTTTCTTATCCATCTTGGCTTAACTCCCATACTGAGGTCAACTCTTGGTGTCTCATTCGACCTATATAGTTGGCAATGAACTATTTACATCTCCCTCTATTGGATACACGCCCATACTCAAACCTCCATATTCGGAGTAAATTCCACTTTTGTCTATTGGCTAACATCTTTTTAGCAATATACTTATAGCAATCACGTCATCATGTATTCCTACAGGATCTTAGGCCCTTTAACTGCCCACAGTTATCCTTCTTACTCTTACTCTCACTTTTGCTCTAGTGGTACTAACTATGAGCATGACCTCTAATTGTTTGCCTTTTTCTCCAGGTTTCATACTTCTCTATCTCGATTTGTTTCGTACTAGTCCTTTTGTTTGCCATTACATTATATTTGATATACTCCCTGGCAGCTGAGATTACTTATGGTGAGAGTAGAACTCCAAGATCTGAGACCATCCTATAATATGAAATTCTTTATCAACTGACGGCTCGTCTGACCTTCTATCTAGCCTACTTCTAGGCTTTCAAATACATCATCTCTTGATGTAACTCGACCTACCCTTCTATTCGTTAATTCTGAATGACCCCTCCTAGGTTTACATGTGCCACTGTCTTAATTACTCCTCATATTTTCCTTTATGAGTGACGTACATTTGGCGGCCCTTATCATTGCTTTAACTCTTCTAATTGGAAGGCTACCACCCATCATTTCTTAACGTTAATACCTACATACCATTTGGTAGCCATATCATATCCGCAACTGGATATCACAATCTTGTTTGTCTGGGAATTCTTCTTTGTAACCTCCGCATATGCTTACTAAACCATCATATGAGTTTATGTCGGTTATTTCCCATACTATATACCTTATGCCACTCTTTATGCTTGGGGACTTCCTTTGTGAAATATCAGGTCGTTAAATCGACATTCTCTGTAGCCCGTGATCCTTTAATAACTTATAACTTGCCTTAAAGAAATATTCTCTTAATAGAGAGCACTGAATTGGTTGCATACATAAGATGCCATGTGTTCGCAACTAACATGCTCCGTTACAATAAACTTTTTTCCTTCTAATCAAGGGGTTAACTTTAAGACTCCTTTCTTGATAACCTTTAAGGATTGATCTTTTCTTCCGCTTATTCTCTGACTATTTTCTTCCGCTTATTCTCTGACTATTTTCTTTTTTACTTCATAATTTATCAATATTTTTTGTTACAACCGTACCCCGAGTTTCCGACATGTGTTTTATATGACTGAAGAGACCTTTTTTTTTGGTATTTCCTGATTCAGGGAGCTAGATCATATGATCGGTATATTCTGTTAATCATTATCAATTCAAATTGCCTAATATGCTTGGTCTCATAACACCTTTCTCTTCTCAACCCGGTATTTAGTTATTCTTACC
Source organism: Anisodus tanguticus (assembly GCA_034509755.1). Taxonomy (NCBI): domain Eukaryota; kingdom Viridiplantae; phylum Streptophyta; class Magnoliopsida; order Solanales; family Solanaceae; genus Anisodus; species Anisodus tanguticus. Next base: position 19,602,059 of record CM067560.1, on the reverse strand, counting down.
TTTTTATCTTACTTAACTATGCTCTAGTTACCTTACCGTACTTTATTCTACGACTCTCAGTCGTTCCTCGCATTTATTCTGATGTCCCTCATCCTTATATTATGCTCTTGATATCATCCTTACTCCTTATCTCAGTCTAATTCTTGTAACAAAAAATGTTCTTACTTTTAATGTCCTTCTTCTTAATTGCTCTCATTTCTAGTCATTTGAAATTCCTGCTTTACTCCAAACACGAGCCTTTGTAGGAAAAACCTTTACCTTGCACCTAGAGGGTTAATTACTTGGCCCCCATGTACCTTCAATATTCTTAAAAGTCATATTTGACCATCTATTTCCTGGGCACGTCAAGTACACACCTTCCGAGGGGTGCCCCTAACTGTCACTGCTTTAGCACTTTCTATATTTATTGGCCACGGCTTGCCATCCTTTTATACTTTATTTCGCGACTCTCATTCATTTCATACCTTTACTCCAGTGTTTCATTTACCTTTATGTAGTTCTCTTTCTGCCAGTCTCACCCTCTATTCTTGTCTATACCATCATAATATAATCTTTGTTATGTTTAATTCCCTCCTCGCCTCTACTTTCTAATAGGAGTCTCACCAAGGGAATCATTTATATTTCGCACGTCGGGCTTCATGCCTGGCCCACTAATCTTTGAATTCTTTCAAGGTCATACTTGGCTAACGATTCCCAAGTATATCATGTCTATGTTCCTAAAATGGAGGTATCACTACCTAACCGTACTATCCTTCGGTACCGTCAAAAGGAAAATGAAATTCGATGGAATTATAGACAAGTTCAAGGCTCGTTTAGTAACCAAAGGTTACACTCAAAAGTTAGGTATTGATTACTTTGATACCTATGCCCTTGTTGCAAGTACAACAACAATAAGGGTGTTGATTGAATTAGCCTCAATTTTTTGTCTCATTATTCATCAAATGGACGTGAAGACCGCATTTCTAAATGGTGAATTAGATGAGGAGGTGTATATGGAACTACCCGAGGGGTTTGTTGTTTCTGGTTAGAACACAAAGTGTAAGTTGATCAAATCATTATATGGGCTTAAGCAAGCTCCCAAACAATGACACCAAAAATTTGATCAAGTTGTACTTTCTAATGGATTTCTTATCAATGATGCCAATAAGTGTGTATATAGTAAGTTTGTTGGAAACAAGGGAGTTTTCATTCGTTTATATATGGATGACATGTTAATATTTGGCACTGATCTCCAACAAGAAGTGGACACAAAGAAGTTTTTTATCTGCTAATTTCTCCATGAAAGACATGGGTGAAGCGGATGTGATTTTAGGCATTAAAATTACTAGACATACTAGTGGTTTGGCCTTGAATCAGTCACATTACATTGAAAAGGTGTTAAAGAAGTTTAACAATTTTGATTGTAAATTTGCATCTACACCTCTTGATCACAATGTAGTGTTATCTAAGAATACAGGAGAACCTGTGAAATAATTAGAGTATGATAAGATAATTGTGTGTATTATGTATGCCATGACATGTACAAGACATGATATTGGTATTGATGTAGGAAAATTGAGTCGTTTTACTCATAATTCAAGTCATGCTCATTGGCATGCGGTTCGAAGGCTAGTTAAGTATCTTAGGAGAACTATTCACTATGGAATACATTATGATAGATTTCCTTGTGTATTAGAAGGGTTTTATGATGCAAGTTGGATGTCTAACAGTGATCATTCCTCTACGAGTGGGTGGATATACACACTTGGGGGTTCAATTTCATGGGGATCCAAGAAACATACTTGTATTGCAATTCAACTATGGCATCTGAATTCATAGCATTAGCGTCTGCAAGCAAGGAGGCCGAGTGGCTAAGAATTTTTTTGTATGATTTGCCTTTATGGGCAAAGCCCATGTCACCTATCTCAATTCATTGTGATAATGAGGCTACATTGGCTAAAGCATATAGTGAAGTTTATAATAGTAAATCAAGGCACATTGGTTTATGACATAGTTATGTGAAATAACTCATTCGTGATGGTGTTATAACTGTGGACTTTGTACGTACAAATCAGAATCTGGCATATCCCTTGACAAAAGGCCTTACGAGGGATTTAGTCACCAAAACTACAAAAGGGATGGGTTTGAAGCCTATACTCTTAACTACCAATGGTGGAACCTCGACTTAATACTCGATAAAACCCTCGAGTCTTAAGTTTAATGAGTCCAAGTACATCATTCTGTAGTTGCAAGCACTTGTCTTACCATCCCAAGTTGTGATTGGTTCCATAATGTGTATGTAGGATGAGCAAATTTATGCTCTTAATGAACCTTTAGTGGTATGTTTATGCAATAAAGATGTGTGTGATATATTTTATATTTATTCGGGCATGCCTGGATTAATATGTACATTTGATCGTAAATGAATAAAGTTGCTCATATCTATTATTCAATTGATTTCCACAAGTGTACTATATTATGGAGTATTTGAAAGGTTCACCTATATGAGCTTAAAGTGAGACCGCTTTAGGAAATCAAATAGGCTTGATTTCTTAATGCTCATGAAAAAGATACATGACACATGGCCATAAAAGTGTCGGTAACTTCTATATGTATTGAGAATAAAGTATCTTATGTGTGACTTGAAATTAAGTAATAAGAGAAGGTCGCTAGTTCAAAGCATAGTCTACCATGCCATCCTAATTACTTAAAAAACATTTCACTAATATAGGGGTTCAATCGCGAGACACCTCTATTTAAGCGTAAGATCATGTTATTAAGTATTGCTTGGAAATGATGGGGGGTTGTTGGGGATTTCTAAGCAATGTCTCACATTGGTGAGGAAATACTATATTATTGTGTTTATAAGGGAAAGTTTTTCCTCATGGGTTAAGATATATTTGGACGAAATTAATTAATTCAAAAAATTATGAAAAGGCATGACAGTTGGTTATGTAACCAACAAGACTTAATCTTAACCATTGGTTTAATCTTAAGAGGCACCATGAAAAGACACCATTCATAACCATTGGTTTAATCTCAAGAGACACCACGAAAAAACATCATCTATCTAAAAATAGATTGCCATATTCCCATCAGAAAAATATCAATACAGTAGGAATCAAACGTTGTTTTAGTGCAAACGATATTTGATTAGACGTCTTAGTATCCCTAATGCATTCAATCCTTCCCGATGCACTCTATGGGGGTGAAATAGTCTTAAGGGGAGAATTTGTACTCGCTTGTGAAGTCGATTTTCTACATTTTCTACAATTTGTTTCTAACATCATTCTCCATCCAATATTATATACAAGCGTGCAACTATTACAACAAACGTGTCAACTCGATATCAACACTAATTGTGTTCATGAGTTTCCCTTTTTTTTAAAAAAAAAAATTATGCCCTCAGGGGCTGATTTTATATAATCCGAAAAAATAAAGGTTCATATAATGAGTTTTCCATTACACCCCCACCCCAATCAAGATAAAAATTAGTCTTATGTGATGTAAATACCATTTTTCCCCTTTAAGCAAGATATCCTTAACTTTCATAAGACGTTCTAGAAATATGATGCATTTTACTTAGATAATCAATTTGATATTTTTCAATTTCAAAGATACTTACTTTTAATTATTTTAGATAAACAATTATCTGAATCTGTGTGAAGTTATTTTACAAATAAATAAACTCTTATAGACATGGTGTACCTCAATTATTTTACAGATATTAGTGTTAAACAGAGCAATATACTCATAATATACACCCAATATACAGGAGTGTATATCACGGGCAATGCAGTGGATTCGGCAGTGGGCTTTCCAGCAGCCCAGACCCAACAGTGTGGCTGAGGCCCATCACTTTACAGTAGCCTGTAGGCAGTGTAGGATATTGTATATTAGGAAAGTATATTTGTAGTATATTGTAGTGTAAAGGTTACCGTAATTAGTCTTATACACTTACCATAATTGTATAGTTAGAATTATGGTAGAATAAGGTTTTAGGAGTAGAATAGGAATAAGATTCTCCTATTTTGTAACTTGTATAAATACCTTTCAATTAATGAAAATAATCAAGGGGATTATTTCTTTTATGGTATCAAGAGACTAGGTCTAACAAAAAAAATTCTCTCCCAAAGTTTTGTTCCCTTTCTCGGCCGAAAACCCCCCCCCCCCCCCGGGTTTCCTGTCCAAATTTCGTCTTCCGCTCTCACAAAATCTCTCTTACTATTCTCAAATTTCCCCTCCTTCTTTGTTCTTTCAATATGTCTAAGAACAATTTTCATCCTGCCCTCATGGTTTCCAACGTCAAGAACAGTATCCCTATTGTGCTTGAAATGGAACCGTCCAATATGCGACGTGGGAAGAATTGTTTAAAATTCACGCTATATCCCATCAAGTTATCCATCACATAATTCCTCCCGCTATACCTCTTCCCGCGGAGGATCCTTAGTTATGGATTACTCTTGATGCTACCGTTCTCCAGTGGATTTATTCCACTATTTCGGTTGACCTCTTAAAGACGATTATTGATTCGGATACCACGGCAATGGCTACCTGGAATAGATTGTGTGACATATTCCAAGATAACCAACATTCACGTGTTATCACACTCGAGCAGGAATTCTCTCTAGTTCGTATGGAAGCATTTCCAAACGTCTCTGCATATTGCAAGAAACTCAAGGAGTTGACGGACCAACTCCGTAACGTTGGCGCACCTGTGACAAATAATCTTCTGGTTCTACAACTGGTTGCCGGTCTTTCTGAGGCCTATAATGGCGTTGGGATTCTCCTTCGTCAAAGCAACCCACTTCCCGCTTTTTATCAAGCCCGCTCCATGCTTACTTTGGAAGAAGCCGGTTTGGCTAAAAAGGCGGCTACCGGAGCAAGCCCCGTCGTCCTAATGACGTCCTCCACAAATTCTTCAGGTTTTCTTGATAATTCGGGCCAAAACCATACTCATGGTGGCGGCAAAAATAATCGTAAGAATAATAACAAAAACCGCGGGGGCAAACGCGGCGGTTCCGGTGGTAGTTCCGGTGGTCAGCAAGCAGGCAGTGGGCCCTGTCTAGTGAACAGTGGCCCACCACCCTACTGGTCCCAGTAGTGGGGCCCATAGAAATAGGGCTGGGGGCGGTGGGGTGGGCGGCGGCCCTACGTTCCGGCGGCTCGGCGGCCGGTGGGGCGGCTAGCCTTTCGTGCCCAACAATCGGCGGTGGCGGCCCACTGGCCACTGGCCCAGTAACGCCAGTTCCAGCAGCTACGGCCCAGTTCAGCCCAGCCCTGGAATACTTGGGCCCGACCTCTGCAAGCTTACCACGCAGCAGGCCCCACTCAGACCGATATTGAGGTCGCGATACACACATTGGGTTTGACTCAACCGGACCCAAATTGGTATATGGACACCGGTGCCACTACCCACATGACTTCTGATTCAGGTACTCTCTCATCTTATTCCAATTTGAGCAACCATTGGGGTATAATTATTGGTAATGGCAACTCTATTCCAATTCAGGGTTATGGTCAGAAAACTTTGTCTCCCCCCAATCCACCCCTTATCTTGAAAAATACTTTACATGCCCCCAAATTGATTAAAAACTTAGTGTTTGTCCGAAAGTTCACCACTGACAATTCCGTTTCTGTTGAATTTGATCCTTTTGGTTTCGCTGTGAAGGATTTCAAGACGGGGAGTCATCTCATGAGGTGTGATAGTAGGGGGGATCTTTATCCTATAATGCCCGATTTCAATCCATCTAGTCAAAGCTTTGCCATCAGCCTTTGCAACCATTTCTCCTTCCTTGTGGCATGCTCGCCTTGGTCATCCGGGATCCTCTATTTTATCAGCTTTAGATAAAAATAGTTTTATTTTTTGTAAGGGTACGAGTCGTACTCCAATTTGTCAATCTTGTTCGTTAGGAAAAATTGTTAAGCTGCCATTTGTAGACTCCAGTTCTCATACTTCAATGCCATTTGATATTATTCATAGCAACCTATAGACGTCTCCTGTTCTTAGTTCATTGGGTCATCGATATTATGTTCTCATTTTAGATGATTATTCTAAATTTTTGTGGACGTATCCAATTGCAAATAAATCTCAAGTGTTTTCAGTCTTCATAAAATTTAGAGTGATCATTCGTACCCAATTCGAAAGAGAAATAAAATATATTCAATGTGATAATGGGAAAGAGTAAGACAATAGGGAGTTTTGGGAGTTCTGTGCTAATAATGGGATCAATTTTATTTTTTGTGTCCTCATACATCTTCACAAAATGGGAAAGCCGAACGCAAAATTTATTCCATAAATAACATTTTTCGAACTCTCTTAATTCATGCTTCCATACCCCCATATTTTTGGCATCATGCTCTACAAATGGCCACATATCTCCTTAACATAATTCCTTCCAAAGGTCTGACATATTCTTCCCCCCTCCGAATCTTATATAATAAGAACCCTTCTTATTCTCATCTTCGGGTTTTTGGGTGCTTGTGTTATCCGTTATTCCCATCCACCACAATTAACAAACTTCAGGCTCGGTCTACTCCGTGTATATTTTTGGGTTATTCGTCTAATCATCGTGGTTACAAATGCTTTGATTTATCCTCCAAGAAAATCATAATCAATCGCCATGTATTTTTTTATGAAACCCAATTTCCATTTACTAAAGTTCATACTCCCGAGCCTAGTTCGTATAATTTGTTGGATGATGGTATATCCCCGTATATTACTCACCATTTTTCGGACATACCCCGCACCCAAAATTCTCCAGCGGGCCCACTGCCCGCTGGCCCCACTGTCCCGTCACATTTTCCGCCATCTTGGATCGTCCTAGCGATTGGGCCGGTCCCGGCCCACTCGGAACCGGTCCGTGGTCGCTCAGATTTTAGATTTGGGCCAGCAGGCCCACTGCCTGCTAGTCAGTCCGTCCCGAGCCCAGCAAATTCCCAAAATTCACTCAATACTTCCTCGAGTCATAGACCGGTCACTCGTAGTCAATGGGGTATTTTTACACCTAAAAGACATTTTAATTGACATTCTAATGTCTCTAAATCCCCCTTGCCCCGTAATCCTGTGTCCGCCTTAAACGACCCAATTTGGCAAATTGCTATGACTGATGAATATAATGCTCTTATTGATAATAAGACGTGGGAGTTGGTGCCCCGTCCATCTGGTATTAATGTTATCAGGTCTATGTGGATTTTTGCTCATAAGGAGAATTCAGATGGGCCCTTTGCTCGACATAAAGTGCGGCTTGTGGGTGATGGTAAGACTCAGCAGGTTGGGATAGATTGTGGTGAGACGTTTAGTCCGGTGGTCAAGCCGGCTACCATTCGCACTGTGCTTAGCTTGGCTCTTTCAAAGGCATGGCCTATTCATCAGTTGGATGTCAAGAATGCTTTCCTACATGGTGATCTCAAGGAAACAGTCTGTATGCATCAGCCGTTGGGATTCAGGGATCCCAAACATCCTCATCATGTCTGTTTATTGAAGAAGTCCTTGTATGGGCTTAAGCAGTCTCCACGGGCCTGGTATACGAGGTTTGCTGACTTTGTTTCGACTATTAGGTTCACTTACAGCAGGTCAGATAATTCCTTGTTCATCTACTGTCGTGGTTTGTCCTTGGCCTACATTCTATTGTATGTGGATGATATCATTTTGACTGCCTCTTCCGTTGCCTTACGCTAGTCTATCATGGCCATCCTCAGCTCTGAGTTTGCTATGAAAGACTTAGGGCCCTTGAGTTACTTTTTAGGGATTGTCGTCAAGCGTCATTCAGATGGTTTGTTTTTGTCTCAAAGAAAGTATGCGGCTGAGATCATCAAGAGGGCTGGGATGTCATCCTGTAAGTCCACTTCTACTCCAGTTGAAACAAAGTCCAACCTTAGTACAGAGGTCGGCGCACCATACGAAGACCCGACCCGCTATCGCAGTCTTATAGGGGCCCTTCAGTATCTTACCTTCACAAGACCGGATATTACGTATGCCATCCAGCAGGTGTGTTTATTCATGCATGATCCCCGAATTGAGCACATGAATGCAATCAAACGCATTATTAGGTATATTCAGGGTACACTAGACTATGGTTTGCATTTATATCCTTCCTCGCCATCCACACTTCTTTCATACACAGATGCTGATTGGGGTGGTTGTCCAGACACCAGACGGTCGATGTCTGGCTATTATATGTTCCATGGCAACAACTTGGTCTCCTGGTCTGCGAAGCGTCAGGTGACTCTATCCCGCTCAAGTGCCGAGGCAGAATATCGAGGGGTAGCTAATATGGTCTCAGAATCATGTTGGTTATGTAACTTGCTTTTAGAGCTTCATTGTTCCATTCAGAAGGCGACCTTAGTGTATTGTGATAATATTAGTGCCATCTAGCTGTCCGGTAATCCAGTTCAACACCAACGCACTAAGCATATCGAGATGGACATTCACTTTATCCGTGAAAAGGTTGCTCGGGGTCAGGTACGCGTATGTCATGTCCCGTCAAGATATCAAGTTGCAGACATCTTTACAAAGGATCTTCCATCGGTACTCTTTGAAGATTTTAGGGACAGTCTCAGCATTCGAAGAACGCTCGCTATGACTGTGGGGGTGTGTTAAACAGAATAATATACCCGTGATATACACCCAATATACAGGAGTGTATATCATGGGCAATGCAGTGGATTCGGCAGTGGGCTTTCCAGCAGCCCAGACCCAGCAGTGTGGCTGAGGCCCATCACGTTACAGTAGACTGTAGGCTGTGTAGGATATTGTATATTAGGAAAGTATATTGTAGTGTAAAGGTTACCTTAATTAGTCTTATACACTTACCATAATTGTATAGTTAGAATTATGGTAGAATAAGGTTTTAGGAGTACAATAGGAATAGGATTCTCCTATTTTGTAACTTGTATAAATACCTTTCAATTAATTAAAATAATCAAGGGGATTATTTCTTTTAATTAGTTTTTAAAATGTCTCTGAAATCTGATGCCCAAACACGGCTTTTTTAGATGTAGGATGATATTATATGTTTATTTTTAAAAAATTCAACAACTCTAAAAAAAACTAATTTACAATTTTTGATTGCCTTTGAAAAACGTAAATTCAAAATACTCAAAATAGTTTTTTTTAAAAACATGTCTAAAAACCCTCTTTAACAAAAAATGCTCAAAAATTGAATTAACAGTTTAACACGCTGTTTGAAACCTCCCCACATACACCATCTTAGGCCTAATTTGTTCTTAATGAGGATCTGAATCTGAACAGATCTCAACTTATTAAATGCACTTATTTTTTTATATTTTAAAACCTCTTAATGGGACCTATTAAGTGTCAATGGGTCAAATCTGAGACAGTGTCTGAATAACATTCAGATTCTAAGCTACCATTTTATTTACGGAAAAGAGATACGGCTAAACTCTCTCTCCTATTGTCAACCCAACAGCCACCCCTCTCTCTCTCGAACTAAATTTTTCCTCTTCAACAGTAGGTTTCAAAATCTTTACGAGATCCCTTCTTTTGTAAAACTTTATCTGTTTTTTTTTTCTTGGTTGTCTGTTTACAATAGAATGATCTCGAATCTGCCTATGTTACTATCCATGACAGAATCCTCCATGATATAATCTTAAATCAAGGGGTGTCTTTTGTAGAATAGTGTAATTCTCCTTATAATTGTAGTCCTAATAGAATTAGAATCACTATTTTACCTTAATTATACTAAATATTAATTAGAGAATATAATTACTATCACACTCCCTCAGTCGGAGCGGGAGGAGGCCAGACGCTGAGACTGAATCTGAAGTTAAGGAACAGTTGCCGAGGAAGCCCCGATATTTGATTAGACTTCTTAGTATCCCTAAGACAGTCAATCCTTCCCGATGCACTCTATGAGGGTGAAATAGTCTTAAGGGGAGAGTTCGTACTCGCTTGTGAAGTCAGTTTTCTACATTTTATGCAATCTGTTTCTAACAATCTTAACACTATTTTTTTCATGGCTAGTATTAGGGAGATGACATCACACTTTGTCAAACTGGACAAGTTTGATGGTGGTAATTTTCGAAGATGGCAGAAAAAGATGCACTTTCTTCTCACCACATTGAACATTGCTTATGTTTTGACTTCTCCACAACCAGAAGAAAAGGAGAATGAGACCATTGCAGAGACGCGCGCCACAGGAAAATAGGAGAATGATGAATACATATGTCGAGGCCATATTCTAAACGGGATGACTGATGCCTTGTTCGATTCTTACCAGACCGTGTCTTATGCAAAGGAACTGTGGGATCAATTGGAGGCAAGGTACATGCGTGAAGATGCAACAAGTAAGAAATTTCTCGTTACCCAATTTAATTGTTATTCTATGAACAAAAAAAGGTCAGTAATGGAGCAATTCTATGAGATTGAACGCATCCTTGGAAATTTCAAACAACATAACATGAATATGGATGAATCTATTATTGTATCTAGTATAATAGACAAACTTTCGCTAACTTGGAAGGAATTCAAACACAGCCTTAAACATAAAAAAGAGGATCATACTCTTGAGGAATTGGCTAACCATTTTATCTGCATACTGATACGAAGAAGGAATATGCAACACCCTAACGTGACCCATTGCAACCTTCTCACGAACAAAGTGAATATCCATCTCAATATATTTTGTTCGCTGATGCTGAACCGGGTTATGAAACAGGTAGACAGCAGATATATTATCACAGTAAACCAAAGATGCTTTACGTATGGGACAATGAAGCTCAAGAATGAGATTACGGAGCCAACATAGCTCGACAATGACATTCAGAATGTCTCGATATTATGCTTATGCACTCGAACGGGAAAGCGTGGCTTGCCTCTTAGCAGACCACGATATAATGTTATCCACCCAAAACACACAATAGGCAGACATACAGCGACGGGTGTTCGGGTAGCTTGCCCAATCTGCGTCTGCGTAGGAGAGCAATCTAATCGGTGCCGAGGGATATAAATGAAGTCCATAATAAAGCGTGCCCTTAATGTACTGAATGATACGCTTAAGAGTTGTAAAGTGAGGCTCCCTAGGAGCGTGCATGAACAAGCACATGTGTTGAACCGCATATGCAATATCTGGCTGAGTGAAGGTGAGATACTGAAAAGCATGATCTTATAATTTGCCATTTTAGCCCTGTAGATGATCTCTTCTGTATACTTACACTGACACAAGAACATGTCATGTGCGGATATGGTCACTGATATCCCCAAAAAATAACTCAATGTACCCAAGTCAGTCATAGCAAATTTGGACTTGAGTAGAGCAATGATCTCATGCTTCAGGCCATCTGAAGAAGCTGTCAGTACAATATCATCCATATATAACAGAAGGTAAGCTGTGTCAGTACCTCGATGAAAAATGAATGATCACTCTTGCTGCACACGAAACCGATTTGTATGATGTAAGTGGAAAACTGCTCATACCAAGCCCTTGGGGCTTTCTTCAACCCATATAGCGACTTATGAATACGACAAACATGATGAGAGGCCTCCGGATGCACAAAACCTAGCAGTTGATGCATATAGACGATTTCTTGCAAATCCTCATGTAAGAAAGTATTCTTTACATCAAGCTGGTGAATAGGCCAATTCTTCCCCATAGCAATTCTCAAAACCGTGTGGATGGTAGCTGACTTAACCACTAGACTAAAAGTCTCACCACAATCAACACCATCATGTTGCTCTGTGCCATTTGCCATAAGTCTGGCCTTGTGACATTCAAGGGCACCATTATCTCTGAACTTATGATGAAATAGCCACATACATCGGATTACATTCACCCCATCAGGTCGCGAAACAAGATTCCAAGTGCGCTATGAGGTAAGCACATTAAACTTCTCTCGCAAGGCCGCATTCCAATTCGGGTAAAGTTTGGATAATTTTAGGTTATTAGGAATGGGTGAGATAGTTTGAGTGGATAGGTTAAAGTAACTTCTGGTTTGAAAATCCTGTATTGTGCATGGGTTTCAATGTGATGAGTGGGACGATCATGGGTGGGGCAGGGGGGCTGGATGGTGATGGACATGACTGGGTAGTGGGGTCGGGACTGGGCAATGGTGATGGGCAGTGGCTGGGGGCCAGAAGATTAGGGCAGGGGCAGTGACTGGCGGGCAGTGGGTTGGGGCAGTGTGGCGGGTGGAATTTTAGGCAGTAACTGGACAGGGATCGGGCAGTGGGGTGGGGTCGATGGGGCGAGTGGTGGGATGGCCAAAGGGTGTGGATTTTGTAGTGCATTTTGGACTAGAGGTGAGATGTCCGAGTCATCAAGGAATCTATAATCGGTGACTCAAAATTTTTGGATGTTGTCAAATAGGAAAACGTACTCAACAAACGTGACGTGGCTTGAGATTACGATTTTGTCTATGGATAACTCATAGAACAAGTACCCCCTATGGTTCGACGAGAAACCTAGAAAGACGCACAGATTGGAGCAAGGTGCTAATCTGTGAGGGACCGTGGATGCCATATTTGGGTAACAAAGAAAACTGAAAAAATGAAGGTGATCATATGAAGGGATCCGACGGAAGAGAATTTCGGTGGGTGTCCTATTTTGAATCATACGGGTATGTAAGATGTTAAGAATGTATTCTACCATTTTTAATGCATATACCCAAAAGGTAGGGGGAGAGACGCATGAAAAAGATGGGTACAAATCATATTGTTAATGGTGCGGAGAATTCTTTCGGCTTTACCATTTTAAGGAGAAGTATGGGGGCAGGAGAAATGAAAAACCATGTCATTAGCCACAGAAAAATTATGAAAAGGGGAGTGATTAAACTCACGACCATTATCACATTGAAATATTTTGATGTCTTTTTCAAATTGCGCTTTAATCAATGTATGAAATTCAAGGAATTTGGAGAACACTTGAGACATGAGTTTAAGAGGATAGACACAAAGGAAGTGAGAGAATTCATCCAAAAATACCAAATAATATCTATGACCTAGGTTGCTACTTATAGGAGATGTCCACAAATTCGCATGAATAATATCACAGGGAGAGAAAGAAATACTTAAAGAAGAGGTAAATGGAAGTCTGCCATGTTTCCCTATATGACAAGATGAGAAACTATGGGAAAGTTTCCCTTTATTACATTGGATTAAATTACGGTTTGTAAGGGAATCAAAAACATGAGCTCCCGGATGACCAAGTCTACTAAGCCACGTTGATGGAGATATTGCAACTAAAGCGGTGGGAGGAGTGACATGGGTAGTGGACGTGGATAGGAAAGGATAGAGGTACCCCTTACTATTGCATCTCATAAGAAGTTTCCCGGTATGTAGGTCCATTACAGAAAAACCAAACGAGTAAAAATTAATGGATACGAAACTATCGGTGGCAAATTTTCTAACAGAGATTAGGTTCTTGATAATGTTAGGGACATATAGGATGTTTTAAGAGAGAAGTGGGGATGTGGTGGTGGGGTTAGTATGTGACCAAACGCTTGAATTGGAATGCGATGACCATTTTCGACCATAATAGATTGAGGAGTATTTAAATTGCGCAGTTGAGGAAGATTACCAGAATTATTTGTGAGGAGAGACGTGACGCCCGTATCCATATATCACGTATCATCGTGATATTGCTGGGCCATTGTGTAGTGTACCTGGCAGCTGGAAAGTGGCCCGGTGATGCAGGGCCGCTAGGTAGTGGACCTCAATAGTGGTCACTATTGTTGTTGGGCCACTGTGTAGTGGGTCTGGTGGCTGGACAGTGGCTCAGTGTACCGTGGACTTGGAGGTAGGCGCAGGATGTTGGGCTGCAACAAGGAATGTCATGCCATGTTCGTGGATGATAGGTGAGATAGAAAGATGAGGTTGTTTGAAGAACCCTAAAAGCGAGCAATACGTTTTTCACGGCGGCAAAAAGTTACCGAAATGCATTGGTGATAGTGGGGGTATCGGAGACACTTACAATTGTTTTCCCAAAACAAGAAGTCATTGCTTGGAAACATTATGAGTCTTGATATCGATAGTACACCAAGTGCTGCAGAGATTTCCAAGCTTGGTGTAGCTAAAAAATTGTGTCATAAAGCTTAAACAAGAAGAAGGCTGAGTTGAGAGATGACTCTCTGTCTTTAAGACAAAATTGCCCCGTATAGATGCTTTTACGGTAATGGACAATAGTCTCCCAAGATAAAACAACAACAATCAACAATATAAAGCAAATAATGTTGATTCTAGCGAAAAAAATATATAAGAACATATTGCTGAAGAAGGACAACAGAAAAGTGTTTTCTATTTTTGTATTTCAAACAGAACAGTGTTCTTTGTTTCTGTATTCGAACAGAACGTAAGAGGAAGCGTTTTCATTTTTTGTGTTATGTATTTCAACTGAATATTGTTCAATTTATAGTTGAGGAAGAGGGCCATTGCAACGTTTGTGGAATCTTCCAAACAGTTCCAACGTTTCAGAAATATTCAGGGACCAAAGTGTAAATAAGAAACACTTGAGGGACCAAAAAGAATTATCCAGAAGACAGCCCACAGCCCGTGACCCGAGAACCTAAGAACCTGAGACCCGGACCCGACCCAAGACCCGGACCAGGACCGGACCGGGCGGGCGGCGGTGGCACGCATGTGGGGCTTAGCCCCAAACCCAAGCTCATCTAGGTCCTTCCTCTTCTAAACACATGGGTTACCCCTTGGGGCCCCAAACCCTTACTCAAAATTAGAGCTTATATGTTGCTCAATCATTCCATCTTCTACCAATGAGGGAGATTTGTCATTTTTGGCCAAAAATACTCCATTCCTTGGGGCTCCAAACCCTTACTCAAAATTAGAGCTTATATATTGCTCAATCCTTCCATCTTCTACCAATGAGGGAGATTTGTCATTTTTGGCCAAAAATACTCCATTCTTTCATGTCTCAAACACCTTACTTTGTGTACCAATATCTCTTTCATTTCTTAACAAAATTTGATGATACTTGGCACTAACATCATCTACTCACTTAGTAGATTAGGCATGTGCGAATAAATGATATTTTCATGCGAAGCCCACGTGTTTAAGTCATTAAAGATGGGATAAACTCAATCCCACATCAGTATATTTCCAACAATCCCCTCTTGAAAGAGAATTGGTGCACACGATGTGCCAAAGTCCAGCAATCTTTCAGCAGAAAGATATTTCATCAGGAAAGGTAGCTTTTGGCTTTGAACCTTCCTTAGTCGATTACCATCGGATTTACTTACTGCGTGGTGAACGTGATGTCTTGAACCATCAGCGTTTAGTGTAAACCAAGACAATGGTATCAACACAATAACTCTCATTATTTATTTTTTCTTATCATTTTGTCCGTTGTGGCCATGGACAACGCTTGGATTCTTAAGCGCGTACATTTGAAGCGACATGTCTTTGCACTTAAATAGGTGATCTCCTATATGGTATATTGGTCTACCCTACTCGCAAGTGTTAGGAATCATTAAAAGTTCCAGAAACTTATCATTTACCCATTGTGCAGGTAGCACTCAATGTCTATCATGGGAACGGCTTTGGAGTTATATTTCCTTATAGAATGATAATTTGAAGTGCTCTTACTTCAAGTGGAGCGCTAAACTAAACCTCTATAGTTTAGTTTTCCCATTGAACCAAATTCCTGGGATCTCCAGTCAGTAAGGTTGGGTTACCACCATAAAGATTCTTATTGTTTGGGTTTTAAGTCAATTCCTCTAGACAAGCAGAATATTTGATCTTTGGGTAGGCCTTTAGTTAATGGATCCACTAAGTTATCTTTTGATTTGACATAATTGATGGAAATGACACCCGTAGCGGTCTTATGTCTCCGATGAATATGTCTAGACTTGCCATTGTACATATTACACCATCCCCTTCCTAAAGCCGATAGGCTGTCATAGTGAATCATCACCGAAGGTACGGGTTTATCCCAACAAGGGATATCCTCTAAAAAGTCGTGAATCCACTCTGCTTCATCTCCTGCTTTGTCCAAAGCGACAAACTCTGATTCCATCATGGATCGGGTGATGCATGTTTTCTTAGAGGATTTCCAAGACACATCCCCACCATCAATTGTAAAAATATACCCATTTGTGGATTTGGTGTTCTTTATGTCTGATATCCAGTTTGCATCATTGTCTCCTTCCAATACGGTTGGAAATCTAGAGTAATGTAATCCGTAAGTCAACGAATATTTCAGATATCGTAGTATCCGATTTAACGTCTTCCAGTGATCATTTCCAAGATTACGAGTAAACCTAGCCAACTTATTGACTGGATAAGAGATATCGGGTCGGGTGTTGTTTATAATTTACATTAAACTACCAATGGCCTGCGCATATCGCTCTTGGGATACTGGTGCACCACGATTCTTATCAATTCTATGATTCATATCCATTGGTGACTTCATAGGGGAACTGTCAAATACATCAAATTTCCTCAAAACATCTTCAATGTAATGAGAATGAGATAAAACCAACCCGTCAGATGTCTTATAAATCTTAATTCCTAAGATTACATTTGCAATACCCATATCTTTCATGTCAAAACATTGTATCAACATATTCTTGGTTTCCAGGATCAAGTTTAGACTACTTTTGGTG